>CAWUFW010002153.1:0-1200000 GCA_963921515.1 Calotriton arnoldi | reverse complement strand
AGCGGGCCATAAGTTTTGAAAATTTCGCGAAGATTCGTCAACCGGCGCCAAAGTTATTGGGAATAGAATGTTGCGGATTTCCTATGGAAAATAGGTCCTAACTATAACTATCTACTGGCGACCGCCAGTAAATAATATATATATATATATATATATATATTCACTGAAAAACCATAGGTTTTAGGGACAGTTATAGTTAGTTGGACATTGCACTCGTACAAAACCCGTGAAATTCCCCGTTATAGTTAGTTCAGCTAACTATAACTCGCACCCCGCAATGCACTGCTGATGACGTCACATATTACATCACTCATGACATGGTCAGTGACATCACTGATGACATCTCAAATGACATCACTGATGACATCATCCAGTGACTGTGTGTTTCTGTAAAGTTTAAATATGTTTAATATATATAGGGAAAGGTGTATTGAAGAATGAGTGGGTGTATAAGTGTCTGAATGGATGATTTAGTAGGTGCGTGACTAACTCTATAAGTGAGTGATTAAACGTATCTTACTGAATGCATGGGTTAGTGACTAAACTGGGTGAATGTCTGTATCCGTCTGTCTGTTGCTGTGTAAGTGGCTGCATGGGTTTGTGAATAGCTACATGAGTGTCTATATGAGTTATTGATTGGTTGTCTGAGTATCTGTATGGGTGCCTGAGTGTTTGTGTGGGTGGGGTGTGTGCGACTCTGTGCATAGATGTGTGAGTGGGTGATTCACTGGGTGGATGGTTTCAAGAGTGCATCTGTGATAGACTGTATGGGTGGGTAAGTGTGTGTAAGAGTGTGTTAGTGAGTGAATGTATGTCCCAGTGGTACATGTGTGAGTAACTACATATGTGAAAGGCAGTATATATGTGTGTTGGAGTATATAAATAGCTATAAGCGAGAGTGTGTGATTGTGAGAGTGACTGTATGGATGAGTGTGTGCTTGTATCAGTGATCGTATAAGAGCGTAAGAATGTGCTAGTATTTGTATGAGTAAGTGAGCTGGTGTGTGTATAACTGTATAGGTGAGTAAATGGCAGTGTGTTTAATTATTTGCTTGACTGACTAGGTGTGTGAGTACCTCTATGGATGAGTGGCGGTGTTTGAGTGTCTATATAGGAGTATGAGTGCATATGATAGTCCTGTACTGAGTGACCGTAAGTATGAGTGACTGTACGGGTGAGTGAGTGGATGTGTGTGTAGACCTAAGAATCAGTGAGTGGGTATGTAGTTATTGGTGTTGGAGTGTCTATGGTTTTGCGAATGGCAGTCTGTAATTTAGAGTGGGTGTATCAAAGGTTATATTAGGGTGTGAGGAGGTGCATCAGATTATCACGTGGATGATGTCTTCAGTGATGTCATTTGAGATGTCATCAGTGATGTCACTGACCATGTCATGAGTGATGTAATATGTGACGTCATCAGCAGTGCATTATGGGGCGCGAGTTATAGTTAGCTGAACTAACTATAACGGGGAATTTCACGGGTTTTGTACGAGTGCAATGTCCAACTAACTATAACTGTCCCTAAAACCTATGGTTTTTTCAGTGAATTTGTAAGGTTTTTTAAATGCTAATTCCTAACTATAACATGTCTGAAACCTATGGTTTTTTTCAGTGAATTTCAAAGGTTTTGTAAATGACAATTTTTAAATGTATTAATTATTATATTTATTTTTTTGATACTGATTTACTACATTTTTTTAACTATTTATTTTTAGATATTTTATTTTTTAAATTACATTATAATTACATTATACATTACATTACAAAATATACTTTCTCAGAATGAATTACTTTAGTTTAAATACTTTGCAAATAGGCAATAGACTTTTAAGTACAGTAGTTACAGTTGTTGCAATGGGCAACACAATTTCAAACACAATGCAACATTGAGATCAATGTGAATTTCTAGTTAAATGCAATTAGTTACTTTATGGATTACTTTTCTAACCACAGGACTGGATCCTAGATTCAGTCCTGGGACATCTCCTGTAAACAGTTGAGTAAAAGCGTTTTGGTTACAGTAGTGATTTTTAAGGAATATTATTGTATTTTAAAAGTTGACACTAAGAAACTTTTTCACATAGAATCACGTAGTTCGGCTGATTTTAGAGGAATATTATAAAGTTCCAAAACTCCACACTTAGAAGAATTTCCAAGTGAAACCAGTCAATGTTAGCCTATGGAAGGAAATTCAAGTTACTGGTAAGTACGGTTAAAATTACTTTTCAGGATCAGTACTGGGCTCAAAGATGCAGCACTGAGGTCTCTCCTGATAACAGGTGAGTAAATCGGAATTCGTAGTTCAGCTGATTTTAGATGAATATTTTATAGTTCCAAAACTCCACACTTTGAAGAATTTCCAAGTGAAACCAGTCAATGTTAGCCTATGGAAGGAAATTCAAGTTACTGGTAAGTACGGTTAGAATTACTTTTCAGGATTAGTACTGGGCTCAAAGATGCAGCACTGAGGTCTCTCCTGATAACAGGTGAGTAAATCGGAATTCGTAGTTCGGCTGATTTTAGAGGAATATTTGCACAATGGTGAAGGAAGGGGGTGGCGTGTTTTAAGTTGGGGGATTAAGTCCCCTTGAATCCTGAGGGTCCCTGGGGACCAACTAGCCCACCAAGTACCTCCAGTAAGCGCCACAGAGCTACGTTGCAGAGAGGTGTAAAAAAGGGCGTGGCCTGGACCACCTCTCTGCAACCCAGCCCTGTGGCGCTTACTGGAGGTACCTGGTGGGCTAGTTGGCCCCGAGGGACCCCCAGTATTGAATGGGAATTATTTCCCCAATTTAAAACAGCGCCACAGCGCGTTTGCAGAGTGGTTAAGGGAGGGGCGGGGCCTGATGCTCGATCGCGTCTTTTTCTTTCTTTTGTTTTTTTAAGGGGGCTGTGTGGCCCCCTTCTTTACTTTTTGGGGCCCTGGGGACCCCTCCCCCAGGGCCTGATGCCTTTTTCCTTTTAAAAAAAAAAAAATACTGTAGGGGAAGGGGCCGCGTGGCCTCCTCCTGTGGCCTATTCCGGCCCCAGGGACCCCATCCCCGGGGCATGGCCACTTTTTAAAAATAATTTTGGAGGAGGGGCTGCGTGGCCCCCTCCTAAGGCCTCTATTGGCCCCGGGGACCCCATCCCCGGGGCCGGCCTTTTCTTTTTTTTTTTCTTTTTTTTTCTTAGTATTTTTGCGGATGGGGGCCGCGTGGCCCCCCTCCTGGGACACTACTTGCCCCGGGGACCCCATCCCCCGGGGCTGGCCCTATCCTTTGGGGTCTGTGGGGGGACCCCAACTCCCCCACGGACCCTGCCGGCTCCCCGCGTCCTTTCTCAGCAACTACTGCTGAACGGATTTACTCCAAATCACAAAAAGGCACTTCCTTGTACCAACATCTACCTTCCTGCCAAACTTGGTGTAATTCCATTCAGCTGGTTGGGCTGTAGCCTTGTCTAAAGGTCCTATGGGAATTAACATGCGGAAAATGTGCTTTTCACTCCCTGTTTAACTTGTGCATGTTTGTATCCCTTATAGATTACAAACAGGAATAATCCACAAAGAGCAATTATAACTAAGGGTTTCAGAATGCTTCCAACACTTCCGCTGCCTAGGTTTCCAAACCTATAGCAGAAAATTCATTCCCTATTGCTTCACAAGCACCTGTTGCTGTTAACCCTTTCCAAATCTTTCTTTAAGTCAGTAATGTTCTTAATGTATTTCGTCAAGTCTTTACTTTCATCAGGAATGTAAGTGCAACATTGTTGAACTTTTAACATCCAGCAAACTCCACCCTCTTTTGTAAGAAGGACATCTAATTCAAGATGATTCTGCAAAACCATTGATTTTATAGCAACCATTTCAGTATCTGTGACTAAAAATCCTCCAGATGTACTAGTGGATAACTTATCAACTACAGTAGAAAGCTTTCTAATCTTATGCGAGTGGAGTATCACTCCTACAGATGGTATCAGAGAACCAAATATATATCCTATAATTTCACTAGCACCAGCACCTCTTTTTGTTCTCACATGTTGTTCACTTGTTGGATCATCAAGTTGTCCCACATGATAAATCTTTGTAAAAACTTTCCCATTGTAACATGTTCCAAATCATCTCTTGGGTAATCTATAAAATACATTTTTTACACATATGTAATAAATTTCAGGAAATACAGGATCTGCTCCATCTAAGTATAATCCCCAATTTCCTCAAACTTCAAAAGTATGATCACATTCACTATTACCTACGAAATTTGTGTCAGTTGTGGATTTTCTAACGAATATGCATAATTTCCCTTTTTGTTGCCAATCTAAAGCTAATGCTGCCATATTTCCCACTAATCTATGTTCACTTTTGTCTTTAGCCCTTTGTGCTAATTTTAAATGATTCCTTGCTTTAGCCAATATCTCTCTTCGTCTGTCTTGTACTGAATCTATGAACTTTTTCTCCAAATCTGTTAGGAAACAAGTTAAGGTATGCCTGTGTGCATAAGCAGTGTCTAATGTCATGGTAGGTCTGAAGAAATGTCCCACTATCTCAGTGTTTTTAGTATCAGGATGACAATTCAAATGCTTCAGCACCGGAACACCAGAAAACACCAAGTCATGATTCGAGTAATAGTATTGAAGATGACCCTCTCCATAGAATAAGCTCAGCAGTAAGCTACAAGTAACTCCATATGTCAAGGGGATATGATGATATGTAAACCCCTCAGCAACTGATGCAGGTTATTCCATGCAGATGTAGCAATCCCTAGCATCTATCGTGTCAACATATTCATAAACATTCAATTAATAATTTCCTCTAGAATCATCTACATGTAAGTTTTTCTCATCTATTGCAGGTAAACTGTTGTCAGTACGAAGTGGTGTTTGAGGGCACTTGTAGATCTAAGCTCCTCTACTTGTGAAAGATGGGATAGACAAATTACAAGTAAAGCAATTAATACTAATGTCACAACAACAAATACTCCTACATATAAGGGTTGACGTCTACTAGTGTTTGGGTTAGGCTCCATGAGTTCTCTGATGACAGACCGTTTAGCTAGAAGATTGCAGCACAGTCCTTTCAGGTAGTTTCCACTTGCACAAACAACAAAGCAAAATTCAAATGTCTTTTCCAGTAAAATATGTACAATGATCTTCCTGAGACTCCCTTATCCCTACTCCGTGTTCTTCTAAGGGACAACCTTACGCTCCTTCAGCAGACTCGGACCTTGATACTCTTCTTTGTAGTTTGTGCAAATCTATTATGTTCTTTCTCTAATAAATGCTCAGTTCATACTCACTAATGATCACTTCCAGGATAAACTGACTCAGTCTTTTTAGTGGCAATGCAATTTCGAAACTCAGTTCAGCCACAAAGTTCAATTCAAGGTGGCTCAATTGGATGCAAATTGATATATAGCAAAAGGTGCAAAAGGCTCTCGCCAAGTCATTGACAGCTAGCTTTGTGCATTCAGGTGAAGAATACGAGGTACCCTAGCGCTCTTTGATCTCCTTACTGCTGGCCCTTCTTCATCACTGTCACTTAGGCCAGATCCTTCAGTATCTTCTGGGATAGTGTGGAGTACATGCACTTCAGACAAACTGAGTCTCCCTCTCTCCTGTCTTCTAGGCCACCGGCATCCAGGTACAACTCACACTACTACTGCACTAGGTCGTTCGCCAGGTCCTGAATCTGGTGCAGTCAACACTACAGTATGGGACCCTTCTGTACTGCTATCTGGAGGACAGGAGCGCAGGTCTTGACTTACCTGAGGTGGATGAGGAATGTCCTCTGCCTCATTACATCATCCTTCTTCTTTGTTTTTAGCCCCACAGAGAACGACTATGAGTAGGAGAACGAGCCTCGTTCCCCGAGATCGGCCCACCCTTTGGAGGACACGACCCCTTTAAGGAAGGACACTTCAGGGATTCCTTCTTTGTCAGTGACGATGTTGGAGGGGCACAGGAACCAATCACCACAAAGAAGAGCCCGTTGGGGGCATATCCAGGAACTGAAGATAAGGAGTCTCACGTCAAGAGCGAGGCGAGCTGGTCACCATCGAAGGAACACCGAGAGGAGGAACCGCCCACTTGAATGTTGAGGAGAGAGGAGACGCCAGATCACGAGACACTCGAGCGGCCCAGGAAAGCAGCAGGAGGCCAGCGACAAAGCGAAGAGTCCCACCACACTCCTGGATGAGCGTGGCTCTCGCAGGTATGTGCCCGTATACGTGCCCTAGTTGGGAGGAGGGAGGAAGTGGTAGACGAGCCCTTAGTACATCAGCAATAATAAGGAGAGCATGTGAGACCGCGCTCCCAGAGGCATCTTAGCTGGGAGCCAGCTCATTTTTCACTGGTGAAGGTATTCTTGTAGGTGGTGACTCTCCCACACCCCCTTTTCCCCATAAAACGAGTTAAGTGTGAGAATTGAAAAACACTTACCTGGCGTTTTGTTGTTTTCCCGAGTGACAATTGACGTTGGTACTCCAGAGCAGGAAGAATCCGCCTGGGACCCTAGAAGAAGGAAGAAGAGAAGAACAATTAATCTTGCTGAACCAAGAGAGTATAACTAACTCTACATAAGAATAAAATTAGAAAAAGACAAAAGGACTTTGCTTTCTGACTCATTTATCCCGCAAAACCTCTTACAACTTACTTCAACTGTTGACTCTCTCAGAGCCCCCTCAGGCCAAACAAGTGCTGTCCCAGCTTCCTGCTGGCCCCCAACAGCTTGACTAACCTGCTCCCTCTGTCTTACTGTAACCACAGGCACATCAAGAATAGGTGCTGTTATATCATCAAAGGGACAAGGACTCTGCGAGTATGAGCAGCGTGTACACAGTTGGGGAGACCTCCGCACTTCACAGCAGTTGTAGTGACCAATATAACTTGGTACGGGCCACGCCACCAAGGCTCCAAGCACAACTTGCGCACATGCTTGGAGCCATAACCTAGTCGCTGGGACTGAGATCATGGCACTGCTCCTGTTGAGGTGGGGCTGTATCCTCTCCAAACTGGTGAGACACAGAACACACCACATCAGCCAGTCCTTTGCAGTAATCAAGAATCATGTCATCTGTAATATTCACAATTGCATTGGCAGGCACAGCTGGCAGTC
Source organism: Calotriton arnoldi (assembly GCA_963921515.1). Lineage (NCBI taxonomy): Eukaryota > Metazoa > Chordata > Amphibia > Caudata > Salamandridae > Calotriton > Calotriton arnoldi. Next base: position 1,192,907 of record CAWUFW010002153.1, on the reverse strand, counting down.
TCATGGCCATTCCCATAATGATTGTAGTACTGCGTAGACTCGTCAACACAAGAGGCAAAGCATCAGGCCATTTCAGAGATGTTGAAGCACACACTTTAGCCAATCTGGATTTCAAAGTGCCATTAACTTGCTCGTCAATGCCGGAAGCCACTGGTCGGTAACTGCAATATAGCCTCTGTTTGACTTGTAATGCTGCACATAACACAGCCTCTGTATGACTTGTAATGCTACACATAACATCTTCAGGACCTCATTATTAGAATGAGTTCTTTGGTCTGACTCCAGAGAAGTTGGGAAATCGAAACGCAGTATTAACTTCCTCAACAACAACTTAGCCACTGTGAGTCTATTATTTCTCCTGGTTGAGTAAGCTTCAACCCACAGTGAAAAGATGCACACAATCACTAGGACATATCTCAACCCATTGCACACAGGTATCTCAATAAAGTCCTGTTGCATCCTGTTAAAGGGAGCTCCTGATCTCCCTATGTGACTCAGTGTTACTGCTGTTCTTCTCCCTATAATCTGCTGTTGGCACACAGCAAATCTATGACACACTCCTTCAGCCATCAGTCTGAATCTTAGGTTAAATGACATTTGCCTAAACAAGCACACCATGGCAATCCTTCCTACATGTACAGATCCATGATAATGTCTCACCATGGGTGGCAACAAGCTATCTTGCAACACAGGTCTTCCATCTCCTGAAACCCAAATCTCATCCTCATCTCTTTTGACACAACCTGCTCTAATGCAGCCTTGCTGACCTGCTTCTGGTACTTCTTCCTGTAAACCCTTAACTTCCTCCCAAGTATCAACTGCAGTCAACAACAGATTGCAATTTGTGGCATCTAATTTTTCTTAGTGGTATTCCACATTAAAGGTGCAAGCATTCAGAAAGTAGTATCTCGCTGTTTCATCAGCATACCTATTGCCCATTGTCACATAGTCGATGTCATTTTGGTGAGTGGCACACTTCACAACTGCAATCTGGGCAGGTAACTGTAAAGCCGACAAAAGGTTATGGACACTCTCGCCATTCCTTATGTGCGATCCCGAAGATGTCATACACCCTCGATGTGACTATAACTGTCGAAAGTCATGAACAACACCAAAGCCATACAGACTATCAGTGAAAATTGTCACTCTCAGCTAGTCTGAAACACAGCATGCTATAGTAAGAGCAATAAATTCGACCACTTGTGCTGAAAATAATCCTTGAAGCCAGGAGGCTTCAACCACACTTGAGACAGTACAGACTGCGAAGGCAGCTTTCAGGTTTCCATCATGGTCTCGTAAGCAGGAGCCATCAACAAACCTCACATAATCTGATTTGAGTAGTGGCATATCTTGTATGTCAGGTCTCGGCGTGGTGCATAGTTCAGTAACATCAAGACAATAATGCTCAACTTCACCTTCAGCAATGTCATTTCCAGGTATAGGCAAAAGGGCAGCAGAACTTGGCACAGTACACCTCTTCAATGTAACAATCTCTGCACCAAGTATGACTTGCTCATACTTGGTAATACAGCTATTGGTCAAGTACTGGGTTCTGGTACGAGTTAACAAAACTTCGACAGAGTGGGGGACAAAAACTGTCAAGGGATGACCCATAGCAATGCACTCGTACTGCTCTATGCTGGCACCAGTTGAGGCTACGGCTTTCAGGCAGCCAGGCAAAGCAGCAGCAACAGGATCAAGGGTAGCAGAAAAGTATGCTTTGGGTCTGCGAGCATTCGCGTGCATCTGGGTTAGCACTGAGAGAGCGCAGCCCTCCCTCTCACTGCAAAACAAAGCAAAACATTTATTAAGATCAGGCATTCCAAGTGCCGGGGCACAGCAGAGACATTCTTTCAGCTCTGAGAAGGCATGCATGCAGCTGTCATTCCATGGTACAGGATCTGACACATCCTTGTGTGTCAGCCTCTGTAAAGGCATGGCCATTAGAGAAAAGTTGGGAATCCACTGTCGACAGTAGCCCACCATTCCAAAGAACATCCTGACTTCTATCTGAGTGGTTGGTGGATTCATTTTCAGACTCGCCGAGATTCTCTCTTGTGATCCTTCCCTGCTCCTTTCTCAATGTGATGTCCTAGATACAGGACTTCTTTTTTTACAGTACTGTAACTTGGTCTGGGACACTTTATGTCCATTCTCAGCTAAATTATTCAACAGAGCAGTTGTGTCTGTTTTTCAAACCTCCTGCGTATTTGATGCCACCAATAGGTCTTTAATGTACTGGATCAAGACTGAATGATAGGGCATAACCAGGGACTTCAAATATTTTTTAAGTATCTGGTTGAAAATTGATGGGCTCTCTGTATACCCTTGTGGGACTCAGCACCATGCCAAAACGCAGCTGCTCAAACGAAAACAGACAAGGAACTGGCTATCCTCATGCAATGGTATAGGAAAGAAGGCTTGGCACAAATCAATGACAGAGAACCACTCGGCCTCACATGGAATCTGAAACACAATCACAGCTGTATTCGATACCACGGGACAACAAAGAACAACAATAGAGTTAACCCTTCTCAAATCCTGCACTATGCGGTAATTGCCATTGGGTTTCTGCAAACCCATGATGGGTGAGTTACATGAACTCCCCATAATCTTTTTCAGCATGCCTTGCTCAATCATTGAGTCAATCACAGGAGTAATCCCAACAACGGTTTCAGGGGTCATTGTACTGTGGGATTCTTGGATACTCAGCATTAGGCTTCACTGAAATGCGGACTGGATCGACACCTTCGATAAGTCCAATGCCTTTCCCTGAAAAGTCCCAGACTTCAGATTACAGCTCTGGGGCCAAATCGCCTTTTGTCAAAATCGGGTACAATCCAATCTCTGATCTCTGTCTCAGAAGTTTAAAGGCAATGTCTTTATCATGAGTCTGAAACTCTATTCCATTTGGAGTACAGCAAATAGAACAATTCAGCTTGCACAAGATATCTCATCCAAATAGATTTACAGGACTCGAATCACAGACCACAAATTAGTGATTCTCCTCAAAAGACCCTATTTTGACAGGTACAGCTTCTGAAAGTGGGCTTGTCATTTGTTTATTTGCAACACCTACAACTTGGATTCTTTGTCTCAAGTGGGTTAGTTTGGGAACCTCTGCTGTTCTCACAGTAGAGCAGGTAGCATGAGTGTCAATGAGGAATGAGCGGGGATTCCTATTTACCTCGCAATCCACTAATGGACCACTCTGGTCTACCTCTAAGTTTGCACCAAGTACGCAATTCTACTCCCCTCTCAGGCCCCGTCATTACGACAGGTCTGAGCGTTAATCATCATCTGTTTGAATCATGGAGTATTGTTGAGAAGTACCCTGATTCACGAAAGGATTGGTGTAAACATTGGGAATTTGATTTGTATTGTATCTCTGGACATTTGCGTTTTGTTATGGCATTGAAGCTTGTGGAACCTGAGCCTGGGTACATTGCAACTCTCTGTCTCTGTACTTGCTGTGTCAGAACCCTATTATTTTCTTGTGATTGAACAAATCCACCATTCTGAACCTGATTTCCATTCGCCATGTTACCAGTATTAAATCAGCATTTGCGCTTCCAATGTCCTAGCCTGCCGCAGATGTTGCATGGATTGGACTTCTTTAAATTTGCCACATCAACTTCTGTACTTGGATCAATCAGGACACCGCATCCTCTACCTTGCGGTTGATATCCATTAACACCTTGCATCATAGGAACTCACTGCATGGGACCAGCATTCCCAACAAACTATTGATTCTGACCTCTCTGTACAGATATCAGTTGTGCTACAATTAGCTTCTCCTTCAGTTTCTTGTGTTTCATTTCCAATTTGCCACTGCAATATTTGGCATATCTCAGTATTTCTTCAATGGGCTTACTCTGCCAAAAAATCTAATGCTGCTGAATCATGGAACTAACCTCATACACAACCTCATACATAAATCTGTAAACAAAATGTCCCATGTCTTTTGCCTCAATGGTCTCTGTCCCACTGAATTGTTTAAATGCCTGTAACAGTCCCTCATAGTAAGCATTTACTGACTATTCGGACCCTTGGGTCATTGTATCAATCTTTACCCAATCAAATCTCTTTAGGAGAGACTTTCAATGTCAAAAATGTAATCACCTGATTATACTTTTTCATTACCAGTGGGGACAGAGCATGTGATACAGGATGTCTTGTTGGCTCCACTTCGGGCCAATCCACAGCAACTTTTCATTCAACCCACAAATCACCTTGACCAGCAATTTCAAATAAGGTATTCAAATCATTCCATAAAGTTTTTGATATTTTTACAAACCGATCAACCTGCTTGTACCATTCCACTGGGCTCTCTCTCAATTTCAGAAAATAATTTGTGAATGGTGCAAGTCCTGCTCCAAGGTATATGCACAAACCCTCCACCAGGCACTTCTCTCATGGGAAGCATGTGTATATCCTCATCTGTTCCAGACGGAGGCAATTGTAACCTGACTTTCTTCGGTTCCTTTAACTTTGACCATCTATGTTCCCATTTATCTAACTCACTCCATTTTCGAGCATAGGCAATTAATTCCTTGATCTGTAATTTCATTCCTGGTGGTGTTTGCGAGATCTCTGTCACTGAAGCTTAACTGGTAACTTCTTTGTGAAGCTTTAGATTTCTGCAAATCAATTCCATATCTGTCAGCCAATTCAGATAATCTTTCATGAGCCTGTCCTGCACATCTGGTATTATCTTTACACAGGAACAATAGCTCATCATCCTGATAAGAATTTAATTGAGACAAACCAACAGTTCCAATTATCATTTCTTCTAATTATACTTTCAATTTAACCAGATCCATTACCCTTTCTCTCTCTGGGACCTGATTATTCCCTCCACTAGTTCCAGGATTTCTACTTCCAGTCAGATGTCTACGCCTCTAAGCCAACCATCAAATTCTCGGGCAGTAAGACCTGATTGTTCTGCTGGGGTATTAAGAATTATCTCTCCGCTATAGATACCACTACTTGCAGTAGGTGGTGAGTTCAAAAGAGACATGTCAGAAGTTGGCGTTACCATAGGTATCTCTATCCTAGGGGCACTGTAATTCACATTGGGAAGGCCATTTGTTCTAGGCATGAAAAAGGGTGATGATCTCTGGGGAAATCTCCTTGTTGGGTCAAACCCTGCCTGATTTAATGGAGGGTCTGCACTTGTGGCAAATGAGGTATTCCCTTGTGTCAGAACAATAGAAGTCTGAGTAATTTGTCTCATTGTTGAGTCCTGACATCTCATCAATCACACAAAGATAAAGTCCCTATCTCAAAAATGCTGTTGACGACGTCTCACGACCAGCACCACAACACAGCCGACAACTACTACACTCGGGGGCCGATTCCGATCTCGGCCGGTAGGGCTCCGAATCGGATTCGGCTTAACCGGATCCGATTCGGAGCCCTCTTTCCCGACCGATTCGTATGTGCGTCCGGCCGAGCGAGTACGATGCCAGCGCACGCGAAATCGCCGACCGACTCGTTCCTGGGTCCGAACCGCTCCGGCCGACTCGCACGGACATGACTCGCACCACGCAATGGAGACGTTCCCCGGCCGGGTAAGTACGATGCGCGCCGCGAGCAGTCCGACCGACTCGCGCCGTCTGGCTCGAAAGAGCAGTCAGAGCCGCACTTTGGGGGTCCGTGTCGGACCCCCCTGTACGCGTAGCCGCGCGAGTCACACACAGGGGGGGACCCATGGGTCCCCCCTACCTGTGCATGTACGGCACGATTCGCGTCGATGCGTACCCGCTGTATGGGGCGCCCTTGTTCGCCTCGCACCCATTGAGTCAATGGGTGCCCGCGTACGCGTTGTACGACCGGCTCCCATTGACTTCAATGGGAGTCCGACCGAATCGAGTCCGATAGCATGCGAACGCATCGTACTCGTTCGGTCGGTCTGCTAGGGTCCGATTCGGTCGGAAATCTCTCCGGGTCCGGCTCGGTCGGAGAGATTTGCGGCCCGAATCGGAATCGGCCCCTCAGTGTCTTCTACACTGACAACTTGACTTTTAGCCTCTCTATCCCGGGATCTTAGGCCATGACAGACCTGATAACCACTTCAACTTGTCTTCATTAAATGTCACATTCACACATCAACATAAATCATCTCCGTAGCACACCACACAGCCACTGCAAAATACCTCAATCTAACCATAAGCAATCCCAATGCCCAACCCTATTATTACTCACACTCCTCTGCTGCTACAATCCATTTCCGAAACGCTGGAACTCCATCAATCTTACGACCGAACCATGTACTTTTGGAATTTGGACTGGGTTTGGGCAATTTTCTAAATAGGACACCCTAACTCCCTCATGTCAGTGGATAAACCATCTGGCGTGCTACCAAGTTGACGCAGCATATTGGACCTACCCTCTTACAATCTATCCTCCTCCGAAGGGCCTTTCTTATACTCACTGAGAGGTGAGGAGAGTTAGCATTTCAGAAATCAAAATCAATTAACAGTGTATCAGTGTAGCCCATTTGGCTAAACAATAAGGACCAGGAATACAACGGGGATGTCCAATCTCTGGAAGAAATTGAGGTGGACCAATATTAGGCAGACAAGAAGTTCAGTCACAGCAATACAAAAGAGTAACACAAGAATTTGATGCTCAGAGAAGAGTCTCGAGTTTTCTCGTCTATACTACAGTAAATCTAAATCTCCTAAATCAGAGTCTAAGCTAGGAGAATGGGTTTAGTACCCAAAGGATCTAAAAAATCAGGGACTTTCCATAAAGGAATATTGAACAAGGCAAGGAAAAAAGAATGAAGGTGTCAGCATTTCAGAAGCTCAGTCAAGAGTCTTCTTGGGTCAGGGAATAAGTGTTAGCCTAAGCCACACACAGCAGAGAATCAAAGGAAAGCATATAGGTCTGATCCTCTCAATGTCCAAAGGACATTCTGAAGGGTCAGGAGAAGGTTCCGAAAGAGATTTTCTAGGGCAGTCAGTGTGAACACTAGGTTATAACGCACACAAGAGTCTCCTGGGCAACACCCCTCTGTACGCATCATACGGGGTCCATTGTTCTCTTCCATTCTCACATTGTGGACTGCAACATTCGTAAAGTATCTCCTAGTGAACATGGGAACGGCATTGTCTTCTCACATTCAGGCTAGTTTGTAACAATGCTGAATAAGCCTTTCAATTAATGCTCTGGCTCTCTGCGTTCTTTCGTCAAGGTCTTCTTCTCAGGCTCCCTCCTTTATCACTAGTACAGTAATGTATCTATTCTCAAACTAACAATGCGGGTGAATACCTGCAGTAAATGTCATGGTAGCAGAAATTGAAAAGCAGTATTTTATGCGGAATGGCAAACAGGCCTAGTAAAGTCAACTTAAAGTATTATCTCCATGGTGCATATTTAATATGCATGTGCACATTTAAACACAAATGAACATAAACCTTTGGTACATTACATTCCCATTACATGTAGCATACAGCACATTGTAAATGTATATGTATCAGTATGTATAAGAACTACATTTTAAGGCAATATATGAAGCATTAGTGCACACATTACATAAACCTAATTTGTTTCTAATGCAAATGAGAGTTCATAATGTGAAGATGGTTCTATATATATATATATATATATATTTATGTACAATCCACAGGGTTAAAAATAGACAGTTAAAAAAATAAAATCATATGAAAACTTTGCAACCAGTCTCATCACGTTACAGGCTCAGCACAATTGAAGCATATAAAAGATGGAAACTAGCAGTCCACTGCCTAAAAATATGCCAGAAGGAAAGGCCACACTAGTTAATAGGCAATAATCATTAAAAAAACACAAAGCACATTATCCCATAATAAGAAGGCTTGTATTGGTTTATTAATCGAGACTCCAAAGATTATATCAATTGATATGGTACAAAATATGAGTAAGTTCACTAATCCTACAGTGAAGGCATTTTAGAAATAATGTGAAGTGCAATACTCATTTTAATTGTTAAACCACACTATAAATGTGCACGTTTATGTTATGCATTTGTTAACTGTGTGCACCCTAATACGACTTCTGGCAAAGCCCCGTATAGTTGCCTTGCTGGCGGCCCACAAGGTGCCCACCTTCGCCACTGAGCCCACGTTGGTGCGAAAATAAGCTTGGAGTTCAGTGCTAAGGGCATGAACAAACGTTTTGACTTGTAAATACCAAGCATTAACACACCACATGGGGCATAAGTCAGGTTTGGAGGGTGCAATGCGAAGAAGAAGCGGAGAACGATTGGATATACCCCAGTGTAGTATTTGAATTTGTGAGAGTGTCTGACAATCAGTGACGGGTAGGAAAATCAAGTCTATGCGGGATTGGGTATGATGGGCTGTGTAGGTGTATATAAATTGGGGAAGTCTTGGGTGCCATACCCTCCAGGCATGGCAGAGGCTGAGGGTAGTGGTCCAATCCACGAGGCAACGCACCACGGAAAGCCCAGAGTCAGTGGGAAGCCCAGTTGTGTCGGTCTCTGGATTGTGCACTGCGTTAAAGTCACCCCTATCAGTGTAGGCCCAGTGGTAGGTTCAGAAGGAAAACCACCTGGCCCTCCAAGGCCCCAGTCAATGCAAGAAAGTGGCCTTGTGGGTCACGTATGACACGGGAGACAGCAAAGGGAAACGAGCACCACATGAGAATAGCAACTCCACTAGACCCACGAGAGTACCCTTCGTTGAAAACCCTGTCATATCCCTTACAGGCTAGGAAGGGGCAACGGTCCCCCAACAAATGGGTTTCTTGGAGCATAAGAACTTCAGGGAGGTGACGGTGGGCGAAGGTGAGGACCGCAGTGTGTTTCACTAGGTCCAGGAGACCCGTAGCATTCCAAGACAATGCTCGAAAATACACCATTATGGGGGTCGCGTGTGACCAAATACAATGCACAGGGGAGGGGCCTGCCAGGGCCCATAGGCAGTGCAGAAAGCGCCACATGAAACAGTGATGATAGATTTGCCGCTGGAAATACAGTATGAGTGCATGCCAAAATCTGAAAAGGAAGAAAAGAAGTAAACGTACATGTAATGCATGTCTATTGGTAAGAACAGTAAGAATGTGCATAGAAATCCCCGCCCCCCCAACTCCCACCCCACACTTCTACCCCAGAAGCATCTGTCACCCTCAGAAAAAAAACAATATGCACAACATATGAGAAACATCAAAGAAGGGAACCCCCATCTTTAGAGGGATAGGATGGCAGCTACCATTCCGCCCAGTGAAAGCAGAGGCCCTTCAGAGGCGGGACGCGAAGCAGGCAAAGATGGCGATGGTGGCCGCATCCGACGCGAACGCCAAAGTCACTCAGAGCGGGCCGCTTTGGGAATGAGTATGCCTCCTGCGGGGCTTCGGCGGCAATGCCGGATCCCACAAGACAGCAGAGTCTGGATGGCGGGACATGGCGGCAGCAGAGCCACTAATCAGGGGATCCTCAGTATGCCACTGCCAAGTGTGACTTATTAGCATGATTGACGCAGAGTCGAGCCAGAAATAACAAACGGTATTGAAGTGTCATGGATCTGAGTTTCTGCTTCAACTCTGTATAAGAATGTCGAAGTTTTTACACCTCCCGTGTGCAGTCCAGAAATACGAGAACCTTGGCGTTGCCACATCGAAGTTCTGCTTGTTGCCAAGCCTCCCTAAGGATGGTGTTTCTCTCCCTATAGTTAAGAATTCGAGCTATAATCGGTCCAGGGGAGGCACCAGGAGGAGGTTTAGGAGTAAGAGCTCGGTGCGCTCACTCTAAGGTGAACCATGAGGACAACTGTGCGGAGGGCATCCAGGATTTCATCCATTGCTCAAAAAAATCTGCTACCATTTGGGGTGTATTGCCCTCCATTCCCTTCGGATCACCAATTAGGTGCACGTTGTTCCACCGAGAGTGATTTACCACTGCGTTTATGGAGCTCTGTGGTCCAAGAGAGCAGGGTCGATACCTGGACCTTGAGTGTGGAGATGTAGTATTCAACCGTGGAGATATGAGATTCAGCTTCTGTGATGCATGCAGTGGCATTTCGAAGATCCTGGCACAATAATGCCATGTCCATTTGCATCTCTCCAATTTTCATCTCCTGCCTGTGAGGGTTGGATAGCTTGAAGGAGAGTGGCAATGTCATTGGATTGAAGAGTGGACCTATCCCCCCTGGGCTGACCCACCGGTGCATTGGTGGGGCCAGTAGTTTATTGGTCCATGCGAATAGGTCTGTCTTTGCCTATCACGGTGATATCCCCAATCGCCGAGGCTCTGCACTGAAGAAGAACCAGCCTGCTTGCCACCAAAAAAAAAGTAGCAGCACGAGTAGCCAGCCCCTGGGGTGGAAAGCACACCCTCCTCCACCACAGATGACACAATAGGTGACCAGGGGTCAAGCATCTCCACAGAGCCCAGTGCCAGCAAACCAGGGGCCACCACCACAGAGCAGGACCCTAGGATCCAGGACATCAACAATGGAGCAGGAGTGCAGCACACCACACAGCAGAGCAATGATCCAGGGAAGGTAGGTGGATATAGTGCAGCCAACAGATCATGCACGTAGGTGCAGGAGTGGCATGGAGAAAGGGCGGGGGGATGCTCCCGCCCCAAAGTCACAGTAGGTAACCTCAAGCAGCAGCAGCTGGAAGGGGCATACATCAAGTGGCCAGCACAGGAATGGCTCAGGTAAGCACCTGGCTATAGTGATCAGGAGCACCAAGTGTTTGTACCTCACATCAGGATATTGAAGAGAGCAGGGCAGGGCAAATCACCATCTCTCAGCTCCAGATACAATGTGAAGCAGGACCAGTCAAAGGGCAAGTGGCAAGGCTCAGTACTCTCTCAACAGACCGCCAATCACGGGCACCATGGGGGAAGAGGGGAGCCTCTTCCCCAGGCCGCTCCTGCTAGGCATCCCGCGGTGTCTCTATCGGAATCACAGTGGGTCCATCAACTTCCAGGGTGGGCCCAGTTCAGTGCTGCGCAACCGCGGAGAGTGAGGCTGCGGGGCCGCCTGCAGAGTCAAGCTGGCCCTGGCAACAGGGGCCGCAGCAGCATGGAGGCAGTGTCTCCAGCCCACGGGGCAAGGCAACCTCAGGCCTGCAGTTCAGGGCCCCCGCCGCCCCCGCAGCACATTCCGGTGCCGAGGGGAAAGGAGACAGGAGGCCCCAAGGCATGACAGCCTCCATGGCATGACAGCCTTCGGGATCACCAAGTCAGTCCCGTGTCCATCAGGACCTCCCATCTATATTGGAGGCGCGTAACTTCAGGTGGGTGCTCATTTGGTTTTGCTTTGTTCGCCCTAAGTTGGCAGGGTATGCCCAGACGTGGGTCCCTTGCTCACTTTGCCACTGGATTCAAGATAGCCTGGCTGATGAGGGCTGTGAGCCCGAAACCGGTCCCAGGATGCTTGTTTCCGGTCCAGGGAAGACATGGCTTGGCAGTTCGGGCTGGACTGTTCCCATGAGGCACAGGGTCAGACTGATTTGCATATGGCCATGTCTGAACTGGGGTGGCGGAGTGAGCTAAAGAATGATGATGGATTAAACCCAGATCAGTTGACTGGGGGTGAGTGCTTGCAATGTCAACACTCCGTCCATCATCCCCTTTGGTTTTGCTTTGTTCGCCCTAAGTTGGCAGGGTATGCCCAGACGTGGGTCCCTTGCTCACTTTGCCGCTGGGTTCAAGATATCCTGGCTGATGAGGGCTGTGAGCCCGAAACCGGTCCCAGGATGCTTGTTTCCGGTCAAGGGAAGACATGGCTTGGCAGTTCGGGCTGGACTGTTCCCATGAGGCACAGGGTCAGACTGATTTGCATATGGCCATGTCTGAACTGGGGTGGCGGAGTGAGCTAAAGAATGATGATGGATTAAACCCAGATCAGTTGACTGGGGGTGAGTGCTTGCAATGTCAACACTCCGTCCATCATCCCCTTTGGTTTTGCTTTGTTCGCCCTAAGTTGGCAGGGTATGCCCAGACGTGGGTCCCTTGCTCACTTTGCCACTGGGTTCAAGATATCCTGGCTGATGAGGGCTGTGAGCCCGAAACCGGTCCCAGGATGCTTGTTTCCGGTCCAGGGAAGACATGGCTTGGCAGTTCGGGCCGACTGTTCCCATGAGGCACAGGGTCAGACTGATTTGCATATGGCCATGTCTGAACTGGGGTGGCGGAGTGAGCTAAAGAATGATGATGGATTAAACCCAGATCAGTTGACTGGGGGTGAGTGCTTGCAATGTCAACACTCCGTCCATCATCCCCTTTGGTTTTGCTTTGTTCACCCTAAGTTGGCAGGGTATGCCCAGACGTGGGTCCCTTGCTCACTTTGCCACTGGATTCAAGATAGCCTGGCTGATGAGGGCTGTGAGCCCGAAACCGGTCCCAGGATGCTTGTTTCCGGTCCAGGGAAGACATGGCTTGGCAGTTCGGGCTGGACTGTTCCCATGAGGCACAGGGTCAGACTGATTTGCATATGGCCATGTCTGAACTGGGGTGGCGGAGTGAGCTAAAGAATGATGATGGATTAAACCCAGATCAGTTGACTGGGGGTGAGTGCTTGCAATGTCAACACTCCGTCCATCATCCCCTTTGGTTTTGCTTTGTTCGCCCTAAGTTGGCAGGGTATGCCCAGACGTGGGTTCCTTGCTCACTTTGGTACTGGATTCAAGATAGCCTGGCTGATGAGGGCTGTGAGCCCGAAACCGGTCCCAGGATGCTTGTTTCCGGTCCAGGGAAGACATGGCTTGGCAGTTCGGGCTGGACTGTTCCCATGAGGCACAGGGTCAGACTGATTTGCATATGGCCATGTCTGAACTGGGGTGGCGGAGTGAGCTAAAGAATGATGATGGATTAAACCCAGATCAGTTGACTGGGGGTGAGTGCTTGCAATGTCAACACTCCGTCCATCATCCCCTTTGGTTTTGCCTTGGGTGCTCATTTGGTGCCAAAGGGCCCAAGGAGGAGGGGGTATCTCCCAGCAGGGCATCAGGCACCAGCAGGAATCAGGGGGCGTCTCTCCAGGGGTCCCGGGACATGGGTGCTACCCCCACTGGTCACAGGGCCTGTGCAGCAACAGGAAGGGGCACAATGGCAGCTACTGATCCAGATTATAGGCTGACTGGTAGGGTTCCGATTGGAGCTCTGTTATATTGTGCCCATCATGATGGCCGTCCAAGCCATGCCTGAGGTCTCCTTAAATTAAACAGCACTAGTGCATGATGAGTCTCTCTTCCATGCATCTTACCTGTGAGAACCCATTACTTCTAAAATGCCCTTGAAGACCTGTGCTTCAGTATACTTCAATTATAGAGGTATGTAAAGCATCAGCTTTCTGTCAGTGTCGGAGCCACCTGCCCAAAAGCATTAGTTAGATGTCTCATTTCCATAAATAAAGTAACTTTTGTTAGACAATGTAGTGTGATTGGTAGTTCTTTCATATAAAGACTCAAATTCTGTCACAGTATTTCACTCTCTGAAATAGTATCAGAGTTAAGCTAATTTGTCAGGGCACTCTAATGTCACTTCTTCATAGACAGGCAAAAAAACAATTTGAGGGTCTTTTGCTTTGTTGTCATGTTATGCTTCACTGTGCCCATCCACGGGTTCCTCCTCACGTACCTCTATGGCATTTGTCTCTGTGCTGAAGTCTGAAGTTGCACATGCTTCTTTAGTCTCTCCTCCTTCCATGGTTTACCCTTCTGACTGCGGTTGCCCTGCTTTTAAGACAACAAAAAGAGTAATAAGGTCACAAACTAGGATACAGAGCATGTATGTGTGTAGCAGAATCATGTCACACAGTTGAATCAGAAGGTATGTGGGAATGTCCCTTGCATGGTAAACAGGTATGTTCTCCAGCCCTGAGTGAAGAACTACTTGTGAAAATCGTATTGCTACTTTTATTCTGGCCCTGAGGTCACACAAATCTAGTGTGTGTAGGCAGGCCAAAGGCTGTCCCTGACCATGCAAAGACCAGGGCCTAGACTGTGGCCTGGAGGGGTGCACCAAGCTTGCTTTTATAGTTGACAGTGGACTACTGTCCCTGTGCTAGGTGTAGCACATAAAGCAGTCGTGGCAGTGCACTGTTTAAGTATGACCAGACATTTCTAACTGTGTCAATGAGAGTTTGGCTTACTGACCGCTCTTTTGTAAAGTTGCGCTGTTCTGTGCAACCCAGAAACTTGCACTGATATCCTCTGTGTATGTTGAGTGTGTGTGCATGTATAGTATGCATGTAGTACATGTGGTATAAGACTCTGTGGATGAATCTGCGTGCTAAACCCAATGGGGTACATTTTGGATCTTCTCTAGTTGTAGCATGGCACACAATGGGTGGCGAGGATAACTTTCCTAGGCAGTTGAAGTGTATTGCCTGCATTTCTGTGACTGAAAGGAGGAGACCCCAGACACTGAAGTGAGGAGGATGGAGACAGGACTACCTTTAGAAATCCCGTAAATAATATGTTAGCAGGGGATTGCTGATTAGTTCTTCCTGAGCACTGACATTTGGTAGATTATAGTGACAAAGTAAGGGGCACTGCAGTTTCTGTTCCATGCAAGGCATTTTCTAAGCCAGAGCAGGCCTTTTGTAGGTCTCTGATTACTGCTTCAGAAAGGCTATTGAGGGCAAGGTGCAGAAAACTCACTCTTCATTGTATACCAGTGCTACCTGCTGTGAGAAGCATCACTTGACACAAGAGGTCTGTCTGGAGAACAGCCTACTCAAAAGAGACCCACCCCAAACTGGTTTAGATATTTGAGACAGTGGATCCACTTCATTTGTCTGGAATATGTGTATAAATGTGGGATTTAAACACCACTTTGTTCCAGTCCGAGGTTCTTCTTGACCAAGGACAGAAGTGCTACGTGGAATACTCAAAAAGCTGCAGTGTAACCAGGGCTTGTGTGTGCTTGACAGCAAGTTTCCCAGAGATGAGGGGACATCACCTGAAGTCAACACATTCTGCTGGAGATGTTGAGGGTCTGCTTGGAGTGCCTAGAACACTGCCTTGTTGATGAAAGAGGGAAGGAGTGTGCCTGGAAATGCAGAAGGAAAGACTTCATAGAAAGAAAGACCCCGGTGTTAGCAGCAAAGGGAACTCCAGAGGAAGCTGATGACCTAAGGAGAGTGAGCTGGGAGAGACACATCAGGGAAGGTTGCCCTGGCCTCTCTGCATAGTTTGTGGAGTGAACTGTACTAAGGTGTGCTTGAAAAGTGTCTACCTGCAGTTTGCTATGGCTACAATAATCGAGTGCTTTCACCGCTGACAAGGAGCAGACGGACAGCCTCACTGCTGAGTGGAGAGACAACTGTGCCCTGTGGATGTCACTACCTGAAATCATTGCTATGAGAAGATTCAGTCTAAAGGCCACAACAAACTTTGGCTGAGCACTGGCCCACAGCTGCCTTAGAAGGCTGCTGCCTCAGAGCTGGGTGCCGATATGGAGACCCACCTCCCTGAGATCTTCTGGCCATGCTGATTGTAGTAGCCGCTCCAACTGTGCTGCAACAAGGAGTCCACGCAAAGGCGCAAGCCAGTCTGCTCCATTCACCAAGACTGTTAAATTAAGACTAAAGAAAAATAAACTCTTGAATTCAGCTTCATACTAACAGTGAGAATGATTGACAGAACTGCACTTGAGCCTAAACCTCCCTAATCCTATACACAGGTGTTGATGGTAATAGCAGGAACCTTAACCCAAGTGGGGAGAAGAGCAATGACTAAAAAGGAAAAATGTAAAAGTTCCTCATCCATTGAATGCAGCATTTTTGCAACCCTTTTATCATACAAATTGAACTGTGCAGTATTTGGTTTTGCTGTGAGATTAAAAAGTACTTTCTTTTCATAAAGGTATGCAGTCAGCGGGATGTTACTTTATTGCATCTATCAGATGACTGTTGAGATCTGAGCTCTTGCTCGACACACTACCATCCTGAGACGACTGTGCCTGCTTGCCTTTGCTACCCTGAGATTCTACTGTGGAAAGAGTGGAGCATGTCCTGGTTTGCAGAGCCTTAGTAGGGAGGACCTCTTGGCACCAGTGGCAAACAACATCTTCACCAGAGTTGGGGCCCAGTAGCCCCGACCTGCCCTGTGACAGCAGATCAGGGTATGACAGTTTGTAAGGGCATTGATGGAGCAGGGTTTTCCGTAAATTAAACCTGCTCGGATTAAACCTCCCATTGTGTGAAAATCATTAACAAAGTTTTGAAATTAACCGAAAAAGTATTATTAACCTTTAGTTTTGGAAAAGAAAATAGAAAGGTGCGGGAAAATGGCAATGGGTTTAAGTAGGCCTCAAATGATTGTTGCACGAAACACAGCAAAAAAGGAGCAAAATTATGTTATTTTCGTGAGCAAATGTGAAATGGAAATGGGTTCATTGTTTAATTAAGCAATAAAAATTGCATAGAATAATAGTTTAGATTGTTAGCGTTTATATTAGACTAATGAAAGATTGAAATGAATTATGAAATGGAGCTTTTATTTTGAGCAAATAACTGAATCTGTTTATTTCTCCTAGAGAAAACTGCACGCTTTACAAGAAGGCCTCAAAATCTGTCTAGGGTTAATTTTGCTTTAAACGTAGAAATGCAGAAAAATGTGTTGTATTCTTCATAGATGACTATTGTGTTCTTTCTTGTCAATGGCTGCTACGTGTTCGGAGTATCAGCGGAACTTCGTATTGTCCGGAGAAATATTTAGTTTTGTGGATAACTGTGCTAGTAAATGTTACAACATGTATTCGAATGCGTGTGTGTCTAGGAAGGAGAAGATTTTGATTTCCTTTGCTGAAGGACGATGATGACAGCGTGAATCTAAACAAAGGACTTTTGAGAGAGAAGAGCGACAGAAGTGGTGTGACTTAACGTCCTATGCTTCTAGACCAATGAGGAGAGAGACTTTTCCAATTCGATACAAGAGTAGGGATGGACTTTTAACTTAGGGTATAACTATTAGTGATAGAATCCATGTTTTTTGGTTTGCAGTATGAGACGACTTTAGCCAAGAGAAGAGGTGTTCGTGTGAGCTGTTTCTTTGAGATCCTTTAGCTGATGCTGTCTGTAAGCTGACTCCTTAACCTTGCTCCTCATACCTTTGTGGGGATTGCCCCAGCTTTCCCTTCCGGCCGGAGGGTTAGCATTTCCAGCTATTAGCACACAGTGCTATAGTTTTCTCAGGTTCATATGAAATTCTGAATTTGCATTGATGTTATAAAATGCTCTTTTGTCTTTTACGCTATCCACTCAACTCATGCTCCTTAATTGAGATATTATTGTGAATTACTGAATCTGTGTTCTTTTGTGTGATGATTCTGATTCAATACTGTACCTTTATTTGACCATTTTCATGTGCTTTCAAAGATAATAGATAAAAGCAAAGTAATAGAGAAACTGAGTCAGTCGTTATCGATTATTGTAAATAATGAGACTTATATATAGTTGTATATAGTGTGGTTTGTATAAATATTCCCTTTATTCTAGGTTCTCATGAGGGTGATATTCATCTAAATCTTTTGCCAAATCCCTGTCAACTCTCCGATCTGTCGGAGGACCTGATGTTGATATGGGCCAAAATTCAGTCTTATAAAGTAGAGATTTTTAGACTGATTCAGCATGTGGTGTAAATATTACACACTCTGCCTTAGTTAGCCAAAACCCCTTTTTCCGCTGTGCCACGTGCTATCAGTTTTTGGTAGCAAGATTAGGATGGTTAGTGTAGATTGATTATATTGGCAATTGATTAAGATGAAAATTATTGTTTGTTATTAATCTTTTGTACTTTTTGTTACATGTGGTGGTCGTATCGGTTTTGACCTTAAAGGAATTTGTTAGCGGGTCCGAAGAGGCCTAAGATTCTGGGATAAGCCCATGGGCTTGTGTTAATGTGGCATACACTAAGTAGTATTGCGTTGTCTGCTGTTGATGCAAGTATTGAGCAATAGTCATATTGTCAGTATTGCACAGGGAACTTTGGAGTTAGTATAGTAGAGACTTATTTGGGTACCTTTAGAAAGCGCATCTGGAGAAGTCCCGAAAGTCTTCACTTGAATGAGAGTAGAATCACGCTGGTCGGAGATTTTACTAGTAGCAAGAGTATTATTGGAGAGTTTGTACCTATCTTCTTTTAGTGGAGCAGACAAGCTGGAATGTCTATGTGTTCTAACTCTGTTTGTCTAAGAAGTTTGTAAATAGTTGCCGATAAATTTTTGCAAAGGGAGGGTCAGTTGCAAGAGTTATACTGACGTCACAGAAAGCCGCGCTGCAATTGGATAGTAAGCGTGAGTCATCACAGAGACCGCGCTGCTATTGGATAGCTAATGTGAACTGTCATAGAGAGAAATACGCTGCTATTGGTTGGTTGGTGTGAGTCGCGCTGGTATTGGACAGCGAGAACGAATCGGATTTGATAGAAATACAGAAGGAGTTCTTGAATAGAGTTTTAGCGATTGATCAAACAAAAATGAAGTTATTCAAATTGTTGAAAACCTTGTTTAGAAAAGATGAGCCTATACCTATGAGAGAGGGAATTCCTGTAGCTCCTGAGGGTACGCCAGCTTCTTTTATGTCCTTAGAAAGGGGTTATCATACATGTACATGGTTGGAAAATTGGGTGAAGTATATGGAGAGAGATGGTAATTTGGCATTTCCAGAGTATGGTACTTTTAACACTAGGATTTTAGAGAATTTTAGATATCAAATGAATGAGTTAAAACCAAGTCCGAGCCCTATGCAGTATGAAGCGCTTGAAGAGTGGGAACATGAGACATACAAAAGAGATAAGGATAGAACTGAGAATAGATACAGAAACACTGTGAGTAGATACTCAGAGGCAAAATGGGAGGCACAGATGAAAAAATGGAAGAGAGATGTAGTGGCAATGCGTGAAGGAATGTATCCAGTGGTACTAGTGGAGAATAATGAAGGAGGAAAATGTAAAGAAAAGAAGAAGAATATTCCAGAGACAGAATCAGATCAAAAGGAGGTAGATGAAGAGTTATTGGATGAGTTATTGATGAGTAGACCTCCACTGTATCGGGAAGAGCAAGAGAGACCATCACGAGTGCTCCATTTATTCAGATAGAAGATTCCCAAAGGAAAAATGCAAGTGTAGTAAGTCAGGCAAAAGGAGATTTAACCAAAATAATAAATCAGTTGAGTTTGAAAGCAGACGCTTTGTCAGTTCCAGTAACTATTGGTCCTATAGTTCCATTATATAATAATAAACAAAATGTTTCACAGGTGCATGCTCTAACAATTCCTACAGTTCTAAATGACAGGACTAGTAATGGTGCGAGTGAATTAGAATCATTGATTGATATTTCTGAAAGATCAGTAGAAACTCCAAAACGTGGTATACAGATTGATCCAAGGAGATTATTACAGAATACGAAGGTAGTGACACCTACATCAGGCGGGTCTTTTGGGCCTTCACTTGAAGAATTGGATGAGTGGATTAGAGGAATGACATCTAATAAAGTGAACATGGATGTAGGTAGATTAAAAGCGGATTTGGAAGAAATGATATTGGGTTCGATTAGTCCAGAGAGATTGAGTAGGTGTCAGGAAGAAGAGTTGTTATTCTTGTGTAAAACTATTACAATGAGAGCGAGAAATCTACATGAGAAGTTTGCTGAAGTTGCACAGACGTTTGGAGTGGATATAGAAAAGTCAAAGGCCTTACAAAAAATATACAGATTGGATTTCAGTGACAAAGATCTGGAGAGTTTGATTGCTTCAGGAAAGCGATTGCAGATTAAGGAGATGATTAACACATTGAGACGTTGGAGTGAATTAGATCATTGGAAAGGAAGATGGGCTCAAAGGAAGGAAGAAACAGCTGTAAATACAGGTGCTTTATTAATGTTTCCAGTGAGAGAAACAGGTACTTAAGTGATTGAAATGATATATCCCATGAGAGAGGTACCTGGAGGTGGATATGTTCATGTCCCATGGTCAAGACAGGATATATTGTCTTTTACAAATGAATTTCCCAGATTGAGAGAAAAACCAGTAGAATGGTACAAACAAGTAGAGAGGTTTGGGAAAGTTTCAAAAGTTTTGTGGAAAGACTTAGATGGTTTGTTTGATATTGTGGTTCCAGTTGATTTGTGGATTGAGTGTAAAATTGCAGTAGATTGGCCAAAAGAAGAATACCCAAGAGATGCAAACCTGGAGCACCATCTGATGAAGTGATGAAAAAGTATAATCAGTCATTACCTATTTGAAGGGGAAGATTTCGCCAAAAGAGACAGATTGGGTAAAAATAGATAGAACTACACAATAAACAAAAGAGACAGTGCATGCTTATTACGAAAGGCTTCTTCAAGTGTTTAAACAATATAGTGGCATTGAGAATATCACTGACCAGGACATGGGTCATTTTGTATATAGGTTTGTGTTTGGATTGAGACCAGAAATTAGCATGATGAATCAACAGCATTTAATCTGTTGGCAAAGCAAGTCTATCGATGAGATATTACGTTATGCGAAATATTGTAGTGATGATATTGAAACTAGACATAAAAAGTTGGAAGAGAAACTAATGTGGGCTCAGATGAAAGCAGCACAGAAAGGTGGATTTGTGGATTTTTCTCAATCAGGTATTCAAGGCAAAGATCAGGTTGTTCAAGATACTCAGAATGCTACTGCTACAAAGGGTGGTGGTGCAAGAGGTAGAAATAATAAAGACGATATGAAGAAGAAATATCCGTGTCATGTTTGCGGTAAATTTGGACATTGGAAACGCGAGTGTAGGAGTATGTTGACAAATACAGGTGGTGGTACAGGTGTAAATGATATGAATCAGATTCAGTTAAATCAGATGCAAAACCAGATGCAATATCACAATTTATTACCAGATGGGAGAGGAAAAGGTTTACAAATACCTCAACCCCAAATACCTCAAGCTCCTATGCCAAATCAGAATATGAGTTTTCAAGTACAGAGATACAGTGCGAGTATGGGTTTTCACACGGATAAATCAACAAAGCAAAATGTGCAAGTGGCTTCACAATATTGGTTACAGTCCCAAGGGAGTGATTCAGATACATCTCAATGACGGTGGCTGAGGGGGGAGGAGGAGTGTGTGCCTGGGGCATCCTTAGAGGTAGATCAGTGTGGTCCTTTTGTGGATGGAGAAGTTGAAGGTAATGTGATTACATTCCTTGTAGACACTAGTGCTAACCGTTCCACGGTGAGAACTGTGGAAATTCCCTCTCCGGAGATAATATCCAAGTTGTAGGCATTTCAAATCAATTGATTAAAACTCTGGTAACAAAACCAATGAAAGTGCAAATTGGGGATTTCAGAGATTTACATCGTTTTCTGGTGTGTGATACAAGGCCAGTTAACCTTTTGGGTAGAGACTTGTTGTGCAAAATGAATTGCACCATCTACTGTACACCAGATGGAATAGCATTCCATACAAAGGACGAGGATGTTGTTTTTAAAATGGCAAGGCAAGGGACAGAGGTGAATGATTTGTATCCTTTATTTACAGTGAAGGATTTACCTGTTGAATTGAGAGAATCTGTGTTGACTGATGTGTGGGATTTTTCAGGGAAAGACATTGGTTTGATGAAGGGGGTTGATCCTACTCAAATTACAGTCAAACAAGGTGCAGAATTTCCAAAGACCCCACCTTACAAAATGAGTCTTGAAACAATTGCGGGAGTAATGCCTGTGATTGAAATGATGATTGAACAAGGTATTATAAAAGAGATACTAAGTAGTCCTTGTAATTCGCCTATTATGGGAAGTAAGAAACCGAGTGGGAAATATAGGATTGTCCAGGATTTAAGGAAAATTCATCAGATAGTAGTACCTTGTTGCCCAATAGTGCCATACCCAGCAGTAATTCTTTATCAAATTCCATGTGACGCAGAATGGTTCACAGTGATCGATTTGTGCCAAGCATTTTTTTCGATACACTTGCATCCGGATAGCCAATATTTGTTTGCATTCCGGTTCGGAGACTGTGTTTTGTCATAGTGCCGAGTCCCTCAAGGATAAACCGAAAGCCCCTCAATCTTCAATCAGATTTTGAAGAGGTGCTTAGAGTCATTGGTAATGCCCAATAACTCAGTGCTGGTCCAGTACATAGATGATTTGCTTGTTGCATCAAAGACAAGAGAAACTTGTGTGACAGATACTATTGCTCTACTGAACCATTTGGCAGTAGGTGGGCATAAAGTGTCACCAGCAAAATTGCAATTTTGCCAAAAAGAAGTTCTTTATTTGGGGCACAAAATTAGAGTTAGGAAAGTGTCACAAGATCGAATAAATGCGATCTTGTAAATGAAACCTCCCAAGACACAGAAAGAAATTCAAATGTTTTTGGGTATGGTTGGATACTGCAGACAGTGGATCAATGGTTTTTCATTGATAGCTAAGCCATTACAGAAACTGACTCACAAAGATGTGTTAGAACTGATTCAATTGGATGAGGAAAGCATGAGGGCATTTGTTGAGTTGCGAGACAGCCTTTGCCGTGCGCCAGCATTAGGAATGCCAGATTTCAACAAGGATTTTGCATTATTCTGTTACAAAAGAGACGGTTGTGCATTTTCAGTTCTAACGCACAGCACGTCGTCCTGTGGCATATTTTTCAGCAACACTTGATTGTGTAGCTGCAGCTTTACCAGGTTATTTGAAAGCAGTTGCTGCTACTTGTGTGAGTTTGGAACAGAGTGAAGCAATTGTGATGGGACATCCATTGAGGGTGTTTGTACCGCATTCTGTTGAGATTTTGTTGACTCGAACATGAACACAGCATCTTACGAGTAGTCGGTTGACAAAATATGAACAAGTGATACTGGGAGCTGAAAATGTAACAGTGACAAGATGTACAAATCTAAATCCAGCTACTTTGTTGCCACATCCAGATTGTGAAATGGTGACGGCTGAAGCAGATCATGATTGCCTTAATGTGACTGAATTGTGTACCAGACCAAGACCTGATATAAAAGATACTCCGTTATCTGAATCAGACTGTGTGATGTTTGTGGATGGATCTTGCTTGAGAGATGAAATGGGTACTTTGCGAGCTTCCTATGCAGTTTGTACAGTGGCTAATGTCATTGAAGCTTCATGCTTGAAAGGAATAAAATCAGCCCAAATTTCGGAGCTAGTGACTCTGACAAAAGCGTGCTATTTTGGAGAAAATTGGAGAATAACAATATTTACTAATAGCCAGTATGACTTCGGGGTTGTCCATGACTTTGGACAATTGTGGTCTCAACGTGGTTTTTTGACCTCATCAGGTTCACCAATTCAAAATGGAGAATATGTAAAAGAACTACTGTTGACACTACAATTGCCCAAAGAAATTGAGGTTGTGAAATGTTCAGCACACAGATCTGGCAGTGATTATATCACGGTTGGAAACAAGTATGCTGACGAAGTTGCGCGTTTTTGTGCACTAAATTTGGTTTCGATAAATAAAAAGATACAGAAATCTGATAAAAAAGAAAGCAATCTGATGTTCTCATCTGTTGAAACATGGGAAGAAATTAGACAGTTACAAGAAGAAGCAAGTGCAGAAGAAAAGGAGATTGTGATCAAGGCAGGTTGTTCACGCAGAGAAGAAGATGAGGTGTGGATTTATCCTGATGGAAGACCAATAATGCCAGATAGTCTGTTGTCCCAAAAGGCGAGGTTTTATCACGGTCCAACACACATTGGTGGAGATGCTATGATTAGGATGTTTAAGGAATCTTGGTTCAGCCCTAAGTTCAGGGTCATTGCACAAAGTCTTTGCCAGAGGTGTGTGACTTGTCAGCAGCAAAATGTGGGGAGAAAGAAAGTTGTTAGTTGGGGATGAATTGGAAAAGCAGCAGGTCCTTTTACACGATTGCAAGCTGATTTTATAGAACTACCATGATGTAATTGACTAAAATATGTTCTGGTGATTGTCTGTTTGTTTTCTCGGTGGGTGGAAGCATACCCAACAAGACGCAACGATAGTCTAACAGTTGCTAAATTACTTCTTAGAGAGATCATACCAAGATTTGGATTTCCAGTCTCTTTAGAATCTGATAGGGGGACGCATTTTAACAACGAAATATTTCAGATGCTTTGTTCAGCATTACAAATTGAACAAAAATTGCATTGTGCCTATCGACCAGAAGCATCAGGTGTGGTTGAGCAGGTCAATAGAACAATAAAATAAAGACTTGCAAAGGTGTGTGCGTCCACTGCACTGAAATGGCCAGATGCATTACCCTTAGTTCTGATGAGTCTGAGAAGTATTCCAGATAGAAAAACTGGATTGTCTCCACATGAGATCATCATGGGCAGAGCCATGAGACAGCCAGTAGTTCCAGCAAATCGACTAATGAATATAACTGATGATTTGGTACTCGATTATTGCAAAGGATTGGCTGATGTGGTGCGTTCTGTGTCTCATCAAGTTGGAGAAGTTGCAACCACAACACAGCAAGAACAGGCACACGGCCTGAACCCTGGAGAGTGGGTTCTTGTCAAGAAGCACGTGAGAAGGTCGTGTTTGGAACCTCGATGGCATGGGCCATATCCTGGTGACAACGACAGCAGTAAAGTGTGGTGGCTTGCCAAATTGGATTCATGCTAGCCATACACGAAGAGTCCCAAGTCCACTTGAAAGTAAAGAATCAGTTGAAAGTGATAAAGAAAATGATCAAAAAGAACCAGAAAAGACTGAGAATCAAGTAAAGTGGGCACCAGCTACTGGATCTTCTGAGACTGCTAATGTAGATACAGTGAAGAGATTGATTCCAGAACAAAACAGTGAAGAGGAGAAAAAGGAATCCATTAAAAGAAACATTGAGACAAGTCCTGAACAAAACGAAACTGAAGAAATTTAAAAGAAGAAAGCAAGAAAAGGAGATATATGGCCAAGAGGAGTGAAAAGACTGAAATACACTTTGAATGAGAGTGTTCCAAATACAATAGTCGAAATATCAGAACAAAGTGATACAGAAGAAGATACAGTTCGGAGAACAAAAAGAGCAATAGTACCAAACAAGAAATACACAGCACCTGAATGGACATACTTGGTTGTTGAAACAGTTGATCAAGAAGACAATAGTGGAGAAGAAATTGAGCCAAATTACAGAAATTGGTATGAGCCACCCTAAATGAACTGTGTTAAAAACTTGGGTGCAGAAGATTTACATTTTTTCTGGAAATACAGAAAAGAAACTGAAATTGAAATTGAAACTGGAACTGAGTAAAAGAAGACTCAAATAAAAAAAAAGAGGAGATTGAAGAAGGTATGGAGAAGGTCTTGGAGAAGCCTCAGTGAGAAAAGAAGTTGTGGAGACCTAAGGCCTGAAAGTGCTTGGATACTCATATTTTTATCAAGTCTAAATTTAGTTTTTTTTTTAGTTTTTTTAGCTTAAACTGGCTAGGATTCAGGAGACTGGTAATCAGAATCAGGAATCAACTAGGCGTAAATGTATTAACGTTTGTTGTCTATGTGTTTTACTAATAATGATTGTTTGGTTAATACTAATAGTTGTTGTGCCTTACTTTATGTTTCCTACTAAGAGTAATACTACTAATGATTTAGAGAATATAAAAACGAATGTGGGAGAAACTCTTAAAGAAGACCCATACACTAACATTAAGAGATTAACTGGGAATGATTTACATCAAGATAATTCTATAAATGATTTTTCGTTAAATGTTTTTACTAAGCTTCTTTATGAATATGTAAATACTATGGATGCTACAGATTGTTATGTGTGCATGCAATTACTGTCTTCTGTGTCAGAAGGGGTGACTTATCACCACCTTCCCTTAACATATGGTATTTCGTATAGTGTACTAACAAGTTTCTTCTATAAAAAGGGTCAGATACAATATTTTTAATCTAACTTAGATTTAGTATTTTCTGAACTTCCTATTCGAAAGAATATGAATGTAGTAAGTAGCACAAAGAATGCAGAGTATATGGGAGAGTTTTTTCATACTACTAAGACAATAGATACTGTATATGCCCATAGAAATAACCTAACTTTCATTTTGCAGGGTGAGGAAATTGAATTCATTAATGTTGTAGAAGATAGAAGAGAACATTTTCAGAGAAAAGCTGTCGAGGAAAAGAGTCATTTTCCTCCTTGGGCTCATAGAGAGGGAGATTACAAGAAAGGCGAGACATATGCTGCAATGACCCTGGATTGGCATCATAGAGGGAAGCTTTGCTTACTAATACAGAAGACAGAATATAATAACTATTTCATTGGTTCTAGTGAATGTGATCATACCTTCCTGATTACAGGAGGTTGGGCTTTGAAGGGTGGTATGGATCCTGTTTTCCTGGAATGTATTATGTGTGTGGTAAGAATGCATATTATAGGTTACCAGCACGTTGGTATGGGTGTTGTTATATGGGTATTATTTTCCCCAAAGTTTACCATGTAGACAAGAATCATGGAACCAATGAAAGGAGTAAGAGTGGATTAATACGTAGCTAAAGGGGAATTAATGCTGATGATATTGTGGGTGATATTTTTGGAGCATTGATACCTTCAGTTGGAGTAATTTTAATTTCGCACAAAATTAGAAAACTGTCCACAGTGGTTGATCGTTTATCAACAGATACTGCTGATGGATTTTTGATGATTGATACTGAAATGGTGGCTATGAGATCTATGGTTTTGCAAAATAGACTTGCTCTAGATGAATTATTGGCAAAAGAAGTCTGTAGCATGCTGAAAATTCAACAATGCTGTACATATATCCCTGACAAAAGTAAGAATCTAGAGGGACATTTAAGGGAAGATTTAACTGAACTGAAGGTTGATGGTGCTTGGGAGAAACTTGGTAAGGGTTTCTCTTCTATGGGAGACTGGTTTTTAACATTTGGTAACAGCTTGTTAGGTAAGATACTAATACCTATTACTGCTACTGGAATACGAATGCTGTTTCTAATATATAAATGCTGCAAATGTAAGCGGAAAACACTAGAAAAAAATGAAAAGAAAAGAAAGAGAAGAAATGGAAGATAGGAAGATAAATTATTATGAGGTAATGAAAGATATAGATGGGTTAGGCTGAAACAAATGAGAACAAGTGTGTTATGATACAATCAGATTGTAATCAGATTTTTGGGTTATTGATGGCTTAAGTAGCCATCAAAGGGGGGATTGATGGAGCAGGGTTTTCCGTAAATAAAACCTGCTTGGATTAAACCTCCCATTCTGTGAAAATCATTAACAAAGTTTTGAAATTATCCCAAAAAGTATTATTAACCTTTAGTTTTGGAAAAGAAAATAGAAAGGTACGCAGTCAGCTGGACGTTACTTTATTGCATCTATCAGATGACTGTTGAGATCTGAGCTCTTGCTCGACACACTACCATCCTGAGACGACTGTGCCTGCTTGCCTTTGCTACCCTGAGAATCTTCTGTGGAAAGAGTGGAACATGGCCTGGTTTGCAGAGCCTTAGTTGGGAGGACCCCTGGGCACCAGTGGCAAACAACATCTTCACCAGAGTTGGGGCCCAGTAGCCCCGACCTGCCCTGTGACAGCCGATCAGGGTATGACAGTTTGTAAGGGCATTATTTTCCGTAAATAAAACCTGCTCGGATTAAACCTCCCATTGTGTGAAAATCATTAACAAAGTTTTGAAATTAACCGAAAAAGTATTATTAACCTTTAGTTTTGGAAAAGAAAATAGAAAGGTGCGGGAAAATGACAATGGGTTTAAGTATGGCTCAAATGATTCTTGCACGAAAAAAAGCAAAAAAGGAGCAAATGAAGTTATTTTCATGAGCAAATGTGACATGGAAACCGGTTCATTGTTTAATGAAGCAATAATAATTGCATAGAATAATAGTTTAAATTGTTTGCGTTTATATTAGACTAATGAAAGATTGAAATGAATTATGAAATGGAGCTTTTATTTTGAGCAAATAACTGAACCTGTTTATTACTCCTAGAGAAAACTGCACACTTTACAAGAAGGCCTCAAAAGCTGACTAGGGTTAATTTGGCTTTAAAAGTAGAAATGCAGAAAAATGTGTTTTATTCTTCATAGATGACTATTGTGTTCTTTCTTGTCAATGGCTGCTACGTACGCCACTCTACTCCCCTCTACAACACGCCACTCCACTCCACTATATGACACCTTCCTCCACTCTACATTAGACCACTCCAGTCTACTCCACTCTACTCCATTCTATACCACTTTACTCCACTCTATGTCACTCCACTCTAATCCACTCCACTTATTTCCACTGTACTCCACTCTACAACACCGTACTCCATTCTACGCAACTGCCTCTACACCACTCCACACTACTTTACTCCACTCTACTATATTACACACTACTCCACGCTACTCCACTCTATGCCACACTACTTAAGTGTACAACACTCAACGATACGCCACTCCACTCCACTCTATGACACACCACTCCATGACATATATATATGTAGGTATAGCTGTTTGCCAGCAGGTAGTTATAGTTAGGACCTAGTTTCCATAAGAATAGCATTTTTTGTTTTGCTAGTAACTTTGGCGCCGTTTGATGAATCTTCACGAGATTTTCAAATTTGGGGTGATTCGTCAAGTGGGGGCTGAGAAAAAGGGGGGGTCCCAAAACGCATTATTCCCATGCAATTGCCCATAGGGATTTTAGACATGACTACCGCCCGAACCGCTGAAGGCATTACACCAAATTTGGCATAAAGCTAGATCTTGGCCTAGAAAGTGTGATTTTTGTAATTTAGTGTAAATCTGTTTAGTAGTTTTGGAGTTATTAAAGAAAAAAGATTTATGTAAATCTAGAGACGCGGATGCACACGCCAACAGCAATGCAGCAATAGTCTGGTTGTAACGTGGGAGAAAAGTTGCGGCCGTCATTTTGTGAATTGGGACATAGTTCCGTGGGGTGTGGTTATAAAGTATAACTAGGATATAAGAGGTCAGGATAGATTTATCCTGACCCAGTGGGATGGATGGAGGGGTCTGTGAGAGACCCCTTATGGGGAAGAAATTGTGGGAAACCCTTTATTTGTGCGCACAAGGATCCGCAGATCCACTGCGACACTCAGCACGGCCCCCATGTGAATCTGCGGTAGATCAGCGGATCCAGACCCAATTAAAGCAACATACACTGACTAGCAGATCCACTCATACACTCTTTCACACACCCTCACAAGCACTCATACATCCATTCACCCATCCATATGCCCACTCACACACCCATAGAGTCATTCACACACCCTCTCACACACCAATACAGTCACTGATACATCCACTCAGAAACCCAGAGAATCACTCACACAATTACTCACAGACCCAAACAGGCACTCACACAGCCACGTACATACACATACAGCAAAACCATTGACATTCACAAACCCATACAGCCACTCACACACCCATACAGCCACTCACACATCATTCAGAGACCCACACAGCCACTTACACACCCTGTCATACACCCACCCATCACACACTCACACGCATACTTACACACCCACACAACCATTCACACACTCACTCACATACCTATACAGCCACTCACACACCCACTCAGAGACCCAGAAAAACACACACCCATACAGGCACTCACTCACCCAGTCACACACCCATACAGCCACACACACACTCATACAGTCAATGATATTTCTACTTAGAGACCAAGGAACCACTTACACACCACTTATACATCCACATAGATACTCGCACACACTC
Organism: Calotriton arnoldi; assembly: GCA_963921515.1. NCBI lineage: Eukaryota > Metazoa > Chordata > Amphibia > Caudata > Salamandridae > Calotriton > Calotriton arnoldi. Next base: position 1,163,240 of record CAWUFW010002153.1, on the reverse strand, counting down.
AAAGAGCCACTCACACACCCAGTCACACATCCATTCCACCACTCAGACACCCATACAGTCACTGATACATCTACTCAGAGACCCAGAGAACCACTCACACACTCACTCACAGACTCACACAGGCACTCACACACCCACAACCACTTATACACCCACACAACCACTGACACACCCAGTCTGAGACTCAGAAACCATTCCCACACCCACTTAAAGACCTGCAGAATCACTGATACATCCACTCACAGACCCACACAGCAACTCACACACCGACTCAGATGCTCACACACCCATGTACACACTTATACAGCTAGTGACACATTCACTCACAGACCCACACAGCCACTTGCACACCCAGGGACCTGTGGGATGGCTGCCTTTGGGAGGGTTAGCCACGGGGCCTGGCCTCAGGCAAATGCTGTACACAGCATGGGGTTGGTTGCATGCAGGGGATTGGGCACAGGGCCTGGCCACAAGCCTGGCCTTGTGGCCAACATTCCCCTACCCATGGCCAAAGGCCATGCGCAGTGTGAGATTGGCTGCATATGGGGGGGTTGGCACAGGCCCTGTGGCCAACTCCCAGCTGCGACAGTTGGATTAAAGTATGGTAATTAAATATTACTTTATGTTACAAGAAAGAATAGAAATTCACTAAAAAGACCAAAGGTCACATGGATGTTTTAGTTAGGAAATAGCATTAAAAAAATCATAGACATTCACAGAAAAAAACAAAGGTTACAGGGATGTTATAGTTAGAAAATAGATTTAAAAAACCTTAGAAATTCACTAAAAACCCAAAGGTTAAAGAAATGTTAAAGTTTGGTTCAGATTTTACATAAATAAAGCCATAGAAATTCAGCAGGTATAGTTATAGTTATCTCAAAAACTATAACTTATGCCCTCGCCATGCACTGCTAATTACCCCATATATTACATCAGTCATGACATCTTCTATGACATCATTGATAATATCACTGCAACATTTACAATGAAATTATTGATGAGAAAGCTGTTCTTGGCAGGGCCGTAAGTTATAGTTATCTTAGGGCACGAGTTATAGTCTCTTGAAATAACTTAAACTATAACTGCTGAAGTTCTATGGTTTTATTTGTGTAAAATCTGAACCTAACTATAATGTCCCTGTAACCTTTCGTATATATATATATATATATATATATATATATATATACTGGAGTCCGGGACTCTCTCATCGCCGGCTGGAAGTTGAGAGAGCAAGTGTTTTGTTTCAATATATATATATATATATATAGATATATATATATAGACACACTTTGGACCGGTGGACACCTGGTGACTGGGCACCATTTAAGCCTAAGCTGAATGGTGAGGTTTGCTGGGCATATGGATTTTTTAGCAATGCTCTCCCCCGACCCTGCACAGTGACCTATTTGCATAGACTGCGTGTGGTGTTAACAAGGGAGACTGTTTGACATTTGCAGCAGTAGAAAGTGTTGTATTTACATTCTCCTATACAATGGAATCCGCTTTGGAGCCAGAATCTGAAGTACAGTGGTGAAGCTGTGTTCATACCATTATTTTCCCGTAATGCTTTGAGCTTTAATGATGGCCTGCTTAATCATGCATGGTACGCTCTAATTGTCTATTAAGACGTGACATTTATCTGCGGGGCCTACGGACCGTTTGATGTCTTTTCGAGACGAGGCATTATTGGAATGGTAGCCCCGTTGGCTGTGACATATGTAGTACGGGGCCGTACTTGAGCTCCTCAAACACACCATGTGTGGTTTATCTTATTAGCAAGGTAGATGCCGTAGTGATATGTAAATCGGCATTGAACAGCCATGCTTTAAATCTTAATCACAAGTGAGCTCTACCGGCACAGATTTCAGTGGTCTCCATGCTAATTAAAGCAGCAGCCGCTTGTTATCACATCTCCCGTTTGGTTTACATTCACGCAGTATACCACAGTGTTCAATAGTATCACATGAATAATGTTTGGGCTATTTTTACGTGATAATTTTAACAGATGTCTAGTTTAGTTTAATGCAAAGGATACATCGTTGGTACAACAGTCAAATGTACTAATTGCAGGTATACTGTGGGGGTCCGAGAATACACTATGTAGGTCAAGGGTGTACATACGTCTTTTTGCACTATGCATTATGCACTTTAAATATCATGAATATTATAATCAATTTTATAATATTAATATTGTAACCTCCTTTGCTATCAAATGCATTTCACGTGAATGCTCCTGCGTGCATGTTGCCATATTTGTATCATCTTAATCTCTAAATTGGATGTAAAAGATGTTTTCTATGTCTATGAGTTTGACATTGTATAAATGTTTTAAAAAATGGCGCTTAACAGATTGAGGAAGGCTGCTGGGACAGCCGAAATGCGTCTCTCTGTGTTGCCGGGTCGGAGGAGGCCCTATGGAATAAAAAATGCCTTGGAATTCAGCATTCTTCGTGTGCGTGCTCTCTTCCTTGTGGAGCAGGGTTTTCTTTGGATATATATATATTCACTGAAAAAACCATAGGTTTCAGGGACGTTATAGTTAGAAATTAACATTTAAAAAACCTTAGAAATTCACTGAAAAAACCATAGGTTTCAGGGACGTTATAGTTAGAAATTAGCATTTAAAAACCCTTAGAAATTCACTGAAAAAACCACAGGTTTCTAGGACGTTATAGTTAGTTGGACATTTCACTCGTACAAAACCAGAGAAGTTCGGCCGTTATAGTTAGTTGAGCTAACTATAACTCACGCCCGCAATGCACTGCTGATGACGTCACATATTACATCATTCATGACATGGTCAGTGACATCACTGATGACATCAGTGATGACATCTCAAATGACATCACTGATGACATCACTGATGACAATATCCACGTGATAATCTGATGCACCTCCTCACACCCTAATATAACCTTTGATACACCCACTCTAAAATACAGACTACCATTTTCGAAACCATAGACACACCAATACCAGTTAGTACATACCCACTCACTGATTCATAGGTCTACACACACATCCACTCATTCACCTATACAGTCACTCATACATGCAGTAACTCATCAATACAGCACTATCATATGCACTCATACACCGCCACTCATCCATAGAGTTACTCACACACCTAGTCAGTCATGCAAAGAATCAATCACACTCCCATTTACTCACGTATACAGTTATACACACACCACCTCACTTATTCATACAGATACTAACACATACTTAGTCTCTTATACAATCACTGAGACAAGCACACACTCATCCATAAAGCCACTCTCACAATCACTCACTCTTACATATAGTCATTTATATACTCCAACACTCACATATATTGCCTTTCACATATGTAGTTACTCACACATGTAACACTCAGACATCCATTCACTCACCAACACACCCATACACACACTCACCCACCCATATAGCCCTTCACAGATGCACTCTTGAACCCTTACACCCAGTGAATCACCCACTCACACATCTATGCACAGAGTCACACACCCCCCACCCACCCACACAGACATTCAGGCACCCATACTGATACTCAGACAACCAATCAATAACCCATATAGACACTCATGTAGATACTCACCAACCCATGCAGCTGCTTACACACCAACTAACAGACTGATACAGATATTCACACAGTTTAGTCACTAACCCATGCATTCAGTAAGACACGATTAATCACTCACGCACCTACTAAATCATCCATTCAGACACTTATACACCCACTCATTCTTCAATACACCTTGGCATATATATATATAAAACATATTTAAACTTTACAGAAGCACACAGTCACTGGATGATGTAATTAGTGATGTCATCAGTGATGTCATTTGAGATGTCATCAGTGATGTCACTGACCATGTCATGAATGATGTCATATGTGACATCAGCAGTGCATTGTGGGGACACGAGTTATAGTTAGCTCAACTAACTATAACGGCCGAATTTCTCTGGTTTTGTACGAGTAAAATGTCCAACTAACTATAACGTCCCAGAAACCTGTGGTTTATTCAGTGAATTTCTCAGGTTTTTTAAATGCTAATTTCTAACTATAACGTCCCTGAAACCTATGGTTTTTTCAGTGAATTTCTAAGGTTTTTTAAATGTTAATTTCTAACTATAACGTCCCTGAAACCAATGGTTTTTCAGTGAATATATATATATTCAGAAACACAAAGGATGCCGCACTCCAGAGATTGGTTTCAGAGTTGCTTATTTTCACCACGACTGGTGGTAGTGGTGGTGAAAATAAAGCAACTCTGAAACCTATCTCTGGAGTGCGGCATCCTTTGTGTTTCTAAATTTAAATATCGGGTAAGGATTCTACCCGTCGATTGGTAGAGTCTGAGGTCAGAAGCCGCGAGGCTGAGCTGTGCTGTGCTGTGCTCCGAGTGTGGAGAGCGGCGTTAGGAGTTCGGAGTATGGAGGGCAGCGTGCACGCCGAGACCCGCTGAGACCCGCCGAGACCTGCATGTAGCCGCAGCCGCTCCGCAGCCGCAGAAGAAAACGTAAAGCGGAGGAAATTTGCGGAGGAAAACTGACAGGGCTACATACCCGCAGCCCGCTGCCCACCGCCCGCTGCCCGGCTACCCGCTGCCTTGCTTGCTGCCTTGCTTGATGCCATGCCGGTCCCGGTGAGGTCCCTCGGCAGCAGCGTGGGCGGAGGTGTCGGCTCCGCGGTTGGTCTCGTTTCAAGCTCGGTGCGTGTGAGGCCGCCGCAGAGGAACGACCAGAGGCGGCCGGAGGCGGCCAGAAAAGGGCAGAAAGTACTGAGGCTCTGAGGTACTGAGCCAAGAGAAAAAGGATTTCAACTGAGAGCTCTGTCATCTGTCATCAGGAGAGCTCTGTCAGCATCCAGCTACAGCGTGCTGTGAAGTGGAGCGGCAGCGGGAGCCAGAGCAGGTTGAGAGAGGTGAGCAGAGGGACGGGGGGAGCCAAAGACTATCAAGGCCCGTCCTGAGCCCCCCACCGAGCACCCTGAGCACCCCTGAGTCTTCGGAGCCGTGCTGGATCTGCGCCCAACAGCCCAATAGCTCCAGTGACATCCTGCACTGCGCCGGAGCTCCACCAACAGTCAACAGTTCCATGGTCATCCAGTGTCGCCTTGCACTGCGCGCACGGAGATACTACGGCGCAGAGAGCAGAAGGGAGCAGAAGGGAGCAGAGATCTGAGAGCCAGTGATCAGAGAGGCAACCTGGGACAACAAGATCACAACCGGCCACTTATCCCACGCCGGCCCCCGCAACCTCGCTACCCATTGTTACTTCTGCAAGATCCTACGATCAGACGAAATAGAAAGAAAAAGAAAGAGTAAGATCACTACAAGCCAGAGCAGACACCTAGGTTGAGCGCTATTACCATCAGTCGGTAGAAAAGCGTAACCTGCCTGTGCAGACCAACGAGTAGCTTCTACTACTAATCTCTTGTTTTCTCCCTCTTTATGGCATATAAAAAATTGCGTTCACTGACAATTCATATGAAAAGACTGGGCACTCAGCAGACCTCACGAAATCGTCCAGGTAAGGCCGCCCATATCGGATTCCTCTCTGGGAACGCGGATATCTCAAAATTCTTTACAAAACCAGTCAAATCTGTTAAGTCAGATCAAGGGTCTTCGCAAAATGTACAGATCGACCAGAGCGAAGCCCAGGACAAAGGAACAGATAATATTGATAATATTAGTAATTCTTCATTACAAAACGTCAAAGCCTGTGACGGAAAGCCGACCAATGACACCACTACTTTAACATCTTTAACTCTAACTTCTGTAAAAGATGAGGATAGTCAAGGATGCGCTGACCTTTCTCTCTGTCTCAAAGATCAAAAGTCTCGCCAAATTGCCGAGACAGATTTTACCTTACCAGATATAAAAATTAATGAATCATTATTCCAAAGGGCTGATAAAGTTACAATAGTAGAGTCCCCGGGACCGTTAAACAGTACCCCACAGAGACTTTTCGCCTCAGAAGAGAAATACTCCCATCTTTCGGAATTACCTTTCCTAAATAATTTGCTCTCATCTAATGGCCAAAACCCAGTGTCTGACTCATTATTGACTCTTCAAAAGATCTTGGAGTCAGTGCTACATCTCTTAGGGAATATGATGGAAAATTCTGATCAGATGTTGGATACCCAAATCGGAATGCTCCAATACCTCGTTAACAAGAAAAGAAACACCAGCAAGCGGCCCAGCAAGTCTTACCTTTGAAATCCTATGGAGAGGATAAAGGAATAGTGGAATCACCAAAAGATAACCCTTTAAGAGAAACTCCTATCCAACTAAAGAAAGGAAAAGCGACCCAAACCAATTGGATTTCTAAAAAGGAAAGACCAAAAAACGGAAAATGGAACAATCTATTCCCTTAGAAAGCTATTTAAAGAGCCAAGTAAGGAAAAAGTCTGTAACAAAGCAATTCCTTTCTATCCAATTTTTTACCGATGTGGACTAAAGGACCCTTATTCAAAACCTGAAACAAACAAAAAATTCACAACAAAGAGTGAATCCTTAATAATTCATACTCTGGACTCACTCTTACCTAAAACGGAAAAAAGGACAGGAAAAGATCTGCGACAAGATACAAAAAAAAACCTAGAAGAAGAATCACGAAAAAGAAAGCACAAAAGCTAAAATTTTCGATGCATTCAACTCCGCAATGCAAAACCTTAGAAAAGGTACAATCCCCAAGATCAGACAACAGACTTCACAAGATCGGACACAGTGACCAAGATCTTAAGGAGAAAGCAACTCAAAAACATCTAAGTCCTCTCACTACAAAATTCTCTATGCCTGGCTATGAAATAGAGTATCCAGTGTCATCTTGTGCCCAAAACAAAGACCAGTCCTCGGAGGCAACAAGTTCCCTAGCACAGCGGAGTCAATCATGCTTTCTGGAATTTTCTGATTTATTTCCCTCCGGAAATGATCCACTAAACTGAGGGAGAATAGTGAATTCAATTCGTAAGATCCCACAATTACAGTCGCTAACAAGTTCTGAAATAAAATTAGTAGTGTTCCCGTCAAAGTCTAAAAGCACGGTGGCTATTGTGGAATTTAGGTTGTGTGTAATTCTATCAATAATCATAAACGAAAGTGAGATCCTTCATAAAAATGGATATGATGTTGCAGCAGCAAATAATAGGGGAAGCCAACCAAAGGGGAAACCAGAGGAAAAGAACACTATAAAAACACAGCTCTCTGACGATAACATCAGTAGCATCAAAAATTCGACGAGTATCCCTAACGAAAAATTTGACCATTTCGATAGAAAACGGAGAGAGAGTGATCAGGAATAAAAACAAAGTTAAGCAGGAGATACCCTCAATGGAACATCATTGGTCCTGAATACCGGAGACCCTAAACAGCCACAAGCAGGGAAGGGAAATCAAACTTCCCTTTTAACAGCAGGTTGTCCATAGCATCGTGGAATATCGCAGGAAAAACCAAAGAGAAAATGGTGTCAATTTTGGAAGACTCCCCGGCGCTGGTCATTCTTCAGGAAACTTGGGCAACTAAGCCATTAAATCAAAACGATTACTTTGTCTATGATAAAGCAGCAGAACAGGTGGCCTGGGGTCACGCTAAAGGAGGTTTAGCAATTTTGGTTCACGGGGACTTCTTTTGGGATCAGGAAGTAATCCCCATGGACCATAGAAATATCCAATGCCTAAAGGTTAAATGCTGGCTCGCCGCTAAGGACCCTCCAACTGACCTAATAATCTTTAACGCCTACATTCCACCAGGTCCTTCGAACGACGCTCTTTTGGTCAAAATATTCGAAGAAATAGAAAGGGTGGTGGAAGTGAGAGGTTTCCCTCCCGTTTTCCTTATAGGAGACTTCAACGGGAAAATATCCAACGATCTCATAGATAATGGGAATACGAAGAACAAGCAGAAGCTCTATTAGTCCCTACTCCATTATTTCCACCTGGGATCAAGGCAGACAAACGAGGGAAAATCCTACTATCTTCCCTCCCCATAATAAACGGATTCATCCTAAACGGACGTACAGTAGGAGACATTCCGGCATCCTTTACAAGAAAAGGCAACTTCACCGCTTCTATATTAGACTATATGATCTGTAGTCTAGTTCTGTTCAACAGGGTCGAAAAATTAAGTACAAAATTTTATCATGGAAGTGATCACGCCATATTAAGACTTGAAACCGAAATAACATTGCAACGCACATCTCCGGGACTGATTATGCATGTACAAAGTTCAGTACTCGTGAATCAGGCCCAAAGGAGAACAATCTGGGCATCCACCACTTTTAATAAAATCAACTGTGCAGTTGACAAGGCAAAAGTATTACAATTCACACACTCCTCTGACCCAATAGCAAATTTTGAAATAGTGCTCAATGAAGTAATGCAAGCTCTACAGTTAAATCTAAAACATCGGAACAACGGAGCCATATCTCAAATAAGAAAGTTCCCAGACATAAGAGTCACCGCATTAAACAAATTAATTTGCATGCAATTTCAAAACCCTTCTAAGACAAGAGAATTGGAAATCAAATATCTAAGAAAATGCCAGGGGAGGGAAAAAGAAAAATTGCGAAAATCGCAGCAGGACAAAAACTGGGTCGAAATCCAAACTGCAGCAAAACAAAACAATACTCGTGTGTATTGGAGCTTAATAGCCAAACAAACAGGAACGAAGAAATCCTTGCAAGCATCACCAGTTCCCCTGAAGGAATGGGAAAAATTTCTATGTAATCTATACAAATCAAATTGGAATCATGATAATTTGAATCATCAATTATGTACGCAGACGGAAAATAAACAAAATATTTCTTCTCCTGTGGCCCGCCAAATAGAGTATCACATAAAGAAAGCAAGATCATCAGCAGCAATGGGCCCGGATCAAATTCCAATGAAGGCACTACAATGTAATCCCGTGGAATGGAGCAAATTCTTAGTACCATTATTCTCACATTGCTACAATACCGGGAAAATTCCTAAATCATGGAAGGGGAGTATAGTTATTCCAATTCATAAGAAAGGATCCCGGCTGCATCCAGGCAACTACCGACAGATTGCACTGTTGGACACATTAGGGAAGATCTTTGCGGCAAGTGTCCTGGACCATCTTAAAGATTGGGCCTTTTCTTCTGGAGTGATCCCTCTTAATCAGGCCGGGTTTAGACAGAAACATTCAGTAATGGACAACATAGCGGTTCTACAGACTATTATCGACAAATATGTAGTCCTAAAATCGCAGGTCGTCTATGCGGTCTTTGTTGATTTTTCAACGGCATTTGATAGAGTGGAAAGACCAACACTCTGGAAGAAACTCAGAAACCTGGGAATCCCGGAAATTCTTCTTGATCTTATTATCTCACTACACTCCGAAACATAGTGCCAGTTACAACTGGGACAAGAAAAGGGACTCACCAGCCCAATCGCTACATCAAACGGCCTTAGGCAAGGCTGCCTTCTGGCTCCCCTCCTTTTCTCATTATACCTCAGTGATCTCCCAGACAGTTTTCTACAGGTTATAAATTTCCCCCCGAAGATAGCATCATGTAACATACATACCATGATGTACGCCGATGACGTTGTAATTTTTGATCTTACCCCTTTCGGATTACAAAGGAACCTAGATGTACTAACAAGATATACAAAGGAAAATTTCTTGGTTCCAAATACAACTAAAACGAAAATAGTCCCATTTAGAGGGAGAAAGCATTACACAAATTACAACTGGACACTGGGAGGAGAAACGTTAGAAGTGGTAAAAGAATATACCTATTTGGGGCGGATCTTTAATCAAACACTAGGAAACTCTACCCACCTGCAGCATTTAAATCATAGAGCAGATATTCATGTGGGAGCACTCCAACGTTTATACTCTTCTTCCGGGCAAAGACACTTCCAATCCTTACTACAGGTTTATAGCTCTAAGATTCCCCCAATTTTATCGTATGCTCTGGAATATATCCCAATTACCCAGTGGCATCAAATACAAATGAAAGAAGGGAAAATTCTTCGTAAACTGGCTAAGGTCCCACAAGCTGTTCCTGCACAAGCTCTGCGTTTAGAATTTTCCTTAGTCAGTTCTTTTGCTAGAGTGATCACTAATGTACTAAGATGGGCGTACAATCTTCTACACGCAGACCAAGGCACTTTAAGATTCTTACTAAAAAAGAGACATTCGAGACTGAATATACAAAATATACTCTAAGCCAGAACTTGATTATTGCTTTTAAATTATCTAATTGTACAATTGCACTTTTGAAATCGTGGACTCCTGCCCAAATGAAGCTATTCCTGAAACATCTGACGCCAAGGATTAATTATGATCTAGATATCTTGCATTGTTCTAAATTACACCATTATGAACATTATGCAGAAGCCATTACATACAAACAGGCTCAACAATACATTCGTTTTTACTTAAGGCATGGAATTCGGCGGTGTATAATTTTAATGCGGTTTGGGTTACTTCCTTTTAATTCACTGACATTTAAATGGACTCACAAAGAACATGTTACCAGCAATTGTGATCTTTTGCAATGGTGGTGTGCAAGATATGAAGCACGTATTGTTGGTATGCCCAAACCCGATACTGGTTGAGGCTAGAAGGCGCTATTTAAAACCAATACAATTTAGATATAACAGCGCATCCGTGCGGAATCTGATCACGCTTTTTAACTCTCCCCCAGATGAATTTGTATGTCACAATTTGTTTAAATTTTTAAAATCTTTTTTTAAATTTGTATTGATTGTTTTATTTGTATAGTAATAGTAATCATTTTGTACGAAATTTGCTGTTCTCAGTAGAGAACTAAATCAAATAAATTAAAACTTGAACTTGAACTACCCGTTGCTGCCTGCACCAGGTATTGAGCGCGCTGGCATTGGGAATCAATTGGTTGTAATATATATATATATATATTCACTGAAAAAACCACAGGTTTCAGGGACGTTATAGTTAGAAATTAGCATTTAAAAAACCTTAAGAATTCACTGAAAAAACCACAGGTTTCAGGGACGTTATAGTTAGTTGAACATTTCACTCGTACAAAACCAGAGAAATTTGGCCGTTATAGTTAGTTGAGCTAACTATAACTCGTGCCCCCGCAATGCACTGCTGATGACGTCACATATTACATCATTCATGACATGGTCAGTGACATCACTGATGACATCACTGAGGACATCATCCAATGACTATGTGTTTCTGTAAAGTTTAAATATGTTTTATATATATATATATATGCCAAGGTGTATTGAAGAATGAGTGGGTGTATAAGTGTCTGAATGGTGATTTAGTAGGTGCGTGACTGACTGTATAAGTGAGTGATTAAACATGTCTTACTGAATGCATTGGTTAGTGACTAAACTGTGTGAATGTCTCTATCAGCTGTCAGTTGGTGTGTAAGCGGCTGCATGGGTTGGTGAGTAGCTACATGAGTGTCTATATGGGTTATTGATTGGTTGTCTGAGCATCTCTATGGGTGCCTGAGTATCTGTGTGGGTGAGTGGGGGGTGTGTGACTCTGTGCATAGATGTGTGAGTGGGTGATTCACTGGATGTATGGGTTCAAGAGTGCATCTGTGAAGGGCTGTATGGGTGGGTGAGTGTGTGTATGGGTGTGTTGGTGAGCGAATGGATGTCTCAGTGGTACATGTGTGAATAACTACATATGTGAAAGGCAGTATATGTGAGTATTGGAGTATATAAATGACTATATGTGAGAGTGAGTGATTGTGAGAGTGGCTGTATGGATGAGTGTGTGCTTGTATCAGTGATTGTACAAGAGAGTAAGTATGTGTTAGTATCTGTATGAATAAGTGAGGTGGTGTGTGTATAACTGTATATGTGAGTAAATGGGAGTGTGATTGATTCTTTGCAAGACTGACTACCTGTGTGACTAACTCTATGGGTGAGTGGCAGTGTGTAAGTGTCTGTATAGGTGTATGAGTGCATATGATAGTGCTGTATTGATGAGTGAATGCATGTATGAGTGACTGTATGGGTGAATGAGTGGATGTGTGTGTAGACCTAGGAATCAGTGAGTGGGTATGTAGTAACTGGTATTGGTGTGTCTATAGTTTCGAAAATGGTAGTCTGTATTTTAGAGTGGGTGTATCAAAGGTTAAATTAGGGTGTGATGAGGTGCATCAGATTATCAAGTGGATGATGTCATCAGTGATGTCATCAGTGATGTCACTGACCATGTCATGAATGATGTAATATGTGACGTCATCAGCAGTGCATTGCGGGGGCGCGAGTTATAGTTAGCTCAACTAACTAGAACGGCTGAATTTCTCTGGGTTTGTACGACTAAAATGTCCAACTAACTATAACGTCCCTGAAACCTGTGGTTTTTTCAGTGAATTTCTAAGGTTTTTTAAATGCTAATTTCTAACTATAACGTCCCTGAAACCTATGGTTTTTTCAGTGAATTTCTAAGGTTTTTTAAATGCTAATTTCTAAGTATAACGTCCCTGAAACCTATGGTGCGTGACTAATTGAAGAAGTGCATGCATAATGGCTGAGTGATTGTATAACTGCAATGGTAGTGTCTGGGTGATTGGAGGAGTGCATGGGTAGTGCCTGGCTGATTTTGTAAGTGCTTGGTTACTGCCTGGGTGATTGCATGAGTGCACAGGTAATGTATGGGAGATTGAAGAGTGCATGGGTAATGCTTGACTGATTACATTAGTTTATGGGTAATGCCTGGATGATTGCATGAGTGCATCGTTAGTACCTGGGTGATTGTAAGAGTGCAAGAATAGTGCATGGTAATTTTATAAGTGCTTGGGTATTGGTGGAGTGATTGGATAAGTGCATAGGTACTGGCTGGGTGATTGGAAGAGTGGATGGGTAGTGCACGGGTGATTGGAGCAGTGCATGAGTAGTGCCTGGGTTATTGCATGAGTGGATGAGTAGTGCCTGGGTTGATTTCAGGAGTGCATCGGTAGTGCCTGGGTGATTTTGTAAGTGGATAGGTATTGTTTGGATGATTTTGTAAGTGCATAGGTTTTGCCTAAGTGATTGCATGAGTTTATGGGTAATGCCTGGATCATTGTATGAGTGTATGGGTAGTGCCTAGGTGATTGTAAGAGTGCAAGGATAGTGCATGGTGATTTTTTAAGTGCTTGTGTATTGGCAGAGTGAATGGATAAGTGCGTAGGTACTGGCTGGGTGATAGGAGGAGTGCATGGGTAGTGCCTGGGTTATTGCATGAGTGGATGAGTAGTGCCTGGGTGATTGGAGGAGTGCATGGGCAGTGCCTGGCTGATTTTGTAAGTGCTTGGCTACTGCTTGGGTGATTGCATGAGTGCACAGGTAATGTATGGGTGATTGAAGAGTGCATGGGTAGTGCTTGACTGATTACATTAGTTTATGGGTAATGCCTAGATGATTGCATGAGTGCATCGGTAGTACCTGGGTGATTGTAAGAGTGTAAGGGTAGTGCGTGGTAATTTTATAAGTGCTTGGGTATTGGTGGAGTGATTGGATAAGTGCATAGGTACTGGCTGGGTGATTGGAGGAGTGCATGGGTAGTGCACAGGTGATTGGAGCAGTGCATGGGTAGTGCCTGGGTTATTGCATGATTGGATAAGTAGTGCCTGGGTGATTGCAGGAGTGCACCGGTAGTGCCTGGGTGATTTTGTAAGTGGATAGGTATTGTTTGGATGATTTTGTAAGTGCATAGGTTTTGCCTGAGTGATTGCATGAGTTTATGGGTAATGCCTGGATGATTGTATGAGTGCAAGGGTAGTGCCTGGATGACTGCATGAGTTCATGGGTACTGCCTGCATGATTGGAGGAGTGCAAGGATAGTTCATGGTGATTTTATAGGTGCATGGGTAGTGACTGGTTGATTGGAGAAGTGCATGGCTACTGGCTGGGTAATCGAAGGTGTGAATAAGTAGTGTCTGGGTAATTAGAGGAGTGCATGGGTAGTGCATAAGTGATTGGAGCAGTGCGTGGGTAGTGCCTGGGTTATTGCATGAGTGGATGAGTAGTGCCTGGGTGATTGGAGGAGTGCATGGGTAGTGCCTAGGTGATTTTGTAAGTTCTTGGTTAATGCCTGGGTGATTGCATGAGTGCAGAGGTAATGTATGGGTGATTGGAAGAGTGCATAGGTAATGCCTGACTGATTGCATGAGTTTATTGGTAATACCTGGATGATTGCATGAGTGTATGGGTAGTGTCTGGGTGATTGTAAGAGTGCAAGGGTAGTGCATGGTGATTTTATAAGTGCTTGGGTATTGGCGGAGTGATTGGATAAGTGCATAGGTACTGGCTGGGTGATTGGAGGAGTGCTGGGTAGTGCACAGGTGATTGGAGGAGTGCTGGGTAGTGCACGGGTGATTGGAGCAGTGCATGGGTCCTCCTGGGTTATTGCATGAGTGGATGAGTAGTGCCTGGGTGATTGCAGGAGTGCATCGGTAGTGCCTGGGTGATTTTGTAAGTGCATAGGTTTTGCCTGAGTGATTGCATGAGTTTATGGGTAATGCCTGGATGATTGCATGAGTGCAAGGGTAGTGCCTGGATGATTGCATGAGTGCATGGGTACTGCCTGCGTGATTGGAGGAGTGCAAGGATAGTGCATGGTGATTTTATAAGTGCATGGGTAGTGACTGGGTGATTGGAGGAGTGCATGGCTACTGGCTGGGTAATCGAAGGAGTGAATAAGTAGTGTCTGGGTGATTAGAGGAGTGCATGGGTAGTGCACAGGTGATTGGAGCAGTGCATGGGTAGTGCCTGGGTTATTGCATGAGTGGATGAGTAGTGCCTGGGTGATTGCAGAAGTGAATCGGTGAATCAGTAGTGCCTGGGTGATTTTGTAAGTGCATAGGTATTGTTTGGATGATTTTGTAAGTGCATAGGTAATGCCTGGGTGATTGCATGTGTGCATGGTTACTGCTTGGGTGATTCTATCAGTGGAAGAGTAATGTCTGGATGATTGAAGGAGTGCATAGGTAATACTTGAGTGATTGCAAGACTGTAGAAGTAATGTCTGGGTGATTGCAGGAGTGTATGGGTACTGCCAAACTGATTAAAGGTGTGGATTAGTAATGCCTGGGTGATTTTGTAAGTACATAGGCTATGCTTCAGTGATTGAAGGAGTGCATGAGTACTGCTGAGGTGATTTGAGGAGTGAGATGATTGAGTTTGAAAAAATGAATAACTGCAATAAAAGTGACTGTAAACATTAATTCATATTATTATGCTTATTACATTATTTCATCTTACCTTCTGTATTGAAGTATATATCAAACTCATTGAAACTATTTTACAGTTGTTTCATTGTAAAGTAAATTTAAAATATTTTCAAACTTTAGTTTTACTTTCTGTAAAAGAGAAGAAAAAATACTGTTATTGCAAATAGTATTATAGGTTTAAGAACACAACATAATTTTAGAATTACATAACATATTCAGGTTCTCTTTTTTGCTGTTTTCAGATTCTATTGAATTTCACCATACACAGTGATTTCAGTGTTGATCATCATATAACAGCGGGCAAAAAAATACAATCAATAAGATTGTAAAAAAAAAAAAAAATCTCTTTTCAAAATATTTACAACAAGTTAAACTATCTGTTTACATTTTCAGAAATAAACACTCTCATTTACATTGCATATAATACAAAGATCAAATATATGAACTACTTCTTTCAAACACAATTTTCCAAATGCAATATCAAAGAACAGAAACAATAATTCAAACACTAATTGTTCACATCTTCCCAATTGGCCAAATGATGTTTTCGAAATCATTTGCATTGAAAATATCCAAAATAAACTCGTTAATTCATGTTTACATCTTCCCAATAGGCCGAATGATGTTTTCAAAACTTTGGCATCAAAAATATCAGATATGAATTTGGTAATTCGTAAGGCAACCAACATTTGAATTTCAAATGGGCATCATTACAATGTGTCCATCCTTTATTGCATCTTAAATACACAGTATAGTGTCCAGATGTTGTGCTAGGTCCATCATGGAAAATAATAGCCACTGCTTTAAAAGTTCTTCCTGAAATTGACACTTGACTTGCCACAAAATGTTTAATTTTGGTTTCCAATTTTCTTCCATCTGCTGTACAACGTTGTAGCATTAAAATGACATATTGTCCAAATCTTTCTATAAATAATGTTGACAACATTTCTGATTTGCAGTGAGTACATTTCATATCTTGATTAGCTGATTTTACTAATTTGTTAAAAGACACTGTTTTGCAATCTGGTATCGTCAAATATATGAATCGTTCAGTGTCTATTTCAGTGGTAGAAGAAAATGAACAGTCTTCACATTTATGATGCCATCTGTAAGGTAGTCGAAACAGATTTTCAATTTGTATTCCTTCATCTTCCAATACTGCAAGCATAAACATAAGAAATTCTTGAGCATCTTGTTGTACATTAAGTGTAAATTGTGAAGAACCAGAACATATATCCAAAAGATGCCGAATGCCAGAAGCAGAATGGATTTAAGTTTTATCAGTTTTCAACTTTTCAAAAATATAATGCAACAAAGAACAGAATCTTTTTCTCGATTTTCCATAATTTGATGATGAAGATTTTCTAGAAAAAACACGACGTTCCCAATTACATTAGCATAGCAGTTGATACCTAAACTATTTTCTAACTGGTATCCTACAATATCATCAACAGTGTCCATTTTCATTTTCTTTACAGCCTGAACATTCTCTTGAATTGTTTTCTTCTTTCCAACCTCACTAGAGTGTTTCTCATATTTTCGTTTTGGACATACTACACATTTTTCATATATGGGATATTCACCTAAGTTAGGAGCATACAGTCTTCTTAACCGATTATACTCTCTTACACAATTTGCATCTGCGCTAACCTTTTTCTCATCAAAATCAATCAAATACAATCCAGATAATGTTCTTACTCGAGACAATGCAACATATGCCATACCCTCTTTAAAAACTGTACTTCCAATATTTACCAAAGCGTTGTCTACACTTAAACCTTGAGATTTATGAATGGTCACTGCATATGCTAAAGAAAGAGGAAACTGTTTTCTACGAACATACAAATCTTTAACAAGCAAAAAACGAACAGCACAACGTCCAATCTGTTTTACCTCTTCAATCTGATCAAATTTAATCTTCAAAAATTCAATTCCATCTCTGTTCTGAAAATTTACATAATCAACAACTTTTCCCATTGCTCCACTCACTAAACCTTTTTCAACATCTAAATTACGCCGTAATATTATCCGACAGTTTACACATACATATAAAGTCTTTTCCAAACCAGCAGTCTTAGATACAGATTTTTCCAAAGAATCTAATTTTGACTGTAATTTCTCTGACAGAAGAATAGTAACTCCTTTGTGTTCCATTTTATCAATGGCTTCCATTTTCACTATTGGTTGTTTCTCCAGTTTCAAAAGTTCTTCATTGAATGTAGAGCACTCTTGAGGTGTTGTCATTAGACAAACTATAGACCTCTTTTCTCCAATTTTTTTGTACATTATTTCAGGTGCAATATTTTCATTTGGAAACACGTTTGTCAGTAGTCGGCTTTGTAAAGCTTCTTTACCATCTTTTGTCAAGACACCAATTCTAATATCTTGAAGAATGTTTCCATAATGTTCATCACTTGCTTGTCGCATATTCTTAATAAGTTCTTTATATTCAAAAAGAGACCAAATGTTCACATTTCCAATACTTCCCAAAGATTTCCTAGTGTCTTCATGGACAAGTGTATTAAAAACTGGTTGCCCTTTCACAGGAGTAAGTTTTAATAGATCGCTGAATACAATTACATGTTTTCCTCCAAATAAAACATCATAATCTGTTTTTAAAATCTGTTGCATTCTTAAATGTACAAAGGCAAGCATTACGTTTGAGACCATGCTCACCTCATCAATTATCAGAAGTTTCATTTTCTTTAGTACTCTTGAAACTTCATAACAAGCTTCTCCAGATAGCTTGTGATATTCCAACTTATTTTCATGTTCAACTGGTAGCATCAGTAAACGATTTAATGTAATCCCTTTAATGTTGTGTGCTGCTAACCCAGTTGGAGCGGTTATAACACAAGATAAATGTGATTCAGTGGTTTTCTGTAGATAACTGGTCAAAACTTTAATTAAGAAACTTTTTCCTGTACCCGCTTGACCACTGACATACATTCAAATAGGTTTAAATGATGTGCAGTTGCATTATTTTTTTTCATGAAGTAAACCATGCTCTATCTGTTGTGTAACTTGCTGATATATTTCTTTCTGTTCAATATTTAGTTGTTCTTCCAAGTTTCCCAACTCCATAATATCCTGTTGTGCTTGTTGCATTGCCGTTTCTACTTCACTCATGGCTATTGCTGCTTCATTTTCAAGAATTGGTTGTCCTAGTGGATCTTGACTTAGTGGAGCAGAACTTTGACTATCTAGAGAACTGTCTCTAGCAATTTCAGCTGCAACACTAGTTTCTAGTTCAATCTCTTCATTCAACATTTGTAGATAATTTGGAAAAACTGTGCATTCAATGCTATCTTTACATGCATTAAAAGAATCTTCATAGCACTCAAAATCTCCAAGTATTCCATTTCAGTACGCCAAGGCTTGAAGAGTTGCAGAAATGCAAAATAGAAAAATTCCCTTTTATCTACAGTATCACAACTGAGTTTCCTGTGATTAATAAGATTTCCTTTGGTATGTTTTACCAAACATCCATCACATCCAATTACTGCATATTTTTCTTCAATTATATTTTCTGTAACATTTCTCTTAAAGCTGTAATATTGCAGTACTTCACAGAGACATATGTTTTCCAGATGTGGACTTCTTTTAGGATAGTACGTATCCAACATGTTTGTTTAAACAATATCTGTACTTTCCGGTTCATTTAATGCTAAGTATTCAATTTCTTGTACAGATTTCAATACTCGATTTCGTGTTTCAGCAAGACCTAGACTTACCCAAATGATTCCTCTTGACTTTGAATATAAACTTGCAGATGTCAACCGATCCGAACATTCGTACGATCCAATCTCTCGATGGGAGAGCATCTTCAAACTAAAGCTGTACAATTTGTTACTAAGAGTCTTCTCTTGTGAAATTTCTTCCCACATTTCTTTCAACTCTGTCTTTTCAGATTTTGTTCTATATGATGTAACATAGCGAGCAACAGCAATTGAATTATCTGCAACATACTGAATATCCATATTTGCATTCCACATCATCAAAATCACTGGATTGTAATCATTAATATACTTTGAATCTTCACTTCTTTTTATATTGTAAGTATTCTTTGGAGATTTTCGAGTTATAGTATGCCTCACTGCTGACATGAAACTGTTGACTCTTCCTTTGGAAATTACTGGACGTGGGAATCCAAAACGACATTTTGTATAAAATCTTTCCTTTGACTTGTATTTCCGTCGACAATATTTCCCACATCGATGACTTTGAAAACGTAAAACTTGTTGTCTTAGGGTATTTTCTCCTCCTGTTTTTGGAATAGCACAGGTAACATAGTCTTCAATGAAAGATAAAACAGTCTCATCAGAATCGGTTCCAAATTTAGGTGCATCCTTGATCCATAATAGCATATGTATATGAGGAGCACCTCTGGCTTGGTACTCCTTTCTCCAAAAGAAATCAATAACTTCTCCAAGAGGTGGGTTATTTTTATTGCAGATAAAAGACATCATAGCTTGAAACCTATGATTAAAATATCTGCACACATTTACAGGATCCAAGGAACACAGTTCTCTAGCTGTCTTCAATTCAATGTTTTTAATATTTGAATTTGCTTCTCGTAGAAATTCAAGTAAATCATCCCATGCGTATTGTTAGAACTGGGGGTCTCTAGTTGGCAATGGTTTGCACTTTTGTCCAAATAGGGACCCTTGCTTCTAGTCAGGATAAGGGGGATACACTCCAAAAATAACCCCTGCTCACCCCCTGGTAGCTTGGCACGAGCAGACAGGCTTATCTCAGAGGCAGTGTGTAAAGCATTTGTGAACACATACAGTAATACAGTGAAAACACTACAGATGGACACCACACAGGTTGTATGTAAAATATAAGTAATCTTTATATAGACTTAACACAAGACCCAATAGCAAAATTCCACAATACTGTAATCCAAAAATAGACTTAAAGTGATAGAGACAGTTCACGTTATCTTCACAAATAGGATAGTCAATCAAATAAAGCTTGTAGCAACAAATAACTCCACTTGGAGTTATCACGACGTCGTGACCGGAGGAAATCCCAAAGTACGGCGCCGACCGCGAGGTGCGCGGCTTCGGGCCCGGAGTCAAGCAGACCCACATAGAACAGTACCTGGAATTCGATGAAAACAAAGACGGTGCACAGAGTCGGGAAGGTGATGATTCGTTGGCGCCGGCGGCGTCGGTTCCTTACGACCCCAGGGGAGGTGATGTCTCGGTTCCTTAATGCAGGGGAGGTGAGGCGTTGGTTCCTTACTGTGTCGGGGAGGTGACGTCACGGATGGCGGCGAGGCGTCGGTTCCTTACGATGGTGCGGTGTCGATGAATTCGGGGGTCACCCACATCGAGGATCGGCTCCGCAGTGATGAAGCCCTGGCGTCGGTGAAGTCGGGGCTGCGGTGCGAGTCGGGACGGTGCGTCGTGAACGTCACGAGCGGTGTCCTCAGCTCCGGTGCAGGCAGCGGCCTCGATGACGGCTTCAGAGTCAATGTCGCACGCTGTCGGCAGGCGTCGGGCCTATGGTGCAAGTCGGGGCGGTGCGTCGTGCTCTTCACGAGCGGTGCCCACTGCTTCGGTGCAGGTTACGGCGTCGCTCGCCGGCGTCGGTGTTGCAATTTCCTTCTGTTAGCAGCTAAAACAGCAGTTCTAGATGCAGGCAAACAGAAGGGGTGAAGTCGTTGTGTCCCTGTGACTTCAGGCAGGAGGCAAGCTCAGTTCAAGCCCTTGGAGATTCTCTTCTTCAAGATGATAAAGCACAGCAAAGTCTTTTCTCCTGTCCTTGGCAGAAAGCAACCACTGCAGGCCAACCCCAATCAGCAAAACAGCACAGGGGCAGTACTCCTCCTTCAGCTTCTCCGGTTCTTCTCCTTGGCAACAGGTTTCTTGATTTCCCAGAAGTGATCTAATTTCATGGGATCTGGGCCCCAGTATTTATGGTCAAAAATCCTTTGTCCTCTGAAGGCAGAGGGTCCTGTACCTGGTCCAAACCAGTTCTGGGTGCCTTCTGTCAGGAGACACCTTCTCCCTTTGTGAGTGAGGGGCAGAGTCATCAGCCGCCCAGCAGGAGGTGGATCCAGCATTGTGGAAGGCAGGCAGAGCCCTATTCAGACCCAGGTGCAACTCCTCCCACCACTCTATATGCAGGAAGTCCTATTCAGCTCTGTGCTGACTCACCCTGTCTCCTGGAATCCCCCAGTCCCTGTCACTCACAAAGCCAGACACACAATACACAACCTAGCAGAGGCAGGCTTGGACAGTTAGGCAAGAAAATACCTACTTTCTAAAAGTGGTATTTTCAAACACAGAATGTTAAAACCAACTTCAGTAAAATATGTATTTTATCATTCTGAGTTCAGGCATACTAAATTCGTTTTTCTACCATGTTCCCTGGGTCAGTTAGGATTATAAGGTGTAATAATCAAACTGCCCATTCTGGCCTATGGGGAACAGGTAGCCTTGCAATAGTGAAAAACTAAAATGGCTGTAATTCACTATTAGGACATGCCTCACACACCAGGGCATGTCCTACCTTATACTTACAATGCACCCTGCCCTTGGGCCTACCTTAGGGGTGTCTGATATGAAGATAAGGGAAGGTTTAGGGACTGGCAAGTGGGTGCACTTGCCAAGTCGACATGGCAGTCACAGACTGCACACAGGCTCTGCAATGGCAGGCCTGAGACACACTTTACAAGCTGCTTCTGTGGGTGGCACAACCAGTGCTGCAAGCCCACCAGCAGCATTTGATTTACAAGCCCTGGGCACCCATGGTGCACTGTACTAGGGTCTGACAAGTAAATCAAATAACCCAATCATGGAGTCACAAATCAACACATCAATTTACAGTAGGGAGCACTTGCACTGTGGCACTGGAAAGCAGTGGCACAGTGCCCAAAAGCATCTAAAACCAGCAAAAACATGAGGCAACAGCAAAAAAATGGAAGGGAAACCCACGCCAATGGTGCCAAGTCTAACACGTGTCCCCTCCAGCTGAAATGTAGGGAGAACTACCCTCCCTCCTGGGAGTTCTCATCACTAAGGCGGAAAAATCTGGACAGACCATCAGCATTGGCGTGTTCTGTACCAGGGCGGTGTTCCACCGTGAAGTCCATCCCCTGTAGGGAAATGGACCACCTCAACAGTTTTGGATTTTCACCCCTCATCTGCATTAACCATCTGAGGGGCCTGTGGTCTGTCTGAACCCGGAAGTGAGTCCCAAACAAGTATGGTCTCAACTTCTTCAGTGCCCAGACCACAGCAAATGCCTCACGCTCAATCGCACTCCACCTCTGTTCCCGTGGGAGTAACCTCCTACTAATAAAGGCTACAGGTTGGTCTAGACCCTCCTCATTCATCTGTGAAAGCACACCCCCAACACCATGCTCTGAAGCATCTTGTCTGCACAATGAATTCCCTTGAGAAGTTGGGGGCCTGAAGCACGGGCGCCGTGCACATGGCAGATTTCAGGGCATCAAAAGCCTTCTGGCAGGCATCAGTCCAGTTCACTTTCCTGGGCTGCTTCCTGGAAGTCAGCTCAGTCAAGGGTGCAACAATGTTGCCATACCCCTTGACAAACCTCCTGTAATACCCGGTGAGTCCTAAAAAGGCTCTCACCTCTGTCTGGGTTTTGGGGGGTTCCCAAGCCAGGATGGTATCTATCTTGGGCTGTAGGGGCTCCACCTGGCCGCTCCCAACCTGGTGTCCCAAGTACACCACAGAACCCTGCCCGATCTGGCACTTACTCGCCTTGATCGTGAGGCCTGCCCTCCGCAGCGCCTTCAACACTTCCCAGAGGTGGTGCAGATGTTCCTCCCAAGTGGCACTGAACACTGCAATGTCATCCAGGTAGGTGGCACTGAAATCCTCCAGCCCAGCCAACACCTGGTTGACCAACCTCTGAAAGGTGGCAGAGGCATTCTTCATCCCAAAGGGCATCACCCGGAATTGGTAGTGCCCATCTGGTGTGGAGAATGCTGACCTCTCTTTGGCCCCATCAGTTAAGGCGATCTGCCAGTACCCAGACGTTAGATCAAACGTGCTGAGGTACCGGGCAGCCCCCAACCGATCAATGAGCTCATCAGCTCTGGGGATGGGGTGCGCGTCAGTCCTGGTGACTGAATTGAGTCCTCGGTAGTCCACACAGAACCGGAGTTCGGGTGTGGCACCAGGCGCGGCAGCCTTTGGGACCAAGACCACTGGGCTGGCCCAAGGGCTGTTAGAGGACTCAATCACCCCTAAGGCAAACATCTTGGAGACCTCCTCCTTGATGCAAGCTCTCACCCTGTCAGTCACTCTGTAAGTTTTGTGCTTCACAGGAGGACTGTCCCCAGTGTCCACATCATGGACGCACCATTCAGTGATACTGGGAGTCAGGGAGAACAGATCAGAAAACTGTCCCAACAGTTGGCGACAGTCATTCTGCTGCTCAGGGGTCAGGGTGGGAGAGAGGTTCACACCATCCACTGACCCATCTTGCTCTTTTGCATACAGGAGGTCAGGAAGAGGTTCAGTCTCTTCTTCCATCCCAGCATCTGTTGCTAAGAGCATGCCCACTTCAGACCTCTCAAAGTGGGGCTTCAGGCGGTTCACATGCAGGACCCGCAAGGGGTTCCTGGGAGACTGCAAGTCCACCAAGTAGGTGACATCACTCTTGCGCTCCACCACCTCAAATGGTCCGGTCCACTTATCTTGGAGCGCACAGGGCTCCACTGGGGCCATGACCCAAACCTTTTGTCCAGGCTGAAACTCGATCAGAGTGGCATTCTGATCATGCCAACGTTTCATCTCTTCCTGGCTGGCTTCCAGATTCGCCTCAGCGAGTTGTCTGAAATCGCCGAGTCTGGTTCCTGAAGGCCAGCATGTAACTAAATACATCCTGGGGAGTTTTCCTGGGAGCTTTCTCCCAGCCTTCCTTGACCAGACTCAGAGGTCCTCTTACAGGATGGCCGTACAGCAGTTCAAAGGGACTGAACCCTAAGGACTTCTGGGGCACCTCTCTGTAAGCAAAGAGCAGGCATGGCAAGAGGACGTCCCACTTACGCCTCATGGGTTCTTCAAGACCCATGATCATGCCTTTAAGGGTCCTGTTGAATCTCTCAACCAGCCCATTACCTTGGGGGTGGTAAGGAGTGGTGAACTCATAGGTTACACCACACTCCTGCCACAGGGACTTCATATAATTGGAAATGAAGTTTGTACCACGGTTGGACACCACCTCCTTGGGGAACCCCACGCGGGAGAAAATCCCCATCAGTGCACGTCCCACCACGGGGGCCGTCACTGGCCGAAGAGGGATGGCTTCCGGGTACCGGGTGGCATGGTCCACCAAGACCAGGATGAATCTGTTGCCCATGGCTGTCTTGGGATCCAGAGGCCCCACAATGTCAATACCCACCCTCTCAAAGGGGGTGCTGACAACAGGGAAAGGTTGGAGAGGAGCCTTGCGCTTCCTCCCACTCTTACCACTTGCCTGGCAAGTCTGACAGGTCCTGCAATGAGTATCTGAACTCTTGCGCATTTGGGGCCAATGAAAGTGGGTGACAAGTTTTTGAAAGGTCTTGTCTTGCCCCAAATGTCCTGCTAAAGGCACATCATGAGCCAGACCCAGTAGGAAGGCTCTGAAGCGCTGGGGTACCACCAGCACACGGGCTGACCCAGGCTCAGCAACCTTAGTCTCACTATACAGGAGACCATTCTCCCAGTAGATCCAGTGTGATCCAGACTGATCACCTGCTGCCTGGCTTGCAGCCTGTTGCCACAAGCCCTCAAGAGAAGGGCACTTCTTCTGCTCCTCGCAGAACTCTTCCCTGGAGGGGCCTCCTTCCTGCTGCCAATGGGTCAGCTCAGGCAGGTCCCCCAGTTCAGCCACTTGTTCCCCTGTAGGTTCCAGGGCATCCCCCTCAAGGTCTGCCTCCTCCTGGACCGTGGGAACTTCGGGGGCTGGTTTCCCGTGCCCCCTGCCTCCTCTTTTTAAGGCAGGCACTTGAACCATTCTTCCAGGCTCCAAGTCCTCTTGAATACCCTTACCGGCTGCCATTGACCGAGTGGTCACACACGCCCACTCTGGCAGACGCAACATCTCCAAATGAGACCTCCGCTCCACCTTCGCCCAAGGAGAGCTCTCCAAATCATTGCCTAGCAGACAGTCAACAGGCATGGCTGGCCTCACAGCTACTTGAAGGATACCTGAGACCCCCCACTCAAAGGGAACCTGGGCCACCTTACAGTGGCTCTCTGAGTTGTCAGCAGCAACTACGGGGTAGAATACGTTGGGGACCACCTGCTCCTCAGACACAAGCCGACAACTGACAGCTGTCACACTGGCCCCGGTGTCTCTCAGAGCCTCCACCCTATGGCCATTGATGGTCACCCACTGCCTGTATTTCTTAGTGTTATCAGGCAGCTGGGTCCTAGGGACCATCTCACTGTCTCCTAAAGAGACCAGGGACATCTCTGCGGGACCCCACCCACCTTGGGCACCCAACTCCTCTCCCAGGGCTACACTAGCCATCTGCCGGGGTGGTGCACCAGTGGGTGCAGTGGTCACTGTATTGGGGCACTTGGGACTTCCTACAAAGTGACCCACCTGACCACAACTAAAACATGTCTTGGGCCCCTTCTGAACAGACTTATCTGTTGGGACCCATGGTCTTTTCTCAGTGGGAGGCTGGGAACCCTTACCTTGGTTCCCTTGGGGTTTACTTTGGGGCCCTTTTTGGAACTCCTTCTGTTTACCCTTGTCCCCCCACTCTTCTGCTGGGGACCCTGCCCACCTTTGGCGGAGTCTCCCACAAGACCCTTGTGGACCCGGGTACTGACCCAGCGGTCCGCCTCCTCAGCAAGCTTTCTAGGATTAGTCAGCTTACTGTCAACAAGGTGCTGGCGTAGCTCTGGAAAACAACTACTGGACAAGTGCTCCCATGCAATTAAATCATAGAACCCCTGCAAGTCATTTACTTTGCTACCCTTCACCCATCCATCCAATGCTCTGCAAAAATAAGACACATACTCCACCCAGGTACTAGACTCCAGCTTTTTGCAGTTCCTAAACTTCTGCCTATAAAGCTCTGGAGTTAACCCATACCTTGCCACTAAAGCTTCCTTCAGGTGGGCATAGGACATCTGATCCTCTGTGGGCAAGGCTAGCAAGGTTTCCCTTCCCTCACCTGTAAAGCGGCCCCACAACCCCGCTCCCCAATCCTTCTCAGGGACCCGGTGTGATGTCATGGTGATCCCATATGCTTTAAACCATTGCCCAATGTCCTCCCCCTTCATGAAATCTTTAATAACCTCCTTGGGGATGTACACTCTTCCTTCTACAGGCACTGGAGGTGTGCTGCCACCAGAGGGAGTGATTTCTAAGCTCCTAGCCTTTAGCTCTAGCTCCCTCACCACTCTCTCATGCTCTAAAAGCATCTTCCTTTCTTCCATGGCCAACCTCTTACTTTCCATCTCCAATTTCTTGTGCTCAAGGCTATCATGGCTTCCCGGTTTCAGTTTGGCCATCTCCATTTCATGCATCCTGCTTTTCTCCCTGTCCTCCAGCTCCTCTGGAGACAGGCCCTTTTGAGAAACACTGCTGCCCTCCCTGGAAGGCACTCTCCTCCCAGGTAAGCCCAATGGCCCCTCAAGCCGCTCATCTAAATTCTCTGCCTCCTCCACAGGCTCCTCGAGCTGCCCACCGGTATTCCGTGCTTCCAACCAGGCCCTCAGCGCCTTTTGAAGCTCCTCCTTCCTGGTGAGGCCTCTCATAGAGATTTTAAACTTTTTACAAACGGCTTTGAGCTCTGGCACAGTGTAGGTATCAACCCTATCTTCTTCAAATTCAATAACTGCAGGTGCAATGGATCCTCTTTTGCTCATTGTGAAAATTGGCAGTTCTCAACAAAAATAAAGGTTCCAAGGAAAAAAAAGTCCTATCAAAATGTATGTGGTCGCGTATTGGTCTGCACTCACTAGTAGTGTACACCAATCACTGTATATGAATCACAAATGCAAGTCCAAATCCTCACCGCTGACCATTAATGTTAGAACTGGGGGTCTCTAGTTGGCAATGGTTTGCACCTTTGTCCAAATAGGGACCCTTGCTTCTAGTCAGGATAAGGGGGATACACTCCTAAAATAACCCCTGCTCACCCCCTGGTAGCTTGGCACGAGCAGACAGGCTTATCTCAGAGGCAGTGTGTAAAGCATTTGTGAACACATACAGTAATACAGTGAAAACACTACAGATGGACACCACACAGGTTGTATGTAAAATATAAGTAATCTTTATATAGACTTAACACAAGACCCAATAGCAAAATTCCACAATACTGTAATCCAAAAATAGACTTAAAATGATAGAGACAGTTCACGTTATCTTCAAAAATAGGATAGTCAATCAAATAAAGCTTGTAGCAACAAATAACTCCACTTGGAGTTATCACGACGTCGTGACCGGAGGAAATCCCAAAGTACGGCGCCGACCGCGAGGTGCGCGGCGTCGGGCCCAGAGTCGAGCAGACCCACAAAGAACAGTACCTGGAATTTGATGAAAAAAAGACGGTGCACGGAGTCGGGGAGGTGATGCTTCGTTGGCGCCGGCGGCGTCGGTTCCTTACGACCCCAAGGGAGGTGATGTCTCGGTTCCTTACTGCAGCGCAGGGAGGTGAGGCGTCGGTTCCTTACTGTGTCGGGGACGTGACGTCACGGATGGCGGCGAGGCGTCGGTTCCTTACGATGGTGCGGTGTCGATGAATTCGGGGGTCACCCATGTCGAGGATCGGCTCCGCGGTGATGAAGCCCTGGCGTCGGTGAAGTCGGGGCTGCGGTGCGATTCGGGACGGTGCGTCGTGAACGTCACGAGCGGTGTCCTCGGCTCCGGTGCAGGCAGCGGCCTCGATGACGGCTTTGGAGTCGATGTCGCAAGGCGTCGGCAGGCGTCGGGCCTACGGTGCAAGACGGGGCGGTACATCGTGCGCTTGACGAGCAGTGCCCACGGCTTCGGTGCAGGTTACGGCGTCGCTCGCCGTCGTCGGTGTTGCAATTTCCTTCTGTTAGCAGCTAAAACAGCAGTTCTAGATGCAGGCAAACAGAAGGGGTGAAGTCGTTGTGTCCCTGTGACTTCAGGCAGGAGGCAAGCTCAGTTCAAGCCCTTGGAGATTCTCTTCTTCAAGATGATAAAGCACAGCAAAGTCTTTTCTCCTGTCCTTGGCAGAAAGCAACCACTGCAGTCCAACCCCAATCAGCAAAACAGCACAGGGGCAGTACTCCTCCTTCAGCTTCTCCGGTTCTTCTCCTTGGCAACAGGTTTCTTGATTTCCCAGAAGTGATCTAATTTCATGGGGTCTGGGCCCCAGTATTTATGGTCAAAAATCCTTTGTCCTCTGAAGGCAGAGGGTCCTGTACCTGGTCCAAACCAGTTCTGGGTGCCTTCTGTCAGGAGACACCTTCTCCCTTTGTGAGTGAGGGGCAGAGTCATCAGCCACCCGGCAGGAGGTGGAGCCAGCTTTGTGGAAGGCAGGCAGAGCCCTATTCAGACCCAGGTGCAACTCCTCCCACCACTCTATATGCAGGAAGTCCTATTCAGCTCTGTGCTGACTCACCCTGTCTCCTGGAATCCCCCAGACCCTGTCACTCACAAAGCCAGACACACAATACACAACCTAGCAGAGGCAGGCTTGGACAGTTAGGCAAGAAAATACCTACTTTCTAAAAGTGGTATTTTCAAACACAGAATGTTAAAACCAACTTCACTAAAATATGTATTTTATCATTCTGAGTTCAGGCATACTAAATTCGTTTTTCTACCATGTTCCCTGGGTCAGTTAGGATTATAAGGTGTAATAATCAAACTGCCCATTCTGGCCTATGGGGAACAGGTAGCCTTGCAATAGTGAAAAACTAAAATGGCTGTAATTCACTATTAGGACATGCCTCACACACCAGGGCATGTCCTACCTTATACTCACAATGCACCCTGCCCTTGGGCCTACCTTAGGGGTGTCTGATATGAAGATAAGGGAAGGTTTAGGGACTGGCAAGTGGGTGCACTTGCCAAGTCGACTATGGCAGTCACAGACTGCACACAGGCTCTGCAATGGCAGGCCTGAGACACACTTTACAAGCTGCTTCTGTGGGTGGCACAACCAGTGCTGCAAGCCCACCAGCAGCATTTGATTTACAAGCCCTGGGCACCCATGGTGCACTGTACTAGGGTCTGACAAGTAAATCAAATAACCCAATCATGGAGTCACTAATCAACACATCAATTTACAGTAGGGAGCACTTGCACTGTGGCACTGGACAGCAGTGGCACAGTGCCCAAAAGCATCTAAAACCAGCAAAAACATAAGAGGCAACAGCAAAAAAATGGAAGGGAGACCCACGCCAATGGTGCCAAGTCTAACACGTATTCAGCACAGCTTAGCATAACAATCCACGTAGGGGTTCCTAAGTTCCTTAACATACATTTAAGTTCTCCGTGACGATGATACCAATACTCATTAGTACCACGTTGACACGCCATCAAATTAATCAACTGAGATTCTAAATGATCGTCTCTTTGTTGTACTTTGTCCATTAATTCGTTTGCAGAAACATGTGTAAGATGAACTCCTGTTTTTATTATGTGGTTCACTGCATATGAAAGTCCAGACAAGTCACTTTCAAACAGAAGATGAAATATATATGGAATACATTGTCGAAATCTTGGATCTTCTGAGTACAATCTTGTTGTACGATATTCTGAAGCTGGAATCTGCACGGGTCCTTCATCATATCATCCACCTTTTCCAGTGGGGAAGAGCTGTGGAAAACAATGGGCTTCTAAACTTCTTTCCCAAACACTCATAGGAGTTCCCTTCGCTTTCTTCATTTGGAATAATTCAATAGTATTTCCAATCACTTCTTTTGAATGTAAAGGATGTATACTATAATGTTCATAAATTTCTTCACTCCTGGAGACATCCACTTTTTCGATTTGGCCAGTTGAATTTTCTCTATCATCTCCTAAAGATATTTCTTCTTCGTCCACATGTATATTTTTATAATAAATATTGTTTTGTATGAGATATAATGTAGCTTTTTGAAGTTTGGTGACATCTACTAACTCTTGCAATATTTTCCGACTCTTTGTTGGTACACCATTAACTAGAACAACTACAGGTTCACTTTCCTCTCTCTCTACACCAACAGTTTCAATATTTTTCTTAAAATCTAAAGGTAAATACACAACTCTTCCTTTTAAACCTCTTTGTAAATCTGTTGGAGGCAGCTTACCTGTTTTACGCTCCATACGTACAATAGCCTGAAACGGGTGCACAGATTGAATAAGAATAGTTTCATATGTATTTAAATCTACTAGTTCTGAAGGAATACCTACCAACTCTAGGTTATTATGTACAGCTCTAGCTGGCATTTTATTCTCTTCTAGTTTGCTGTAACAATATTTACAAATACGTTGATCACTACCCAACTCAAAACGACCTTCCACCAACAAATAAGCACCAAATTGCTCCCACTTATCATTGTTTTCCTTTTCACTTTTTAAATACACATCAATATTCCTAGTTTGACTTCTATAGTGAGTACGTCGACAACAGATACAAACATAGTTTGGTTTTTCACAACAAACTACCTTAAACTTTGTAATTTCTTCTGCAAACTTCTGAGTACTACTATCTTCCACCTCTTCTTCAACACCTACACTTATGTAACTCTCGCTTCCTCTACACTCCTCTTCAGGACCAAAGAAACAAAACTGTATATCATCACAAACTTTTTTTACATCCAATACTGAACCATGCAAAAGAGCAGTGTTTATTTCACTTAAACATAATGCAGGACTCTTTACATAGTACAATCTTCTTACTAACTTCCGCATTTCTGAGTGATGTACTGCTAACATTCTCAAATGATGATAAGTACTTTGACACACTGTTCTCGAAAGACAAGCCAGAGAATGACCCTGCAAGCCATTATATTTTCTCACTTTATAAGGATCTAGTCCTTGCAACATCTTAATCTTCTGTTTAACACTTTTTTTTAACCATACTATCGTAAGAAATTTCATAAAATATCAATAGATTCCTGTCGTATACTACAAATACTACTACAATCCCACCTATACACTGGAGCTTGTGAGCGTCTCCCTTGAACTTCTTCAGCTATTACTTCTTCTACATTTCTAGGAACCATCTTTTCTTTTTCAATTGGACAACCATTTTTAACCTCATAAGAACGACCATTGGTATCAACTGCGTGAACTAATGTATTTTGTTGAAAATAGCTTTCTTCATTAAAAAAGGTTCAGTACTAAAAGTGTGCTTCCATTCACCCAATTTTTTTGCAAAAGTTAGTTCTATGGACCAGTCTTTTTTTTTACTTTTCTCCTTCATAAAATGCATTGTTTTATTCAATGTTGTCATTCTTTTCAAAACTAATATAAACAATCTTCTTTTCAATTCAAAAGCGTTTTCGACTACACTTTCAATCTGTTGCTTTTTCTTGTAAAATGCAGATTTTCTTTTATATTTCTTGCAATCTTTCATTAGATATTGCAGTACTCTACTTTTAAACATTCGTTTCCTAATATCCTTATACTGTTTCATCCTTCTTTCATCATAGATTATTTTCCCAAAACATGATTTTCTATTAATATCTCCTTTTTTGTTTCCTTCTGAATGGTTGTACTACTTTTCTTTTTCTTTTCTCCATTTTCTAAATTCGTAATCTTCTTTAAAACTCTTTTAACAAATTCTTTAGTTCTCTTACCAGAAGCCTTTTTCTTCAATGTCACATGTTGTACTTTGTCTGATTTCTCCTTTTCTATTTCTTTTAAATAGTACTCTTTTCTTTCTTTTCTTTTCTTTTGATCTTTTCTTGCCATACTCAATCTTTATTAATAATAATGGTGAGTATCTGAAAAGAAAGAAAAGTTTAAATACTTTCATTAAATCATTTAATATTAATAAAATAATTATATACAAATATTCTCATATATAAATAAAAAGATATTTTTAATTGCATTCCAAAAGTATGTCAGACACTGCAGACAAAGGTCCAGAAAGAGGTAAGAGGGGTGCAGAAAGACCGAAGACGGTGTGAAAGATACAGGAGGGGTGCAAAAAGAAGCAACAGAGGTGTACAAAGAAGCAAGAGGAATGCAGAAAGAAGCAACAGAGGTGTAGAAAGAGGCAAGAGGGTTGCAAAAAGAGATTAGAGGTGCAGAAAGAGGCATAAAAGGCGCAGAAAGAAGCAAGACGTACAGAAAAAAACAAAAAAAGTGCAGAAAGAATGAACAGAGGTGTAGAAAGAGGTAACACGGATGCAGAAAGAGGAAACAGGGCTGCAGAAAGACCTAAAAGGAGTACAGAAAGAAGCAACACAAGCAGAAAGACACAAAAGAAGTACAGAAAGAAAGAACAGAGGTACAGAGTCCATGTGTTCTGTCTTAGTAATTGAAAGAGTTCATGGGTAATGCCAGGGTGATTGCATAAGTACAGGGGTAATGTCTAGGAGATTGGCAGAGTGCATAAGTAAAGTATGGGTGATTGCATGAGTGCAGGAGTAATGTGTGTGAGGTTGTATGAGTGTAGTAGTAGTGCCTGGGTGATTGGAGGACTGCAGAGATAGTGCATGGGTGATTTTATAAGTGCATAGATACTGGTTGGGTGATTCAAAGAGTACAGGCCTAGTGCCTGGGTGATTTGAAGAGTGCAACGGTAGTGCCTGGGTCATTACATACGTGCATATGTACTAGCTGGATGATTTAAGAAGTGCTTTTGTAATGCCTGTGTAATTGTATACTACAGCAATAATGATTCCATGGCTAGGTGATTCCATGACTACAAGGATAATGCCTGGGTAATTGCATGAGTGCAACGGTAGTGGCTGGGTTATTATATAAATGCATGAGTAGTGGATACATGATTGAAAGACTGCATAGTTAATACCATGGTGATTGCATGAGTGCAGCAGTAATGCCTGAGTGATTACAGTAGTTCATATGTAGTGCCTACATCATTGGAAGACTGCATGGATAGTAGTTGGGCGTTTTCATAAATGCACGAGTACTGGCTGAATGATTACATAAGTACAAGAGTAGTGCCTCCGTGATTGAAGGACTGCAATGATAGTGCCTGGGTGATTATATAAGTGCATGAGTAGTGGCTACATGTTTGAAAGAGTGCATGGGTAATACCTTAGTGATTACATAAGTACAAGAGTAGTGCCTGCGTGATTGAAAAAGTGGAAAGATAAAGGCTGGCTGAATGAAGCACTGTATACCTAATGCATTGGTGATTGCATGAGTACGGAGGTAACATCTGGGGGATTAAAGAAGTACATAGGTAACGCCTGGGTGATTGCATGACTACAGGGGTAATATCTGGGGATTTACATGACTACATAGGAAGTGTCTGTGTGATTTTATAACTGCATGGGTACTTCTTAGATGATTGCAGAACTACTTAGGTAGTTCCTGAGAGAATAAAGGAGTGCAAAGGTAGTGCCTGAGTGATTTCTTAACAGCATGGCTACTGGCTGAGTGATTACATAAGTACAAGAGTAGTGCCTCCGTAATTGAAATGGAGCAACGGTAGTGGCTGGATGATTATATAAGTGCATGAGTAGTGGCTACATGATTGAAAGAGTGCATGAGTAATACCTTGGCGAGTGCATGAGTGCATAGGTAGTGCCTAGGTGATTGCGTGAATGTAGCAGTATTGCCTGAGTGATTACAACAGTGCATATGTACTGCCTGGATCATTAGAAGACTGCATGGGTAGTACTTGGCTGTTTTTTTAACTGCATAAGTGTTGGACCTAGCAAAATATAAAGCAGCAGACTATTACATCACTGAAATAAAAGTCTCTCCATATTCTTAGAAGCATGCATACATATGTCTCTACGTTTTCAAACCAACATCATATCTAAAAGAAATATGTATACAATATTTTATAACTCTATGAGTACTGCCTAGGTGATTACAGAAGTACTAAAGTACTACCTGAGTGATTACAGGAGTGCAAAGGGTAATGCCTGGGTGATTTTATAAGGGCATGAGTACTTCTTGGGTGATTGCACGACTACTGAGTTAATGCCTGAGTGAATAAAGGAGTGTTAACATACTGCCTGGGTGAATTCTTATCAACATAGGTACAGCCTGCATCATTGCATGACTGCAGGGATAGTACATAAGTAGTGCCTGGGTGATTGCATAACTGCAGGGGTAATATCTGAGGGATTACTGGAATACATAGAAAGTAAATGGGTGACTTTATAAGTCCATGAGTACTGCCTGGGTGATTACAAATGTACTAAGGTACTACCTGAGTGATTACAGGAGTGCAAAGGTAGTGCCTGGGTAGTTTTATAAGTGCATGAGTACTGGCTGAGTGTTTACATAAGTACAAGAGTAGTGCCTGCGTGATTGAAAGAGTGGAAAGATAGTGGCTGGCTGAATGAAGCACTGTATACCTAATGCATTGGTGGTTGCATGAGTACGGAGGTAACATCTGGGGGATTAAAGAAGTACATAGGTAACGCCTGGGTGATTGCATGACTACAGGGGTAATATCAGGACTACTCAGATAGGGCCTGAATGAATAAAGGAGTACAAAGGTAGTGCCTGAGTGATTTCTTAACAGCATGACTACTGGCTGAGTGATTACATAAGTACAAGGGTAGTACCTCCGTGATTGAAATAGTGCAACGGTAGTGGCTTGGTAATTATATAAGTGCATGAGTAGTGGCTACATTATTGAATGAGTGCATGGGTAATACCATGTTGATTGTATGAGTGTATAGGTATTGCGTGGGTGATTGCATGAATGTAGCACTAATGCCTGAGTGATTACAACAGTGCATATGTAGTGTCTGGATCATTAGAAGAGTGCATGGGTAGTACATGGCTGTTTTTATAACTGTATAAGTGTTGGGCCTAGCAAAATATATAGCAGCAGACTATTACATCACTGAAATACAAGTCTCTGCATATTGTTAGAAGCATGCATACATATGTCGCTACGTTTTCAAACCAACATCATATCTAAAAGAAATATGTATACAATATTTCTGGAAAATTGTGAAACTTAGAAACTAAAACATATAATAGAACTGCCTGGGTGATTACTGAACTACTAAGATACTAGCTGAGTGGTTACAGCAGTGCAAAGATAGTGACTGGGTGATTTTAAAAGTACATGAGTACTGGCTGAGTGATTACATAAGTACAAGAGTAGTGCCTGCGTGATTGAAAGAGTGGAAAGATAGTGGCTGGCTGATTGAAGCACTGTATACCTAATGCGTTGGTGATTGAATGAGTACAGGTGTAACGTCTGGGAAATTAAAGGAGTACATAGGTAACATCTGGGTGATTGCATGACTACAGGGGTAATATCTGGGGATTTACATGACTACATAGGAAGTGACTAGGTGATTTTATAAGTGCATGGGTACTTCTTGTCTGATTACAGGACTACTGAGGTACTGCCTGAGTGAATAAAGGAGTGCAAAGGTAGTGCCTGGGTGATTTCATAACACCATGACTACTGGCTGAGTGAATACATGAGTACAAGGGTAGTGCCTCCGTGATTGAAGGACTGCAACGATAGTGCCTGGGTGATTATATAAGTGCATGAGTAGTGGCTACATGTTTGAAAGAGTGCATGGGTAATACCTTGCTGATTGCATGAGTGCATAGATAGTGCCTAGATGATTGCATCAGTGCAGCAGTAATGCCTGAGTGATTACAGCACTGCATATGTAGTGCCTGCATCATTGGAAGACTGCATGGTGAGTATTTGGATGTTTTTATAACTGCATGAGTGTTGGGCCTAGCCAAATATAAAGCAGCAGATTATTACATGACTCGACTATAAGTCTCTCCATATTATTACAAGCACACATACATATGACTCTACCTTTTCAAATCATCATCGTAGCAAAAAGAAATATGTATACAATATTTCTGGAATATAGTGAAACCTAGAAACTGAGACATGTAATAGATCTGCTTGAGTGATTGCATAACTTCATGGGTAGTGCTTGGGTGATTATATGAGTGCAAGGGTAGTCACTAGGTAATTGCAGGAGAATATGAAAAGTGACTGACTAATTGCATAAGTGCAGATATAGACGTTGAGAGCACGGATAAGTGTATAAATAGCAACTGAAGGCATAGATGAGTCATTATGTACTGCGTATGTGAATAGATGAGTGCAACAGTAGAGCCTGCATGATTCTATGACTGCAAGAGTAGTGTGTGGGTTATTACATGAGTGCATAGATACACACTGCATGATTACATGACTGCAGAGGTAGTACATAACTAGTGCCTGGGTGATTACATGACTACAGGGGTAATATCTGGAGGATTACTGGAATACATAGGAAATGAGTGGGTGATTTCATAAGTTCATGACTACTACCTGGATCATTACAGAAGTACTAAAGTTCTGCCTGAGTGATTACAGGAGTGCAAAGGTAGCGGCTGGGTGATTTCAAAAGTGCATGAGTACTACGTGGGTGATTACAGAAGTGCTAAGATACTGCCTGAGTGATTACAGGAGTGCAAAGGTAGTGGCTGGGTGATTTCAAAAGTGCATGAGTACTGGTTGACTGATTACATAAGTACAAGAGTAGTGTCTGCGTGATTGAAAGAGTGGACAGATAGTGGCTGACTGATAGAAGTACTGTATATCTAATGCATTCATGATTGCATGAGTACAGGGGTAACGTCTGGGGGATTAAAGGAGTACATAGCTAACACCTGGGTGATTGCATGACTACAGGGGTAATATCTGGATGATTTACATGACTACATAGGAAGTGACTGGGTGATTTTCTAAGTGCATGAGTACTTCTTGGCTGATTGCAGGACTGCTGAGGTACTGCCTGAGTGAATAAAGGAGTGTAAAGGTAGTGCCTGGGTGATTTCATAATACCATGACTACTGGCTGAGTGATTACATGAGTACAAGTGTAGTGCCTCCGTGATTGAAGGACTGCAACGATAGTGCCTGGGTGATTATATAAGTGCATGAGTAGTGGCTACATGTTTGAAAGAGTGCATGGGTAATACCTTAATGATTGCATGAGTGCATAGATAGTGCCTAGATGATTGCATCATTGCAGCAGTAATGCCTGGGTGATTACAACACTGCATATATAGTGCCTGCATCATTGGAAGACTGCATGGTGAGTACTTGGGTGTTTTTATAACTGCGTGCATATTGGGCCTAGCCAAATATAAAGCAGCAGACTATTACAATACTCAACTATAAGTCTCTCCATATTGTTACAAGCACACATACATATGAATCTACCTTTTCAAATCATCATCATACCTAAAAATAATATGTATACTATATTTCTGGAATATAGTGAAACCTAGAAACTGAGACATGTAATAGATCTGCCTGAGTGATTGCATAACTCCATGGGTAGTGCTTGGGTGATTGTATGACTGCCAGGGTAGTCACTGGGTAATTGCAGAATAAGATGGATAGTGACTGGCTAATTGCATAAGTGCACACATAGGGGCCGATTCACAGAACTAATCTGAGATAAAATCCTAAACTTACTACTTTTGGTATTCACAGAAGGCATTTAGTAGTAGTAAAGTTAGGACTCCTAACTTTACTACTACTAAACTGAATAAAATCCTAAACTTACTACTTTTGGTATTCACAGAAGGCATTTAGTAGTAGTAAAGTTAGGACTCCTAACTTTACTGCAAGGATAGTGTGTGGGTTATTATATGACCACATAGGTACAGCCTGCATGATTGCATAACTGTAGGGGTAGTACATAACAAGTGCCTGGGTGATTGCATGACTGCAGAGGTAATATCTGGGGAATTACTGGAATACATAAAAAGTGAGTGAGTGATTTTAAAAGTGCATGAGTACTGCCTGGTTGATTACAGAAGTACTAAGGTACTGCCTGAGTGATTACAGGAGTGCAAAGGTAGTGCCTGGGTGATTATATAAGTGTATGAGCAAGTAGACACATATCTCAGTCACAACACCATGCACAGCTCAAAACTTCACAGAGTACACTTCAATTTTCAAACAGACACTGAAAATTATGCGGTATATATGAAATATAACTTTTTTCACATCATACAAATTACTCTAATAAATAACATCTCTACAAACATCTCAAACCTCACTTTCAGGCTACTGCTTAACCATTCTACAACTACTTATAATATTACACCTACCCGAATATAAAGTAGGAACCCTTCACATATCTTTAGTAAAAGTCTCACCATATTACTAAAACCATACATGAATATGTCTGTACCATAACACTAGCCAAACCTAAAAAAAACCACAGAACAAACTTCCAATTTCAAGCAAACATCAAAAATTATGCGGCATACTTCAACTGTACCTCTCTAGAAACTTTTAAAAAGTAGTCTAATTAATAACACCTTATGTCACCATCTTTTACACCACACTTTTGTGCTGCATCTTCACCATTCTACTAGCACTCAGTCTTGAGCCTACCACATAAAAAGCAACAAAACCTCTTTGTTATACATCATGCACCTCCAAATGTATAAGACATATGAAAATACATATACAAGTAGAAACATACTTGAGACAGAAGTCCATGCACACCTTAAAATTTGACAGACTCCACCTCCAAATTTAAAGCAACAGCTAAAATTATGCGGTATACTACAAATATACATATCCACACACTAAAACAAACTACCATAATCACTAATCCATATTCCAATATGCACATAATACTATACAGAATCTATTTCAAACAACATTTAACTACAATAAAACAAACTACAATAAGCATCTCTACATTTGATAATATATTTCAAACATCAAAGTTCTTGATTAATTATTTAACTTGAAAAATAAAGCTTACACATAATACACCTCACATTTATAACTCACCTTCCAAATTGATTTGTAGAATATAAAATATCAGAAACTCAGAAAAGATTTTCTTATGCACACAATAAATGTAATGCACTGCTCTCAGCAAGGCAAAACCAGTAATGGCAAAGTTTCCCTCTCTTTCTCCACACAAATACATGTAAGTAACAAATCACATTCCTTCCTACAGTATTTCAAATTATAAAACACATTTCTATTGGTTAGACATACTAACCCTTACCAACTGACTTCTAAAAGTGCCCAAACTGGTTCTGGAATTTTCCACACTTCTGTCATTGGGCTATACGTGGGCTACATCTGGGTGATATTTGTGCTACATTTGGGCTCCTTTTTCACTGGTGGCCATCTTGGGAGACTTCAATTCAATAAACATTTTTCGATCTGATTTAGAAACATAGATCATAAAAGTGTACATAAAAACAGTAAATCCTCTTTCTTAATACAATACACTGAGAATTAATCAAAACCAGTATGTAAAAACGGGTGTTACAAAGCCCAGCTCAGAGCAACTTCAGGTTAACAGAATAGTAAAGTTCAATGTTTCGCGAGATCAATCTGTGGTGATCTAGTGTTCATTGCTTCATAACATGATGTCATTGGAATGTAGAATGTCCTGTGAGGGTTGCTAAGTAAGGGATTCTATGTTGGGCAGTTACTCTGGGACTGCAGAAGCTGTGGCTAATAAACACACGACGTGAAGTACTTCTGTCTCCTTATATTTATTATAATATACTTCACTACAATTTGGCGACGATTTAGCCACAGCAAAGGATCCACGCAGTAAGAAGCACTGCCTTCAGAGAAAAAAAAAACAACTGGGAAGAAGTCACCCCACTTAAGAACTCTTCGCAAACAGAAAGACAGGCCTGTATATTCTCATTATATGCTGCAGATAAGCGCTGGACTGAAAGTGACAGAATGATCAAAGACTCAGACTCTTAAAGTGTTCAGTCATCGTGTTTCATCGCGTTACGCTTTTTCATAAAGGTAGAGGAGTTGTGCCTGCTGAACTTAATGAACAAGTTTGAGCGTGGATGTGATAAATTCATTGACTAAATTGTCTCTCCTCCGTGTCTGTGAAAACTGGAGCAGTGTGACGATTTTTTGCACATCCCGCCTGTGTGTGTGTTCGGCAATGTTTGTTTGTTAATTGGCTCCCTGCCAAGTGAGAAAGGCGGTTATCGGCTTAAAGGATAAAGCTGTGGTTAATGCCAGTGTCAGTCATCCAAATGTGTAATCAATTGCGATCTGGCAGACATGTACTACGAGTTGGAGTTTTTGTTTAAAGCGTAAATTAAGCCATGCGCGAGGCTGCCATTAACTGTCATTTCAAACCTTGTGCGTCAAGCCAAGCGCGAGGCCTAAGTCTTGAGAAAAGATGCTGGCAGTACGTGAGCGTCGAGTCAAGCGCGAGGCTGTGAGTGTATAAAAAGCCAGCCGTGCGCGTCGAGTCAAGCGCGAGGCTGTGAGTGTATAAGAAGCCAGCCGTGCGTGTCAAGTCAGCGCGAAGTCATCATCAAAAAAAAAAAAAAAGCCTGCCGTGTGTGCGGGTGAAGCCAAGTGACACGAGGCTTTATTTCTCTTGGATTCACACAACAATAAAAAAATAATTAAAAAACTGCTCATATCGAGTGAAGTGCGAAGGATTAATTCATAAGGAAAACAAAACAAAGTATCTAAGCATACGCAAAGCTTTGAATTACCTCGAGTTGGGGTTAAACAGTTCTCACATCCTTCTCTTCTTTCACATAAATAGAAGACGGACTACAGGAAGTAGTTTTCTTTCAAAGATATATTGTGAACAACTAGAACGCTGACTTTCACTCCAAAAGAAAGTTCATTGGAAGTTGTCTCTTGCTGGAATATACAGTCTAAACTCAAGAAAGAGTTATTGGAGGAAATCCCAAGTGGAAACAAAGAGAGGAAAATAAATAGAATGTTATTTTAGAGACCATTTTTTTTTATTTTCAGTGGAATTTTCAAATTAACAAGGGAAATTGTTCTTTTAACAAATTATTTCCACGCAGTCCAAGTATCAATCCCCTGAAGGAAGTCACATTTACAGTTTTTTTTTTTGTTTTGTTTTTTTGGGTGTGTTGAAATCAGCTTAGAACAATTTGCAAGTCCGTGATGTGCACACGTTGTTAGCTGTGATGATTGTTTTCACATGTTAATATAAGTGTCAATTGTATTTTATTGATAAGCTGTGTACATTTTATAATTCAGATATATAAGTAGTAAGAAAGCAATATTTCTCTAAAATTGGTGTCATGGCAACTATGCAAAATGTTGGTGCTCCTTCTCCTTTTCTTCAGACTCCTGGTGATCCGCCTGTACCATGGAGAAATTGGTACAGGGCTTTTACAAAGTATTTAGGGGCCATTGGTGGCAATAGATATCGACCTGAGCGTAAAAGATTTTTATTAGAACACAATTTGGGTTTCGAAGGTCAATCTATTTATGAACATCTCCCACCGTATATCATTCCCCATGATCAAGAAGATTTAGATGAATTTGAATTAGCTGTTAAGAAATTAGAAAAACAATTTGATGTACAACCAAGTTTGATTGTGAATAGACATAAGTTCTTTACAAGAGAGCAGCTACAGGATGAATCTATAGATACTTATGTTGCTGTTTTACGTATGTTGGCTGCAGAATGTGAATTTGAAAATTTTACAGACCAACTCATACGTGATCAGATAGTTGTACGCTGTTGGGACAAAAGAGTTCAGGAAAAACTTCTCACATTGAGAAATCCCAATCTCATTGAAACAATAGATATAGTTAAGGGGATTGAAGTTTCACGCAAAGCACTTAGAGAACTCACCCGCAAGGAGACTAGTGGTGTGTCTGTGGTGGATGAAGGCACAGCTTTTAAGCAGAATAATAGCTTTAAAAATTTCCCCCAAAAAGAGTATAAAAATAGTTTTTTTACTCAGAAGAACATTTGTTTTAGATGTGGGAATTCAAGGCATGGACAGAATGGTAAACCTTGCCCTGCAAGAAGTGTGAAATGTAAGATTTGTAATAAGATAGGGCATTTTGCTAAAGTTTGTCAAACACCTAGAGACAAAATTAATTCGGTTCCAGAGGGTGATTTGAGCGACAGCTCAGAGGAAGAACAAAACTGTTCAAGAGGAATTGGAGACATGATTGTGGTTGTACGGGATGATGAATCTGATTGTGTTGATCCGTATGAACACATTGAGGTAGATGGTAAAGATCTCAGACTCCTTATTGATTCTGGTGCAAGAATGACGATGATAACTGAACAGCTGTTTGATGAGGTATGGGGTAAATGTGTGTTATTCCCCCCAGTTAGGAATCCGGTAACATATGATGGAAGGAAGATTGAGTTGTCTGGATATTTTGAATGCCAACTCAAATTCAAGGGGCGTACCATTTTGGGAAAGGTATATGTGGCCAAGAAAGGGTTAGACATTCTTGGATGGTATCACCAAGGTCTTTTTGGGATGACTCTTAGACCTGGCAGAGATGTGCAAGTTTCTTTAGTAGCTGATGCTGAAGAAAACAAGGAGTCATTTGGGAAATGTGAAAACA
This sequence comes from Calotriton arnoldi, assembly GCA_963921515.1. NCBI lineage: Eukaryota > Metazoa > Chordata > Amphibia > Caudata > Salamandridae > Calotriton > Calotriton arnoldi. Next base: position 1,120,577 of record CAWUFW010002153.1, on the reverse strand, counting down.
GTACAAAATGGGTTGACAAATTTCCTACTGTGTTTGGTGACAAGTTAGGAAAAATTAAGGGATTTAAACATAAGATTAAAGTTCAAGACAATGTTACACCTGTAAAACACAAATTGAGGAATGTGCCTTTCAGTGTACGTCAAGACTTAGCAGATATCCTTAAAAAAATGTGTGATGAAGGTGTGATAGAACCTATCGAATCATCTTTATGGTTAAGTCCATTAGTTATCGCAAGGAAGAAGAATGGGCAATTGAGAGTGTGTGTGGACTTGAGGAGCCTCAACAAGGTCATTTGGGTTGACTCTCACCCGCTACCCAGGATTGACGACATTATTAGTACATTTTCAGGTTCTAGGTTGTTTTCTAAAATTGACCTAGCATCTGTATATCATCAGATAGTGCTTGAAGAAAGTTCACGACATCTTACGGCTTTTGTTTCTCCTATGGGCTCCTATCAATTTAAACGGATGCCTTTCGGCCTTGCTTCGGCGGCGGCCGTTTTTCAACGCGTATTAGAGAATGTATTGGAAGGAATTGAAGGGGTGGTAACCTTCCAAGATGACATTTTAATAGCAGGAGGAAACCAATCCATTCATGATAAACGCATGTGTGAAGTTTTAGAAAGATTACAAAAATTTGGTGTTGTAGCAAATTGAGGGAAGTGTGAATTTGCAAAGGATACAATAGAGTATCTTGGTCATGTAATCTCTGAGAGAGGGGTTGAACCAAGACCTGGTTTAGTTGATGCTATAACTAAAGCACCTACCCCCAAGAGTAAGGAGAATGTGGCCTCATTTTTAGGACTTTGTGAATTTTATTCAAAATGTATTTCTAATTTCTCGGCCAAAACTGTCGTGTTAAGAGAATTATTAAAGAAAGAGAAAAAATTCTCATGGGAGAAAGTCTGTCAAGATGAGTTTGAGGGTTTGAAAAAAGAAATTGTTTCAGCTGGAGTCCTTGCACCGTTCGACTCCTCACAAGAATGTATTATAACTGTGGATGCAAGTAATGATGGGTTGGGTGCTACCATTGCACAGATTAAAGGCAAAATTGAAGTGACAATAGGTTTTGCTTCTAGATCCTTGAGGTCTAATGAGAAAATCTTCTCTGTCATTGAAAAGGAACTTTTGAGTTGTTGCTGGGCAGTTGAAAGATTCAAATGTTTCATCTGGGGTAGAAAATTTGTGCTCAAAACCGACCACAAACCTTTAGTCAGTATTTTGAGTGGGACAACTATCAAAGATCACACCCCAAGAATAGCAAGATTGAGTTCTAAACTACTACAGTACACTGTTGAGTACATCCCTGGTGGTAAAAACATAAGAGCAGATTACTTATCTCGTTCACCTGTAAGTTTTACTGATTACTCTGAAAACTGTGAAGAAAATGACGAAGAATGTTTAATTGCGAGTGTCGATATTTGTCATGACACTACTTTTTCTGAACATGAATGGTTTTCAGAATCCTCAAAAGATATGGAATTAGAAAGTGTGAGGAAGTATGTTATGAATGGGTGGCCTAAAGAAAAAGCATTACCACAAGAGTTACAACCTTATTTCAAAGTAGCAGATGAATTGTCTATTGAAGAAAAGGGGATGTTGGTACGGGGAGACAAATTCATTCCACCTGTTTCATTGAGGCAAAGGATCATTATGTATGGTCATGAAGGACATTTGGGCCAAACCATAACTAAAAGAAAAATCCGAGATAGTTATTGGTGGCCTGGGATGGATTCTGCTATTATAGCCAGTGTTCGGGGATGTGTTGTTTGTGCCTCTAGTGACAAAGGTCTTAAAACCGAAGCAGTGCCTTTACAGCCTGTTGAATTACCAAACACAGTTTGGTCTAAGCTTGCTATCGATTTTATTGGCCCTTTCGGTATTCTTCCTCGAAAGTTAAGATTTGCTATCGTAATTGTTGATTACTACAGCAAATGGTGGGAAGTAAAAATTGTAGAAGAACCTAACACTCTCACTGTCGTCAAGTTTCTGAAAAATCTATTTTTAAGAGAGGGTTTTCCTAAAGAAATTGTCTCGGACAATGGTGTCCAATTTGTCTCAAAAGAAATGAAGAGTTTTCTTGACAGCAATGCCATCAAACACAAGTGTGTTGCTTTATATCATCCTCAGGCCAACGGTCTGGTGGAAAAGATGAATCGCACCCTGTCAGAGTGCATCCAGTCGGCCATTCAGAACAAGTTTGATCTTTGTAAATCTGTTGAGGAAATGTTGTGGTCACATAGATATTGTCCAAATGCTGTGTCAGGTCTTTCACCATTTGAAATGTTACGAGGACGTCCACCTGCGTCTAGGTTGTGTCCTGCATGGTTAAGAGGGTGTCAGCATAAAAGTGATCACATGTTACTCATAGACCAAGTTGTGAGACCCAAAGTTGAAGAATTTCAGAGTAAAATGAAAAGTCACTATGACACTCTACACAGTGTAAAACCTGTAAGACACAAATTGTGTGTTGGAGATTGGGTTCGTGTTAAAGATCCCAATCATGTTCCTAAGGGAATGTCGAAATTCAAATCTCCTGTCAGAGTTGAGGTTGTAACCAGGAATGCGGTGAGAACTAGCAGAAATGAATGGTGGAACAGGGGAAGAGTGGTGAAGGTGCATAACCTTGATGTTCCTCCCCACGATTCTTGTGTTTCATTCAAGTCGTCTTTGCAATCTCGTGTTGTTCCTTCTTCATCTTCCTCTTTTGATATTGATGTTTCTGAGCCAAGGTGTTCTTTCCATCCTGAACCTGAACGTAGGAGTAGTAAACGGAATATTATCAAACCCTTAAGGTTTCGTGACTGATGCTTCAATTTAATTATATATTTGACTGCATATTTTTGTATTTGTGTAATGTTATTTTATTCACTTTTTGTTCTGTTTCATTTGTTGTAAAGAAGGGAGATATTGTGGTGATCTAGTGTTCATTGCTTCATAACATGATGTCATTGGAATGTAGAATGTCCTGTGAGGGTTGCTAAGTAAGGGATTCTATGTTGGGCAGGTCTCCTGGTCTTGTCCCATTTCCCTAAAACCGTGGGTGTTCCAGGAGCAGATTCTTATAATCTCCTCATTTTGTATGATTGATTGGACCTTTGTACGTTGTTCCCTTCAAGCTTTTTTGTTTTCATCAGGATCGTTGTAAGTTCAAAATATGGGGGACCCAGGACCAATCTTGATTTTCTTCTGCCTGTTGTTTGGGCTGTCTGGGGTTTGGGCTGTTATTGTTTAAGCATATATCCTGACTTTATTGTTGTTTCGGGGTCATACTTCTCGTCCCCCTCAAAAAGGAAGTTGTTGATCTTTTATTTGTTTTGGTTGTCTGGTGCGCCTCTTTATTTAATAGCGGATATGGGTATTTCATACATATTGGATATGCTAGCGTTATGTCCCAAGCTTCAAAGGCCGCCCTCGTTGAGTATATCAATGCTGTTATTTCTTTTGACGTTCATGTTGTACTGGTTGCCTCTGTTTCTATTCCTTTTTCCATTTGTACGAATTCTACTGCCAAGAGGTCTACTGATGTAATTTTTCTTAATTTTGGAATCTCTTTAAACAGCCTCATTAGGTTTCCCCTATTTAAAGTATCCAGTCTGCCTTTGGTTGAATATTCTGGCCTAAAGATTAATTTATGGCAAAACTCCACTGGATCACTTTGTTGGTTCTGATTTTGATTTATTCCAATTTTTTCCATTAAAGGTTCCCAGTCATTATTTCTTTTTTGGCTCTCGTAGTCTACAGTGGCCCTTTCTAATGAGGGGGTATTTGATGTTGAGGCACCCTCATCGATTATTTCAAATTCTGTATTTGCTTTTTTTGGCTTATGTCTAGCCGGGCATTTTCCTTTTTTGTTTGTGTTTCAATTGGTAGTTTGCATACCCTGCCTTGTTTGTCCAGGGTAATTTTTATTTGATTACTGATGCTTTTTTCCCTTTCTGTTTGTAATCCTAGCGTTTTTAATGTTGAAGAGGATACCCTCGTTGACTGATCTAATATCTGAACTTCTGGTTTCCTTGTTTTTATACTTGTATCTGCTTGCTCTCTGTTTTTTATTTCTATGTTTGTAAATAAGACTTGTGGATCCAATAATTTTGTTTCTCCTTCTTGTTTTTTTGTTACTATTTTGAATTCGGACCTTTTTTTCTTGTTTTCTGTAATTACCTTTGTATTATTTGTGGTTTTTATTCCCACGTTCTGGTCGCTTTGTATTTTCCTGTGTTCTATTTCTGGTGACATATATTTACTTTGCATGGATGTACTAGGGCTGCCCGTACGGTCTGGTGTGTTTAATCCTGGGCTATTTGAGTCTGCTTTTGATGTGTTGTTACTTTGGACGATGTTATTATTAGACTTTTGAGTAAATATTGCATAGTTTTGTCTTTTTTCCTGGGCAGCTTTTTTGCCGGCGTTGTTCCTGGCTTTCCGAGCTCTTTTGCGTTGTCTTTTTGTTTGAATATCTGGTAAGCTATGTGTGGAAGTTATTTTGTTTGCACTTTGCGCGTTACCAACCTCGTTTATTTCCTTGACTTCCATTATTTTTATACTATCGTCGTACATGGTGTCGGGCCTCTTCTTTACTTGTCCTAGGATTCTGATTTTTTCGCCCTTATGTTCTAGTGACGGTGTTTCGACTGTACTTCCTGATGGTTGAACAACACGTAAAATTTCTGTCAGTATTTCGGGAAGGGATGCCAGTTTATCTATTATCTGGCCACATCCACAATTTAGATCTCACAATTTGTTATTGACTTGAGCGTCTTTTTTATTTCCTTTTGTGATTTGTGCGGTGATTGTGTCCAGTTTTGTGTTAATTCCTGCTATATGGACTGCCATTAGGTTCATTAAATCGACTTGAACGTCTAATTTATCAGATTGAAAGTTTAGGACATCTATTCCTTGCTGTAGTGTTCTTAGCAGCGATTCACTCCATGTGGCTGAGGCTGTGTCAATGGATTGCGTTAAAATCCCCGATATCGAGTCAATTCCGCTGACTGACGAAATCGTAATTGGAGGTGATTGGGGTTTTGATCTTTCTTGGGGTTGGCCGGTTCTCTCGTTGTTTTGTTCCTCCCGTTGGTCCAAATTAAATGAGAGTTTGATAGGTGTTGAGGCGGCCCCCCCTTCCTCCCCATTTTTCCTTTTTGGAGACAGGCCAACTTCTGTGGTTTTCCCTTGCCTATTTGCACACAAATCCTCTTCCATTTGTGTATTGAGTTCCAGGGCTTCAATAAGGTCTTCTTCCTCTGAAATGGAAAAGGATCTAGTCCACTCTTCCTTTTGAAAATTATCTTGGGTTCCGGTTTGACCTGGATCTCCTTTTTTTCTTTGACTCTTTCCACTTTCTTCTTCCTTACTTATTTCTGGCGAAACCGAAGGCTGATGTATTTGTGCTGTTGTTTTTATCAGCCATCTTTTAATAGATGCTTTTTCTTGATCAGCTGCTTCTACGCTTTTTTCCTGTCCGTTTTTCATATTTTGTCAAATGTTTTTACTTGTTTGCTGTTGTTTTGCTTGCGGTTTCAAGTGTAAAGGGCTTGTTTTTTGGGAATTATTGGGCTTTGCAAGCCAAGCGCCTCTTCTGGGGGGGGCGTAAATTGCAGCCATTGGATCCTTTAAAAAGTGGAATTTCTGCTTCTCGTTCTTCCCCCCGAACTTAAATGGTGCTGGTTCTGGTGTTAGAACTGAAACCAGCCTCTCTTTTTGTAAAGTGAATTTCTCTTTTTTTTTTTTACTTTTGTTTGAAGTAAGGGTTGGATCTTTTGTAAGCGCTCTTTTCCTGATTTTACGAGTAGGTGCTTGACGAATTGTTCCTGACCTCATACTCCTTGCAACTTGGCTTAATCCGCTATTTGGTCGCTTTGTTGGACTTTATTTATTGCCTTTTTTCCTTATGCCGGGGGTGTGATTTTTCCTTAGTCAGTGTAAACTGGGAGCTTTTCTAAGATTTTCCGAAAGCTCTATTACAAAGACCCCTTTTTTCCTTGTGCCGGGTGTAGATTGATTCCTTAGGCAGTATAAACAGTTCCTGCTTGTGTCTCCTCGTACTCAAATGTCCCCTCAGCAACACGGCGACCCCCTTTTTGGTTTATTTCCTCTACAGGGGGACTGCAGGGGCTGCTAAGCTGGCCTGGTAAACTCTGTTATTTTGATTGTTGGTTTAGTTACTGGTTTGACAGTCCCATTTAACACATTTAACGCGTTTTACTCTTTGGTTGCCTTGATATACACAGTGAGTGCGAGGGAGACAGGGGGCGGGAGGCAGGGGAGCGGGGGACTTCTCAAAATGTGATTACTCGCTCTTTTTTTTTTTTTTGTTTTACCTGCTCGTCTCAGCCCAATGTCCTGACTCTGACGCTCAAACACTCCACTCCTTCTAGACCTTTTGATCGACTTTCCTCTCCTCTCTGCTTTCCTTTAGCTGGTTGCCAAGAGGTATTATGCGTCCACCTCTGTAGCCTGATAAAAATACATCAAGGAAACGTGGTTGCAGCTGCCTTACACGGAGGAGCTGAGAGGGAGCGGAGAGAAGAGCCACCGCTCGGCTGGATTATGGTTATTAGGTTTGTTGGTCTCTACCCTGTTCTCTGGTCTCTGTTCCTTTTCTGTGAAGGCTGTGAGAGGGGGGGGGAAAGGAGTTTTAAGGAGCGACGGGCTATGGGCAATGAGCAGGGGAGTAGAGGAGCAGGGAGCGTTTTGGCAGGTAGCACCAGGTGACACCAAGCCCGGCACCAGCACCGCCCTCCGCTCTCAAAGCTCCAAACACCAAGTCAGCCCTCAATCAGCCCAAAAATTGGCTCCAAACAGCCCCAGACGGGGCGCCTCGTCGTTGCTCCACACTGCTCCGCTCCTGTCCAGACACCGCACCTCGCTTTGCCTGCAGTAGCGCAATTGCGATAGTGCCGGTACCAGCTGAAAAGCTTCACTGCTCCTCTCCCCTCCCCACCACTCCTCCTCTCAACGGGGGAACGGGAGCAGGGGCCGGAGCAGGAGCGGGTGCCAGCAACTCTCAGCTCGGCTCAGCGGGGGTGGCGGCTCACAGGCTGGATCCCAATCGACACAAGCGGCAAATCGGCAGATAGGCGGATCACCAACGGCGCCCGCGACCTCTGCTCTGTGCTCTGTGCGGGCTCGTCTGAAAACACGGACACGGAGCAACTGGATTATTCCTGAGAGCTACCGGCTACAATATGGACTCCTTCAGACTCTCTCAGTAAATTTAGATTCAAGAAGTTTACATATCAACCACAAAGCATTTGTTTAGTTTTTCGAGATCATGTGTTTTTAAAAATAAAATGTGAATAATAGTTTTTGTAGGTTTGTGCTAAGTTATTTTCCTGTAACACCAGCAATATGCAGTTGGCATGCCCTACATTAATGTGTCTTGTTCTGTTTCAGATAAATTTGTGTGTGGAAAAGTTTATAAAAAAAATGCAGAAAGATCAAGAAGTGCAAGTTATCATTTTGAAGACAGGGCCAAAAATGACGACCCTAATCCACGTGACCCAGACTTCTACTGGCAAAAGAAGACAATGGACTGCAAACCCAGCGAGTGTCCGTGGGAGGTAAACGATTGTTATTATTGTTATCTTTAGGCAGCTTGTATGACAGATATGGCATCAAAATTAATGCATGTAAAAGGTTCAAACAGAGCTCATGTCCTGCACATGGCTGTAATCAAAGAGCTGCATGCAAACTGCATGGTATAGGTTAGAACGTTATTTTATTTTCCTCAGTCATTCGTTAGCCTAATGTTGCTAACAAGGGTTAGTTGGGGTAGAAATACATTCTCAATAGTAAAGCCAACTGAAACCACTGTGGCACGTTTTAAATCTTGAGTTTTTGCTTCTCCAGAACAAACACTCTTAAAATATGCTGCCTACTAGTATTGGTGGCATGTGATTCCTACACCTAGTAAACAGCATTGTCTTACGGAACATTCCCTATAGACTATGATTTACACACGTATGATCATTGTCTCTGTATAAAGTGTTTGTGAAGTGTCTGTAAAGTGCTCTGTCACCCTACTCTGGTGCGAGTAAAGCTATAAAACAAATTAAATGCATGTGAGAGAGGCTAAGGAGAAAAGTGGGGCACTGTTGGAGGGTGCTAGTGAGGGAATCTGTGGAGAAGGAGGTCAATGAGCATGGGGACCAAAAAAGATTGTCACACCGGGCACCACCAGCGCTAAAGCCAGGCTTGGTCCTGCACATTTGAAATGTAAGTGTCCTTAGCCTAATTGCGGTAGTGTGATATCTCTGTGTAGCGGCTGCACAAAATGAAAGCTAATCCACTTGTGAAAAGATACATTTGCAAGGTCAATCATCATCTTTTCACCACTACCATCAGCATTCTCATGGGTCTTGGCGATCTGTGCTTCTATGTTCAGCCCTCCAAACTCTACAATCAATTCTGTCTGAATGTCAGGCACAGCCCTCTGTTCTCCTTTAACATGCCTCTCAATTCGAAATGCCATCATCCCATTACTCTGACTTGCATTGCAGCTAGTGAAAATTACATTTGTAGTTTGTTAGGAACACATTAATAAAATAAATGTATGCTGTTCTATAAACTGAGGGCCTAAGTTAGATGTTGACCTTTGCAGGAATTCTGGTAAACAATTAACTGGCACATGCATCAAGGTAGGCTTTTGGGATTCCTTAATTGCGATTATTAAGGAATCGCAATTAAGGAATCGCAAAAGCCTATGCATGTAGGAATCGCTATAAAAATAGCGATTCCTAAACATTCCTTAATTGCGACTCGCTAATTGCGAGTCGCAATTAAGGAATACCTCCCATTAATTCCTATGGGCCTAGAGGCCCATAGGAATGAATGGGAAGACATTCTCAATTTGCGATTCGCAATTAGAGAATCGCAAATTGAGAATGCAATTTCAAGGGTGCCAGGGTGTCAAAAGGACCCCTGTTGCACCCCTGAAATCTGCATATGAGTACATCTTGCACACACACATGCCCCAAGGGCATGTGTGTGTAAAATGGAACTTTGAAAAATGCACTTTAGTGCATTTTTCAAAGTTTTGCAAATTACCATGAAGTTCAACTTCATGGTAATTTACACCCCTATTAGCGAAATCGCTAATTTTTTTACTTTAATGCATTGCATTTAAGGAATCTCAATTTGCGATTCCTTAAATGCAATCGCAATTTGAGAATTCGCAATTAATTGCGAATTCTCAAATTGCGAGGGCCTTGACCCTTGATGCATCGCAAAAGGTAATTTTGCGATCGCAAACGGCCGATTTTTGCGAATCGCACTGTTTGCGATCGCAAAAACCTTTGATGCATGTGCCCCTAAGGTGTTTCCTACCACATATTCCCCCATGCTATTTAGAAGGCAATAGAAGGCGATCGTCCTGGTGGCAGAGTAACTGCTAACACCACCAAATAAAATAAAATCAAACAAGCTTTATTTGGCTAATAACAAATGCCATTAAAGCACACTAAGGGCCTGATTATGGCTATTATTATTATCATATACAACAATAAAAATCAAACAAATATACCATACAATTTATGTGAACAATTGACATAAATACTTTAAAATAGTAAACACATATATAAAAAAATATATTAGTTAATTTAAACTCAAATATAAACAGAAAAAGCTAAAAAATAAATATATTAAAATAATTTTAATATATTTTTAATAAAAAATGTTTGTCACAACCACCTTAATAATAAAATAAATACTATAAACAATTAAAACTAACAACCTAAAACAAAGTTATAAATTGTTTTAAAAGAATAAATGAATATATTTTAATATATTTCATAAAAACACAATTGTATTTAATAAATGTATAACAAGTATACAATCAATAAATATACCTAATTGCAATGTGTACTTATTTTAATACATAAATATTAAAAGGTGAATAATATACCTTAAATACTTTTTACGAATTTGAAATAAATGTATTCAATTTCATATTCAGTAAATCTTTATTCGGTCAGATATACGACCATACATATTTTTTTTTTTTAAAGCAATTTATATACAGCAGAGTATAAAAGCATAAAAGGTACAAATAAATATCAGATAAAATCATGAAAAAAATTTATTAAAAATTCCATATTTTATAAAGATTTTTGGAGAATTTCAAAATGTAATACATTATAACTCATTATTTCAAATATTTAATAAAATATTTAGAAATACATGATCAAAATTTTAAACATTAAGTAAAATATAAATTTCCTAGCAAATATATTAAATAAAATCCCACTATCCTCACATATGAACACAACATACAAAAAAGGTAAAAAAATGTAACACTATTCTATCTAAAACAAATTATTTCAAAAATAACAAAACTATATAAAAACATACAAAAACAAAAACGGACTTTAAATATATATATATATATCTCATTAAAAAAAAAAAGGATAATAAAGTAAATCATTTGCAAGCCGGGCATTCACTAGCACCATTGATCAGGTGTTCCGCTTCATTCTTATATATTGGAAAGTGGTGTTTCTGGGCAAAGGCAGTCTTTATGCCACTTTTGTGGATTTGAAGTCGGCCTTTGACCTAGTACCACGTACCAAATTGTGGGCAACCTTGAAGGATCTAGGGTTGCCAAGCGAACTCCTATCAATGGTAATTAGGCTGCATGAGGATAATTCAGCTAGAATTCGATGGGGCTCCCAGGGTATGGACACTAGTACATTTTCAGTAGAGCGCGGGGTGCGTCAAGGATGTGCGATGGCGCCCACCCTATTTTCGTTGTTTATCAACGGCATAGTGGACCACATATCGTCCGTGAATACTGATGCCCCAACACTAGCAGGGACTAAAATACCCATTTTAATGTTCGCCGATGATACATTAATAATTTCGAAAACTCCGAGTGGACTCCAGCAAGCTTTGCTTATTTTTGAAAATTTTTGTATCACCCGGGGTTTAGAAATTAACGTATCTAAGACGAAGTTTATGACTTTTAATTCACACAATGTTTTTAAAAGAAAAATTTTAATGAATAATCAACCGCTGGACCAAGTTAGAATGTTTACCTATTTGGGGGTTAACATTCAGAGTGACATGAAGTGGAACCAGCAAATTGATCTTGCCACACTTAAACATCGGCAGTTGGCTGGTGCGTTAATTGTGGAGCACAAAAAGTCACTCACAAAACCCATGCGACCTGTGCTCCAGGTTTACGATATGAAAGTTGTCAGTGCGGCCCTTTATGGTGCCGAAGTTTGGGGGTTTGAGAACATGCCCAAACTTAGAGTTTCTGAAAATAGATTCCTGCGTAGTATCACCAATCTCCCCCAAAGTACACCACAGTGCCCTCTGCTCTATGAGCTTGGTAGAAAGTCCATATTAGAAATTGCAAAACTACGCCCTGTTCTATACTGGCGTAGATTGTGGACCACGCCGGAATTGAAGCCGTATGCATTGGGTTTTGTGGATATCATTAACTCTGATACTTTTCATAAGATAAGTTGGCTGCGGGGAGTTAGGGATTTACTTATAAGCATGGGGATGAATTCTCTTTGGTTGGAACCACTCTCAGCACGCTTTCCTTCAAAAAAAGCACTAAAAGAAAGGTACTGGGAGGTGGTGGTGCGTAACACCCAAAGATGTAGTGAATCATCCTCATTGACAGGTTTGTTTTTGAATTTTAAAGACTGCCCTATCTTCGAACCCTATTGGGACACCATAATTAAACCATTGGATAGAAAATTGTATTTCCAACTGAGGGTGGGTTCGCTGCCTCTTAAATCTTTTACATCTAGGTGGTCGAGCTTAGGTGATAAGTGTCATGTTTGTTTATCAAATAGTGAAACGATTGCCCATATGCTATTTGTGTGCCCAGCTTATGCTGCGCCACGTCGGATTTGGTTGAAACCTACATGTAAAATGCTGGGCACGAGGAAGAGTGCGGAGGCAGAAAGGATAATACGTACTAGCACCCTATCGTATATCTCTATAGGAGTTGCAAAATTTTTGGGGTGGGCGTGGGTAATAAGGTTAAACTCACAATAGTACAAGCAAATCTGACTGTTTAAAACTTGATAGCCGTAGATTGATTGATATAATGAATCCCATATTGCCCAGGCAGATGACTTATTTTATTGTTAAAATTAATTGGAAAGGAACTAATGAACTTATGATACTGTACAATTTTTTTATTGTGATTCTATTTTACTTGTTTTTTAAGGCAATTTTTTAACTAGATTTTAGCTGTATTCCGGACCAATCATGTATATATATGTAAAACGCTTTTATGACAAAGTGTCGAATAAAGCTTTTGGAATGGAATGGTAAATCATTTGTTACATATGACGCTATTAATTATCATAAACACAAAATATCCATGAAATAAAATAACCTATGTATACAATAACATAAATACAATTACATAAATATAATTTCTTTAAAATTCTATTTGAAAATATTAAAATGTAAATATACATTTTAAACTAAAACAAAAAACTACATTTTGATTAAAAAACTTAACAGATAAATCTATGTACACATAAATATATAGAATTTAAATGAACTACAATAAACTATTAAACTATATTATACATAAATTAAAAAATATTTTAAAAACATACTGTTAAAATCTCCTCTAAATCCAACATCCTCCTCCTAAAATTGAATAAAAAGATACAATTCTATAAAGAAATTAACTATAAATGCAATAATAAACTAAATACAAAAACATACCAAGGAGAATTTTAATAAATATTTTGGAGAACTACCACAACTATTATATAACATTTACCAAAACATTATGCTATAAACAATATTTCTGATAGTGATATATTTTACAACAATATTAAAAAGAACACTAAAAACGATATAGTTAGCTTCACTATTTCTTTCCATGATATTTTTACATCATAATTTTGTATTTCTTTTTTCTCCGATATTTTGTCCAAGCACCATCCGATTTGAGGTAGTGAGGCTCCCTCATGGCCCCACAAATATTATGCAACACATTTTTTTAATGAAATAATGTTATTGTTATTTTCAACTAAAAACAGTGAGGGTGTGCTGTACTGCATACACATGGTCATCCGTTTTCCACCTTTAATGCAATTTGAGTACATAATCAGCATCTGGATATAATAGGAACCCTCCATGTAGTTCCTGCATGAACATTCCAGGTTTCTTGTGGGGCTACTCCACTGCCTCCTATTATCAACAACCCCCAGATTTCCCAATTTTGCTGTGGGCATCCAAAGGCTTCATATATTGGTTTCTGCATAATCCTGCATCCATCTGGGCCATTCTCCAATATGGTTCAGCTGAGGTCCATAGACGCTCTCTACACCTGAGCAATGTCTCTTTTTTCAATCACTAGGCTCAACACTACAAATGTACCATACATCGGTTAATGTATCAGTCATCAAGGATGTTCCACAATAGCACCACAGTCGGTGACAAGTGAGGTAAACCCAGTAAAAGTAATGATATTATGTGAGCCTCTATTGTGTAAAGATGGCCCCCACTTTTGGGATCATGAATGCCGTATGACTGTCCATGTCCTCAAGAGGTCCTACATCAGCCTCCCATGCCCCCTCAAGGCAGAGAATGTGTCAGGAGTGTGTATTGCCAGGTATATATACATTCTTAATATTTATGTGGCAGCCATGCTGTAATAAATTCAGCTTCCAGGGGATTAGATTCTGCTGGGGATAATTGTTGTCACATTTGTTCATGGTGCATGTCAAAACTACAGGTACATAAGAATTGTGAATAATTGCTAAACAAAGGACTTCATACTATCCGCTCTCAGGGCGTCTTCAGTGTAGAAATTCCCCACGTGTTCCATCCATAAAATTCAATCAAGGTCTCTTCTTTCAAGAGTATAGTGCCCTACCAAAAAGAGGTAGCGCTCGTTAATTTGCCAGACCAGCATATGATGTGTAGGGTACCGTTCCAGGCCATTAGTATGGTGGATTGCCTCCATATAAATAATAAAGTGGTAAAAGTCTTACAGTTTGTTGCAATGTGTAGAATCTGTCCCCGGGCCATAAGAAGCCCGGTAGTAAGCCTGCATGCTCTGACCACCGTTGAGCATTGACTTGCAGCATAAGGTCAAGGATACCCTGTCATTTTATTGCTCCAGCGGAATGTTCTAAGCATCGAGTTTCTTTGCTTGAAAACCAGAGGCATCGGGCTGGTAGCATTTATATGGGTAATTTTGCATTATTCCTAAAAGATGTGGGAGTACAGTCTTTGTAACTAAGGGCCTTATTATGAGTTTCGAGGTCCGACCACCCGAAGACCATGGCCGCGTCCTCTAGAAGAACGCAGTGATGGCGGTCTTCTGACCACCTTAATGAGTTGACCGGGATGTCCACGGTGTGGCTGCCGAAGTCTTGCGGCGGTGGTGAGTACTTTTCCATATGTATCGATGCATGTGTGAGCATTTCAACTGCTTATGTGTTGAATGCACACATTTGCATGATACATGTAGAAAAATACCACTTACCCATTGCCGGAGTCTGACTCATATTTGGCCAGTCCTGGCAATGGGAATATGGTACAAAAAGGACTTACCTGTGAATCGCTGCAGACAGGGTCCTATTTCTCGGGGCGCAGATGCTGCTGTGAAGGGGGGACCTGGATGAAGGGATCAATGTCGAATGCTGATGGGAAGAACAGGAAAGAGGAGAGTACGCACCCCAAGGCAATACTCCCATCTTGTAATATAGTGGTCAGACCACCGAGCTCGCAGTAGTTTGTCGGTGACTGCAGGTATAATGGTCCACGGACCACTGACTCGTAATAAGGCCATAAGACTACTTTCCATATCAAGTACAGTGGCAGGAAAGTCGAGTGCCTGCAATCCCTGCTCAATCTGCACACTGTGATATTTCCCACTCATACTTGTGCATCAGTCTTCGTCAACCATATACTTAGGTAGTCAAAATCGTTCAGCTACGTGTATACCCAATGACTCTGCCCACCCTACCTGCTCCACTTGTATCTGCACCAAGAAGACACTGATTTAGTCCCATTCACCATCAGCCCTGTTTAATTCTTGAAAACATACACGCTCTTTTCCATATTGGAGCCCGGGTTGCTGATGTATATCATGAGGTTGTCGGGAAGCTGTGGGGCAAGCAGCGCCCTTGGATGTATTTCCTGGGTGCTATAAATGTGTGAACAATATTTGTAAATAAAGGTGGCCCAGAAGTGTGACCTTGTTTATTGGGCACTTTTCTAGGCTGTCTTTATTTACATACCGGATAGAAGTGCAAAAAAAAGGTATGGGAACTGTGATGAAAAGTGCCATGGGGGAAAAATCAGTCAGTTTGGTGACATGATCAAAGACATGTCTAAAAAGAACAAAATATTCTGTAACTATTTTGATGAGAATGTACACGCCTTAATGAAAAGTAAGTGCAAGTTAACTATTCAATGGGAATTGAATTAATTTAAGTTATGAAAACTCAGCTAGTTAAAGAAACCACTGCCGACATCTCTGTATGCGACCAGAGGTTTACAGAACTGAATCCTGGTTAGCACAGTAGGAAATAGTGATTTGTGTTTTTATAGTGCTTCTGGTTCCCTGCCTGTGATGGAAAGCACTGTGAATGTGTAAGTCATGACAGTGCTTTCAATATATATATTATCTACTGGCGGTCGCCAGTAGATAGTTATAGTTAGGACCTATTATCAATAGGAAATCCGCGACATTCTATTTGAAATAACGTTGGCGCCGGTTGACGAATCTTCGCGAAAGTTTCCAACTTGTTGGGGCACTCCGCTCCGCTCCTACCCTGAAAGTCTCGGGTTGATTCGTCAAGCGGGGGCCGAGAAAAAAGGGGGGTCCCAAAACGCATTTTCCCCATTCATTTTTCCATAGGAACCTTTAGTCGCAGCTACAGCCCGAACTGCTGAACGGAATTACACCAAATTTGGCAAGGAGGTATCCCTTGGTTCAGTGTCGTGCCTTTTGCTTAAATGGTGTAAATCCGTTCAGTAGTTCCTGAGAAAATCAAAAGTAAAGTCACATATATATCTATGGGCGCGTAGGGTCCGCGTACCCTCCCGATCACGAGCTGTATGCTAATTGGCTGTCAAGTGGCTGTCAACACTGCAAATCAGGAAGTGTTGGCAGCCATTTTGACCCTCGGTAGAACCGAGGGACAGAAACAAGTGCGCAAAGCGCAAAAAGGGGGCAGGGTAGAAACACCCTGATCCCCTAGGTCTGCTCAGGGGGTCCCACAAGGACCCCCTGGGCAGAAAAAAGCATTTTTTTTAAAAAAAAATCGGCAGGATGCGCTTAGGGTGCGCGGATCCCGCCGAGAAAAAAAAAAGAAACAAGTGCGCAAAACGCACAAAGGGGGCAGGGTAGAAACACCCTGACCCCCTAGGTCTGCTCAGGGGGTCCCACAAGGACCCCCTGGCCAGAAAAAAGCATTTTTTCAACAAAAACAAATCGGCGGGATGCGCTCAGGGTGCGCGAATCCCGCCGGAAACGAGCGCGGTCTCCGCGCTCGTTGTTAATTGGCCCCCGGATGGGCCAAGTCCCAGGGGCATGGGGGGGTGTATTTATAATATGTGGGGGGCCTCTAAGGCCCCCCAAGCCCGGGGACCGCCACCCCCTGGGGCTTTAAAAATAAATGGTGCGGGAGGGCTCTCGGCCCTCCCGCAGCCCCGGGGACCGCCACCTCCCAGGGGCTTCTTTATTAATTTTTGATAAATTTACCTGTGTGGGCGGGCTCGAGCCCCCCCACACGCCCCGGGGACCGCCACCTCCCCGGGGCACTAAAAATGTCAATATGGGGGTCCATTCCGGAACCCCAGAGCCCCGGGGACCACCACCCCCGGGGCTTTGTCAATGGAGGGAGGGGGGCCGCGCGGCCCCCCTCCTGGAGCCTGTAATGGCCCTGGGGAACACCACCCCCCAGGGCCGGCTCCTGCAGTGTCCCGGGGTGCCTACCCCCGGGACACTGTAGTTTGCTATGACAGGACGGGAGCCTCGCGGCTCCTGTCCTGTCATAGCAAACTGCTTTGGATATTGGAAGAGAGAGCAGGAAACCTGCTCTCGCTCCAATATCCAAAGCAAATTGCTTTTCCACACGGGGAGCTGCATCTTAGCAGCTCCCCATGTGGAAAAGCAATGCCGGCTCCCAAGGGACGCGGGGAGCCGGCGGGACTGTGGGGGGATTGGGGACCCCCCCACAGTCCCCAACAAAGAGGGCCAGCCCCGGGGGATGGGGTCCCCAGGGCAAATAGTGGCCCGGGAGGGGGGCCACGCGGCCCCCCTCCCCAAAAATAATAATTAAAAAAAATAAATAAATAAAGGCCTGCCCCGGGGGATGGGGTCCCCGGGGCAAAGGAGGCCTGAGGAGGGGGCCACGCAGCCCCCTCCTTAAAAATGTATTTAAAAGTGTGGCCATGCCCCGGGGGATGGGGTCCCCGGGGCCGGATTCGGCCATGGGAGGGGGCCACGTGGCCCCCTTCCCGTTTAATAAAAAAAAAAAGGGATAAGGCCCTGGGGGATTGGGTCCCCAGGGCCCAAAAATAGGAAAAAGTAAGGGGCCACACAGCCCCCTTGGGAGGGAAAAACAACAACAACAAAAAATCGATCAGGCCGCAGGCCCCGCCCCTTCCTTTACCACTCTGCAAACGCGCCCCTGGCGCGTTTGCAGATGAGGAACAAATTCCCCTTCAATACTGGGGGTCCCTGGGGGCCAACTAGCCCACCAGGAACCTCCAGTATGCGCCAGGGGGCTGCGTTGCAGAGAGGTGTACAGAGGCCACGCCCCTTTTTACACCTCTCTGCAACGCAGCTCTGTGGCGCTTTTTGGAGGTACATGGTGAGCTAGTTGGCCCCCAGGGACCCTCAGTATTCAAGGGGACTTAATCCCCCAACTTAAAACGCGCCAGCAGAAAAGTTTCAAAGTGTCGATTTTCACAAACTACAAATATTCCTTAAAAATCGCCTGTATGACTTAAACGCATTCTTTCAACTGTTTACAGGAGATGCACCAGTGCTGGATCCAGGATCCAACACTGAGTAAGAAAAAGTAACGATAACACTACTTACCTGCTAAGTGAATTTCCTCCCATAGGATAACATTGGTGATTCTATGTGAAAAAGTTTCTAAATGTCAACTTTTAAAATACAATAATATTCCTTAAAAATCACTACTGTAACCAAAACGCTTTTACTCAACTGTTTACAGGAGATGTCCCAGGACTGAATCTAGGATCCAGTCCTGTGGTTAGAAAAAGTAATCCATAAAGTAACTAATTGCATTTAATTAGAAATTCACATTGAGCTCAATGTTGCATTGTGTTTGAAATTGTGTTGCCCATTGCAACAACTGTAACTACTGTACTTAAAAGTCTATTGCCTATTTGCAAAGTATTTAAACTAAAGTAATTCATTCAGAGAAAGTATATTTTGTAATGTAATGTATAATGTAATTACAATGTAATTTAAAAAATAAAATATGTAAAAATAAATAGTTTAAAAAAATGTAGTAAATCAGTATCCAAAAAATAAATATAACAATTAATACATTTAAAAATTGTCATTTACAAAACCTTTGAAATTCACTGAAAAAAAACATAGGTTTCAGACATGTTATAGTTAGGAATTAGCATTTAAAAAACCTTTGAAATTCACTGAAAAAACCATAGGTTTTAGGGACAGTTATAGTTAGAAATTAGCATTTAAAAAACCTTTGAAATTCACTGAAAAAACCATAGGTTTCAGACACGTTATAGTTAGAAATTAGCATTTAAAAAACCTTTGAAATTCACTGAAAAAACCATAGGTTTTAGGGACAGTTATAGTTAGTTGGACATTGCACTCGTACAAAACCCGTGAAATTCCCCGTTATAGTTAGTTCAGCTAACTATAACTCGCGCCCCCGCAATGCACTGCTGATGACGTCGCATATTACATCACTCATGACATGGTCAGTGACATCACTGATGACATCACTAATGACATCACTGATGACATCATCCACGTGATAATCTGATGCACCTCCTCACACCCTAATATAACCTTTGATACACCCACTCTATATAACAGACTGCCATTCGCAAAACCATAGACACTCCAACACCAATAACTACATACCCACTCACTGATTCTTAGGTCTACACACACATCCACTAACTCACCCATACAGTCACTCAAACTTACGGTCACTCAGTACAGGACTATCATATGCACTCATACTCCTATATAGACACTCACACACCGCCACTCATCCATAGAGGTACTCACACACCTAGTCAGTCATGCAAATAATTATTCACACTGCCATTTACTCACCTATACAGTCATACACACACCAGCTCACTTACTCATACAAATACTAGCACATGTTTACGCTCTTATACAATCACTGATACAAGCACACACTCATCCACACAGCCACTCTCACAATCACACACTCTCACTTATAGCCATTTATATACTCCAACACACATATATACTGCCTTTCACATATGTAGTTACTCACACATGTACCACTGGGACATACATTCACTCACTAACACACTCTTACACACACTTACCCACCCATACAGTCTATCACAGATGCACTCTTGAAACCATCCACCCAGTGAATCACCCACTCACACATCTATGCACAGTCGCACACACCCCACCCACACAAACACTCAGACACCCATACAGATACTCAGACAACCAATCAATAACTCATATAGACACTCATGTAGCTATTCACAAACCCATGCAGCCACTTACACAGCAACAGACAGACGGATTCAGACATTCACCCAGTTTAGTCACTAACCCATGCATTCAGTAAGATACGTTTAATCACTCACTTATACAGTCAGTCACGTACCTACTAAATCCTCCATACAGACACTTATACACCCACTCATTCCTCAATACAGCTTGGCATATATATAAAACAAAATTAAACTTTACAGAAACACACAGTCACTGGATGATGTCATCAGTGATGTCATCAGTGATGTCATTTGAGATGTCATCAGTGATGTCATCAGTGATGTCACTGACCATGTCATGAGTGATGTAATATGTGACGTCATCAGCAGTGCATTGCGGGGCGCGAGTTATAGTTAGCTGAACTAACTATAACGGGGGAATTTCACGGGTTTTGTACGAGTGCAATGTCCAACTAACTATAACTGTCCCTAAAACCTATGGTTTTTTCAGTGAATTTCAAAGGTTTTTTAAATGCTAATTTCTAACTATAACGTGTCTGAAACCTATGGTTTTTTCAGTGAATTTCAAAGGTTTTTTAAATGCTAATTTCTAACTATAACTGTCCCTAAAACCTATGGTTTTTCAGTGTATATATATATATATATATATATACACATCAGTAATACAAAATATCACACTGTACCTAGTGCAAACATTTTCTATGAGTGAACGTTAAAAGGACGCACTCCAGATTTCAGCTGGTAACACACTTGCATGAACTCTCAAACAGAATACATCTTTGTCACCATGAAGCTTCAAGTGACTCCATCAATTAAAACTTATACTAGCTCCCAAGCAGCCTTTTAAATTGTTATTAACCCTTTCACTGCTAGGCCTCCCCCGTGCGAAGCCTTTTTTGGCTATTTGGGTAGTTCGTGATTAGGCCCCTGTAACTTTTTGTCCACATAAGGTATCCACGCCAAATTTGCGTCCTTTTCTTCAAACATCATGGGTAGATAGATAACTTTATTTGCGTGATTTCTTAAAACCATTGCAAAAAAAAGAAAAATAAGTATAAAAGTGTCCGAAATGTTTTAACTTCTACAAAGTTAGGACCGAAAATCGCAAATTGATTTTCTTTTTTTTTTTGTACAAAACAGTTATACTGGATTTGCGCCCGGTATAAAGAAGATTTGTTAAAAGGAATTTTGTATTTAAAATTGTTGTCTTTCTTAAAAAGAAATAAAAAGAGATAAATAGAAGGTCGCAAAGTTCAATAATGTAAAAGTCAATAATCATCACTCTAGTAAAAAGGAGGGCCAGCAACATGCAGGATTGTTCTCTAGACAGCTGAGGTTATGTTTTGCTGGTGGCCGCAGTACAATTAGTCTTTGGCTCCCGATCCAGAAGGTTCCGATGTCCAAGATGGTAAATCAGAGCATAAGTATGAAAACAATGGACTGAAGGGGGCCAAATGATGAGGAAGGCGGTTTTTTAGCTGTGCAATAGATGAATTTAGAAAAAAGGGTTATGCAGCTTGGTGGATTGATTGGGAGGGATGGAACATGCCGCTTCATTGTGAGTTGTTGCCAAAGCAGCGTCTCTGTGGAGAACCTTTGCTCGTGGTTTTTAGAATTTTTTCGCCACTGTCTCCTTGAATCGTACAAAGCGACAGATCAACTGGACATCTCCACCTCCACAACATACTTTCACTGCTTGCCTGCAAGTTCTTATCCACTTGATCTTGAAAATGGGTTTTAATAGCAGTCGACGTTCAGATTGCAGCTTCCCACAGATGCACAATAGGTGGAGGACATTCTCTTTTGCTTTCCCACATAGGCGGCAGATAGTCGATGTCTGTGTTTGTTTCCAAGGTGGCAGGTGCAGCAGAGTCAGAAGAATGCCCATTCGGAAATGAAGATATTTTTCCTTAGTTGACTTTGTGAATCCAACACCTAAATAAGGTTGGGGGGAGGTATTGATGTAGCTCTGCATGATGAACCATCCATGGGCCCTTTCTTTGAGCGCTGCCTTGTCTTCCACCATGGACACACTTTTCACTGTCTTGTTAACAAGATGTTTGAAGCTATTATGCGTCCCTGAGGCCTCCCAAAGTTCCCCTAGGCCCAAGCGATCTATCCAAGCTGACAAATAAATCATGGCTGCACTTTCCTTTTTTGACTGTATTTCCTTCCAAAAATGGGGATTCAGCGATCCGGACTCAGCCCTTTTAATTTTATGCCAGCACTTGACGTAGGCACCTTTACGGGCGATTTTGGGGATCTGCAGGCCAAATTCCAATCTGATTTGGGGAGGCGAGGCGTATTTAGGTAGATTAAATATCATTCTTAATGGTCTTAAGACTATACTGTCCAATGTGCCCGCGTCCCTTCCCCTCAGACACTCGCTCCTGTAAGTGATGGTTGGGATGAGTTTTGCTTGGAGCACCTGGAGCAGTGGCGTGAGGCTCGGACCAGCAGTTTTGTGTTTGATGGTTTTTAGTGCCACCGCTATTGAGTTTCCTCTTCTCCTGATGGCTTCTTTTTGTGCCTTGAACGTGCCTTTGTTATCTATTATGACCCCAGGTACTTGTATTCCTCGACTACTTCTATTGTTTGACCAGTCAGATGCCAACGATGATTAGATGCGTTCTTTTTTTTGTTTAATCGCATCACTTTAAACTTGTCTAAGTTGATGCTTAGACCATTGTTAGCAGAGAAACTTTCGGTAACGTCTAATAGATGTTAAAGTCCGATTGGAGTTCAGCTGATCAATACAAGGTCGTCAGCATACAATAAATTGGAAAGTGAAAGTCCACCCATCCTTGGGGCGTGTGATTTGCAGTTATCCAGCTCTGTGGATAAATCTGCCATAAAAAGATTGAACAGTCGGGGCCAGAACGCACCCTTGCTTCAGGCCTTTTGTGGTTGGTATTTTTCTTCACTTGGACCCAGGTGTCAGTATGTAAGAGGATCAGCTGATTTAAGAGAGCAGTTGGTATATTTCTTTTATTGAGTTTAACCCAAAGTTTCTTCCTATCTATATTATCGAAAGTCAATGAAACACATGTAAAGTGGTAAGTTTGCAGCTTTAACATCATATGTTAAAAGGGAGAGGGCAAGTATGTTTGTGGTAGTTCCCATGCCCTTGCAGAAACCTGTCTGGTTGATGGAGATGGCTGATTTTTCAATTGCCCAATCTGTGAGATTATCCTGGAGAAGGCCGGCATAGTATTTAGCATCGTTATCTATCAATGCTACCAGCCTGTAGCTTAATGCTTCGTTCTTATTGCCTCTCTTGTATATTGGGGATATGATGGACCCCCTCCAAGAAGCCAGTATGCTTTCTTCTCCCAAGATATGTTCAAACAGTGGTAATAATGCAGCCGTCCAATAGTCCGGTTCTTTTTTAAACAGGATCGGTGGAATCCCGTTAGGGCCTGGCGCGCCCTCCTGCCTGCCTTTCGCTATCCTGTACTTAATCTGTTTGGTTAAAATGAGATAGAATCAGTTGCTAGTGATTTGGTTTGATCAGGCAATGTACCCCGGGAAATATACTTTGGTCTAGTATCCCCAATCATAAATCCTTCAGGTTCTGTATTAAAGGGTTGCAAAAGGTGGGTTGCCCAGGCTTCTTCCGTTAAACGGGAATTAACTCTATGTACATTTGGATTCTGTAAGCTATTTATTATACGCCAGAATCTTGCGCTGTTCTTAGTCTTCGAGTCGTATAGTAGCTTGCCCCACAGCTTGTCCTCCGCTTCCCTTTTTGCTTGCCAGATTACCTTTTTCTTGTTTCTTTTAAGTTGCGTTATCTCCTTCTGAACGATGGGGTCGGGGCCTGTTCGTCGGAGCCTCTATTCATTACTTTCTTGAGCTCCCTTAAGTTAGAGTTTTGCAGGATGGAAAGGTGATTGGGTGGCTTGTCTAGTGGTTGTGGGTAGATCCATTTTGAAGGCTTTCCCTTGATGATGAATGGGGCCCTTCCCTTGCTGAATGTATTTTTCCTAACCTTTTAGTGAAAAATTCCCAGCTTGTTAACACATTTTTATCTGCATCCTTCAAATCGTCCCAAAGTGATTTGGCTGAAGCCAGGAATCTTTCTGGTTGGTTCGTTTTGCATTTTATCCTCCTATAGTTCACTGTATAAATAGAGCTAGGGTACTCCACTGGCTGGGTTGGTATTGAGCTTAATATGTTCATAGTGATTTCTTGTGGTAGATGGTCACTTTGATCCTGTGTACCTATCTGAAATTCTGCAATTTTGCTGATCAGGGGTAGGGTTACAAAGGTGTAATCTGTTAACATGCTGACTGCTGCATTATGAAATGTTGCCGCAGGGGGTTGGTCTCCAGGAAAACGCCCATTAAGAGCAGTAAAGCTCAAGTGTTCCAAATCCCTTATGAAATTCTTAGCTAATCTAGATTGATTTCTCCAGTTACTCTCTTACTGATGGGGGATGTTCCATGCCGTGAATTGTTCATCCAGTAGTTCGTCCCTTTCTCGGGGCCCCAGTAGGTGCATATTTAAAACACCTGTTACCAGAAAGTTAGATGTCGATTCTTCTGAGAGTAGTCTTGCTATTATGGATCCCAAGAGTTTGACTCCATTGATTTTATCACATGGGTGAAGGTATATATTTAACACTATTAATTGTTGTTTGTTAATGCCATCCTTCAAATCTGAGTGCTTTTATTGCGTTTGTTGGAGTTGTCTTGGTCTCCACATCCTTAGTCACCTTTATGCTCTTGATTGACGAGTAGATTGTTAGTCCACCCTTCAGGTTCCTGAATTTGGCACTTTTTACTGCTGGTTAATGGTGAGTTTTGAAGCCATGTAAATGGAAAGGTTGGTCTAGCCAGGTTTCTTGTGGCAGAATAAGGTCAAAGCTTTGGAAATAAACCAGGAGCTCTCTGGCTGTTGTTTTGTTTCCCAGTCCATTTATATTCCACAAGCAGAGTCACAGCTGATGGTTATCTACTGGATATTGTTTTATTCTGAGTCAAGTATTCTTACCATATGGATTTTTTGTCCTAGCTAGCCAGGTCCAATCACCAGGTCTGGTGGCTGGATTCCAGTCTTTTAAATCTGTCTGCATTGCATCCGTGCTAAGTGCCCCTTTGAGCATGGATTGAGTCTACCTACCAGAAGATGAAATGCATGGGGTTGCCTGCTTCTGTCTGATTGGTAAAAGGGGATCTGGATAGCCTGGTTTTTGATAGAGCTTTATTTTAATCCCCCAGGCCTTTAATTGGTCCTCTTCTTCCAAGATTCTCCTTGCTATTTCATATGAAGTCCAAGTTGCCTTTGTTACGTCATGATCTAAGAGTTGTTTGAATTCCTTGAACTCAATTGTTTCCAGGTCATGGGATCTTATATCCGCCAGGCTGCTGATTGGCGTAAGCAATCATAGGATATTCCCTCTATTGAGGATATCCCCCGGCCTCTGGACTTTTACTCAGGAATGAATAGAATAGTGCAAATTTTGAGGTGTGCCTGAAGACTGATACATGGGAGATTAGCTTGGGTGGCCAGTCCCTCCTGGATGTGGGAATTTAGAGAGTTAACTTGGACTGCCTGCCCTTCCATGATAGTGGGAATTATTTTTGTTGCGAAAACTAGCTCTGAATTCCTTGTATTAGTTGAAATAGCAGAGGTGCTGCTGCTGATGGTCTTTGGATTGCCTTCTGTTGCTTTAAGGGGAAGATCATCCAAATCATTTTCAACCCCTTTCCATTCGGGGTCTGTGCCCACTGCGGTCATTGTGTCTGGTTGGCTGAGGTTGTGGTCCGCATTTGGAGTTGAAGGTCCGCAGATTGCCCTGTGTGCTGGGCTGTTTATGGTTGGTCTTTCAAAGCCGGTTTAAAAATAAGGCGTTAAGTCCTACTTTCTCTTTCTCCCTTTTCTCCTCTGTTTCCGACTGTGTTTTACATCCCCTTTTCCTACATCGTCAGGCTGCTCTGGAGGCATGTTGCTGTTTTTGTTGATCGCTCTTCCTCGTGTTGCAGCGGGTGATCTGTGTGCTCTAGATCTCTGGTGTGTTCGCTGGTCTTATAATGATTATTGTATCCTAATCCCCCTTCTACACTGTCCCTCTCATCTTGAAGCTTTTCGCTAGTGTGTTCCGCTGTCACATTAGTTATATTTGTCGTTCTAGAGTTAGAGTGGAAAGGTACCCATGTTTCTTCGAGGGACTCCTTTGGGGGTCCATTCGCTAGACCCTTGTTAGTCAACGTCCCTGTGATGCTAATTGTTCCCTCTGTGGGGCTATTTCCTTGGCTATCTCAATCTACTGTCCTTGGTGTATTCGTTACTTTTTTTATGTCTGCTAAGAGATCCCCCATTGCAGCTGGAAGGGTTGAGAGCTTATCCACTATAGCGACACAGGTGCAGTGTGTTTCTATTAATTGTGTTTCTGTCTGGGCCCTTTTAATCAAGTTATTCCTATCCGATAATCTTTTGTCAATTTTTGAGACATGAGTAGCCTGGGAGTTGAGGATAGATAATTGAATATCCATTTTGTCAGAGTGATACTGCATTGATTTTATTGATAAAGGCATAGTATTTAGTAAAGATGGCCATAATTTTTCTATGCCCGTTTGATTCTCTTCATTGCTGCGATTTTGGTAAGTGTTGTTAACGTCCACCTGTGGGGAGCCGGAGCTGTATGAGGATTCCAGCCGTTCCCATTCTTACGTTGTGTGGAATAAAGTATTAATTGGTTTGCCATTTGAGTCCGCTATACTTTTCATTTCGTGGTCGTTAATGTTGATTGCAGGGCGATTCATAAATTGATTAGATGCTATGTCCAAGTCACTGGAACTAGAGCAATTGACTGTGCCTGGCTTGCTGCGCTGTTGTTCCGTGTTCTTGTTGCTCTGCAATGCCTTGGGCCGACCGGGACAGATTAAGGTGTACGGTTTATCCTGATCTGTCACCAGGCAACTATGTAGTGAATTCCTTTGTCTCCTGTGGCTGGGGAGCCTCGTCTGTGGTTTGTTCTTGTTCCCCTTTGTCAGAGACCCCGTTGTATTGTAGCACAGAGCCAAGTGCAGGGCTTACTGGGGTCATTGTGGGTGCCTCCTTATGAGTTTTAGATGAAGAAATCGAAGAGGTCATTCTTGGCAAGATTATGATTGTTGGTTCGAGCCGAACACCTAAATCCCCGCCGACCTCTTTCAAAGCAAAGAGTACGTTTCCTTTGCATTTGTCGCTTGATATTGTCAGGTTTGCCGTAGATGCTGCTGTTGTAGAATGTGCAGAGCAAAGTACATTATTATTTCCCTTTGCTAAATCAGAGCTTCCCTTTTTTGGGCCTATTGCTCCTTGGTAGCCACCTGTGCCTAGTAGGTCTTTTGAAATGTTTGTGTTCTCTTCAGTTACTGGCTTGTCAGCTGGAAAGATTGGTTGGTCTACAACCACTGGGAACAGGGGGGAGGGGAATCCATTGAGGCTTTCGTTACTTGAACATAATACAGTCCCCACATCCCTCACAAATGAGAATTTTGTGTAGATCTTTGGCTGATAGCCAATTTTTGTTGCTTTAGTGGGTGAGATAGAGTCAAGCGATGGGGTGTGCCGTTCTCTTCCATCGTTAGATTTTTCTTGTTGATGATTTCATTAAGTCCTTTGCTCTTCCTTTTCCTTTTGGTGATTATCGAGGTGGCCATCTGTCTCTCCCTCCCAGATCTCATATCGTTACCCCCCTGAGGTTCGTGCCTCCTTGTATACTTATGAGAATTATATAAATTATTGCTTGCTTACTTGCTTGCTTGGGACTGTGCTGGGCTGCACCTCTACTACACCACTATTGATGTGCTGAGTCAGCCTGGTCTGGTTGGTTGGTCCGCTGTTTTTAGCGCTATTCTTGGCGTTCAGAGGTGCTTTTTCTGCCCCTTGTTGTATATGCTTTAAGCTTTTTCTTTTAGTATATTTGTATACTTTGGGTAATTGGAGCTGGATAGTGAGAGTTGAGAGTAGAGGGTTAAGAATTGTCTCACAACCTCTCCATAGAGGCACGCACCTGGGGATGATGGCTGGAGACCGATGACTAGTAGTACACATCTTGAGTTGTCGGACGAGTCCAGGAGATGGAATCAGTAATAGACAGCAGTACTTAGTGGTGGCCCGCTCCCAGGGTTGGTAGCTGAGTCACTACAGGGAGAGGCAGTGGTGAGACGGTAATGAGACGGTAATAGGGGGTGACAGATGACAATTAGCAGTGGCACAAAGTGAAGGCATGGCAAAGCAAAGCAGTGAGACAGATACAAAAAAGACTGCGGGCTAAGCAGGAGTGACTAACCAAGCGGGAGCTCACAGGGCTATCCTGTAAGCCGCAGCCAGTCCTGGCTGGGCCACCTCTGCAGGGACCTGGGCTCACTCTTAGCAGCAGCCCGCTACGGCTGCTGCGCTCAGTGGCGCTCCCGTCCTGCACCCTTGCTTTGCTTGCTTGCTCACCCCAATTGCTGCTGCTGTCGTAGTCCGGCAGTCTCCGATTTCCGCCTGCCGTTCCACGCTTCGACTGATCTTGCCCAGTGGCCACAGCGCCGGATAACACTGTGGCTTAGTCGCTGTGCACTCAAAACGCGATGGCTTCACCCCTTCACCAATGTCTCGGTTGCCTAGACGAGTGGGGGGCCTCCCGGGCAAAGCTGCAGGCCACACCAAACTTGAACTGAATTTGATCAGGCCACCTCCACCAGGCCGCCTGTGGCCCTCGCTCTGCGGCCGCCTGCCAACTACTGGCTGATCCGTGGGTTAGCCCCCTGCAGAAGAATGCTGTGAGTGCGGGAGGGCATAGCGTGGCCTCGTAGACCCGCAGCAGGTCTCGACCCCCACCCGGGGCTCAGGGCATAGTCTACGGGCCAATCGGGCAGAGGCAGAGGTGCTCAACCCGCAGTCCTCTCCACTCTGCTCCTTGACTCATTTTGCCCTATGCTCTCTTGCGTCGCGTACTAGGGTGTCTGCATCTTCTACTTCGCCTTCGTGAGGAGAGTGTGGTGGAGCTCTCCTCGGAGGTCTGAGTAACTAAAAGGAGGAGTTTGGGAAGGAACTGGGCGCCTCGAAGACAGGGTGTGAATTGACGAGAGGGTGGAACAGAAAATGCACATCAAAAAGACCCACAGGACAGGAAAGATCCAACATCATGGGGATTTTAAAGGTAACCAGGGTTTGTGGAATCCCCCCAGAGGGGACACAGAAATTAGCCAAAATACAGCTACATTTTGTCAAAATGGGGAAAAAGTGCTGCAGAAGAAAGCGTCCGTTTTTTTCTCTGCAAATGGTATCAACAAAGGGTTTGTGGTGCTGAAATAACCATCTTCCTAGTCTTCAGGGACAGGCAGACTTTTGTCAGAAAACTACACTTTTCTACACAGTTTTGGCATTTTACTGGGCCTATTTTTGCTACTTTTTGTGCTTTCAACCTTCTTCCAGTTAGTGGTAGAAATGGGTGTGAAAGCAATAATGGATCCTGGACAGCTATACATTTCTGAAAAGTAGACAAAATTCTGAATTCAGCAAGGGGTCATTTGTGTAGATCCTTCAAGGTTTTTCTATAGAAACTAACAGTAACAAATATTGAAAATTTTGTGAAAAAACAGCCATTTGTGCCAACGTTTTCACCTGTAACTTCTTCTAAGTAAGACATATTTTTTAAAGCAACATACCGTTACATCCGCTGGACCCTTCTGGTTGTGGGGATATATAGGGCTTGTAGGTTTACCATGAACCTGAGGAACCCAGAGCCAATAACTGAGCTGCATCATGCAATAGTTTTTCAATGTGTACCGGGTATATAGCAATTCATTTGGTAAAATATAAGGAGTGAAAAATAGGTATCAAGGACACCTATGTATTTCCGAAATAGGAACAAAATAAAGAGTTTAGAAGCAGTAGTTATTTGCACATCTCCGAAATTGTGGGTACCCATACTAGCATGTGAATTATAGGACATTTTTCATAGTGACTTCCTTTTTACACATTGTCTTACATTTGGAAGGCAGAAATGCATAGAAAGGTCAATAGGTAATAACAGTTGCTCTACAATTCTGTGTTCCACTAAGTCTCTCGATAAGAATGGTACCTAACTTGTGTGGGTAGGCCTAGTGCCCGTTAAAAGGAAACGGCCCAAAACGCAACGTGGACACACCACATTTTTACAGTGAAAACAGAGCCTTTTTTTGCAAAGTGCCTAGCTGTGGATTTTGAACCCTAGGTCAACCGGCACCTAGGGAAACCGAGCAAACCTATACATTTTTTAAAACCAGACAGCCAGGGGAATCCAGGATGGGGTGGCTTGTGTGGCTCTCTCCAGGTTCTGTTACCCAGAATCCCTTGCAAACCTCAAACTTTGTAAAA
Source organism: Calotriton arnoldi (assembly GCA_963921515.1). Classification (NCBI taxonomy): domain Eukaryota; kingdom Metazoa; phylum Chordata; class Amphibia; order Caudata; family Salamandridae; genus Calotriton; species Calotriton arnoldi. The sequence continues at coordinate 1,090,560 of CAWUFW010002153.1, read as the reverse complement.
AAACAAAAAGAAAATCCTCACATTTCTGTGATAGAAAGTTCTGGAATCTGCGTGGATCCACAAAATTCCACCCATCCCGTCTTCCCCGATGTCTTCAGATAAAAATGGTACCTCACTTGTGTGGGTAGGCCTAGTGCCCGCGACAGGAAACGGGCCAAAACGCAACGTGGACACACCACTTTTGACAGTGAAAACTGACCCTTTTTTTGGAAAGGGCTAGCTGGTGATTTTGAACCTTAGCTCTACTCGCACCAAGGGAAACCTAGTAAACCTATATGCTTTTTAAAACTAGACACCAGGGGAATCGAGGATGGGGTGACTTGTGTGGCTCTCACCAGGTTCTGTTACCCAGAATCACTTGCAAACCTCAAAAACATTTTCCTCACATTTCTTTGATGGAAAGTTCTGGAATCTGCGTGGATCCACTAAATTCCACACGAACCGCATTCCACAAAGTCTTCCGATAAAAATGGTACCTCACTTGTGTGGGTAGGCCTAGTGCCCGCAAAAGGGAAAGAGGCCAAAACGCAACGTGGACACACCACTTTTTTCCAGTGAAAACCGACCCTATTTTGCAAAGTGCTAGCTGTGGATTTTGAACCCTAGCTCTACCAGCTCAGAGGGAAACCTAGCAAACCTATACATTTTTGAAAACTAGACACCTAGGGAAATCCAGGATGGGGGGACTTTGTGTGGCTCTCTCCAGGTTCTGTTACCCAGAATCCCTTGCAAACCTCAAACTTTCGGAAAAAGCCACATTTTCCTCACATTTCTGTGTTGGAAAATTATGGAATCTGCGTGGATGCACAAACTTCCACACACCCCGCATTTCCCAAAGTTTCCCGATAAAAATTGTACCTCACTTGTGTGGGTAGGCCTAGTGCCCGTGACAGGAAACAGCCCACAACGCAACGTGGACACATCACATTTTTCCAGTGAAAACCTACCTATTTGTGCAAATTGTCTAGCTGTGGATTTTGAACCCTAGCTCAGCCGGCACCAAAGAAAACCTAGAAAACCTATAATTTCTTTTAAACTATTCACGCAGGGAATCCAGGATGGGGTGACTTGTGTGGCTCTCACTAGGTTCTGCTACCCAGCATCCCTTGCAAACCTCAAACTTTGTAAAAAAAAAAAACAAATTTTCCTCACATTTTTGTGAAGGAAAGTTCTGGAATCTGCATGGATCCACAAACTTCCACATACCCTGCATTTCTCAAAGTCTCCCGATAAAAATGGTACCTCACTTGTGGGTGTAGGCCTACTGTCTGCGACAGGAAACGGGCCAAAACGCAACGTGGACACACCACATTTTTACAGTGAAAACTGACCCTTTTTTTTGCAAAGTCCCTAGCTGTGGATTTTGAACACTAGTTCCAGCAGCACTCAGGGAAACCTAGCAAACCTATACATTTTTGAAAACTAGACACCCAAGGAAATCCAGGATGGGTATCTTGTGTGGCTCTCATCAGGTTCTGTTACCCAGAATCCCTTGTAAACCTCAAACTTTGTAAAAAAAACACATTTTCCTCACATTTCTGTGATGGAAAGTTCTGGAATCTGCGTGGATCCACAAACTTCTACCCACCTCGCATTCTCCAAAGTCTCCCAATAAAAATGGTATCTCACTTGTGTGGGTGGGGCAAGTGCCCGCGGCAGGGAAGGGCCCAAAATGTATTGTGGAGACATCAAAATTACCTATCACAAAACAACCTGGTTTTGCAAGGGGGGCACCTAGGTTTTTGGCCCCGGGCTCAGCGGCCATCAAGGGAAGTGTAGTGATCACACTGGGACAGGTAAGTGTGGAAACACTATGTTTAATGTCTGTTCATCTCCACAGCTTCCAGGGATCTCAGTAACTGCCCCCAGTATTCAAAGATACACATTCCGTCACCATGGCAGTGACATCACATTAACATGGAACTGATTACAGGGAGAGACTAGAAAGACTACTACAACATCTCCTTTCTCTCCACAAAATAAAGAAAAGCATTAAAAAAACAAACAACAAAGTGTCGAGAAGGGCACCTAGAGGAGAAAGAGAACAGGTTAAACAGAAAGAACCAGTGAAGTACACAATAAAAGCATTGCATAAAAAAAAATGTTAAATACAAAGCTAAACAGAGCAAGATCACAGGTCTAAGCGCTTAGACACAATAACTCTCCTTCCACTCTTGCGAGGAGGAACATACTCGAGCAGAATTTCGAGCTTGAGAAGACGAAGGCAAACTGCTACTGTGAGGCAACTGTGAACTGTGCCCAAGGGAATGTTGGAAAGCTTGACCTGTATTACCCGACTCAAGCCCCAACTGCAATACAACTCTCCTGGGAATCTTGTAGATCCTAGAAAGATTCCACCAACTCCTCCCATTGACCCGAACAGCATTGCATTACAAATTTCTGTGTAGGAAAGTTGTGGAATCACCGGGCTGACACAAATTTCCTACCACCCAACGTTCCCCCAGGTCTCTCGATAAAAATGGTACCTCACATGTGTGGGTGGGCCAAGTACCCGCGACAGGCAAGGGCCCAAAACGTATTGTGGAGACATCAAAATTACCTATCACAAAATTGCCTGTTGGTGGGACAAGGAGCATTCACAATGGCTTCAATGAGACCATCTCTTGGTTCGATGCCATCACCAGAAATGCGATGCCCCAAATATTCAATTGACTCAACACCCAACACACACTTAAATTTGTTCGTTACTGAGATCCCTGGAAGCTGTGGAGATGAACAGACATTAAACATAATGTTTCCACACTTACCTGTCCCAGTGTTATCCCATCCTCGTCGCCAATTTTGTAGTGATCACACTGGGACAGGTAAGTGTGGAAACACTATGTTTAATGTCTGTTCATCTCCACAGCTTCCAGGGATCTCAGTAACTGCCCCCAGTATTCAAAGATACACATTCCGTCACCATGGCAGCGACATCACATTAACATGGAACTGATTACAGGGAGAGACTAGAAAGACTACTACAACAAGCCTACCAAACCCACACATTTCTGAAAGGTAGACACCCGGGGGAGTCCGGGGAGATATGGCTTGCGTGGACCCCCCAACATTTTCCTACCCAGAATCCCCTGCAAACCTCAAATTTAACTGGAAAAATCTAATTTTTCTCAAATTTCTGTGTGGGAAAGTTGTGGGATCACCGGGCTGACACAAATTTCCTTCCACCCAGCGTTCCCTTAAGTCTCCAGATAAAAATGGTACCTCACTCATGTGGGTGGGCCAAGTAACTGCGACAGGCAAGAGCCCAAAACGTATTGTGGAGACATCAAAATTACCTATAACAAAATGACCTGGTTTTGCAAGGGGGGGGGCCAGTTTTTGGCCCCGGGCTCAGCGGCCATCTAGGGAAACATACCAAACCCACACATTTCTGAAAACTAGACACCCTGGGGACTCCAGGGGGGTATGACTTGCGTGGATCCCCCAGCGTTTTCCTACCCAGAATCCCCTGCAAACTTCAAATTTAGCTGAAAAAATCACTTTTTCCACTTATTTTTGTTGTCAAGCCCTCCCTCAGCTTGACAACAATGGAGACCCTTGTCCATTCACTTTCAGCAAGAGGCGCCATATATATTAACCATTTAGGGATGGTTGATTTATTAGTTTTTTAGCATGGGAATTGTTTTTGTAATTTTTTTTTTAAATGGGTATGTTGTTTCCTCTAGATCCAGCCAACTGCGACCTCTGTTTACGTATAGATGTTCTTTCAGGTGAGTTGAATGGTTGGCAGAGTGGAGACCAGCATTGTCGCATTCAGATGCAGAGCCCTGATTATCTGGACCGATGGGGCATCAGAGTAACAGCCCAGGAGAACAAGAGGGAAAAAAAGGATACAAGGATAGCATCAAAGAGATGATTGCGAGGAAGAGGTGCTATGTGAGGTCCAATTTATATGTTTTCAAATGGACAGAGACAAGTTCATCAGAGAGAATAACTGGCGAAGGGGGGCAAGATTTGGAGCTCTTTTTTTAAAGGAAAAAAGGGCCATCACTACCATGAGTGCAGCAGGCGCAGTTGCACCAGTGAAGGGTGTGTGGGGAACTGAAACCCAACTGTGGCTGTCTTACTACCACAAAGGAGAGTGGGGGCACATTTTCCTTCCTAACATTATGGTCCAGGTCACCATTGCTGTGCCTGGAACAGGGCCCAAGCAACAGAGGGAGAGATGCGGGCCTTCTCTTCCTTATCTATAACACAAAGAGACTGACAGTCTGCTTTGAGCTTCAGGCCTAGAAGTGATGGCCCAGTGGAGTGGCATAGGACATAGCCTACTTCACAGGTCTATAGATGTCATTGATGCTGCAGTTGCAGAAGCCTCCGAGCCCAGAGGTGTATGAGAACTAAACCTATGTTTTGTCTACTTTACTATCCTTTCTCCCTTGCATTAGGGTGCAGAGAACCCTTCCTGCACCAGCATTTGCTGTGGGCCTCGGAGCAAGGGCCTAAGTAGGGGGAAAATTGAAGCTGACAAGACCCTTACTTTCGGCCTCAGAGAGATAGCAGGTACTTGGTGGGGCAAGATGGAGGCTCATGTTTTTAACACACAGTAGATGATGCAGCCTCCTGCAAAAGGCAGTAGCTACCATTAGTGAAGCAGGTCCAGTGGCACTGGGATTCAGGGTTGTTAGTGGCCAGTGCATCACAGTTATGACTATTACTTTACAAAATGTGCATGGCGCTCATTTTCCTTGCTAGTATTAGGACCAAGGGCACACCCACTGCAAATAAGAGGGTCAATATGTGGAAGCTAATTATTTTTTTTTCGGGACAGAGAGCATGTTTTAAGATTGGAGAAATGGCCAGGCATACTAGGGAATGAATGAAATAGGCAGAGGAGACAGCCTGCTACTCAGGTCCACAGCACCATTAGTGCAGCTGGTGGAGTTGATTTGGGACCTAGAAGCATGAGGGGCTAACACTTCACCAATTATGTAGAGTATTTATTTTTATTTTGGTTTTCCTTTTTTGTTTAATGCATTTGCTCTTCTATAAGTCTCACATTTCGTATTCCTTATGAGCTACAGAAAAGGTACCTGTGAAATTATTTCTTAGGACCTGCCCCTTTTGCTCATACCTGCTCGTACGAGTCCCCCAATCCATACCATAAAGTTTATAGTAGGACTTGTTCCTCCAGACCCAGGACCCACCTGTAGCCTGACATATTGCTGGCCTCCCTAATGGTCTTGGCTAGTGGTTACATGGCAAGCTCAACAGCAGCGACAACAGGAGACAGACCTGGAGGGTTCTGCAGCCAACGGCAAAGGGCACCAATAGGACTCTGTTGATCCTCAGTCTGGCTCTAGGTTGGTGGTATAACAAGGTTTACCCCACTTAGCAAGTATTGTCCAGTAAGATCAGGGAACGCTTAGAATTCTGCATGGCAGGGCATAGCATGCACACTGCTTTTGGACTTCATCTGTCTCAGTAGTTCATTATTTTGGTTATTTTTGGCTAGGTGGTGCATCAGGGTGCGATGCTCTCTTTCTGCTATTAAATGGGTGAGAGTCGTCGCTCTGATAGTTGGCTTTTGATCCATGCTTTTAAGAACAGTTCACATTGTGCGCCTTTGACTCCTTCCAGAAATCCCACGAATCATAGATTGGGGCAGAGTGCACATCACTCAGAGTCTTCTGCCCATTCTGCCAAGCTGTGTGTCATGGTCATCAGCGTGGTCACTTTTTCTTGTAGAGTCTTGACAGATACCTATCTGTCAGAGATAAGTTGATCTACCTTGGGCACTTTTCCACCACATTTCTCTGTTCTTGCTGCAGGTGGCCTATGAAGAGTGCACTTCTCTTTTGGTTTCAAGGGCTGAGTGTGAAGAATGTATAGTTTGCAGGATGACCTTCATGGATTTTGCAGGGTAAATACTGATTGTTTTCCAATCTGCCAGGTTGGATGCACCCCTGAAGGCTTCTGGTATACGACTCCCCGGTTTGGCAAATTGGTTAATTTTATTCTGATGTGATTTGTTTCCCAGTTCGTTATTGGACACCACTGTTCTATTCCACACCCCTCTCAAATGCATATAGTTTCTGTGTTGCCAGGCGCTGGTCACAAGTCATGTATGTCTCTGTGGGTGCCTGACCCAGGTAAGTCCAGACAACTGGTGCCCTCCATGGTGCACGTGCCCCACGGCATTCTCCAGAGGGATCTCAGCAGCTTCTCCAACCACTAGGGATGGGCCCCATAAGAATCAAGACTAGCTGCCTTGTCAGTTCCCCTCACTTTTCAGCATCAGTGTTTGAGTCTAAGCTACCTCGGGCTTGTGGGCCAGACTACCTTCTCTCAGCCAGTCAGTACCGTTTTAGGTCTAAGCTAGTGGCTTCATAATTTGACACTTGCCATGTGGGAGGGCGGGTCGGATATACAGACGCGGAGGCTGAATGTACTTTCCGAATGTGCGTTTTTATTATCAGTGATTGGGATATTAGAGGTTACGGATGGTGTTTCTTCTCTCTCTTCTCCTTGGTCCGTCCTCTTGGAGCTTGGATCAATCAATCAATCAATCACAGAATTTGTAAAGCGCGCTACTTACCCGCGAGGGTCTCAAGGCGCTGGGGAGAAAAAAGGGGGGGGGGTGCTGCTACTGGTCGAACAACCAGGTCTTGAGTAGCCTCCTGAAGGTCAGCAGGTCTTGGGTCTGTCATAGGCTTAGTGGAAGGGTGTTCCAGGTCTTGGCGGCGAGGTGGGAGAAGGATCTGCCGCCGGTGGTAGTTCTTCGAATGCGAGGGACGGTGGCGAGGGAGAGGTCGGCGGAGCGGAGTTGGCGGTTGGGGACGTAGAAGAGCAGTCGTCTGTTGAGGTAGGCTGGGCCAGTCTTGTGGAGTGCCTTGTGTGCGTGGATGAGGAGTTTGAAGGAGATTCTCCTGTCGACGGGGAGCCAGTGCAGGTTCCTCAGGTGGGGGGTGATGTGGCTGTGGCGTGGTACATCGAGGATCAGGCGATCAGATGTTGTTGGACCCGGCTCTTCCGTCTTGCTGGTGTTATCCCGGAGGCTCATAAGAGAGGAGAAAAGGAAGCTGTCAATCACTGTATGATTGTGGGGTGTGAAATATTACTACCCGTCACCGCACCAGGCGTGTTGTCATTGGGACGTTTGAGGAAAATAGACTCTGTGAAGTTTACAACACAAAATGCCTAAACAAACCAAAAGGGGGGGGGGGAAGAAACGCAAGCGGGGTAAGCCAGGGACGAGTGCTACCTCTGACTCAGCGAAGGGGTATAGGTGGTGCTCGGCATAAAGAATGAAAACAAAGATGTGCACCAAATAGAAGGGTTGTGCCACACACGAGTATCTGTGTTGGTCGTGATTCTATTATTCCTTCTAACCCGTACCCGTTATCTCGACAGTCCTCCCACTACCCTCGTACCCTCCCTCACTGTCCCCGGGATCGTGATCACTCACCGGCTCTGCCGCAACTCTCCTGAGTTGCGGCCGCTCTCCAGCCTCCTCCGGTGGACACCACCACTCCTCACTCCACCGCTCGTCCAGCTCCTCGTCGTTCTCTTCAACACGGTCGCAGTCTTCGCTCTTCGGTTTCTCCTCGTCCTGCTTCCTGCTTGTCTCCACTCCGCTGTTGGTCGATGACGATGCTCCTTCGCACCGACTCGCTTTCATTTGGAACGGCGAACTGCTTCCGGTGTCAGCTCCTCCTACTTCCGGTCTCGGGTCTCGGTCCCGCTGTAGGGAGATAGGACAGGCGGGTGTGTCTCGTCTCCTAGACCCTACCTCCCAAAAATCAATCCTCGGGGACCGGACTCCGAGGGAAGAAGCGTTTCTACAGTGTGGGTCCATGACGGCAGGTAGGAACGTGGTCCCCGCGCTTACCGTCTCACATGCCATCATTGTGCTGCCAATTAGCCCCGCCCTGCTCCCCTTGTAGAAAGATAGCATGCTCATCGGTCAGAGACATGGGAACATGAGCAGTTAGGCAAGTTCTCTCAGCGGATGACTTTCAGGTCAGTTTAATCTTGTGTACAGCTAGGGATGCTCGCTGGACATCAGGATGCTTTACAGACGAATACGCAGGAGACTAGAGCTAAAACCAAGCATGTTCACCAGATGACTCACCAAGCTATGTTTCCATGGAATCCCTCTTGTTACAATCTTCTATTAGAACTGGAAAGTCAAATGGACCACCATCACTCCATGTCTGGTCACTTCTTTGTATATTGTTCTATCTCTAAACCATTTATACCACCCAAAACAACTTACCTTGATTTTTCAGGGTTGAAGCAAGCATATCCTTCAATCAGCAAAGAGGAACTTAATCCATTTGTTCTTATTGGCTTAAGTCTGCTATTATTGGAAAGATCTCATGTGATAAAGTTTAGAAATGTTTTTCCTCCACTATCAACTCCTTCCTAGACCTGATAATCACATTTTGAGTATCAAGACACTAACCACCTATAGTTCAATGGTTCACATATGATTTGAAGACCCTCAAACTAAAAATGATGTCTTAAGATTCAAACTGGAAGAAAAGGCAGAAGAAACCAGCCCACAAATCACATTGTAAATCAGACAGCTGTACACTCCCAAAAATGCAGCATTTTGATTAGCTAGTATCGGGTTGATAGCTACCAAGGATGTTCTCAGTTAGTAGCTAAGACAAGCCTTATTACAGTATCAACCTGCCTATCACAGTGCTTTCTTACCATAACTGGTGCCTGTGAAAATCACATACTTCTAAAAGAAACAGAATTTTCACCTAACTCATATAATATACCTGCACTAGGAGATATGCTCCCGCAGAATACGGAGTTAAAATCACTCACTTTCCTCTCCTCTCCAGAATACTAAATATAAAAATGAAAATGTTTCTTATCTCTGCTGCTAAATGTCCCTCAAATAAATGAGTCCCCGAAAACATTTCCCACTTGTTTGTTTTACATATTTAAATTGTTCTGAGGCTGTGAAAGTTCTGCAGTCCATGGGCCAGATGTATGAAGCAATTTTGCATTTGCAAACAATAAGAATCGCAAACTTCTGTTGTTTGCGAATGCAAAATAGCCTTTCATGACGTATTTGTAGTCGCAATTTTAGGTAACCGCAAAAATTGCAATTACCTAAAATTGTGAATGCAAATAGGAAATTGCAATTTTCGATTCTGTAAGCACATGGTCCAAGCATTTTCTAAATGCAAACTGTGCATTTAGGGAATGCTATTACCATTGACTTGAAGTCGATGGTAACCATGTGCAAAATTTGAAAAATACACAAACATGCATTTTTCAAAGTGGCATGTGTGCGCTTTACATGTGCAAATTAATTTTTGGAGGGGTGCTTCAGGGGGCCTTAGGCCCCCGGGCACCCTTGGCTTTGCATTTACTAATTTACAATTACCAATTAGGTAATCGCAAATTGGCTAATGTAAAACCATTCGCACCTATGGACCTTTCGGCCCATAGGAACAAATGGAGTATTACCTAATAGCAATTCTTTATTTACCTAATCGCTATTAGGTAATATTAAGGAATCGCTTAATCTTTGGCAATTTCTTACATGCATAGCATTTTGCGATTACCAAATAGCGATTCGGTAAAAATCGCTATTTAGTAATTGTAAAATGCTATTTTGATACATGTGGCCCCATCTGTTTTAAAAAAGCAGGCTCATTGTTCTTTCTGATTTACAATGTTACTAGTGTTAAAATGTTTGTTAATTCATCTTGAAAGCAGCAGTTTACATGGTGTACAGAGCAACATTTGTTGACAATATATATATATATATATATATATATATATATATATATATATATATATATATATATATATATAATGTATTTTAATATTTGCTTAAGTTTAATTCAAAATAACAATATTTTGAAGCCGGTGCACATTTATGCTGGGAGCTGCAACTACTGACAAGGGGAAGTGGGAAAAACTAATGAAAAGGAAAAAATAAATGTCCAAACAGCATCTCCTTTGAAAACAGGAAAGAAGGTGATGAAAAAAATCATGGAAATATATTTTCTTCAATATTTACATTGGAGAGAAAGCAATTTTAGGCAGGAACAGCTAAAATAAAGACCACCTGGCTTAAAAATCAGGAGTCTCCTGCTTGAAGCAGGGGTATGGATCTGTATATAGCTTCCTGCAGTCTAAAAACAACTCCCATTCGTTTAAAAAGAAGATAAAAAAACCTTCAATGTCTACCAAAATGTTACTATTTTAAAATATTTACAGCATTTAGTGACAAAGAAGATGGGTAGCTTCAGTAAACAGATGCAGAAAGGGAAGCAAGTTAGGGAAGTAAGTAAGGTAGGCACCTCGCACAGTAATTGTTTTTATCCCTCTTAAAACATATTTTGCCATAAATTATTAAAGACCATGCTTTCTTTTACATTTTTTAAACCAGATGATTTCAGATCTGCTTTAACACCGCAAAGTTCATTAACTTCAACCTGTTCCTTAGAAAAAGCTTTAACCTTAATAATACAAATTCCTGCAAAACGTTGCTCAGGAGTACCTCACTGCATATATAAAGTTATCACTGTGGCAGTTCATTGGAAATATGTAGTGAAGTACACAGCAGCGACTTGCACAGGTAAATGTGGTGGGGCGGTGAGGCGGGGTGGGGGTGGGGCAGGGCGGGGTGGTGGGGTAGTAGAATCCGACATACGACAGGAATGTGAAAACTGACTAAATAAAAAAATAAAACCACTACCTTGCGCTCGCCACATTGCCGAAGTCTGCAATGCGGCGAGCGCCAGGTAAGTGGTTTTATTTATTTATTTTGTTAGTTTTCACATTCCCTTCGTATGTCCGATTCCACTACACCCCACCCGCCCCACCCCCGCCCTGCCTCACCGCCCCACAGCATTTACCTGTGAGAGCTGCCGCTGGAAGTACAGAGGAACAAATGGGGATAAACGGACATGCTGCTGCTGCAGTGTATGCTTTACTTAGCATGCCAGACTTCTTTTCTGACAGGAATGAGGAAGATATTTGAGAATTTCTGGAAAATGTTTCATCATATTAGCTTTCTACAGCACCAGCCATGATTTCTATGACTAAATGAAACACCGACAGTTTCTGTTTGAGAGCTCCTGTTACTGCAACATAGTTTTCAGGATTGTCTCACTTCAGTATGAATTTAGAATGGTACTGCTGTAGTTTTTCATTAATTGAGTGAGGTGAAGCTGCAGTAGATCACTCCTGCTGTCGGAGGTACATGTTTACCTAAGCATGTCACACTTTTATCCTCACTTGGGTGAGAAAGGTAGTTGTTGATTTATAGAACATTTGCCCTCATTTTAGCTGTTGAAGCACGTTCTAAAATTTCCCAGAGAAAATCATGAGAGAAAATCGTCTTCACTCAAGCATGATTGACCAAATCCAAGCAGAGGATCAGGATTTTACACAGGGTAAAATCACCTTCAGAACACACAAGAATTCTTAACATTAGATATATATCTTCAACAAATGATTTATATTGACTAAAATTTGTTATTGTCATTTCTGTATGCACCTTTTGTACACCTCGAAATTAGCCATTCACTAAAATGCATTTCAATGGGACAAAAATGGTGGAGCCTTATCACCAAAAACCTAAAAGCTATGTATCTTGTAACCTTCCATCTAAAAAGTCCCATGAAAAACACTCCTTCAGCAAACATTTTGTAAATTTCACCGCAAATTTGCCTCAGGTTCTCTGACACTACCCCGGTCTGACTCCTGGGAGTGACCTACCCCTTGGTAGGTAACTTCCAGGAGTTGCTTAAGTGCCAAAAGATTCTAAAATAATAAAACTACAGACATAAAATTTGGATGAAAAGTGCTATTTATAAAGTATATGGGTTGGTCACAGTAGTTGAGTGTTTCCTATATGTATATGGACATTGTGCATATACGTGACTATTACAAAATCATATATGGAATAAATATTTAACAGAATGTCAATTTTTACAGGCCTGGACGAGATTTGTATAAAATGTTTTGTTAAAAATCAAAATAAAACCTTCTCAACATAAAAGAATGTGTGTAATATTAGTGAATTTTACCATATCTATGGCCTTGTTTATTTAAGTGTTTATTAGAAATTATATACGATTGGAATACATGATGGGGGCGTGGCTTGTCAGAGCAAGATCCTGCATGTGCCTGGGGGTGAGTGCTTGCAATGTTCAACACTCCGTCCATCATCCCCTTTAGTTTTGCTATGTTCGCCCTAAGTTGGCAGGGTATGCCCAGACGTGGGTCCCTTGCTCACTTTGCCACTGGATTCAAGATAGCCTGGCTGATGACGGCTGTAAGCCAGAAACCGGTCCCAGGCTGCTTGTTTCGGTCCAGGGAAGACATGGCTTGGCAGTTCGGGCTGGACTGTTCCCATGAGGCACAGGGTCAGACTGATTTGCATATGGCCATGTCTGAACTGGGGTGGCGGAGTGAGCTAAAGAATGATGATGGATTAAACCCAGATCAGTTGACTGGGGGTGAGTGCTTGCAATGTTCAACACTTCGTCCATCATCCCCTTTAGTTTTGCTATGTTCGCCCTAAGTTGGCAGGGTATGCCCAGACGTGGGTCCCTTGCTCACTTTGCCACTGGATTCAAGATAGCCTGGCTGATGATGGCTGTAAGCCAGAAACCGGTCCCAGGATGCTTGTTTCCGGTCCAGGAAGACATGGCTTGGCAGTTCGGGCTGGACTGTTCCCATGAGGCACAGGGTCAGACTGATTTGCATATGGCCATGTCTGAACTGGGGTGGCGGAGTGAGCTAAAGAATGATGATGGATTAAACCCAGATCAGTTGACTGGGGATGAGTGCTTGCAATGTTCAACACTCCGTCCATCATCCCCTTTAGTTTTGCTATGTTCGCCCTAAGTTGGCAGGGTATGCCCAGACGTGGGTCCTTTGCTCACTTTGCCACTGGATTCAAGATAGCCTGGCTGATGACGGCTGTAAGCCAGAAACCGGTCCCAGGATGCTTGTTTCCGGTCCAGGGAAGACATGGCGTGGCAGTTCGGGCTGGACTGTTCCCATGAGGCACAGGGTCAGACTGATTTGCATATGGCCATGTCTGAACTGGGGTGGCAGAAGTGAGCTAAAGAATGATGATGGATTAAACCCAGATCAGTTGACTGGGGGTGAGTGCTTGCAATGTTCAACACTCCGTCCATCATCCCCTTTAGTTTTGCTATGTTCGCCCTAAGTTGGCAGGGTATGCCCAGACGTGGGTCCCTTGCTCACTTTGCCACTGGATTCAAGATAGCCTGGCTGATGACGGCTGTAAGCCAGAAACCGGTCCCAGGCTGCTTGTTTCCGGTCCAGGGAAGACATGGCTTGGCAGTTCGGGCTGGACTGTTCCCATGAGGCACAGGGTCAGACTGATTTGCATATGGCCATGTCTGAACTGGGGTGGCGGAGTGAGCTAAAGAATGATGATGGATTAAACCCAGATCAGTTGACTGGGGATGAGTGCTTGCAATGTTCAACACTCCGTCCATCATCCCCTTTAGTTTTGCTATGTTCGCCCTAAGTTGGCAGGGTATGCCCAGACGTGGGTCCTTTGCTCACTTTGCCACTGGATTCAAGATAGCCTGGCTGATGACGGCTGTAAGCCAGAAACCGGTCCCAGGATGCTTGTTTCCGGTCCAGGGAAGACATGGCGTGGCAGTTCGGGCTGGACTGTTCCCATGAGGCACAGGGTCAGACTGATTTGCATATGGCCATGTCTGAACTGGGGTGGCGGAGTGAGCTAAAGAATGATGATGGATTAAACCCAGATCAGTTGACTGGGGGTGAGTGCTTGCAATGTTCAACACTCCGTCCATCATCCCCTTTAGTTTTGCTATGTTCGCCCTAAGTTGGCAGGGGATGCCCAGACGTGGGTCCCTTGCTCACTTTGCCACTGGATTCAAGATAGCCTGGCTGATGACGGCTGTAAGCCAGAAACCGGTCCCAGGATGCTTGTTTCCGGTCCAGGGAAGACATGGCTTGGCAGTTCGGGCTGGACTGTTCCCATGAGGCACAGGGTCAGACTGATTTGCATATGGCCATGTCTGAACTGGGGTGGCGGAGTGAGCTAAAGAATGATGATGGATTAAACCCAGATCAGTTGACTGGGGGTGAGTGCTTGCAATGTTCAACACTCCGTCCATCATCCCCTTTAGTTTTGCTATGTTCGCCCTAAGTTGGCAGGGTATGCCCAGACGTGGGTCCCTTGCTCACTTTGCCACTGGATTCAAGATAGCCTGGCTGATGACGGCTGAAAGCCAGAAACCGGTCCCAGGATGCTTGTTTCCGGTCCAGGGAAGACATGGCTTGGCAGTTCGGGCTGGACTGTTCCCATGAGGCACAGGGACAGACTGATTTGCATATGGCCATGTCTGAACTGAGGTGGCAGAGTGAGCTAAAGAATGATGATGGATTAAACCCAGATCAGTTGACTGGGGGTGAGTGCTTGCAATGTTCAACACTCTGTCCATCATCCCCTTTAGTTTTGCTTAGCACCGCTCCACAACACGCCCGAATTATTCGGCAATTCTACAGCCCGGGGTCAGTCGCCCAACGTCCTGAGCTGTGCCCAATGACCCAGAGCAAGTGCTGGATTACACGACACTTGGGACCGGGACTGCGACATTCACCCATGCCATCGATCCGAACCAGAGGCCGGGCGCACCCGGCCAGCACAGAACACTAAAGCAATCAGAGGCTGCTTGCTGCAGGATGCTCTTCAATACAGCCACGACGGAGTTCGGCTCTCCTGAGCCACCCCACGACATATCAAGGGCCATCGGCTCTCACCTGAACTCCTAGGGCTGCATGGAGCTGCGACCGAGTTGCGATGAACCTGTGAGGCCGCAGGGCAGGGGCCGCTTGAAATCGGACTGAACTGAGCGGACGCGGCTGGCAGCCACGGTGAGACGCGGGCACCAGGTACGTGCTTCAGGGAGTGGCGCTGGTGCCGACGGCCACTGCTGCAGATGACAGAGAACTCACCTCGGTGAGGGGAAGTCGCTGTGTTCTGGATCGGGTTGTGCTTGAGGCCCACAGACTAGATATGTCTCTCTAGCGGCAAACAAACGCAGTAGCTCACAATGCTGGAGCGGGACATCCAGTCCTGACTTGCCTAGGCCTGCGCCTACTTTTGACTGCCAGTGTACCGGGTGCATGTGCCTGGTGGCGGAGAAAACAAAAGGGAAGAGGTGGCTTTGATGGTAATAACTGCAGAGTTTTGCAGTGCCCTGGAGACCTGGAGTGTATAATTGACAATAAAGTGCAAAGGGGAACCCCCCCACCCAGCGGCCCCTCCTCCTCTTGCTCCCCCGATGCCATACTCACAGCGAGGTGTCTAGAAGGAGAGGGGAGGTCATGAATGCTTTGTTGCGAACCCTGGTCATAGCTTCACATGATTGGTACATTCTTCACCAAGCAGCAGTATTACAAAGGACTCATCTTTGGTGTACCTGAGACAACCACTCCCTGACATAACTATACACGGCGTACCACTCCTCAGCTCCTCTTTCACAGCACCTCCCCCTCCCTTGTGGCTAATTGCAGTGAATTGGTCATAGTTTGGAGATGAGGCGGAGGCAGACTTTACAGTCTTAAGCGCACATTACTGAAACAGCAATCATCACCTCCAGAACTCCCAAATGGGGCATACTAAAGGGACATACTCCAAAGCTTCTTCCAGGTCCTCCTCAGTGATGGAGGCTGACCAGCGAGAGTCTCAGACTCAACAGACCTCACAACAGGGAGACAGATTTGACGCAGCACTCCAAGCTATAGAGAGATAAATCTCCCTGGAATCTAAAATTGACAACGTAGCAGTGGAACTTACGCTCCTCCATGCCGAGCATAAGAAGTTGTCAAAACGTGTTACCACTGTTGAACAAACCCTATCCGTACTGCAACCAAGCACAGACATCATGGAGAAGCAGATGAGGGAATATGAAAACAGGCTCCGCCTCTTGGAGGACAGGATGGAGGATGCAGAGGGACGCTCTAGGCATAACAATGATTGCCTCATTGGTCTGCCGGAGGGCGTGGAGGGCCAAGATGCAGTGAGATTCACTGAAGAATGGTTACGGGCGAGTTTACCAGCGGCATCTCTGTCACCCTTCTTCTCGGTTGAAAGGGCAAATCGCGTACCACTCAGAAGGGCAGCCTAGGGATCCAACCCCCGCCCTTTTCTGTTTAAGACACTCCATTACAGGGACAGATACTCCATATTACGGGAAGTGATGTTTTTTCCTGACTACACTGTTGGAGTACAGCGCCAACGCAGCTCCTTTTTAGCTGTAAAGCAACAACTTCGGCAGCTTGATATCCAATCCTCACTGCTCTCCCCCGTAAGACTGCGTATAGTAACTGATGGTAAAACCAGGTTTTTTGACATGCTGCAGAATATCTGGGATTGGCTGGAAGAATCAGGGAAATTTTCAGGCCCCAGACCTACTGGCAGAGGACGCGTGCAAGGAGATTTGATGAAATGACCAGAATGGCGCAGACAACGGAAGAGAACACGTACACCAAAGTTGATTGCAGTTCCGAACCTGGAACAAATCATTATGGAACGTCAACAGGCTGTACGGGAAGCAAAGCGGATATTGGATTTGACCAAAGCCTCTGATAGAGAAGTGGTGTCAGCCTGGTCTTCCGATGACAAAGGCTCCTCGATTGCTGGCCCCTCTGACACTAACTCCCTGACTCTGCCAGATGTCCCCCCCCACAGATGTCAGAGGAACTCATTTAATGGAAGCCGTATTCTTTGTATAACTGTATGCTTTCCACTGTGATATTCAAGGTTAGTCTGTATAACACTTGAATGCTATTGCTTGGCCTGGGGGCATTGGGGAGGTTGGGTAGGGGGGAAAGGAGACTGACCTCCACTTCAGATGAAGGCACGCTCAGGGGACTCATCACACACACCCATAACCCAGGCACCCTGAAGGGCACTGATTCTCCTAGCTGAAGGGTGATTATATTACACACGGATGTTTTGTAAGCTACGTGCTCCTGACCCCACACAATTTAGGGGATATTTTGTTCCGCTCTTCTTCCACCTTTAGTTTGGGCAGTCTGTTTCGGTTGCGAGACCTGCTCTTTTCGTATTCTAAGACAGCCATATTGGCGTTGAATTCTATAATAATTCCTCCTAGACACTACTATACCCACTTTATACTAACCCTGGATGTCACTCTCAAACCACTCACGACTTAAGCAGCTGAACGCAACCTTTACATGGCAATATAATGTCTTATGACCTGGAACGCTCAGGGCTTACGCACTCCATCTGGCAAGTATGCAGTATTTGTCTACCTCAAAAGGCATAGCATACAGATAGCCCTCCTCCAAGATTTGCATTTGACACATTCAGAAACAAATAAACTACAACGTAGATGGCGGGGCAGGTCTTTGCCACAAACTTCTCAGCGTTTGCCCGCAGAGCGCTTATCTGGGTCCGCTCGGATACCCCCCTCCTAGTGGAAGATCATGGACACTGAGGGAAGATATGTGTTTCTTAAAGGTAAATTAGATGGGAGATGCCTTTTATTGGGCACAATATATGCGCCTAATACAGATCAAGGGCCCTTTTGGAACTCAGTATCATCCATGCTCTCCAGGTGGTGCAAACTACCCTGGGTGATAGGGGGGGATTTTAACAGCGTACTGGATACAACCATGAACCACTCATTCCCACTGCTACGCGGTACAGTGGTGTCTGCGGGGACCTCGCTTCTAGGGACCTGGGTGACAGGCTGGGGACCGACAGATGTGTGGAGACAACATAACCCTGACACTCGTGTATATTCTTTCTACTCGGCCCGCATACCCTTCATGTCGGCTTAGATAGGATTCTCTGCACCCTTAATTTACTATCATAGGTGCAGCAGGCTGAGTACTTAGGGCATACACATTCTGATAATAATCCACATTTTATCTCACTGGCCTGAGATGCGCGGCACCCCCTGATCCCAACATGGCGCTTACAGCCTGCTATGCTGGAGGATCCTTCCTTTCAAGACTCTGTCCACATGACCCCCCCCCCCGAGGACTATTTCGCTCACAACGCAGGTACAACATCTTCGGCTTTTATAGAGTGGGATGTATTTAAGGTGACGGTGCGGGGGATGTTTGGGTCTGGGTTGTGGGTTGCAGAGGCGGGTGGAGGAGGAGCTTCAAGAGGTGGAGCGTGAGTTGCTGTCACTGGAGACGCAGGTGTCCGTGGATCCCACACGCTCCCCAAGGCTAATAAAGGCAAGGTCGAAGCATACAGAACTGATTGAAAGACTGGGATGCCTGAACTATGCAGTGCACTCAGTCAAAACACATGCGAAAGCAGACCGTTCAGGCACCCTACTTGCCTGGATGATCAGGCAGGAACAGTCACATAGACCCATCACGGCGGTACAATCATCGACTGGGGTTATGAGATATACTCAACATGAAATACATGAAGAACTAGTACTGCATTTCACCTGGTTGTACTAAACAACCATGGAAGCTTCTGATTTAGAACAAAATAGCTTCCTAGATATCCTCCTTTTCCGGAAGCTGACCCCAGAGCAGTGCCTGGAACTGGACACACCCATCACACCCACCGAAATACAAGGAGCGATCAGATCCCTAGCTTCGGGGAAGGTACCAGGACCGGACGGTCTTCCACCCAAGTTCTATTAGGCTTATCAGGACATCTTAGCTCCTGCATTGAAGAAGGTATTTGACGAGGTGGTGCAGCTGTCATACCTGCTAAACTCTATGTGCTAAGCCACTTTGGTCACTTTACCAAAACCAGAGAGAGACCCAACCCAGCTTGGAGCTTACCGTCCACTGGCACTACTCAACGTGGATTACAAAATACTGGCTGGCATACTCGCCGGGCGCTTGGCTACCCTGGTGCCTAACCTGATACATACTGACCAGAATGGTTTTGTTCCAAACCGATCTACCTCCTTTAATCTACGCAGGCTTTTGTGTGTCATGTGCTATACTCCCCAGGTCTGGCCCAGCTCCGGCTGCATGGTGCTCAACCTCGAGAAGGCATCTGATACGATTGAGTGGTCCTTTCTCTTTAATGTTCTGCCCAGATACGGTTTATGCCCCAGTTTCATAATGCTGGTCAAGTTATTATATAATAACCTCACCGTGCGGGTCAGATCTGGCAGACTGAAATCACAGCCAGTGGCGGTGGGAAGGTGCACTAGACGAGGTTGCCCCCTTTCCCCCCTCCTCTTTGCACTGGCCATTGAGCCACTGGCTATAGCTGTGAGGTCTTCCACAATGACATGGGGTATGCCATTGGGAGGGGATATACATGCAATATCCCTATATGGAGACAACCTGCTCCTTTATATATAAGATGTCAGATGCATACCAGACACCATATCCAATATACTCACCCTATTTGCACATCTGTCGGGCTGCGGGTTAACTGGGGGAAATCATGTCTTTTCCCATTCACATCTCACACCCCAGATCCGGTGCTTAAGGTCAATGGTGCACCAGTCAACTGGCAGCCAACCATGTTCCACCATCTGGGCATTAGGGTGTATCCCGAAGATCAGAATCTATTAGATGGTAACCTGAACAGGGTTATCACCTCCCTATCTGCACAAATGATGTTTTGGAAGACGCTCCCCCTCTCTGTAGTAGGCAGGGTATCACTTATCAAGATGGTGGTCCTACCGAGACTCCTTTATTACTTTACCAATCTCCCGTTACATTTACCGCCCTCCTTCTTCCGACTAATTGAACGCATACTCTGTGAACTAATCTGGAATACGTCAAGATGCAGAGTGGCACTCACGAAATTATACCTCCCCACTGACCAGGGAGGACTGGCGATACCTCTCCTAGGGCATTACTATTTAACCATGCAGCTACAATGGGTGGCCAGATGGATGGTGGGGCTAAACTTGTCAGACCCAGCTGGGTCACATTCCCCATACACACTACATACTATATTCTTGATGTTTCACCCCTGTGGTAGGAGACCTGGCCCCCTCCAATTGTTGCTACAAGTGGCTATTCGCTGCTTTCACAGATCTCTATTCCTCACTAAAGCCATTAAACCATACGCGTCAGCAATCCGGCTTCAGGGAATGCCCAAAGGTGGTGGGACAACATCCATAGCAGACCTAGATGCCTGCTTTGTGGCAGGTATACACACGTTAGGTGACTTATACTGAGATGGCACATTCATCCCTTACAGCGTTTTGACACAAGAAGAGGACATACCTGCAGGTCACTTTCTCACATATGCTTCATGGATTAGCTTGCTGCATGGTAAATGGGGGGACATAGCGCTGGAATCACAGACACACCTAGTGCTCCAATATGTACTTGTCATTAGAGACCGTAGTCATCTTATTCACTGGTTTGCGGATGTACTGCGCCTCTGTTGCACCGCGGACCATGATTTGGCCCGCGGTGCTGCCCGCTTCTTCCTCACGGGCCGCGATACAGCCCGCGGCGCCGCCCTCTTTTCTTCTGGTGAGGCGCTGCTGCCCGCTGTTGCCGTTTTGGAGTCACTGGTGCATCCCGAGGCGCCTGCTCTCTTTCTGTGTCGGGCACACTGCATACCTTTGCGGCAGCCCGTTATCTGACAATTTGTACGACAGGAATGCCGCAGCTCCGGTTTGGAACTGCGGCTTCCTATTTTCACATGTTGGGGCCCTCTATTCTTACCTTCTTTTCACTGGATATATATTTCTTTCTTCATTTCTTCTTGGGGCCATCTTGCCTTCCCATGATTCCATAGTCTTCTCCCCAGAAGGCCTTGGAAAGTATCTGCTGTACCAATTCAAGATGGCTACCTTCCTATTCCGGCCACTATCCTTTTCCTTATCCAAGATGGTGGTTACTTGCTTCCTGTTTGGTCACTTCCTGTTCCTGTTTGGTCACTTCCTATTCATGGGTATTTAAAGGGCTGAATCCTTAATTTCCTTGCTTTGCAACACTCTCTGCTCCTGCTGGTGTGTCCTTACTCCTGTTGGTATCCTGTGCTCCTGCCTGGTGTATCTGTGATTCCTGCTGGTGTTCCTTGTTCCTGATTATAGTCTTCTATTCCGGTTTGAATTCCTTGCCTTCTATTTCCTCCTTACTGGTAGCTTCTTTCCTTCCTTTTCATTCCTGGTGTCCTACTTCCATCAGAGGTTTTTCCCTACGGGGTTTTTTCCTCTTGGGACTCCTTTTGGAAGGCATGGCCTGCTTTTGCCTTTTTCCTTGTTCGCAGCTCCTTGGCTACCAGAAGGGGTCGCCCTTACCTCAGACAGACCAGAACCCTCAAGAACCGAAATCGAGAATCTCTCCATCACGCCAGAACCGGTAAGAACACTACAAGTCGTGACACGCCTCCATACGGCAGTGGACCTGACTCCTTTACGCCCAAGATGGGAAACGGATCTTGGTCGTCCGTGCACGACGGAAGAATGGAATACTATATTAGCGGGTCCCACGCAGCGTCAGATTCAGACTGATACAATTATACATCGTACACAGAGCATATTTGACCCCTGAGAAAATCAACCTCTATTTTCACAGACATGATATGAGTTGTGCTCATTGATCTCAGCAAGATGCTGGCATTATACATATGCTGTGGTCATGCCTGGGGTTGAAGCATTACAGGAAGGGGGTGGTGCAACAGCTATCCAAATGCACAGACAGACCCATATTAAATACCTGGGAAACATGCATATTGGGGATGTATACGCAAGACAAAAAGCACAGAGCCACAAACAGGTTTTTGGATTTGAGCCTCATTGTGGCTAAGCCACTCATAACGAGATGCTGGAAATCCAATGGCCCACCGTCCCTGATAGCATGAACCCGCTCTCTTCTTAACTGGGTCAGAGCCAAGGGTGTTTTCCCTCCGTAGAGAGGATACTCTGGGGCTACGTAAGTTTCCTATATCAGACAACTGGAACACGATTCTCATATCCTTCCAAGGTGCAGCATGCCCAGATCCACAATCAGACATGCCTCAGGAATTAGACTCAGCGTAGGGCTGGGAAAGGAAGATCTAGAAACATAACATTGGGATTCTTTTTGTATTGTGTTTCATTTAAAGTAGCGTGAGTGGGTGGCTGTGACGAGCAGCGACATGTGAGACTCGCAAAATACCACATATCAGTATTCACTGTCCAGGGAGAGTTGTTATGGGGTCAGTAAGCGGGGAGTCAGTTGATGTTAATGTTTGACAGTTCGGAAAACTTTTTAAATATGCACACAGACATTGATTTTACCCCCTTTTTAGTTGATATTACATGTCGGAGTTGTATATTTTACAGTTTGAAATAGGTGTATACACAATCGCTCAACAGGACATCATTCCTTTATGTGCATTATACTTCCTTTTTGGGTTACATCGAAATATGGGGCTGCTGTAGCAGAGCACTATCAGGAACATAAGCTGCATATGTGAATTGATCTGGGTATTGAGTTGCTGCACCACTGTATTACCGATGTATATTATTGAAGTGCATACACTGTAATCCTCCTTGTTTTGGAGCTACGTAACACCGCTATGTTAGTACTTCAATGGTATATACGCTATACCTAAGTGCCTTTGTTCATTTTCAACCATGTGAAAATCAACAAACATATCAAACAAAAAAAATCAACAAAAAAAATGATTGGAATATATGGTGGGATTATAACATTTATAAATCTGATATATGCCCTGATTACTACCTTGGCGGTTGGACCACCAGGCTGCAGTGTCCGCAGTCGGAAGAACGCCACCAAGCTGGCAGCATCCCAACCACAGCATTTGGAGTTTACCGCTGGGCTGGTGGTGTGCCAGCGGCAGGATGCTTAAATTCACAGTGAGAGCCTGAAGGCAATGGCGCCGCACTGCAGAGCCTGCACAGTTGTGTCCGTGCACTGTTGCCATGCACCATGTCATGCATGGCACACAGTGTGAGCAACACTGTGCAGGCATAGGCGGGCACCCTAGCCACAATGCCCAATGAGATAAAATGCCAGAGGGCCCTCTTTGGAGCCTCTTCCCTGCTTTTCTGCCAACCTTTACATGGCAGGGTCCCCACCATGAAAAGGTCGCCAGAAAGGCAGGTCATATTCAGCACCCGCTGCTTTCCCCACGACTGTCACCGTGGTATCCAAGATCCTGCTCATAATCGGGCATTCGGACCACCGAGGAGTAGGCGGTTGGACGCCACAGACGGTACGGCGTTCTTGGGACTGCCGTACTCGTAATAAGCCCCATAGTCTGATATGAACTGTAATACATAATTGTGAAGTATTTTGACACTTTTGACATGTGGGTCTGTGACAACAACACAGGTTTTTAACTGCAACATTCCAATATGGTGAGTTTTCGTGATCAAGGCTAATGTTTGGCCAAACTGCATCAATCCGGTCATTGAAAAGAAAAGAAATACACTTATATGAACATCTCCAGAGTCCGGGTGCCTCCTTTGTTATCCTGTGGCATTGACTCTATGAGTTAACCTGTTTATTGATTTTTGCTAGTATTTTCAAAACTCACAGAAAAGAGATCTACACTGTAAAATATTACCTTAATTCACAGGGCGAACGTCATTTTCAAAGCATTAATCAGCACACATGGCAAACTCATCCTTGCAGGCCAATCCTTGATGCAAGCATGCACCAATCAATGCTCTCCATGTGTGAAAATAAAGATTGTAAATGCAGAAGCCTGTTGGATCAAAGTTACATACACTTTTGCAAACTGCACTCTGTTTTGCCATTTTCAGTCTTGTTAAATCTACC
Organism: Calotriton arnoldi; assembly: GCA_963921515.1. NCBI lineage: Eukaryota > Metazoa > Chordata > Amphibia > Caudata > Salamandridae > Calotriton > Calotriton arnoldi. The sequence goes on along the minus strand of CAWUFW010002153.1, from coordinate 1,066,827 downwards.
CTGTAGTGCCAATGTACTACAAAACAAAAGGTACATTTTAGATTAAAAAAAATTATTTCCTTACAATGCTGCTGTTCATTTAAAATATTACTTATAATAGTACACAATGTTGCATGAAAACACATAAAAAAAATTAGCACTTTATCGATTCCCCAACATAAAACACACATTTCTCAAAACATTGACAGGCATACCTGCAGTCTCTGACAAATAATGAATTCTAAAAATGAAACTGAGGATGACACTCAAAAGCTCCACATCACTGTAAAGGATACTAAAATCAATTAATAAATCACATAACATTAAAAATACATGAGTAAGATGTGTAATATGATCCTATACTGCCATCTCTGGGATCAGGAGACATTAATTTACAAACAACTCGGTCTTCGGCCTTGTGGTTTATATTGTCTTCAGACCACTTATTGGCAATATAGGACCATATTACACAGTTAACTTCTCTGTATTCTCTATCTCTTTGTGTTTGTGTGTGTGTGTGTGTATTGTTTTATTATTATTTTTAATGTTAACTAATAATTCATTCTATTGAAAATGCACATTTAATTTGCCTATAATTTTTGACCCAGTGCCAAAGATCTTCACAAAAATTGGCACTCACTTGCAGTTAGCTAAAGTCAGCTAATGTCAGGCATGCCTATTTTGCTGAAAATCTGCACAGGAGAAAAAGGTTTAGGGTGGGGTGAAATAGTTGTGTTTTCCCATTTTAGCTTCCATAGGAAATTGTGCTTCCGCCTAAAGCACAAAACGCTGAACAGATTTATGCTAAACTTGGCAATAAAGTATAACTGCACTCAGAAAGTGTGCTCTCCTTGGCAAAAATCTACCCAGTAGTGTTTGAGATAGAAATGCTTAAAAAAGTTGCCTGTGAGCTTAAAGTGGTTGACACTTTTGTGTATCACTGTCATTTTAAATTGTGAATCAGAAAATTGTGAAACCTATTAATCACATTTGAATTTTTTTCTCAAATGAGATTGAGTAGTTAAGGTTTTTTTTAATCCATCTTTAAAATTGTGATTTTTGCACTGTAAAAAAAAATCCCCAGCAATAGGGAACAGCATGAGAGGGGCCCAACCCTTGGTGATACCTGGGGGGCAGCCACAGTGGTGGAAAAATGTATTGAAATCCCCCCCAACAAATGGGTTCAAGATGCTAAAATCGTGATTTTAATAACAATTGTGATTCTGTGACAGCCATTTAATCAACAGCAAAAAAAGGCCAAATTTTTACTGAAATGTGCTATTTTCATATAAATCATGATTTTTCACTAAAAGAAAAAAATAGGGAAACATGGGAAAATAATATTGCCATTTAAAAAAGTAAATAAAAGCCACTGTGCACAACCAAGGAAGTCTGTGTGCAGCATGGGTTGGGTACCTGTTGTGGGCTAGCATAGGGCCTGGCCAAAAGCGCATGGCTAAAGACTGTGCACAGAAGATGTTGAAAATTAAGTACAGCATTAAAAACATAAAATTCACTTTTAAAAACCCCAGTTGAAAAGTGAGTTATGGTTCTGTTTCAAACATCCAGCTTTGGATTATTTTCCCTCATTGTTCTCTAACACTGGAACTTAATAAACACCCCTTCGAAGTAGTCATAGCATTTTTCACCAAATGTTTGCTGATGTGTCATATCATACTACTTGAGTTATATTGTCAGAAGAGATGCATGAAATTGAAAAGGTGTAACAACCACGTTACAAAGCAGCACTGCCTGGATACCATTGCTGTGAAGGACTAGAAATGAAAGCATAGTAATAGCAAAATACAGACCAAAGTCCATATTCTAAATCATTTTTTACTTCTTATTCAATCAATCAATCAATCTTCAATCTTATTCTATTGAAAGAGACTGCATGGAACTGAAAAGCACATTTCTTTATGTCATGTTGTTACCATTTCATTTTCCTCATAGGCTCAACTAGTTAACAAGAATAACCAACAATTTTGTGGAGGAACGATTCTGGACCAACATTTTGTTCTTACTGCAGCTCACTGTATTGATAAGAATAAATACTTTCGCATTGTTGTCGGTAAGTGAATTGAACGTCTGCAAAACCACAGTAGCACCATTTTGAGGGTCATTGTGAATTTGGAGGTACTAACTAATGGTAAAGGTGATAGGGAAATAACTATTGGATCATGGGAGGAGGAGCAAATATCATCACATATGATTGACCCGATAGGAGCTAATGGACAAGGTAAACTTCTACGTGCCCATATTTTGTCATTTACTCAAGTGTTGAGTGCTAATATGGAAATTTCATGTTTTGGCATTAGTGCGAGAATGTGGTATGGTTTTGTGCTGATTGTAGATATGTTAACTACTAATTGCTTGGGGTGAATTGTGTGTTGATATTTTGGGTCTATTGTATGCTCAATTATGTAAGTACAGTTTTCTTGACCTCTTTTAATTTTTTGTTTTTTTATTTTTGTAACTTTCGATTGCCAGTAGGAACAAATGGTTTCAGTTACCTTACACAAATTTATAATGATAAATGTAATTTATTTTTACATATGTTATAAATTAACAGCACTCTGGGTATATACATGGTATGGGTGAGGAGGACCTCTACTTTATTGATGGAAGTAACTTAAAGGCAAAGTGAACATGTAAGAAAAGCTTTTACGTGTTAAATTAATACTCCTTTTTTTCTCTAAATCAAAGATTTATCTTGAAAGATACAGTGATGTTTGCTTGGGGGAGAGATAATATGCAGACATTTGGATATGATATAATGGGCAACTATGTGCTATAAGTAGTGAAATATGTGTATGGGCACAAACCTCAGTCGTTGGGCTTTTATAGGAGGATATGTGACACTGTGCATCTTTAACAATTATTGGCATTAATTGTATTTATTAATTAATTAAAGTATTTATTTAGTGCAACCCGCTACAAGAAACAGATTTAGAGCACTAAATGACTACCAATTTGTCATGTTGTATGAAACTAGATGGAGTGAAGAACACTTTTGGAGTTTGGCATGTAGTCTTTAAAGTTTGCACATTTAACAAGCGTTTATGGGTCTGCTATATTTTTTTAATCTGTACAGTTTTTATATTCTGATTGCTCATTGTCATATTACAGTCTGTGGCCCCACCACCATCTTTTCAGGACACACCGGGAGATCCTCCAGTCAGGTGGTCGATTTGGTTTGATGCGTTTGAAACTTGTTCCAGAATCAGGGCAGAGAGAAAGAAGTTTCTGCTTTTCCACCCACTGGGTTTTAAGGGAAGATCTACTTTTAAGCACTTACCAGTCTTGTTGTTAGATGAGGGTGAAATTCTTGATGACTATCAGCAAGCGGTAAAGAAGCTTCAGAACAGGCTTGATAAACAACCCAGTCTAATTATGCTTAGACATACGTTTTTTAAATGCAAACAAAAAATGGATGAAGATGTTGATACATACAGAACGGTTCTTCGTGGACTGATTTTGGAATGCCAATTTGACACCTTCACAGATCAGTTAATTAGAGACCAGTTTGTGTGCCAGTGTAAGGATAATCAGATTAGTCAAAAACACTTGTCCATGGGTAACCCATCTTTGGAGGACACCATCAAAACGGCAAAAAGCATAGAAATATTCCAAATGATATCCTAAATCAACTCAAGAGTGCCCTTAAGAAATATAAAGGTACGATATAAGACAAGTCTGAGCTTTAAAATAATTATTCTGTTGTTTCTTAGGGCCTGGCAGAGACAAAGAAAGTGGGATATTTTCTTTGAACTAATATTGCACACAAATTACTGGTCACAATTTACCTCACGTTTCAAACTCTGGCAAGACTTGCTCGGGTCAAACAGGCAAAATATTATTTTCAGGTTTTCACTTTTAATGTACTTTCTTGTAGCAAGTGCAAGATACGGTTGACTCCTTGGTTTAATATAGGCACACTCAACCCAGCTAAACAGTTTTCTGCTATTAAACATATAGAAGTCATGCATATTAGATTAATGTTTGACCTCTTTTCGAAATATTTATTTTCCACAAGAAACTTTATTGGACTCAAAACAGAAGTAAAAACAAGCCTCCTTCATTTTTTACACCTTGTAAAGTACATAATTTATGTTGTTCAGTGGCAACCCCACCCACCCTGAGAGCTATGAAGATTCACAGTAGTAAGAGACTCATTAATAACCAGGTTAGAGTTAAATGCTTTTCAAATTCACTATATCATATCATCATGTCACCATGCCTATCTTACGCTTCTTCCCTAATAGTCATTTCCAAGTCTCAAGGAACAGAGTGATCTAGGGCAAACCAAAGTTGGTGAGCCCTTGTTTAAATATTTTAACAAATGCTTCCTTAACTTTTCAAATTCCCCACCTCAGCCACCACACCCGATCAAACAAATCCCACAACAATCTTTCGTCACAATCAAATACCATAGCTTGGGTACCCACTCATGTACAGTTGGAGAAGATTTCATCTTCCATTTTAGGGCAGTTAGCTGTTTTGTCACCAATTACATGTTTACAATTAGTCTCCAGTCAGAATTGTATGCCTCTTTGAAAGTTGCCGGTTCCATTCCCAATACCAGTGCTGCTGGAACCAGCAGCGCCTGATACCCCAGGACACCTTTTATATGGATTAAAATTTCCTTCCCAAAAAAAGTTTCAGCACTGGACAACACTGCCAAATATGGAGCACACCTCCATCCTGCCTCAATCACACCAACATTTCCCACCTATTTAAGCACGCATAGCCTTTTCTACCATTTGAGTTATATACTAAAGGGTCATAGGTTTATTCAGTGTTTATCTGCTCTGAATATTGGGACTCCAATTGGAAATGCCCTTACATAACTCTAGGCAGCAGCACAAATTAATGTTTTCCCCTAGAGTCATGCCCCATTTCTTCATAAAAGACCATTTGGTCAGGCGGTTTACTTCAAATAAAGCAGAGTATATGTTAGAAACCAATTCTTTTGGAGGTGTAGATGGTCAGCAGTTTTTCGGAAGAGGGTAGTTCCCTTGCTCCCGCCATCTTATTCTCTGTGGGATGGGGTCAATGTCAGAGTTGAAAGTAATGCATGTGCTTTGATTCATCTATTCAAAACACAATTTGCATATCTCAAAGGGTTTAATATTCCCTTTAGGAAGTAGGTCTCTCAGCATTAAACAACCCCCTTGGTGTCATTTGGTGAATTTGCCTAAGTGTTGTGTCGGAGAAAAGTTGGGATTTGAGAAAAATGGTGTAAACGGGGAAAAGAAGGATGAAATATCTTGGGCCGTTGTAACTTTGCCCCAGGTTTTTAATGTTGAATGAAGAATGACTAACACTTAACCCACCTGTAGCCTATGTTTTCTAGGAAACCATGCGACATCCCATGGACCTCGGTCCAGTAGATCTTCCTGCATATGTATGGATGCTTCTCAATCTCCCTGAGAGACCATTTGAAATGGAGTCAAAGGTGGGCCGCTTGGTGATACTGAGTGGCATTGGGTAGTTCTAGTTTCCTGAGTTCCTTGCAGCTGAGAATACAGACTTAAACATTTTAGGTTTTTTGCCAGGCCATATAAAGAAGTTTATTGCACCCTGGTGATCAACCATGTCTTTTTTTGGTACCAAAGTGGGAAGCATCTTAAATAAAGACAGAAGTCTGGGCAGCACATTCATTTTCATAACGGCTACCCTGCCTAACCATGAAATGAACAAAAGTTGCCAACTGTCTAAGTGTGCCTTAATGGGAGAGAGGAGTCTTGGACAGTTGGTAGCATACAACTTCCCCAAGGTTAGAGTTATGTAAACTCCTAAGTATTTGATTGTCTCTTTTGCCCATTTTCAATATGAGATTTTGACCACTTGTTGCTTCACTGCCTCACTTAACCCAAAGCCTAACATCTCAGATTTTTCCAGGTTCACCTTGAACCCAGAGATTTCACTGTACTTTGTTATAACATAAAACGCAGCTTTAACAGACAATTCTGGTTCTATCATTGTTAGTAGAATGTCATCCACGAAAAGGAGTATTTTATTTTGGTCCCCTCAAAAGGCATGTCTTTTATTTACCCACAGTCCCTAATCCTGGCCACCAGTGGTTTCACCACCAAAAAAAATAATAATGGAGAAAGGAGCACCCATGTCTTGCTCCTTTAGTGAGATAAAATTTGTCTGTCATAATATCATTAATTCATTTTAGCAGTCAAGGACTTGACTTCTATGAATGTCTTCATATCTAATCTAATCTAATACATCATGCATTAGACTCATTAAAGACCAATTGACGCTGTTGAAAGTGTTGAAAAAGTAGGACATATGGGGTCCATTCGCCAAACTTTTTTTTAAAAGTTCACGTCCATGTTCAACAGAGCTGTTGGCCTATACGAAGCACAGGAATCCATAGGTGGCCAGCTTTGTGAAACAGGTAATATTTGCTTCCATTATTGATGGTGTAACTGTTCTAGATTGGAGAAATGAGTTAAATAGTTTTACAAGTTTTGGGATAGTTACAGATCAAAAGTGTGAAAAACAGATATTTATCAGCCCATCTTGGCCTGGGGTTTTTATTAGACTCCAAAAGTTTAATCTGATTCTTTGGCCACTGTGTTATGGGCCTGCAGGGCCTCGCTTATTTAAGGAGGTAATGTGGGCCACTGAACCATAGATAGGAAGGCTATTTGAATTGCCCGGTTTATGGAATCTGCAGCATAGAGGCTCTTATAGTATTCTGTAAAGATTTCTCATTTTGCTTGCTCACCCTGCTGGACAAAGGCCTAGGAAATTTTAACATTAGGAATTTTGTTTTTAGTCGCAGACATTTTAAGATGCCTTGCTATTAAAGTGTAAGACTTGCTGGTCTTTTTGTAAAATTTTAGTTTCAAGCATAGGAGAGTTTTTTCAGGCTTTTCCATTGCTAAAGGATTGAGTTGGCCCCGCACGGACGTTAGAGATGTAAGGGACCTAAGATAACCCATAGACTTCTACCTTGTTTCTTCCAATTTCAGGTCTGCTTTTAATGTCGGTCTAGTTAAAATCCATTTTCTTTTTTCTGTATCAGTGCAGCTATGCCTTGGCCTCTAAAAACTGACATAAAGGCATCCCATAAGTATAGCATGATACCTTCTTTAAAAGAGATTTATCAAATCTCCATTTTTCGATTTTGTTAGGCCTCACACATGTCACCCTCCCATGTAAGCGTTGTATGAGCTCAAAGTGCTATCACTCACATCTTTGTACTAATAGTGGCTTGCAGAATTAATTGGGAACACCAAGCATTATCTACTTTACTGTATCTACTGTGAGTATGATCTATGAACGTGTGAAAAGTATGTATATTCTTGTTCAAGTGGTACAATTCAGGCCATATTTCGAGCAGTCCCTATTATTGTAGTTTACTTCAACTTTACTTGGCATTGCTCCCTAAAGATATCTGTCTTGTGGGTGACCATCTAATGTGGGCTATGGCACCAGATTAATGTCTACGACCCATATTAGTTTTCCCAAGCTTATTCTTTTACTTTGTCAGTCAAGTTCAAGAGGAAATGTTCCTGGCCTACATTTCATTTGTATGTAGCTAAGATGGCTATCCCCTCCTCCCCCCATAGCTCCTGTTATGTAGGCAAAACATGTGCACTTGGAGTCTGATACAGCTCTTTTTCACTGTAAAGTCAATGTCTCTATGTAATATTACCAGAACTCCACTCCTTTTTGCCTCTGCTATAGCAAATATTTGCTATGGATAGAGCATGTTCAGCAAACTTGAAACAGCCTGTTTAAGGAATTAGATTACTTGGATGTAGATTGTTTCAGGAAGTTTAAATTTTATTACTCACCAGATTTTATGTCTTTTAAAGAGGGAATTGAAAGCTTTGACATTCCAGGTTATTATCTTTTCCATAGCTGTGTGACTATAAAAGCTCCTTTATTTGCTGCTGTACTAACTCCTGGAAGATATGTGCAAAGTGTGCCTGATTGTCCAACAGTCGCAACCCACAAGCTCCAAGGGTGGGCACCCTGTCTTCCTTCCCTCCCACATAAACCATCCTAACCTGAGAAGAAGGACTTAACATATCTAATTCAAAAACAACCCTCCTGGAAAAGGATTAGATGCATCATTGGGTGAAATGCATGGTAACCAAACATGCTCCCCAGCAGTGGTGCTTTAACAAGTTTTGGAGTGGGGGTGCTGGCATCAATGTTACATCACCAAAGTCATTTAGATTGTTAAAAATTCAAGCATCACACAAAGAGCAAGTATAGAAAATGAGCAATGCCAGTTCAGTAGGAGAGTGGTATGGGTGTGGTATGTAGCCAGTGGTGCATTTTAGAGCACACTGTCACAAATATATTACTGAAGCAGGGTATGGTAGTGCATTGTCTTTTAAAAACAGCACTTTTTCTTTTAAAATGACAACAAAATGGGCACTGACATGCAGTTTTAGTGATAAAACCATTTCGCGCATACAAAATAACGTGTGGAAATCTAGTTTCAGCAAATGTTTGTCATTTGCACAACACCAAGTAAAGTGTCTTGGTTTGCTTTATCCTATTATCTCTTTATTTTCATCACACTTCAGAATTACAAAAATTACAGGATTACATTTGTGCTTTCCTAACTGATGATGTGTTGTGAAATATTTGTCTAGTTCACTCACAGGTATTTAAATGTTGTGTTATAAAAGTTATTAAAAAACTGACATCCTGTAGCTATAGCATCCTCCCCAGCCTGGGTACTTGCCAATGACTACGTCACACACGGAACTTAGTATAACACGTCTTTATTTATCTGCATGTAACCGAGAACTCAACATTCTAAGCCTGCATTCATTTTGCAATGCTCTAATGCTTATGTCACAGTTCTACAGAGTCCATCTGGAGCCAAAAGTGTTCAATCATTGCTAACTCAAACGACACTACAATAGCAACTACCTCTGTTGCAACAAGATTGTCAGATCATTTGCTTTACAAAATCCTCTAACTTTGCAGTCAGAGAAAGAAAAGTAAACACCACTCTCCATGTTAAAAGAATAAGCTGCAATTTGTCAGAAGACATAGCCTGACATTTGACCTCTGTCTTTAGACACGTAGCAAATGTGACAAGATAGAAACAAAATGTAAAGGCATCTTAATTTCTCATTTACCTTCAGAACTCCAGCAAGTTTATTTTGGTGGTGCTGCAGAAAGCACCCCCAGCTCCCCTACTTCCAGTGCCTATGCTCCCCAGATCCTCTCGCACCCGCTCCCTAATTTCTGCACTTTAGGTGGGTGGCCCTTGCAATTTTAATGAAAACTGTATGCTTGTGAAGGCAACTAAGCATATAACTTTTAACTCAGCTCAGTCAATTTGCCATCTGTAGCTTACAGTCTCTACTTTCAATTTTACTGCACGGAATTCCTTGGTGAACTGGGACTCTCCCAATTCTCTTTTGGTTTCTGTGTTCCATCTTACATTTCATGGGATGCTGTGGACTGGGAGGTATCAGTCATTAGTAGGGCTTCATTTCATTTTTCCACAGTGTGACTCATATAGGTTTTAGAGTCTGATTGAAACCATAATGTAAATGGTAAAGTCCATCTCTGTGGTCTGTCTCCTGTGAAGTTCTCAGGTGATGGGTCAAACGCTTCTTAAGTATGCTTCATGATAGGTCCTGCCAGAGGGATACTACACTTTCACTGAAAGTGAAGTTTTTCGATTTCCCGTCTCTCTGATGACATTGTCCTTCAACTGGGAAGCCCCAATTTCACCCAAAAAACTCAAGGCTAAAACTCCGGGGCTTTTCTTAGAGCTACAACTCATAGTGCTTGCATAATCGGGATTACAAAATTTTGGTCCTTGTGTAAGATAGGTGCGATCAATCTGTATAGTATTTTTTGATGTGTGAGCTCCTTCTGCCTCTCTTACATTACAGAATCTGGTATTGTCCCTGCGTGACCTGCCTTTCAAGTCATCGTATCCCGGCTCATACCAACTAAGGGGTCGATTCCGATTCGGGCCGGAAAAAGCACCGACCGACTCGGATCCGGAAAAAATACCGACCGACACGTACCCGTGGCGCACGACACGCCAAGTACGATGCAAGGCGCGAAAAATCCGACCGACACGTACCGAAACCAAGTCGACCGACCGAGCCGCACGGAAAACAGCAATCCGGCCGGAAAAACACGCGAATCCAACCGACCGACACGCACCCGGAACAAATCCGACCGAAACGTACACGCGAACTCCAAACCGCAAAGTACGATGCAAGGCGCGAAAACCACGAGCGAGTCGGACGGAGGACAAGCCGTACGACCGACACGCATACAAAACCGAGCCGAAGCAACACAATACACCGCGACCGACGCGTACGCAGCATAGAAAACTGCACAAACACAGCGTGAACGAAACGGAGAACACCGTACGAGACCAATGCAGGGTCCGACTCGGTCACAAGAACGTTTCCAACATACACAAACAGCACAAAGGAAAAATCACCCAAAAAAAGGCCAAACAAGCAATTACCAAGCCAATAAATACTGGGGGGTGGGGACAGAGAACAAAGACACACCCACAACTCCACCTATATAAAGGACACAAATCACAACCATGAGCCTTTGCAAATGCCATTCCACTGCCAGCACCCAAGAGAAAGCAACCACACACCCACAGCTCATCCCTCACACAAGCCACACACCATCAGCACACCAACAAATACCTACCTCACATACACCCAGCAAAACACACACTCACACACCCTCACCTGCACACCAACACACACATCACCCACCATCACCACCCATCACCTTGCCCCCCAAGAAGAATCCCAAGTTCCTAGATAGTGAATTGGAAGTCATGGTAGACGAGATCCTCAGGGTGGAGCCACAGCTGTTTGGCACACTGGTCCAACAGACCCCCATGTCGCAGAAAACCAAGATGTGGGAGAGGATCATCAACAGGGTGAACGCCCAATCACCATGTCGGCGCACAAAGACCGACATCCAGAACAGGTGGTATGACGTGCGCAGGAGGGTACGGAAAATGCTGACGAAAGACTACATCAACAGCCAATACACCGGCAGTGGCCCTCCTGCCAAGCCAATATACCTCAGGCCCTGGGAGGAGAAGGTGCGGGCCATCCTTCCGCCAGTGAGCATATATGGACTAGAGGACATCCCAGAGCCTGGTGAGTACACAACAAATGTACACAATATACTGCCACAAAACACACACATCACTGTCAAGGGGAGAGTCAAACCATGCACTCATAGCAATTACACAGCAACCAGAACAGAATCATCCCAAAATGTGTATGTCAGTCAGATAAACACAACACATGCCATCAAAAAAGTCACATCCAACTGTGCCAACACATGTACAAACACAACTACAACTACAGCTAGGCAGTGGCACAAATAGAACTAACAAACACATCCACACATGTAGCCACCACAACAACACCAACACACAGTGAAGACCACTCAAAGGAAGGAATTCTGTGTATGCTGGCCAAGTCAGTGTAGCCAATAGCATCATGGGAGTCGCAGTCACACATATTGCCCCCCACAACTGTCCCATCAACACCACCATGAACCATGCGCACATCACAGGGAGTGGAGAAGGACTCACAAGATGGCTGACACTGGCAACTGCTGTGGGGAGCACAAGGCCCTGCTGGCAACTGTGCACCAACAAACAGCAGGACACCACTGACTGACATCCTGAGAGACAACTTACACTCCCTGCAATGCAAGCACGTTCCATGGTGGGATAACTGGCTGGCTGGCTGGGTGGGAAGGAGGACTTGCAGCACTAACCATAGTCACAAGCACCTCCCCTCACACCCCCCAACACAAACTCCACAGTACCCACCTGGTAGAATGCAATGCCCCCCATCCTAACACAAGATCCCACAAAGAACCACCACCTTGGGTTATGTTGTGTGAAGCACAGGGCCACTCTTGGGACTCTTAGCCAAACAACTGCCAGGACAACACTCCCAGCCATCCTGTCAGCACAGCCAGCCCACCCCACAGGGAAGCAGAATCAAAAGGAAGGAAGCATGGGCATGCTGGGAAGGGGGTGGAGGCAATAGCATGATGGGAGTCGTAGTCACTGATATTGGTCACCCCCACAACTGTCCCATCAACACCACCCTGAACCATGCTCACATCACAGGAAGTGGAGAAGGACTCACAAGATGGCTGACACTGGCTACTGCTGTGGGGAGCACAAGGCCCTGCTGGCAACTGTGCACCAACAAACAGCAGGACACCACTGACTGACATCCTGAGAGACAACTTACACTCCCTGCAATGCAAGCACGTTCCATGGTGGGATATCTGGCTAGCTGGGTGGGAAGGGGGACTTGCAGCACTGACCATAGTCACAAGCACCTCCCCTCACACCCCCCAACACAAACTCCACAGAACCCACCTGGTAGAATGCAATGCCCCCATCCTAACACAAGATCCCACAAAGAACCACCACCCTGGGTTATGTTGTGTGAAGCACAGGGACACTCTTGGGACTCTCTAGCCAAACAACTGCCAGGACAACACTCCCAGCCATCCTGTCAGCACAGCCAGCCCACCCCACAGGGAAGCAGAGTCAAAAGGAAGGAAGCATGGGCATGCTGGGAAGGGGGAGGAGGCAATAGCATGATGGGAGTCGTAGTCACAGCTCTACATCCCCCACCACATGGCCCAGCAAGCTCACACTCACGCATGCACATCCCACAGAGAGTGGAAAGGCCCATCAAAGATGTCTGACACTGTTGCTGTGTCGTGGGGAGCACAAGGGCATGCTGGGTACTGCACACCAACCAACAGCAGGACACCACTGTCAGCCATCTTGCCATTGCTCTCACACCCACACACACTGAACTCCACACAAATGCAAGTAAGTATGGGAATGCTGGGAAGTGGGGTGGAGGCAATGGCATGATGGGAGTCGTAGTCACAGACATAGCTCACCCCCACAACTGTCCCATCAACACCACCCTGAACCATGCTCACATCACAGGGAGTGGAGAAGGACTCACAAGATGGCTGACACTGGCTACTGCTGTGGGGAGCACAAGGCCCTGCTGGCAAATGTGCACCAACAAACAGCAGGACACCACTGACTGACATCCTGAGAGACAACTTACACTCCCTGCAACGCAAGCACGTTCCATGGTGGGATAACTGACTGGCTGGGTGGGTGGGAAGGAGGGCCGGCTGTCAACCAAACACAACCAATGCAGACCATGTTCACACCCCAGAAAATACATAGAAATGCCCAAATAATGCAGGACAATGTGCCACACCAATATCAACCCCTGACTGTGACGACTTAGGACAATGCAATGTACAGGCCCGCACCCAGAGGCACAGTCACAACTGTCATGTGTGTCAACCATTGATGCCTGCAGAAACATAACATACATTGTTTGTGTCTCCCAAAAACAGGTGATGATGGGGACACAGCAGCAGACGCTGAGGAGTCCCAGTCCCAGGCTCAAGAGGATGCCGAGCTCACTGGCGTCGTACAGCCTCTGTCCTCCTCGGACGATGAAGAACAACCTGGCACATCCGGTGCAAGTCAACATGCAGCACCAGCAGGACCACCAGCTGCAGCACCAGCAGGACCACCAGCTGCACCCCCTGCACCCACCCCTCCAACGACTGTCACCACGAATACCATCCCTGCCGACATGGACAGAACAAGGAGCAACACCAGCACAGTGACCCTGGACCAACCTGGGGCCATGGACACCACCACCACCACCAACCCCCAAGGTGGACCAGGGTTATCTGTGCGTGCCACTGCACACACTGCACATGTCAGCAGGGGTGGTGGGAGGGGTGGGAGACAGAGGTCGCTGCTTGCAGACGTTGCTGGTGTGCATGATGACCCACAACTGGTACGCATAGCTGATGCGTACCAGTCCAGCACCGGAGACCTCAGCCAGGTAGTGGGGCTCCTCAGAGACATTAAACAGCAGCAGGCTGCCCATCATGCCCGCTTGGACTCCCACATGTCCCACGTGGAGTCACACATGTCCCGTGTGGACTCACACATGTCCCGCGTGGAGTCCAAGTGGGATGCACTGCATGAGATGACGGCGGTGCACAGGGACATTTTACAATGCCTCCGCCAGATGAACAGCAACCAGTCCACACCTCCCTGTGTGCCAACAACATCTGGTGCCGAACAAACTGCAACTGCCACAGGGAGGGAGGAGGACTCTGGCGGAGAGTCCCCTGCACCGCAGCAGCCTGTACTTGAGGGGCCCCCCCAAGAAGAGGGGTCGTCCGAGGAGGGAAAAGTGAGAGGCCGATGGCCAAGCGCAACTCCCAGGAAGCCTGAACCTGTTCTGGATGTTCGCCTTTGTGCACAGACTGTTCACCCTGTTGACGGCAACACTACTCCCACACATTGCATGGGGAGTACAAGTTGGACCAATGTGTCAGACAACTGTGGCCCCGATACTGGGGATCCTGTCTACCAGGACTTTCAATTCACCTAGGAACTTGGGATTGCAAGATTTATGTACAGCACAACCCATCCTATGCACTATTAACACAAATGTATCACAATAAACACACTAATACACCATACTTGCCTCTGTCGTGATTCCAACGTGGGTGCTGTTATGGGGATGATGAACTGCAAAATTACACTGTGTATGCGAACTGCAACAGCAAGGACAACACAGGCATGTGAGTACAGGCAACGTGACACACATGAGGGAGACACACCACCAGGGCTACACAACACATACACACCTAGGCCATCTGACTCATTGCCTACACTGATGTTGCCAGGGAAGACGGTGCAATGCACAGACACCACACCCATTCCCAGTTGTAGTCAAGTAGCCCACAGGTGCAGTAAGCAAATGGCAGTCAAATGTGTGACCACAGACAACGCACATCACAAAGTGAAGCACAGGTTTATTACACAGTTGCAACATGCCGTAACCACTACAGATGCAAGGTAATCCCACCTGGCAGCGGGCACACAGTCAACAACTGTAGACGGAAGGAAGTCCATGGGTGTGGCGCACATCACCTGTAGGGACACAACAGCTACCAGCCTGGATGTGCAATCACGTCGTCGGTGGACACAGTTGACCAAACGAATCTGAAAGTACCCTGTGAAGGACAGAAATGACACACAGTCAAAAGCAATGGAGTACAGGACAGAACAGCAAAACTCATGCACAATACATGTTACAAGATACCCACCCAGAACCAAGTTAGCATGTCAACACTGTTGGGGAGTACAGCCCACCTGTCACCACACATCGCAACACACATCCA
Organism: Calotriton arnoldi; assembly: GCA_963921515.1. NCBI lineage: Eukaryota > Metazoa > Chordata > Amphibia > Caudata > Salamandridae > Calotriton > Calotriton arnoldi. The sequence continues at coordinate 1,051,575 of CAWUFW010002153.1, read as the reverse complement.
GTCAAGTAGCCCATGGACACACTCCAACAGCACCAGAGCACCACCCACACATCATGCCAACTCACATCATTGACATGACACCTCAGGATACTCACATTCAGCTAAAGAAGTTGGTGATGAGCTGTGTGCGGACATCACCATCACCATCATCATCATCATCGTCACTGGCATCGTGGTCCAGGCCAGGATCCTCCACAGGTGGCGGATGTTGGTCATTGTCATCCTGGATGAGAGGCAACTCCTTCCGCACTGCCAGGTTGTGGAGCATGCAGCAGACGATGATAATCTTGCACACTTTCGCAGGGGCATATGGGAGGGACCCTCCGGTCTTGTCCAGGCAGCGGAAGCGGCTCTTCAGGAGACCAAAGGTCCGCTCAATCACTCTCCTGGTCCGACCATGTGCCTCATTGTAGCGCATCTGGGCTGGTGTCACAGGGTTCCTGAGGGGTGTCAGCAACCACGGCATGTTGGGGTATCCCGAGTCACCTACGGACAGACAAGTGCACATTAGCTGACTTGGAAAAGTGGGCGGAATACTACAGATCAGATCACACACAATGGCACAAAGTCAGTACACACCGACAAGCCAGGCACGCTGGTTCTGCATCTGTGCCATCATCCTGGGGATGCGACTACTCCTCATCACAAAGGCATCGTGTGCTGAACCAGGGAAACGGGCACACACGTGTGTGATGGTCATGTCTGCAAGACACACCACCAGTGCATTGACCGAGTGGTAGTGCTTGCGGTTCCTGTAGGCCTGCTCCTGGGCCTGTGGTGGTACCAAAGCCACATGTGTCCCATCAATGGAGCCAATTACATGCGGCATCCTCCCCAGGGCATAAAAGTCACTCTTCACGTCAGTGAGTCGTCGCAGTCTAGGGAAATAGATGTACCGGTTCAGGAAGAGCAACATTGCCGCCAAAACATCGCGGAGCACACGGCTGAACATGGTCTGTGACATCCCACCAGCAGTCGCCACAGTATGTTGGAAGGTACCAGTGGCAAAGAAGTGTAGGGCTGCCATCACCTTCACCTTGGGGGTCAGCGCTGTAGGATACGGCCGGCCAGGCTGCAAATGTGGGGACAACTGCACTGCCAAATCCTCAATCAGCTGCCTGGTGAAGCGGTACCGTCGGATGCTGTCCCGTTCCACCATCGTTGCCAGGTCTGGGAATGGCCGATGGACAGCAGGAGCCCTGCAGTGCAGAGGAGAAGTAAGCAAGATTGTCAGTCACCCCACATATGCGGCATTGAACACACTCAAGATCCCAACATACATCATTATGAGGCACAACTACATGAAGTGTGCAGTACCGGAAGGACATGTATGGTACATACATGGCCAACATCTGTCAACACGGTCCAACAGGTGGCATCAATTAGTCCCAGGTTGGCCCATTGGATATCATGAGGCCGTGTCACAGTTCCCATCTCCTGCTGCCGTGTCACAATAACCCCCCACAGTGACATGTGAGGACAGATGTGCCCCAGGCACCACAGCTCAACGACAGGTACATTCCCAGGGACCCTGTAATGCCACATGGACACTGGCATTACATGGAGTATCATGTATACACCACAGCAAAACAACCATGACCCCCACAGGTAGTGGCCCCACTTGCCACGGCAGGACAGACATGGACGTCTGTGACACACACGCACAACATCAGAGTCCATGCACACACAACGTGGATGTGGAGACTGTCTCCCATTGTGCACATGAAATCAGAGACATTGTAAACACTACATGCACAAAGACTGTGGAGGACCATCACTATTGTGCCACTGGGACACCCTGGCTCAAACATACCGTCCCACATGGGACTCACGGGGTATGTGACATGACATACACATACACCACTGTGAAATGTGACCATGGCACATGCACAGATATGAACAGTTGCACATCACAGTGGTCATGTACACGTAACACCCAGGATCCTGTCCCCATGAACACGTGCACAGCCTGGGGGTGGCTGCCCACAGGTGACACCCACAGGACAACATGTACACCAACATACACACAATAGGAAATGCATCCTTACATGCCTTATGATAAAGTTTGGACAGGCTGTCGTGATGTAGGTGTGCCCCTCACTCCCTGGGAGCTATCTGTGGCTGGCATATGTCCATCTGAGACAGGCATGCTGACATATGCCAGTCACATGTACAGTGATGCGTTGTACCGCAATGGACCGATCGGTGCCTCCGGCCGGCCCATTGCATTCAATGTGTGCGGGTACGCGTTGTACCCCTGATGCGCGTTGAACTGCAATGGACCGATCGGTGCCTCCGGCCGGCCCATTGCATTCAATGTGTGCGGGTACGCGTTGTACCCCTGTGCGCAGTTGTACCGCAATGGACCGATCGGTGCCTCCGGCCGGCCCATTGCATTCAATGTGTGCGGGTACGCGTTGTACCCCTGTGCGCGTTGAACTGCAATGGACCGATCGGTGCCTCCGGCCGGCCCATTGCATTCAATGTGTGCGGGTACGCGTTGTACCCCTGTGCGTGTTGTACCGCAATGGACCGATCGGTGCCTCCGGCCGGCCCATTGCATTCAATGTGTGCGGGTACGCGTTGTACCCCTGTGCGCGTTGAACTGCAATGGACCGATCGGTGCCTCCGGCCGGCCCATTGCATTCAATGTGTGCGGGTACGCGTTGTACCCCTGTGCGCGTTGTACCGCAATGGACCGATCGGTGCCTCCGGCCGGCCCATTGCATTCAATGTGTGCGGGTACGCGTTGTACCCCTGTGCGCGTTGTACCGCAATGGACCGATCGGTGCCTCCGGCCGGCCCATTGCATTCAATGTGTGCGGGTACGCGTTGTACCCCTGTGCGCGTTGAACTGCAATGGACCGATCGGTGCCTCCGGCCGGCCCATTGCATTCAATGTGTGCGGGTACGCGTTGTACCCCTGTGCGCGTTGAACCGCAATGGACCGATCGGTGCCTCCGGCCGGCCCATTGCATTCAATGTGTGCGGGTACGCGTTGTACCCCTGTGCGCGTTGTACCGCAATGGACCGATCGGTGCCTCCGGCCGGCCCATTGCATTCAATGTGTGCGGGTACGCGTTGTACCCCTGTGCGCGTTGTACCGCAATGGACCGATCGGTGCCTCCGGCCGGCCCATTGCATTCAATGTGTGCGGGTACGCGTTGTACCCCTGTGCGCGTTGTACCGCAATGGACCGATCGAGTGCCTCCGGCCGGCCCATTGCATTCAATGTGTGCGGGTACGCGTTGTACCCCTGTGCGCGTTGTACCACAATGGACCGATCGGTGCGCACCCATTGACAATGGGCTTGCCTGGCAACGGACGCGTTTTCGAATTTCGAACGAGTCGGTTGCTGTAAATTCAGTTGGTCACCCACAACAATGTTGCAAAATCATGTATGTCATGAAGTTGAAGATTTGAAGGATGCTGTGGGCGTGTTTTGGTGCTGCTATTCCATGGATTGGCCAGATTCAGAAGATGCAAACGACTTGGACCTATCACTTTGGACACAAGGGACAGTATCTGCCTCTCCAGCACATATATATTGCTGGCTGTTCCCCTGAGAGCTCACTTGCCTGCACTACATGCTCCAGGACGACATCTGCCACTGCACTGCTGCTGTCTCTGCCCCTCTGGACCCTGCAATGGCACGTACTGTGGAGAGAGCCCCAGCCTTCAGCCTTGAAGAGAACCAGGCCCTGCTGGACAGCCTACTTCCACAGTACAGCAAGCTGTATGGGACACCAGGGGAGCAGGTGAGTGTTCTGTGCACTGCCTTTCTGAATGTGCATTTTGTGTGACTAGCAAGGCTGAGAGTCTGCACGCCACTGGCTAGCAGGCTCACTGAGTAGTTGTCACCCCCCATAGTGTGTAGTGACTTGCACTGGACAGGTATGGTGCAGTGACAGTGCATTTGAACATGGTTTTACTTCCCATGCAATGATACCATGTAGTGACGTCTGGCAAACTGTCCATGGTCAGCTTTGCACTGCCTGTGTACATCATGTGCCCCTGTGATTGAGACATGTATATACAACTGTGTCATGCACGGATATGTTGCATGTGTGGTAATGGCCTTTTCACTTTGTCATCCTGACAGGTTAATGCCCATCGGAAGCAGGAAATCTGGAAGGACATCGTCCGGGCTGTCCGGTCCGTGGGGGTCTACAAGCGCCGGATCCGCAACTGCCAGAAGAGGTGGCAGGACCTTCGGGGCTGGACCCGGAGGATTGCACGGGTCCAGCTGAAGCTGTCGCCTCCTCGCAGGAGGGGCGGAACATGGACCCTGACCCCCCACATGCTCCAGATCCTGGCGGTGGTGTTTCCAGACCTGGATGGGCAGCTGAAGGCCAGACAGCAGCAAGGAGGGGTGAGTCAAAGACTGCACTGTGAACTCTGTATTACATGCTTTGTGCCCTCCTCTGGCCTGGTTCAACTGCCACAGTGCAGCAGTCATGTTGTCCAGGAGCCATGTCCCTCTATTGTGCACTGCCCACTGCTCATCTGATACCCAGGTGTGGCCCTTACATTCAGGGAATTGTGTCACTTGGGACTGTGTCCTTGCAGTTTGCTTCACTAAAGGTGGGGGACAGCATCTGTTTCCCTAACTCTGTTGTGGGCATCATGGGTGGGTCCATTGTTCACACAACGCCTGGGTTTGGACATGTGATCTGCGTGTTGCTTTGATATGCGGTCCACTTGCTGAGCTGAGCCACCACATGTGCCTGGGGTATGTGGCACACGCCCATGCAGCGGGTGGGAACAATGTTTGGGCCCCAGGAGTGTGCAGATTACGTGTGTCACACATACATAGCCAGCTATCCACTGTCCAGGGCACATCCCTCATTCATGTGGAGCAGGACAGTCATGCCTACTCCAGGCCATGCAATGCACTCTGTACTCCCACTCCCGTGTATCAGCTGACACATTGTGCACAGTGATTTGACCCCTCAGGTGTCTGCCTCTGTGTCAGTGTGCTGTGGATTAGTTGCCAGGACTGCTGGGGTGTTTCTTGGTAGGGGCTCAGCATGCCCCTGGAGATGTGACCATAGGAGACGATACTTGTGTGTCACATAGGTGTTTGATCAGCTGCCCGTGCAGACTGGGGTATGCGAATGTGAAGTTCAGGCAGCTGTTCCCCATTCACAGCAAATTGTGAGGGGCTCAGGTTCAGAGGGTAGTGTCACAGGTCTCCCATATGTCCAATAGGTGTGACCTGGACAGATGAGGGTTAAGATGATGTGTTGTGTGGGGGATGTACATGTGCACTTGTGCAGCTCCAGGACTTGCATTCCCCATGACATACTATTGTGACACAGTGCATAGTGTTGTTATCTGGCTGCCAAGTCATACATCACTGAGACAGTGATGTATGACTTAGCAGTCATGCCTCTGCCATGCCATGTGTCAACTTATTGGTGGTCCTGCAGGGGAGTGACATGTGCTACATGCACACCATAGTGGCGCTGGCTATCAGGACATGGGTGCATCATGGTGTCTGTCGCTGGTATGCATCACATGCATTTCCTATTTGACTCTGGGCATCCCTTTCATCCGGAAACCTGTACTGACTCAGTGGCAAGAGCTGTGATGTGTGCATGTCCACATGCCACACCGTGTCCTCTGCACTGTCCAACTACTGTGTACTTGGTGCATGTGTCCACACTGGGGTGTTGCAATCCAACAGACACCAGACAGATGGGTGCAAGGCCATGTGGGATGTGAGTGCCATGCTTGGCATCAGACTGACAATTGGCTTCTCCTGTTCAGTTAGGGCACTTTTAGCAATGTACAACTAATGATGCCAGGGCTTGCTCTGTAATGTGCTGTGCTCACAGTGGTGTGTGCGTTTGGTGCAGGTGACTGATGTCTGTCTGTTTCCCTATTGTTTGCAGATACATCCACGGCCACGGAAGGGGACAGCTCCACGGACCAGGAGGAGCCAGAGAGCCAGACTGGGTCAGCAGCCGAGGAGTGGTCGGAGGGACCCAATGGCACGGAGGGCGAGGGGAGCCACACCGAGGAGTCCTCAGCACCATCCACCTCAGCTGAGGACCAGAGCAACTCGGAGGATGACTCCCTTGTGGAGGCGGGTGTCAGCAGCCACCACACGCCAGCTAGTGTTGCTGTCCCCGCCACCACCAGCACCACCACCGCCCTCCCATCGGCTCCCATTCCCCAGGTCCGTGGAGGCTCCCATGTTCGGGAGCGTGTCTCCTTTGGCCCAGGCACCGCACCCCCTGCCCCTGTGTCCCCTGCTGCCCTGAGTGAGGAGTCTGTGTACCTCCTTCGCCAGCTCCATGTAGGGCAGACAGCCATGCTGAGTGTCCTCCATGCGCACACCGCACTGTTGACTCAGCTGGTGTCGTTCATGGAGGGCATCTCATCGGGCATGTCTGACCTACAGAGGGGCAACAGGTCCATGGACTCCTCCCTGACGGCAGCAGTGTCCCTCCTCAGACAGTCCCTCACCCCTCCTGCCTCTGCTCCATCCACACTCCCCAGCACCTTACCCGTCCCAAGCACACACACACCGGCACAGGCACACACCAGCACACACACGTCCAGCACACAGACACACACGCCACAAACTAAACGCACACGCACGCACAGTCAGGGGACTGAAACCAGACTCACAGGGGATGGGGCCCTGGTACACACACACGCATCCACGGGCACTGCGCAGTCCTCAGTTGCCTCTCCCTCCAAAGCACCCTCCCTTGCCTCACCTGCAACCCCAAAGACCCAGCGCCTCTTCCTCAGTGACCTCGGCCTCTTCCCCTCCGATCCAGCTGCCCCAGCATCCAGGGAGAAGAGGAAGCCCCCCACATGGAGCAGAGTGCCCCTCGCCCCCGGACACCCTCCCCCAGGCGCAGACAGACTGAGGCCCCCACCCGCAAGTCCCCCGGAGTGCTAAGAGCAAGACCCCACCGCCGCCCTGCAGCTCAAGCACCAGGTCTCCTTCCTCCATCCCTCAGGCCCCCACTCCACAGGTGCCCCCACCACACCCTGCCCCAGGTTCCCCCACCCACAGATATACCATCCCCAAGAGGCTCCGGCCTCTCCCCCTGCCACTTGCTCTCCCGGCACCACACCCCCGCTGCGCTTGTCTGTGCCACTGATATGGTGAGGGTGTCCTCCCCCTCTGTCCAGCCCACCTTGCCTGTTCCCCATTCTCCTCCCCTGGTGGTAGGCACTGCAGTGGAGTCCACTACCACCCTGTCTGACTTGGGCACTGCAGTGGCGGACCTGTCCACTCCATCTGCAGGGTCCACTGCAGTCGTGCCGGCACCCACAACATCTGAGCCATGCCCCCAGTTGTGCCGGCACACACCATGTCAGACACCTCCACTGCAGTTGTCAGTGGCTCTCCAGCACCCACCACCCCTTCCCTGCTTCCTCCTGGTGAGCCCTGATCCTGTCCCTGCGGTGCCTGGCCTACCCCCCGGTTGCCCCTCCTAGTGGATTGTCCCTGGTTTTGTGCAGGCATGTGTAGGGTGGCATCTGCCACTGTCACCCACTTGTGACTTTGTTGATGGACTGGCCATTGGCCTTTGTTTATGTTCTACCGGACTTCTACTTTTAATGCCACATATGCTGAATAAAGCAACTTTCTGTTCTCTAGTGCTTTTGCTTCTGATGTACATGATGTTGATGATGCTAACCATGCCCTTGCTGCAGTGATGGTGATATTTGGTCTCATGATAATGAAGTGTTACTGTGCAGGAACCCATGTGGTCCAGGGGGAATGTGTCCTATCCTGTGGTGTATCCATGTCATCCATAGCAGCATCTGAGGGTGTCATGTGTTCAGTATTTGGCAATGGGATTTCCTACTTAGATTGGCAATTTCACATCTGTGGCTTCCACCCCTGCACATCTGTTGTGCCTGCCATTGTTCTATTCGTCTACTTCCCTGACCGTGTGGCCATCTCCAGTGAACATGCAGGTTTGGGCATCAATGGGGAAGGACTCATCTGTGTTGTCAGTGCAACATTGCTATACAAGTGTGTTGGATCTGTGCTGATGATTCCGTTGGCACTTCCATGACCAGGCTGATGGGACGGGAGCCCTCATTTGGTGCTAATTGTTGATTGTGTGTCCCATTGCTGCCATGGTATGGTATCTGTTCACCTCACATCTGCAGTCTCCACAGGGTATCTGCATGTGTGTGCCTATAGGTGCAAATATGTGGGTCTGCATTCGGATGGTCACTTCTGTCATTGTGTCATTGATGATTGTTGACGGTGTCAGCCCCCATGGGTGTTGTTTGTCTGCACATGGCCAAAGTTATGTCTTATTTGCACTGCAGGATTTGGCTCCCCCAATTTATGTTGCAATGGGACACATACACTACTTTGCCACTGATGTGTTTGTTGTTCTGTGACCAGGAATCATCCATGCAGTTTGGCAGTTGCACCTCTTACTTTGTCAACACTTACCTTTTGGTCACTGTGATGATGGGGGTTTGGACCCCATTGCCACAATGTTCAAAATGTGCTGCAGCTATGGACCCCACACTTGCCTTTTGGTCACTGTGATGATGGGGGTTTGGACCCCATTGCCACAATGTTCAAAATGTGCTGCAGCTATGGACCCCACACTTGCCTTTTGGTCACTGTGATGATGGGGGTTTGGACCCCATTGCCACAATGTTCAAAATGTGCTGCAGCTATGGACCCCACACTTACGTTTTGGTCACTGTGATGATGGGGGTTTGGACCCCATTGCCACAATGTTCAAAATGTGCTGCAGCTATGGACCCCACACTTGCCTTTTGGTCACTGTGATGATGGGGGTTTGGACCCCATTGCCACAATGGTCATGGCCTGCTTGCGTTGTGTGTGCCACACACATATTTGTGTGGCACATGTGCTAGGGGGTCACATTGTATGTTCGAAGTCATGTTCGGTGTTGTAGGCATTTGACACAGTCTACACACGCTTGTCATGGTGTTGGGGGGATGTCTTCTTCTTGCATTCCCTAGGTTGTGGTGTGCTGGTTGTGTCATGCATTGTCCATCCTATGGGTGGGGGTGGTAGTGGTGGTAGGCATCCTGCCCCCCCTGGGTGAGGGCGGTAGTAGTGGTAGGCATCCTGCCCCCCCTGGGTGAAGGTGGTAGTAGTGGTAGGCATCCTGCCCCCCCTGGGTGAGGGTGGTAGTAGTGGTAGGCATCCTGCCCCCCCTGGGTGAGGGTGGTACTAGTGGTAGGCATCCTGCCCACCCTGGGTGAGGGTGGTAGTAGTGGTAGGCATCCAGCCCCCCCTGGCTAAGGGTGGTGGTAGTGGTAGGCATTCTGCCCCCTGGGTGAGGGTGGTAGTAGTGGTAGGCATCCTGCCCCCCTGGCTAAGGGTGGTAGTAGTGGTAGGCATCCAGCCCCCCTGGCTAAGGGTGGTGGTAGTGGTAGGCATCCTGCCCCCCTGGGTGAGGGTGGTAGTAGTGGTAGGCATCCTGCCCCCCTGGGTGAGGGTGGTAGTAGTGGTAGGCATCATGCCCCCCTGGCTAAGGGTGGTAGTAGTGGTAGGCATCCTGCCCCCCTGGGTGAGGGTGGTAGTAGTGGTAGGCATCCTGCCCCCCTGGCTAAGGGTGGTAGTAGTGGTAGGCATCCTGCCCCCCTGGGTGAGGGTGGTAGTAGTGGTAGGCATCCTGCCCCCCTGGGTGAGGGTGGTACTAGTGGTAGGCATCCAGCCCACCCTGGGTGAGGGTGGTAGAAGTGGTAGGCATCCTGCCCCCCCTGGGTGAGGGTGGTAGTAGTGGTAGGCATCCTGCCCCCCCTGGCTAAGGGTGGTAGTAGTGGTAGGCATCCAGCCCCCCTGGGTGAGGGTGGTAGTAGTGGTAGGCATCATGCCCCCCTGGCTAAGGGTGGTAGTAGTGGTAGGCATCCTGCCCCCCTGGGTGAGGGTGGTAGTAGTGATAGGCATCCTGCCCCCCTGGGTGAGGGTGGTACTAGTGGTAGGCATCCAGCCCACCCTGGGTGAGGGTGGTAGTAGTGGTAGGCATCCTGCCCCCCTGGGTGAGGGTGGTAGTAGTGGTAGGCATCCTGCCCCCCTGGCTAAGGGTGGTAGTAGTGGTAGGCATCCTGCCCCCCTGGGTGAGGGTGGTAGTAGTGGTAGGCATCCTGCCCCCCTGGGTGAGGGTGGTAGTAGTGGTAGGCATCCTGCCCCCTGGCTAAGGGTGGTAGTAGTGGTAGGCATCCTGCCCCCCTGGGTGAGGGTGGTAGTAGTGGTAGGCATCCAGCCCACCCTGGGTGAGGGTGGTAGTAGTGGTAGGCATCCAGCCCCCCTGGGTAAGGGTGGTAGTAGTGGTAGGCATCCAGCCCCCTGGGTAAGGGTGGTAGTGGTGGTAGGCATCCTGCCCCCCTGGGTAGGGGTGGTGGTGCGCATTCAGGCCCCTGTGTGCATATGTGGCATTGGTGATGGGCATCCCGCCCCTATGGTGCTGCTGTTGCTGGTGTAAGTATATTCTGCATCCCTCTGTGTGTGTGTGTGATGTGTCGTGTACGTGTTGTATGTGTTTTGTGGTTGGTGTCTGGCTTACCTTCTGTGCCGTACGCGTCCGTGCCTGTTCCGGTAGTATATGTAGAATATTGGTATGATCGGGACGAAGGGATTCATGGTTGGTTCGTGTCGTTCGTCCTTCTCGTTGCTTCGCGTCGTCCTCGTCGCTTCGCCTCGTCCTCGTCGCTTCGCCTCGTCCTCGTCGCTTCGCCTCGTCCTCGTCGCTTCGCGTCGTCCTCGTCGCTGCCGTGTTCATCTCGGAGCCGTGGATCGTGTTGTGGCGCGAATCGTAGCTTATGTGCGCCTCTCCCGGATGCTTTGACGTGCCGTGCGTAGCGACGGGTTCGGCGCGTACGGAAAGCGCATCGTGACTTGTCCGGCCGGACGGGGCTGCATTTTTCCTTCCGTGCGACTCGATTCGGGCGTTTCCGGATTCGCCTCGGTCGGAGAACAGGACCTGGTTTGGGTGAGTACGGCTCGGCCGGATTCTTTGCTGTTGTGCGCATCGTACTTACTCGTTCGGTGTGCTGTACGGATCGGTCGGGAAACAGGCTTTCGCATGGCTTTTTTCCCGACCGAATGGTATTGGGTGCGCCTCCGACCGAGATCGGAATCGGCCCCTTAGTCTTCTTCGTTGGCCAAGATCCTTTCTTCAGTGGCCTGGTTTTTCTTGTTGAGGTCTGCCAGCGAAACCATCATCTTTATTTTCGGAGACTGTATCTGAGAAGTAAATGTCCCAGAGATCTTTTGGTGGCATTCAGAGAGGGATGTCATCAAGTCCTCCTTTGTGAAAATGTTGGGATTGTCACTCTTTTTTGCCACCATGTCAAGACTTGTTGTCTTGGGCTCTTTTCTGAATCTTACACACCTTTTTGTGCTTTAAGCCCTTCTTATGTGCTGTTGCATTTAGTATCTAAAAAGGAAGCTGAGATCACCCACATAGCAATGTAGGAGTCACTGCCCTTTCACAATTCACTTGTTGGGTGCTTTATAAGGATATGCTCATGTCCCTTAACTGGAGCGAAAACTGGCTTCTTTTAAGGGATGTTGTCATTAAAGTCCTTTCAAATCCCTTCAGCATGTGAGGAGACTTACTATTGTATGACAGGATGAGTCTATATTCATGCCACCTGAAGATGGAGATTGTTCCTTTAGGTACTTTAATCAATCAGTCAAATAATATTTCTGGAATAAACTATAAAACACATAGAAATAAAACAGATACAATAATAAATACACACAAAATAGAGAACAATAAAACAATAAAGGTCATTATGAGCCAAGAGTCCGCCATGTGGAGAACAACGCAGTGAAAAGGTAATTAGCCACAATAGTCAACATTTCACTTTGTGTGGAGGTTTTCAGTGTCTCCAGAGCAGACTTTAAGTTTCCGACACTTGTGGCTCTTAGTAGGGGGGCAGCAAACATTTGCGTCTTGGAGCAGTATATGCTGGACAGCAAAATAAAAAATCTACCCCATCTTCCATAGCACCGATACAAAATTAACAGCAAGGCAATGGGAAGTAAGATGCGCCTCATTTAGAGATAAAAGGGTTCAATGACAGGATTCTCTTACTGAATTTAAAAATACAGAGTTTTGGCTAAGGCCGGAGTTATGCCATCTATAAAGATTAACATTTAGGCACACGTTGGTACAGAAAAAAAACATTAGTCAGTCTACCATTCTGGACATTGGACAGCTGCCTTGCCTCACACTGCAATTTGTATGCTGACTTTACATATAATGCAAAAACAACAGTTGATGGACAGAATGCAGAACAATGTCATACATTCACCCCAGTACAGAGATCTGGGCCTAAATCCATCGTTTTTTTGCTCACCATGCCATTAAAGTTTGAACCCAGCCATATGCAAATCAGTCTTGACCCTGTGCCTCATGGGAACAGTCCAGCCCGAACTGCCAAGCCAGGTCCTCCCTGGACTGGAAACAAGCATCCTAGGACCGGTTTCGGGGTTTCACCCCTCTTCAGCCAGGATAGCTTGATTCCAGTGGCATGGAGAGCACGGGACCCACGTCTGGGCATACCCGTCCCACTCGGGGTGACATATGCAAAAACAACAGTTGATGGACAGAATGCAGAACAATGTCATACATTCACCCCAGTACAGAGATCTGGGCCTAAATCCATCGTTTTTTTGCTCACCATGCCATTCCAGTTTGAACCCAGCCATATGCAAATCAGTCTTGACCCTGTGCCTCATGGGAACAGTCCAGCCCGAACTGCCAAGCCAGGTCCTCCCTGGACTGGAAACAAGCATCCTAGGACCGGCTTCAGGGTTTCACCCCTCTTCAGCCAGGATAGCTTGATTCCAGTGGCATGGAGAGCACAGGACCCACGTCTGGGCATACCCGTCCCACTCGGGGTGACAAATGCAAAAACAACAGTTGATGGACAGAATGCAGAACAATGTCATACATTCACCCCAGTACAGAAATCTGGGCCTAAATCCATCGTTTTTTGCTCACCATGCCATTCCAGTTTGAACCCAGCCATATGCAAATCAGTCTTGACCCTGTGCCTCATGGGAACAGTCCAGCCTGAACTGCCAAGCCAGGTCCTCCCTGGACTGGAAACAAGCATCCTAGGACCGGTTTCGGGGTTTCACCCCTCTTCAGCCAGGATAGCTTGATTCCAGTGGCATGGAGAGCACGGGACCCACCTTTACATCTAAGGCACTGTTGCATGTAATCAAGTTGGGGTGGTCCCAAAAATGTGAGAGACCAATTTGCCACACCATATTCCTGACATACCCAGACCACCCCAAGGCTGCGCTGCCTGGAAGACCATTTATATCATCAAGTGCAGCCCTAACGTGGGTGAGCTCCGGTGTGCTCCAGACTGTTCTTTAATACAAGATGGGTCTTAGTTTGGCACTTGAAACGATATCTAGATCCCCAAATCTAGATACAAAGTAAGTGTTGGACAGTCAGGTGGAAGTCTCGTATGAACTCTTTCTCACATACAGACAGATTTGTCAAGGTTGAGTGACACCCAACATTCGGCTCCATAAAGGGAGGCTTTCTGGCACTGTGAATTGCAGCATTTTCAGATTACATGTGTACATCCACCTGAAAATGAGTGTGCTTCAATCTCAAGGCGGGTTTGCAAGGCCTTTAGTTTTGATGTACTCCTAATGCTAGGGAGACATGTAGCAAAGGGGGCCGTGACTCCCGCCCTTTGTCTCAGGAAGTGCCTCATTTTGGAGGCCTGTGTCTTCAAGAAATGTGAGATGACAAATTCATCCCGAAAAAGGGGAACACATCCACATGTTCCAGTCTGGAGTTGTTTAAGGTGAAGTTGCTTCTCACACATTTATGTGGACTAAACACCATTAAGTTTGACATTTCCATATTAATTATTAAAGCCTTTCTGATGCATAAATCAGCAAATATGTTTAAAAAGGACTGTAGAACCATAAGGGATTTGGAAACAAAAAGGATATCATCAGCAAATAAAAGCATGGTCGTCTTTGGTCCACCAAGGGGGAGCTCATAGTTAATGCACTGGCTAACCTCCTTAACCACCTGGTTTATATATAGGGTAAAAATGAGGTGGCCAGGCGGCAGCCCTGGCAGGTGTCATGTTCTTCAATAAATGTGTCTTCTTGGGCATAAGACCCCAGCAACTGAGCAGGGAGTACTGCCTATTTCCTGCTTCTTATATTTGCTGTGCTAAGAGTGACAGTGCTTATCTCTTCTTGCTCTTGACTCTGTGCTGATGCTGGGGTTGTTCTTCAATTGAACCTGGCCTTGTTTTCACTCTGCAGAGCGATCCAATAAAACACAAGATGACCACCACAGCTCTGCTCCCCGCCCTGGCTTCAGCGTATATCTCTAGCTCTGATCAGGAAGGCCAAATAGAAGTTTATGCATCCTCTGTCTGTCCGCATTATTCTTGTGGGACACTTGCCTTCCAGGCACCATCTTGGCTTGGCATTGCTTACACCCCCAACTAAATACTTTCTAAATTATTATAAGACAGGTTCAGGTTCAAGATTGACTCCATGACTAGATTACCTAAAGCATTTTACAGAGCTCGAGGCCAGATATTATGATTTGATTTGGTCTCTGGTTGCATTGTTTACCATTTACATAAATGTTCTGACAACCACTCTCAAGCCCCCAATAGAATTGCTTTTGGAACCCAGTCTCTTTTGGCGAAATGTGACTCTAAATGCCCCATTTGGGGCAAATTTTTACAAAACATATTTGTTGAAAGACTTTTATCCAAAGATGATTTCAGAAGGACATATGGTCTAACAGCCAGAGCTGCCGACAATGGCCCTAAGGAGCCAGGTTTGGGTCCCAGCATCAACTCAACATCATGTGATACTGGGCAAATCACTTAGGCCCTTTTTTACTAAGGACCTGCTTAGTCGTTACAAGGCAACGCAAGTCCATATCTGGCATTTACTAAGCCACGCAAAGCCACTTTGCATGCTTTAGCAACTAAAAAGTAAGGTAAGGCAGCACATAGAGCTACCTTGTGTTACTGTGCATCAGGGAGGCGGTCAATGTGTAGAGCGTGGGCCTTCCCATACATCCACCCATGGATTGTAACGCAATCTCAGATTTACTAAGGTCAGTAGACCTGGGATTGAGCTAAAATGGTGTGTCTCCAAAACATAATGAGGAGAAATATCTTTATTTCTCCTTGTTAGTTCCTTTTTCTATGGGTTATGCATTCTGCATCACACATAGAAAAAGGTACGCCTACCTGCACAAAAGCAATCATGCTCCTAACACAGGCACCCTTGCAGCAAGGTGCAAGGATGCCTACGTTGGCACTTGGCAGGTTCAAGTGCCCCAGCGCAAGTAGGGAGCAGAAGTACGCCATATATAGTAGATATGGTGAATTTCTGCTCTCCCCATTTCACACAATGCAGCACAGCAACTGTGCTTGCTCCCCTGCGTTGCGTGAAATGTTACTAAATTTGCCCCTTAATCTCGTCTTGCCTAAAACAAATTAAAAAGCTGACTTTGTGCAATGTAATTTGGTTCACATATAAAGAGCTCTAGGGCCAAGTTCGAGCTATAGAAACTACATAAAACACTTGTATTTAATCTTAATGCAGTTTTGACAAATTACATGCTCAGTAAGTGAAACCCGTCAAATCCCTCTCATAAACTGTGTTTTGCTCAGTAATACCACTGTAAAATATACAATTAGGCAACACCTTTACTGAACGATACCCCAAACCTCTATCTCTATCCAACTCATATTGTCTTTTAACAGTTGTTATTGGCGCATTGTGCTTCGACATGCACCAGTTTCTGGAACCTTTACAAAAATTCCTTGAAGGAGAATTACAGTACACTTTGTAAAATTGTAGAATCAGTCTGAATGTATTTTTAAACAGCTCATTAAAAAAAAACGTTGCTGTGCTGTGCAATACTCTCATTAAATCTTTCAAGTTGTCAATGTAATTGTCCCTGTGTACTTTAAACTATGCACTTTATCATATATCTCAAACGTTTCATTGGGAAAAAACACCTGGTGCACAAGTCGGGGGTATACGGAGTCCTTCCACTTTTTTTTAGAAAGTAGTCTCCTTTTCCCTTAGCCCAGGCTGAGAGGTGTCACTTTGTGCGCCAGCACTGCGGTATTTAGTCAAAATATCGAGTTGGAATTGTCGACTTACTCTAATATCGAGTTTTAAATCTTGTGACACAGAAATATCGACAGCAATAATATCGTGGTCAAGAATATCGACTTTAAGGTAAGAAATATCGATTTCAAAAATATAGAAGTCATTAGTATCGTTTGCAAAAATATAGTTGGTTAAAATATCGATTTTTTAATTAGTGTTATGTATTTTAGTATATATTTTAAATGTATGTGATGTCTTTTTTTGTATCAGTATTGTTTATGTTTTTAAATAAATGTGTTAAATTTCTAGTAGTTATTAATTTTATTTTAATTAAATTTTGCGTTTTTTAGTTCTGTAGCGGGTTGTGGGTTTAATAGGGGAATAGGGTGGGAAGTAATTTAATTATATTAAATGAATGAATATTTAATATTTATTAATATTTATTTGATTGAGATTTTATAATGTTAATTGTGTTTTTAAAAATGTTTAGGTAAATTTTGTGTGGGGGTTGTGGGGTTTATAGAGGTATAAGGTGGGTATTAATTTATTTTTAATTAATTATTAATTAGTTAATTAATATTAATTAATTGATCATTAATTATGGTAATTGTGTACTTAATTTTAGGTGCGGGTTGTGGGGTTTATAGGGGTAACGGGTGAGAAGTAATTTATTTTTAATTAATTAATCATTAGTTGATAATGAATATTAATTAATTACTTGATAATTTCTCATTGAAAATATTTATTTGTTTGAATTTTTTTATTTTTATTTCATTTATATAATATTTGTAGGTATTTGTGATATGTATTTAACATTATATGTTTTTATTTTTAATAATAAATATATTTATAATTTAATGTTAGCATATTTATATATTTTTATTTACTTTTTTTTAAAAATATTTTTATTTTGTTGATGATATTTTGTTTGTTTTTCATTCTGAACTGACTGGAGTGAGAATAGTAAATGATACCCCTCCGCAAACCAACACTTTCCCTATTGAAGCACTGACTGGAGATGGAATAGTAATTTTTACCCCTTGGCTATCCAACACTTTCCCTACTGTTGCACTCACTGGAGTGGGAATATTTTTACCCCTCCGCTATCCAACACTTTCCCTACTGTTACACTCATTGGAGTGGGAATAGTAATTTTTACCCCGCCGCTATCCAACACTTTCCCTACTGCTGCACTCACTGGAGTTGGAATAGTAATTTATACCCCTCCGCTACCCAACACTTTCCCTACTGTTGCACTCATTGGAGTTGGAATAGAAATTTATACCCCTCCGCTATCCAACACTTTCCCTACTGTTGCACTCATTGGAGTGGGAATAGTAATTTTTACCCCTCCGCTATCCAACACTTTCCCTACTGTTGCACTCATTGGAGTGGGAATAGTAATTTGTACCCCTCCGCTATCCAACACTTTCCCTACTGTTGCACTGACTGAAGTGGGAATATTAATATTTACCCCTCCGCTATCCAACACTTTCCCTACTGTTGCACTGACTTGAGTGGGAATAGTAATTTTTACCCCTCCGCTGTCCAACACTTCCCCTACTGTTGCACTGACTGGAGTGGGAAATTTAAGTTTACAGATTTTTAAATAGTTTAATGTTTTAGTTTATAATAGAAGGTTTTTTAATAGATTTTATGTTATTGGTATATGTATATATTAGTTGTCGCCTTTCATACATTAGTATAGTTGGTTTTCCTCTCCATTTTGGGGTTAATTCTACCACTAGCGTACATTTTTTATTTTTATTTTTATTTTTTTTCACAATACTGGATCGCACTTGCACTTTCTGCTTCATTAGTCTTTCCTTTACTTCCATGTCTGGTGACCTATTGTGTGTCATTCTTCACTTGTGATGACTTGGGGCATCGTCGTAAATCTAGGAGGCAACACCACTGTAAAATTACAGTAAAACATTGCCAAAGTCACTCCTGTAAAAATAACCGTAAAGCATTTACATGTGTGATACTAATGTAAATCAACTTACCTGCCTACATATGCTGCTACTTGCACGTAGCGTGTTGTGTGATCAAGGCCGCAGGTCGGCGGCCGAAACGCGTTATGTGGACCTGGTAACTACGGAATAAACTCTTCTTATTTGCAATTGCTGTCTGTGCCCGTGTGTTCTTCACTGTCTGCTAACACCACGGGATTCCTTGGATATATATATATATATATAAATATATTCTTCGACCGTTGTCCCCGCGTCAAGATCAAAAAGGCTGGGGCAGAGGACAAACAGCAGGAGAAGAAAAGACAGACGCTGGGGTGGGCGGTGCAAACAGAGTAACAAAACAAACAAACAGACGAACAAAGAGGAAATAAAGCAGAATAAAGACATTGACAACACAGTTATCAATCTAACCAACATGGCTTTAAACGAAGAAGAACAAAAAATCCTTTCTTTGGGTCTAACATTTTGTGCCAAATCTAATTTCGACTACGTTCAGACCCGCGTAGACATTTTCCAATTTGTAAGAAAGCTGAAATTGCAAAAATATTATTTCAACGCCCCAAAAGACATTAGAGAAAATAAGATACAAAGCAACACCATCACTGGTCTGTGGAAGATATGACTCTTCTCCAGGATATGACGGAACTTGGGTATGGCGAACAAATCGGTGGAGGGTCACCCACCGATTTAGCATTTGAACAGGCTTAGACATTTATGGCAGTATACGAACTCCCTAGAAGCCAAAATCTTTATTTTTACCAATCATGCCAAGAGATGGACTCAATATTTTCGCTGAAAATGTAATAAAAGACCTCAAAGATCTGGCAATACAATCTAGCAAAGACTTCACACAAACGAACCACAACTGGAGGACCAAGTACAATAATCTAATCCAGAGAGTGAAAGAACGACAAGACACCGTAGTGCGGTGGTCCGATAAAGGTGGCAATGTGGTACTCTGGCCACTAGACAAGTATAATATTGAGGCACATAAACAACTGCAAGACAGAGAATGCTATTGTCGCATAAGCCCTACTAGTATCCATGGCAACAAAGAGAAGTTCCACACGGCACTCTATGACTGGAGAGGAGTAGGACTTATCTCCAAACAAGAATTCGAAATCCTAAAAAACGACTACCCCGTGACACCTCAGTTGTATCTCATACCTAAGATACACAAAAATGCAACTGATCCCCCTGGACGACCTATCATTGCTGCTATAGGGGGACTCTTTGAAAATACATCAAGATATATTGACTTTTTTCTCCAACCGTTTGTCTGTGAACTCCCTTCATACATTAGGGATACGGGAGATTTCCTGACCAAGATTTACAATATGGCTTGGAAAAATGATTATGTATTGATGACATTAGATGTGAATACACTATATACAAGTATTAGACACAGAGATGGGCTAAATGCCCTGGGATATTATCTAGGCAAAAGACCCATACACTTGTACCAACACACATCTATGTTGCTACAAATGGCCGAATGGTGCCTTGACAACAACACCTTCATTTTTGATAAACTTTTTTAAAAACAAATACAAGGCACAGCCATCGGTACCTGCTTCGCCCCCAGCTATGCGAATTTGCATATGGGCTGGTGGGAGGAGCAGGTACTCATGACTTCACACAAAAAGGAAATGACAGAAAATATCATCTTGTTTGTGAGATACATAGATGATTTATTTATTCTTTGGAATTGCTCTCAGGAAGCTGCAAGCAGATTTGCAGAAGAACTCAATATTAATAACCTGAATCTATCCTTTACCTGTAATACTAGCACGGAATCCATACATTTTTTAGATTTGGAAGTCTTTGTGGAGAATAACAAGATACACTCTAGGACATACACAAAGCCCACATCAGGAAACTCTATCCTACATGCCAGCAATTTCCACCCTACTAGAATAAAGGAGAGCATCCCCTATGCTGAGTGCCTTCGTATGAAGCGAAATTGTAGCACTGAAGAGAGTTTGAGGGGAGCCACCAACGATTTGTTTCGGAGGCTTGAGTCCCGAGGGTACAGTTCAGACACGCTGGCTACCGCTTGTGCTAAAACCAAAAGCACTAAGAGGGAAGACTTACTATTCAATCCCTCCAAGAGTAAGAAGAAAAACACCAGTAACTCTGTAGGAACCCTGAGGCTCATCACAGGCTACAATACATACCATGCGACCCTCCGCAAGATATTATACAAAAACTGGCGGACAGTACGCAGTGACCCTGTCATAGGCCTCACTAGTGCCAGAGTCCCTCCCATATCGTTCAAAAGAGCCAAATCAATGCGTAATGAATTGGTATGTAATTCACCTACGATCAGAAAGGGGTCAGATTGGCTGAGAATGCAAAGAGGCTTCCAAAGGTGTTCTAAATGCAAAGCCTGTCGTCATGGCATCAACACTAAGACAGTGCAAACACCTTTCAGACAGTCACCTTATGAAATCCGAGGTAGCTACACCTGTAAAAGCGACTTCGCTGTATATGTTCTTCAGTGTACATGCAACAAACAATATGTGGGTAGTACCATTCACCCTGTGCATGTCCGCATTTTACAACACCTTAGGGCACTTTCCAATGACGACCCTAGTTACCCAGTTGCCAGACATATAAACTTGTGTCATGGAGGTAATGCCAAAGATCTCTCTTTCTTTGTGATCGACACCGTCCCCAAGAACCTGAGGGGTGGGAACAGACAGTTGACACTTAGGAGGTTAGAATCCAGATACATTATCCTACTGAACTCCAAAATTCCTTATGGGATGAATGCTGATGAGGCGCTGTCTGTACATCTTCAGTTATTTGCTGCTTGTCCTGCTCTACGCCTGCCCCATTTTCCTTTAGGCCCATGTTTCATTTCACTTCTTTTAGTATTTAAATTCTATTTAGTTGCTTAGATACATTGTGTAATATCATTTTGGCTTAGTAATACCTCCTTTTCCCATAGTAGTCCCTTCTGCACGACTTGCGGTCGATTCCCCACCTGCCCACTTGGGCTGCATCACTTAGTCCGTGATATACGGTTTTATTGGCCCACTAGGGCTTGAAAATGTAGCATAGGCCGTATCTACAGGTTTCGACATGGCATATAGGTCCTGGATCTAGCTATTAATAGATGGAGTCTTATGCACAGAATGTACATAATTTCATTTTAGAACATATGTAGTTATCCAGGATTTGCAATTGTTTCTGTTGTGCTATGCCTTTGAATATACAACTCTGGGAATCTGGTCAATCTACTTTTAGTAAGTAGATGCGAGTTGCTAATTTGGACACACACAAATAGTTGAGGTTTAGGAAGATCGACTTAAAATTAGTCTTTCTTTTTTACATTACTCATAGAGCCTAGGTCTGTTTTCGTTATATTTCAAAATATTTTTTTGCCACTTTATTTCTGTGCAGAAATAGATCTTCTCTATAATAGTTTTATTATTTGTATGCACTGTTTTTTTCCACTGGTTATTGTAACCTCTATGTTCATTGTGATGCACGGTTGCTGCGACAACCAACTAAGTGAATTTCCTATGTAGTGATGGATTTCAATGGCGCCCGATGTAGTAAGCAAGGCGGCTTGCCGTCGAAACGCGTCTAGGCTATCTATTGGATTAAAATTTCTGTGTTACATTCCCACGGAGTCAGCGCCTGTCATTTCTTATTGCCAGGACTGGTAATATATATATATCTATCTATCTATATATTATCTACTGGCGGTCGCCAGTAGATAGTTATAGTTAGGACCTATTTTCCATAGGAAATCCGCAACATTCTATTTGAAATAACTCTTGCGTCGGTTGACGAATCTTCGCGAAATTTTCAAACTTTATGGCCCGCTCCGGTCCGCTCCTACCCTGAAAGTCTCAGGGTGATTCGTCAAGCGGGGGCCGAGAAAAAAGGGGGGTCCCAAAACGTGTTTTCCCCATTCATTTTCCCATAGGAAACTTTATGCAAGGCTACAGCCCGAACTGCTGAACGGAATTACACCAAATTTGGCAAAGAGGTAGTTCTTGGTTCAAAAATAACCCTTTTGTTAAATGGTGTAAATCCGTTCAGTAGTTGCTGAGAAAATCAAAAGTAAAAACACATATATATCTGGGCGGAGCCTAACCACACATGTCATCGTGAGATCTGATTGGTTGTCAGCACTTCATCCTGGAATTGCTGGCAGCCATCTTGGGACCAATGTAAATGCATTGTAGTGAATCGAAGATTTTGAGGGTTACCAAAAGGAGAAATATAAAGGGTGATAACAGACTTTAGTTACATTAGAATTCATTTGTTGATGGTACCATACTAATTTCAGGAATTGTGGTGTGTTCTAAGGTGATTTTACCCTGTGAAAAACCTTCTGCTGGGATATCATGAATCATGTTTGAGAGAAAACTATTTTCACATGCTTGTCCCATACAGTTTTGGAAGGTGCCCCAGAAGCTAAAATGAGAGCATATTTTCTGTAAATTCACATTATCTTTCTCAGTTATGTGAGAATGAAGTCTGACATTCTCAGTAAAACATGTACATCCAACACGGGCAGAGACTGTCAGTTGATTCCTTTGTGTTCTACTGCAGCTTCCAAGAGTGTTCTAAAGAACAACTAGAGTGCTAACAGCCTTACTTATGACAAAAGTATGGCACACCTGAAGCCATCTTGATTGGAATAAACTGGTAACACTTAAAACATTTAATTTAAAAAGGAACAAAATGATGGGGTTCATTTTGTCATAGAAATTATGGTTAGTGCTGTAGAAAGAAAAATTAGGACATGTTTTAAGTGAGATCTCAAATATCTTCCTGTTATATTTCAACAGGTGCAGCCTGTCAGTTGATGCCTTTGTGTTCTACTGCAGCTTCCCAGAGTGTTCTAAAGAACAACTAGAGTGCTAACAGCCTTACTTATGACAAAAGTATGGCACACCTGAAGCCATCTTGATTGGAATAAACTGGTAACACTTAAAACATTTAATTTAAAAAGGAACAA
Source organism: Calotriton arnoldi (assembly GCA_963921515.1). Lineage (NCBI taxonomy): Eukaryota > Metazoa > Chordata > Amphibia > Caudata > Salamandridae > Calotriton > Calotriton arnoldi. The sequence goes on along the minus strand of CAWUFW010002153.1, from coordinate 1,028,510 downwards.
AATGAGGGGGTTCATTTTGCCATAGAAATTATGGTTAGTGCTGCAAAAAGAAAATTTAGTGCATGTTTTAAGTGAGATCTCAAATTCTCTTCTATTTCATTAGAAAATTCTGACATGCAGACTGAAACAATCACTTTCAATACCAGCAGTAGACTTCCAGTTAACTCCCTGGTGAGCAGTAGCTTTACTACAGTGATCTAATGAACAACTAGAGTAATAACATTCTGAATTTATGGCAAATGTGTGACACATCTGAATGCCTTCTTGATGGAATCAAAGTAAAAACTGAAAGCATTTCCTACTGAGGAGACTGCAGTAAATGAGGAAATTAGGAAACTTCATAACAAAGAAGTCTTCCAAGATGGCCACCAGTGAAAAAAGAGCCCAAATGTAGCACAAATATTACCCAGATGTAGCCCACATATAGCCCAATGACAAAAGTGTGCAAAACACTTTTTATTTTTAGTTTTTTTGCAGTTTTATGTAGTGCAGACTGGTCAGGTATTGGAGCGTTGCATCTTAAAACATGACCCCCTACACTACAAAAACACCACTGCACTACCCTAAACCCTAAAACACTACCCCAGCACGACCCCCTACACTACACAAGCACCACTGCACTATCCTAAACCCTAAAACACTACCCCCAGCATGACCCCCTACACTACACAAACACCACTGCACTACCCTAAACCCTAAAACACTACTCCCAACACCACTGCACTAACCTAAATCCTAAAACACTACCCCCAGCACGACCCCCTACACTACCCAAACACCACTGCACTACCCGTAAAACATGACCCCCTACACTACACAAACACCACTGCACTACCCTAAACCCTAAAACACTACCCCCAGCACGACCCCCTACACTACACAAGCACCACTGCACTACCCTAAACCCTAAAACACTACCCCCAGCACGACCCCCTACACTACACAAGCACCACTGCACTACCTTAAACCCTAAAACACTACCCCCAGCATGACCCCCTACACTACCCAAACACCACTGCACTAACCTAAATCCTAAAACACTACCCCCAGCACGACCCACTACACTACCCAAATACCACTGCACTACCCTAAAACATGACCCCCTACACTACACAAACACCACTGCACTACCCTAAACCCTAAAACACTACCCCAGCATGACTCCCTACACTACACAAGCACCACTGCACTATCCTAAACCCTAAAACACTACCCCCAGCATGACCCCTACACTACACAAACACCACTGCACTACCCTAAACCCTAAAACACTACCCCAACACCACTGCACTAACCTAAATCCTAAAACACTACCCCCAGCACGACCCCCTACACTACCCAAACACCACTGCACTACCCTAAAACATGACCCCTATACTACACAAACACCACTGCACTACCCTAAACCCTAAAACACTACCCCCAGCACGACCCCCTACACTACACAAGCACCACTGCACTACCCTAAACCCTAAAACACTACCCCCAGCACGACCCCTACACTACACAAGCACCACTGCACTACCTTAAACCCTAAAACACTACCCCCAGCATGACCCCCTACACTACCCAAACACCACTGCACTAACCTAAATCCTAAAACACTACCCCCAGCACGACCCACTACACAACCCAAATACCACTGCACTACCCTAAAACATGACCCCCTACACTACACAAGCACCACTGCACTACCCTAAACCACTACCCCCAGCATGACCCCCTACACTGCCCGAACACCACTGCACTGCCCTAAACCCTGAAACACCAGCCCCTGCACGACCCCATACACTGCCCCAACAACACTGCACTAACCTAAATCCTAAAACACTACCCCCAGCACGACCCCCTACACTACCCAAACACCACTGCACTACCCTAAAACATGACCCCCTACACTACACAAACACCACTGCACTACCCTAAACCCTAAAACACTACCCCCAGCACGACCCCCTACACTACACAAGCACCACTGCACTACCCTAAACCCTAAAACACTACCCCCAGCACGACCCCTACACTACACAAGCACCACTGCACTACCTTAAACCCTAAAACACTACCCCCAGCATGACCCCCTACACTACCCAAACACCACTGCACTAACCTAAATCCTAAAACACTACCCCCAGCACGACCCACTACACTACCCAAATACCACTGCACCAAAACATGACCCCCTACACTACACAAACACCACTGCACTACCCTAAACCCTAAAACACTACCCCAGCACGACTCCCTACACTACACAAGCACCACTGCACTATCCTAAACCCTAAAACACTACCCCCAGCATGACCCCCTACACTACACAAACACCACTGCACTACCCTAAACCCTAAAACACTACCCCAACACCACTGCACTAACCTAAATCCTAAAACACTACCCCCAGCACGACCCCCTACACTACCCAAACACCACTGCACTACCCTAAAACATGACCCCCTACACTACACAAACACCACTGCACTACCCTAAACCCTAAAACACAACCCCAGCACGACCCCCTACACTACACAAGCACCACTGCACTACCCTAAACCCTAAAACACTACCCCCAGCACGACCCCTACACTACACAAGCACCACTGCACTACCTTATACCCTAAAACACTACCCCCAGCATGACCCCCTACACTACCCAAACACCACTGCACTAACCTAAATCCTAAAACACTACCCCCAGCACGACCCACTACACTACCCAAATACCACTGCACTACCCTAAAACATGACCCCCTACACTACACAAACACCACTGCACTACCCTAAACCCTAAAACACTACCCCCAGCACGACCCCCTACACTACACAAGCACCACTGCACTACCCTAAACCCTAAAACACTACCCCCAGCATGACCCCCTACACTGCCCGAACACCACTGCACTGCCCTAAACCCTGAAACACATACCCTAGCACGACCCCTACACTACCCGAACACCACTGCACTGCCCTAAACCCTGAAACACCACCCCTTCAAGACCCCCTACACTGCCCGAACACCACTGCACTGCCCTAAACCCTGAAACACCACCCCCAGCATGACCCCTACACTGCCCGAACACCACTGCACTGCCCTAAACCCTGAAACACTACCCCCAGCAAGACCTCCTACACTGCCCGAACACCACTGCACTGCCCTAAACCATGAAACATCACCCCCAGCAAGAACCCCTACACTGCCCGAACACCACTGCCCTAAACCCTGAAACACCACCCCCAGCATGACCCCCTACACTGCCCGAACACCACTGCACTGCCCTAAACCCTGAAACACCACCCCCAGCACGACCCCCTACACTGCCCGAACACCACTGCACTGCCCTAAACCCTGAAACACAACCCCTGCACGACCCCCTACACTGCCCGAACACTACTGCACTGCCCTAAACCCTGAAACACCATCCCCAGCACGACCCCCTACACTGCACGAACACCACTGCACTGCCCTAAACCCTGAAACACTACCCCCAGCAAGACCCCTACACTGCCCGAACACCACTGCCCTAAACCCTGAAACACCACCCCCAGCAAGACCCCTACACTGCCCGAACACCACTGCACTGCCCTAAACCCTGAAACACCAACCCCAGCACGACCCCTACACTGCCCGAACACCACTGCACTGTCCTAAACCCTGAAACACCACCCCCTGCACGACCCCCTACACTGCCCGAACACCACTGCACTGCCCTAAACCCTGAAACACCACCCCCAGCACGACCCCCTACACTGCCCGAACACCACTGCACTGCCCTAAACCCTGAAACACCACCCCTGCACGATCCCCTACACTGCCCGAACACCACTGCACTGCCCTAAACCCTGAAACACCACCCCCAGCACGACCCCCTACACTGCACGAACACCACTGCACTGCCCTAAACCCCGAAACACTACCCCCAGCAAGACCCCCTACACTGCCCGAACACCGCTGCCCTAAACCCTGAAACACCACCCCCAGCAAGACCCCCTACACTGCCCGTACACCACGTCACTGCCCTAAACCCTGAAACACCACCCCCAGCATGACCCCCTACACTGCCCGAACACCACTACACTGCCCTAAACCCTGAAACACCACCCCAAGCACGACCCCCTACACTGCCCGAACACCACTGCACTGCCCTAAACCATGAAACACCAGCCCCAGCACGACCCCCTACACTGCCCGAACACCACTGCACTGCCCTAAACCCTGAAACACCACCCCCAGCACGACCCCCTACACTGCCCGAACACCACTGCACTGCCCTAAACCCTGAAACACCAGCCCCAGCACGACCGCCTACACTGCCCGAAAACCACTGCACTGCCCTAAACCCTGAAACACCAGCCCCAGCACGACCCCCTACACTGCCCGAACACCACTGCACTAAACCCTCAAACACCAGCCCCAGCACGACCCCCTACACTGCCCGAACACCACTGCACTGCCCTAAACCCTGAAACACCAGCCCCAGCAAAACCCCCTACACTGCCCGAACACCACTGCACTGCCCTAAACCCTGAAACACCACCCCCAGCAAGACCCCCTACAATGCCCGAACACCACTGCACTAAAGCCTGAAACACCACCCCCAGCAAGACCACCTACACTGGCCGAACACCATTGCACTGCCCTAAACCCTGAAACACCACCCCCTGCACGACCCCCTGTGAGAAGTTGGCCTGGTATATGCTGTCCACTAATTATAGTGGGCACCTTGCACCAGTCCAAACAACCCCTTATTGGAGATAGGTTAAAGACAACCTTATTGAAAGCTATCCTAGTGGTAGCTATGGAGAGCAGCCTTCAGGCTAAGTCTTCAAGGAATGTAAAGCAGCTTGTTTTACCAGTCTATAATCTCTTGAGTGATCAAATGAAAGAGCACCACACCAGGTATATATTCAAAATATATGTATTTATTGCTAAACACACCCCTCTAGTCTCTTTATGAGGCTAGAGTTCGAAGTACATAAGTTAGAAGTTATTTAAACACAGTAATAGCACAAATACACGTTTGGGCCCTAGGGCGTACCAAACCATATACCAATAAAGTGGTATAAGAACCACGACTGAACTAGACACTAGGCCTAGAGCCTCTAGAAGTGCTTGGACCACAAGGAACCACCCAAGGTAGTGACACAGGGGACCCACGGGAGACGCGTGCAGTGTAAATACACAACCGCAATACGCCGTTGACTTCTATGGAGAAAGTCGTGATCGGGAAATTAGAGAAAAGGGACACTTAAAAGAGGACTTGGACCAAACCCTTTGAGATCTAGGACTTTGAAGAGTCTCTACCCACGGGAGCACCGGAGTACTCGTGTTACCTCACCCAGGGAAGCCGGGTGCATAGGTGCCTTTCGGGGACGGGTTTCGTCGTCGATTCGAATGGCGATCTGCTGCAAAGTGCTGCTGGCGACCAAGAGAAAAGTGTCCGGGTGGATCCAAGAGTGGATCGGAGTTCTGAAGAACCTGAAAGCAGAGGGGACAGAGTCTGGGTCACTAGCCAGTGACCAGGAAGGCGATGGACAGATGCCCACCGATGTCGAGTGCTTCAGGTGCGTTGACAGTTGTCTTGTCTCTTCCGCCACGAGGTCCAGGAGGCGTTGTCGGCGACCAGGAGCAGGATTCGGGCTGGTACACAATGTCTGTCGAGTACGGAGGTGTCGGCGACCGGATTGGACCCAACAAGCCTTGGCAACGGCAAGTCTCGGTGAAGATGTAGATCATTGATGGTGCAGAACAGCAAGGTCTGTGGAACTCACCCAGCAAGGGTAAGTGAGGGCAGGCCTGGAGCAACCAGGATGCCAAGTGAGAAAAGGATTGGCCTTCGTTAAGGGCTACTAGCCAACGGGCTAGCAACCGCAAAGGAGCCTCGTGACGCCGCACGTGGATCTGGCTTACAGGACACTCGTGGAGTGGGGGCCAGTGATCTTCGGTGCAGGTGGTGCTGGAGGCTAGGGCTACTCGGAGCCCAAAGCACGACTTCTTGGGAGACCCAGAAGAGGATGCGCTTGCAAATGTGCTCGGTGTCCAGGGGTCACGGTCTCAAGTCACCCACGATAGCCACGGGCCTCAGCTTTGCTGGGGACTCAGGGTAGCCTCGGGGAAGTCTGAGAATCCACCTCTGGTGATGCGATGACTTCGGCGTCCGACGGGAGCTTCAGAAATGCGAACCGGACAGATGCTTCTTTGGTGCCTGCCAAGCAGGGGAGTCACTCCTTGACCCCAAGGGAGATTCTTCTGTCCTCTAATCGTGAGTAGAGCGTCGAAGGTCCAGGATTCAGTTTCAGAGTTTCGTCCAGGGATAATCTAAAGTCCTAAGGACTGGGTTCCTATCTTTATACTAAAGATAGGGGTTGGACTACTCTGTGGCCCCACCTATGGGTGGGTCAGGGCAGAGGGGTGGCTACACCCCTTTCCCTTTGTCCAGTTCGCGCCAAAGCAGGGGCTGCAAGCCCCTGATCCGGTTTGAACTGGGGTATGCACAGGGACACCAAATGTGCCCCCAGTGCAGGACTTCAAAGCACCCGAAAGTGCTCCCGCCCAGCCCCAATACACATTATCCTGTCTGGGGAGGTGGTCACACCTCCCTGGGACAGGAAACCTATTGTCCAGGCCTCCCCTGCCGGAGTTTCGTCCAGCAGCAGGAGGCCAGACTCGTGTCTGTGGCAGCAGCATCCATTTTGTGATGCCAGGGCTCTGGAAAGAAGTTACCGGACTAGTCAGAGTTAACATGTCTTTCCCTCTAGAAGGGTGGAATGCTACCCCCGCCGCCAGGATTGGCGGGGGGTAGTATTCCAAGATGTTTGACACCAAACACGACATGTTTAGGTGCAGCCATTCCAAAGTTAGCATTTTACCGCGAGGATATAATGCGCTTAAGAGTATATGGTCAGGCTGCACTACAAACAGCATCAGAGATGGTCTCCGAACGCTGCAGAGGGGCCCTGCTCATGCAGGGGCACCCTCTCACATAGGAACCATGCACTCTTCCTTTAGGATTGATAAGGCCTGCCTTAGGAGTGACTTATAGGTTTATATGTGTGTATGTATTTAGTGATATAGGTAACCTATATCACAGTAAGGGGTGCATGCACCACCTTACCCAGGCTGCAGTAGCAGACCTGTGGTGTCAGTTTGGATGGCCTTCCAGGGGTGGCATAATACATGCTGCAGCCCCTGGCAGGCCTCTGAGGTACCTATGCCCTTGGTACATAGTATACCATATACTAGGGACTTATAAGGGCACTCCAGATTCCAATCAGTGATGTGCCTAAGGCACATGGAAACCATTTTAGAGAGGAAGCAGCTAGGCTGGGGTTCTGATTAGCAGGGCCCCAGCCAGAATAATGTCGAAAAACAGTGAAGCATCAGCAAAAAGTGGGGGTACCCATGTGAAGCAGATCCTACTCTCCTACACAACCCCCCAAACGTAGGGACATTAAACTAACCTTGCCCAGTTAAGTCTTCATGTTCTAAGTGGAAATACCTAGAGAGTCCATCTGCATTCGCATGGTTACTCCCAGGTCTATGTTCCACTGTAAAGTCCATCCCCTGTAGGGAAATGGACCACCTAAGCAGTTTGGGGTTTTCACCCTTCATTTGTTTTAGCCATAAGAGGGGCTTATGGTCTGTCTGAACCAGGAAGTGTGTACCAAACAAGTATGGCCTCAACGTCTTCAGAGCCCAGACCACAGCAAAGGCCTCCTCTCTATGGCTGACCAACGTTTCTCTCTAGGGGTCAGCCTTCTGCTAATGAAAGCTACTGGCTGATCCTGACCTTCATTCAATTGTGACAGTACAGCCCCTACCCCCAATTCAGATGCATCAGTTTGAACAATGAACTTCTTGGAGTAATCAGGACTCTGTAGAATGGGAGCAGTGCACATGGCCTGCTTCAGGTCATCAAATGCCTTTTGACAGCTAACTGTCCACTGAACCTTTTGGGCATTTTCTTAGAAGTTAAGTCATTCAGGGGTGTCACTATTGATCCATACCCCTTGACAAATCTCCTATAGTACCCAGTCAGGCCTAAGAAGGCTCTCACCTGAGTCTGGGTAGTTGGAGCAGTCCAGTCCATGATGTTCTGGATCTTGCTCTGCAAAGGTTGAACCTGGCCTCCACCCACAAGGTGGCCCAGGTACACAACCTGACTCTGCCCTATCTGGCACTTAGTGGCCTTGATAGTCAGGCCTGCTTTTTGCAGGGCCTGTAAAACATTCCTGAGGTGGACCAGGTGATCCTCCCAGGTGGAGCTAAAGACAGCAATATCATCTAGATATGCTGCACTATAGGCTTCCAGCCCTGTGAGAACTGTATTCACCAGCCTCTGGAAAGTGGCAGGTGCATTCTTCAGACCAAAGGGCATTACCACAAATTGATAATGCCCACTAGGGGTTGAGAATGCTGTTTTGGGTTTTGCAGCATCAGCTAGTCTGATCTGCCAGTAGCCAGCTGTTAGGTCAAATGTGCTGAGATATTTGGCAGAGGCCAAAGTATCTATGAGCTCATCTGCCCTGGGTATTGGATGGGCATCAGTCCTAGTGACTGCATTGAGACCCCTGTAGTCCACACAAAACCTCATCTCTCTTTTTCCACCACTGGTGTGAGGTTTTGGTACAAGGACCACTGGACTAGCCCAAGGGCTATCTGAGGGTTCAATAACTCCCAAATCCAACATTTTCTGGACTTCAGTCCTGATACAGTCCCTGACATGGTCAGGTTGCCTATAAATCTTGTTTTTAATAGGCAGACTGTCCCCAGTGTCCACTTCATGAGTGCACCAGGTGGTCTGACTGGGTGTCAGTGAAAACATATGTCTAAACTGATTGAGGACTTGCCTGCAGTCAGTTTGTTGCTGGGTAGTGAGGCTGCCTGCCAAGGCTACACCATCAACTGACCCATCGTCAGGGTTCTGTGAGAGCAGGTCAGGGAGTGGGTCACTCTCTTCCTCCTGCCCTTCATCAGTAGCCATGAGCAAGCCCATGTCTGCCCTGTCCACATATGGTTTTAACCTGTTGACATGGAGAACCCTGTGGGGACTCCTGGGTGTTCCTAGGTCTACTAAGTAAGTGACCTCACCCTTCTGCTCAACAATAGTGTGGGGTCCACTCCATTTATCTTGGAGAGCTGCTGGGGCCACTGGCTCCAACACCCACACCTTCTGTCCTGGCTGGTAAACAGTCAGAACAGCCTTTTGGTCATGCCAGGCCTTTTGAAGTTCCTGGCTAGCCTCAAGGTTTTTGGTTGCCTTTTCATGTACTCAGCCATCCTGGAGCGGAGACCAAGTACATAGTCCACTATATCTTGCTTTGGGGGCTTGAGAGGTAACTCCCATCCTTCCTTCACCAAGCACAGTGGACCCCTCACAGGGTGGCCAAACAGAAGTTCAAAAGGGCTGTAACCAACCCCTTCGAAGGCACCTCCCTATATGCGAATAAAAGGCAGGGCAAGAGTATGTCCCATCTACGCCTAAGCTTTTCTGGGAGCCCTTTAATCATGCCCTTCAAAGTTTTGTTGAATCTCTCAACTAAACCATTGCATTGTGGGTGATAGGGTGTGGTGAACTTATAAGTCACTCCACACTCCTTCCACATTGCTTTTAAGTACCCAGACATGAAGTTAGCACCCCTGTCTGAGACTACCTCCTTAGGAAAGCCCACTCTTGAGAAAATTCCCAGGAGGGCCCTTGCCACCACAGTTGCTGTAGTGGTCCTGAGGGGAATAGCTTCTGGGTACCTGGTGGCATGATCCACTACCACCAGGATAAACCTGTGCCCAGAGGCTGTTTGGGGATCCATGGGACCAACAATGTCAATCCCTACCCTTTCAAAGGGCACCCCCACCACAGGTAGTGGTATCAGGGGGCCTTTGTAGTGCCACCTGCCTTGCCACTGGCTTGGCAGGTTACACAGGAGCGACAAAACTCCTTACTGTCTTCAGACATGTGGGGCCAGTGAAAGTGAGGGACAATTCTGTCCCAAGTCTTGTTCTGGCCCAGGTGACCTGCTAAGGGAATATCATGGGCTAGGGTCAATAGGAAGCCCCTGAACTTCAGAGGTATAACCAACCTCCTGGTAGCACCAGGCTTGGGGTCTCTACTCTCTGAGTACAGGAGTCCATCATCCCAATACACAGTATGGGGACCACTAGCTTTCCCAGCAGCCTCAGCAGCAGCTTGCTGTCTGAGGGGTTCAAGGGAGGGGCAGCTCTGCTGCTCCTGGCTCAGATCTGCCCTAGAAGGTCCCCCTGTCCCCAAGAACTCAACCTGGTCAGGTTCAAGTTCCTCTGGGACAGTTCCTTCTTCAGGGCTGAGATCATCCCGCTCAAGGGACTGATCTTCCTCCTGAGCCAAGGGGAAGGCACTGCCTTAACCCTACTACTCCTCCTCTTGGAAGGCACTTGGTCCATTCTTCCAGAATCCAAGGCCTGTTCAGTGCTAGACATTTTGGCTTGTGACCTGGTCACAGCAAACACATCTGCAGGGATCCCCAGCATTTCTGCATGGGTCCTGAGCTCCACTTCTGCCCAAGCAGAAGTCTCTAAGTCATTGCCAAGCAAGCATTCGACTGGTAGGTTTGCACTCACCACAACCTTCTTAAGGCCAGTTACCCCTCCCCAGGAGAAGTTAACAACTGCCAGAGTATGGTCTGTTCTGACATTGCTAGCATTGGTCACTTGGTACATCTCACCAAGTTTAACTTGCCCAGGATTCACAAGGTCTTGTGTCACCATTGTGACACTTGCCCCTGTGTCCCTAAATGCCAAAGCCTCACGTCCATTGATTAAAGGCTGTTGTCTGTACTTGCCCAGATTACTGGGACTCACAGTGGAGGTCACATCCATGCCTCCATCACAGACTAACACAGCCGAGTCAGTTCTCTGACTAGGTCAGAGCCCAACTCAGTACCCAGGGTGAACCCTACTAAACCCTTGGCTGGAGCACTCCCACCAACTGTACTAGGGGGAACAGGTGCCTTAGGGGCATTGGTGGGTGCTGGACTGGAGTCTTTGGACTTGGTGCAATCACTGGTCCAGTGGGTCTTTTGCTTACAGACCTTGCACCATGGTTTTCTTTGGCCTTTCCCTTTGGTAGACTGTGAATCCCCACCAGAAGAAGATTTTTGGGGGACTGATGAAGACTTTTGATCTTTACCCTTCTCCCCACCCTTGTCATAGTTCTTAGCATCTTGCTTCTTGGTTTCCCCACCTTGGTTCTGTACCTTCTGCTTCACCCTGGTTCTGACCCATTTGTCTGCCTTCTTTCCCAATTCTTGGGGAGAGGTCAGATCAGAGTCTACCAGGTATTGATGCAACAGCTGATTTTGACAGTTATTAAGAATCTGCTCCCTCATTATTAGATTATACAATCCTGAGAAGTCACACACCTTACTGCCCATCAACCAGCCTTCCAGAGCCTTGGCAGAACAATCCACATAGTCTACCCAGTCTTGAGTCTGTGCTTTTGGGTATCTCTGAACTTCAACCTGTACTGTTCAGTGGTTAGGCCAAACCCATCAATAAGAGCACTCTTCAAGACCTTGTAATTATCAGCATCCTCCTCTCTAACAGTGAGGAGCTTATCTCTACCTTTGTCAGCAAAGGAGAGCCACAAGATTGCTGCCCACTGCTCCTGAGGGACCTTCTGTACCTTACAGGCCCTCTCTAGAGCAGTTATCCACTTGTGGATGTCATCCCCATTCTGATAGGGAGGGACAATCTTGCTCAGGTTCCTATGGTCATAGGACCTTTCCCTATCTCTAGGGATCTGGCTGCCACCATGGGACTCTAGTCCCAACTTTCTTTTCTCTCTAAAGAGATCTAGGGACTCCCTGTCTAAGGCTACTTGCTTCCTTCTGAGTTCAAGCTGAGCTTCCTCATATTGAATCAGCCTCTTTCTTCTCTCATGAGAGGATTCCCTCCTATGAGATGAGACAGAGCTCCCTATTGAGGTGCCAGAGTGGTTAGACTCCTGAGAAGAAGATCTAGACCTTCTGGGCACACTCGCAATCCTTCCTGGGGGACAAAGGGGGCATCATTCTGATCCTCCTCTTCCTCTTCCTCAGGAGGGGTTGGATTATCCAGGTCAGGGCCATTGTCGCCCTCCTGGCCAGTTTCAGAGGGGGCTGGGGGTACTGGTACCCCCATTCCCAACCTCATCATCTGCCCCACCCTCAGCTCCTACCCCTTCAGTCCCCAAGGGCTTACTAAGGTCATAAGCCACCAACAACTCCTTGAGGTGTTGGGTGGTGGGGCTTTGGCCTGTCCTTATTTTTCTCAAGTTGCATAAAGCTCTCAATTCCAAGAATGGGAGTGTATCATACTTGGAGGGTGGAAGCTCAATGGCTTCCTGCAAGGATTCTTTGGATCCTGCCCTTAAAGACATTACTAGTGTGGTGTGGTGTATGCACTACCTACTCTAGTGTGGCCTACTAAACTCTCTTGAGTTGTAGAAAGGGTTGTGCTATCCCTTAACACACAACTCTAAGTTCAGTAGAACTTACTGTATTCTAAGCTTAAATTATATGTACCTTAGGTACCTTTAGTGGTTTTCAGTTGATCAATTCAATTGAGATTATCTGGTAAAACAATAGCAAGCTGGAATCCCACACGCTGCACACCAATGTGAGAAGTTGGCCTGGTATATGCTGTCCACTAATTATAGTGGGCACCTTGCACCAGTCCAAACAACCCCTTATTGGAGATAGGTTAAAGACAACCTTATTGAAAGCTATCCTAGTGGTAGCTATGGAGAGCAGCCTTCAGGCTAAGTCTTGAAGGAATGTAAAGCAGCTTGTTTTACCAGTCTATAATCTCTTGAGTGATCAAATGAAAGAGCACCACACCAGGTATATATTCAAAATATATGTATTTATTGCTAAACACACCCCTCTAGTCTCTTTATGAGGCTAGAGTTCGAAGTACATAAGTTAGAAGTTATTTAAACACAGTAATAGCACAAATACACGTTTGGGCCCTAGGGGCGTACCAAACCATATACCAATAAAGTGGTATAAGAACCACGACTGAACTAGACACTAGGCCTAGAGCCTCTAGAAGTGCTTGGACCACAAGGAACCACCCAAGGTAGTGACACAGGGGACCCAAGGGAGACGCGTGCAGTGTAAATACACAACCGCGATACGCCGTTGACTTCTATGGAGAAAGTCGTGATCGGGAAATTTGAGAAAAGGGACACTTAAAAGAGGACTTGGACCAAACCCTTTGAGATCTAGGACTTTGAAGAGTCTCTACCCACGGGAGCACCGGAGTACTCGTGTTACCTCACCCAGGGAAGCCGGGTGCATAGGTGCCTTTCGGGGTCGGGTTTCGTCGTCGATTCGAATGGCGATCTGCTGCAAAGTGCTGCTGGCGACCAAGAGAAAAGTGTCCGGGTGGATCCAAGAGTGGATCGGAGTTCTGAAGAACCTGAAAGCAGAGGGGACAGAGTCTGGGTCACTAGCCAGTGACCAGGAAGGCGATGGACAGTTGCCCACCGATGTCGAGTGCTTCAGGTGCGTTGACGGTCGTCTTGACTCTTCAGCCACGAGGTCCAGGAGGTGTTGTCGGTGACCAGGAGCAGGATTCGGGCTGGTACACGATGTCTGTCGAGTGCTGAGGTATCGGCGACCGGATTGGACCCAACAAGCCTTGGCAACAGCAAGTCTCGGTGAAGATGTTGATCGTCGATGGTGCAGACCAGCAAGGTCTGTGGAACTCACCCAGCAAGGGTAAGTGAGGGCAGGCCTGGAGCAACCAGGATGCCAAGTTAGAAAAGGATTGGCCTTCGTTAAGGGCTACTAGCCAACGGGCTAGCGACCGCGAAGGAGCCTCATGACGCCGCACGTGGATCTGGCTTACAGGACACTCGTGGAGTGGGAGCCAGTGATCTTCAGTGCAATTGGTGCTGGAGGCTAGGGCTACTCGGAGCCCAAAGCACGACTTCTTGGGAGACCCAGAAGAGGATGCGCTTGCAAATGTGCTCGGTGTCCAGGGTTCACGGTCTCAAGTCACCCACGATAGCCACGGGCCTCAGCTTTGCTGGGGACTCAGGCTAGCCTCGGGGAAGTCTGAGAATCTACCTCTGGTGATGCGATGACTTCGGCGTCCGACGGGAGCTTCAGAAATGCGAACCGGACAGATGCTTCTTTGGTGCCTGCCAAGCAGGGGAGTCACTCCTTGACCCCAAGGGAGATTCTTCTGTCCTCTAATCGTGAGTAGAGCGTCGAAGGTCCAGGATTCAGTTTCAGAGTTTCGTCCAGGGATAATCTAAAGTCCTAAGGACTGGGTTCCTATCTTTATACTAAAGATAGGGGTTGGACTACTCTGTGGCCCCACCTATGGGTGGGTCAGGGCAGAGGGGTGGCTACACCCCTTTCCCTTTGTCCAGTTCGCGCCAAAGCAGGGGCTGCAAGCCCCTGATCCGGTTTGAACTGGGGTATGCACAGGGACACCAAATGTGCCCCCAGTGCAGGACTTCAAAGCACCCGAAAGTGCTCCCGCCCAGCCCCAATACACATTATCCTGTCTGGGGAGGTGGTCACACCTCCCTGGGACAGGAAACCTATTGTCCAGGCCTCCCTGCCGGAGTTTCGTCCAGCAGCAGGAGGCCAGACTCCTGTCTGTGGCAGCAGCATCCATTTTGTGATGCCAGGGCTCTGGAAAGAAGTTACCGGACTAGTCAGAGTTAACATGTCTTTCCCTCTAGAAGGGTGGAATGCTACCCCGCCGCCAGGATTGGCGGGGGGGTAGTATTCCAAGATGTTTGACACCAAACACGACATGTTTAGGTGCATCCATTCCAAAGTTAGCATTTTACCGCGAGGATTTAATGCGCTTAAGAGTATATGGTCAGGCTGCACTACAAACAGCATCAGAGATGGTCTCCGAACGCTGCAGAGGGGCCCTGCTCATGCAGGGGCACCCTCTCACATAGGAACCATGCACTCTGCCTTTAGGATTGATAAGGCCTGCCTTAGGAGCGACTTATAGGTTTATATGTGTGTATGTATTTAGTGATATAGGTAACCTATATCACAGTAAGGGGTGCATGCACCACCTTACCCAGGCTGCAGTAGCAGACCTGTGGTGTCAGTTTGGATGGCCTTCCAGGGGTGGCATAATACATGCTGCAGCCCCTGGCAGGCCTCTGAGGTACCTATGCCCTTGGTACATAGTATACCATATACTAGGGACTTATAAGGGCACTCCAGATTCCAATCAGTGATGTGCCTAAGGCACATGGAAACCATTTTAGAGAGGAAGCAGCTAGGCTGGGGTTCTGATTAGCAGGGCCCCAGCCAGACTAATGTCGAAAAACAGTGAAGCATCAGCAAAAAGTGGGGGTACCAATGTGAAGCAGATCCTATTCTCCTACACCCCCTACACTGCCCAAACACCACTGCACTGCCCTAAACCCTGAAACACCACCCCCTGCACGACCCCCTACACTGCCCGAACACCACTGCACTGCCCTAAACCCTGAAACACCACCCCTCAGCACGACACCCTACACTGCCCGAACACCACTGCACTGCCCTAAACCCTGAAACACCACCCCCAGCACGACCCCCTACACTGCCCGAATACCACTGCACTGCCCTAAACCCTGAAACACCACCCCCAGCACGACCCCCTACACTGCCCGAACACCACTGCACTGCCCTAAACCCTGAAACATCAACCCCAGCAAGACCCCCTACACTGCCTGAACACCACTACCCTAAACCCTGAAACACCACCCCCTACACTGCATGAACACCACTGCACTGCCCTAAACCCTGAAACACCACCTCCAGCAAAACCCCTACACTGCTTGAACACCATTGCTCTGCCCTAAATCCTGAAACACTAGCCCCAGCACGACCCCCTACACTGCCCGAACACCACTGCACTGCCCTAAACCCTGAAACACCACCCCCAGCACGACCCCCTACACTGCCCGAACACCACTGCACTGCCCTAAACCCTGAAACACCAGCCCCAGCAAGACCCCCTACACTGCCCGAACACCACTGCACTGCCCTAGACTCTGAAACACCAGCCCCAGCAACACCCCCTACACTGCCCGAACACCACTGCACTGCCCTAAACCCTGAAACACCAGCCCCAGCATGACCCCCTACACTGCCCGAACACCACTGCACTGCCCTAAACCCTGAAACACCAGCCCCAGCACGACCACCTACACTGCCCGAACACCACTGCACTGCCCTAAACCCTGAAACACCAGCCCCAGCACAACCCCCTACACTGCCCGAACACCACTGCACTGCCCTAAACCCTGAAACACCAGCCCCAGCACGACCCCCTACACTGCCCGAACACCACTGTACTGCCCTAAACCCTGAAACCCCAGCCCCAGCACGACCCCCTACACTGCCTGAACACCACTGCACTGCCCTAAACCCTGAAACACCACCCCCTGCATGATCCCCTACACTGCCCGAACACCACTGCACTGCCCTAAACCCTGAAACACCACCCCCTGCAGCACCCCCAACACTGCCCGAACACCACTGCACTGCCCTAAACCCTGAAACACCACCCCCTGCACCGCCCCCTACACTGCCCGACACCACTGCACTGCCATAAACCCTGAAACACCACCCCCAGCACGGCCCCCTTTACTGCTCGAACACCACTGCACTGCCCCAAACCCTGAAACACCACCCCCAGCACGACCCCCTACACTGCCCGAACACCACTGCCCTAAACCCTGAAACACCACCCCCTGCACGACCCCCTACACTGCCCGAACACCACTGCACTGCCCTAAACCCTGAAACACCACCCCCTACACTGCCCGAACACCACTGCACTGCCCTAAACCCTGAAACACCACCCCCAGCACGACCCCCTACACTGCCCAAACACCACTGCACTGCCCTAAACCCTAAAACACCACCCCCAGCATTACCCCCTACACTGCCCAAACACCACTGCACTGCCCTAAACCCTAGAACACTACCCCCAGCACGACCCCCTACACTACCCGAACACCACTGCACTACCCTAAACCATAAAATACCCCCAGCACAACCCCCTACACTACCCGAACATGACTGCACTGCCCTAAACCCTCAAACACTCCCCCAGCACGACCCCCTACACTACCCGAACACCACTGCACTGCCCTAAACCCTAAAACACTCCCCCAGCACGACCCCCTACACTACCCGAACACCACTGCACTGCCCTAAACCCTAAAACACTCCCCCCAGCACGACCCCCTACACTACCCAAACACCACGGCACTGCACTGCCCTAAACCCTAAAACACTACCCCCGCATGACCCCCTACACTACCCAAACACCAATGCACTACCCTAATCCCTAAAACACTACCCCCCGCATGACCCCTACACTACCCTAAACCCTAAAACACTACCCCCGCTCGACTCCCTACACTACCCAAAGACCACTGCACTACCCTAAACCCTAAAACACGACCTCCTACACTACACAAACACCACTGCACTACCCTAAACCCTAAAACACTACCCCCTACACTACACAAACACCACTGCACTACCCTAAACCCTAAAAACTACCCCCAGCACGAACCACTACACTACCCAAACACCACTGCACTACCCTAAACCCTAAAAACTACCCCCAGCAGTATCCCTACACTACCCAAACACCACTGCACTACCCTAAACCCTAAAACACTACCCCCAGCAGTACCCCCTACACTACCCAAACACCACTGCACTACCCTAAATCACTACCCCCAGCACGACCCCCTACACTACCCAAACACCACCGCACTACCCTAAACCCTAAAACACTACCCCCAGCACGACCCCCTACACTACCCAAACACCACTGCACTACCCTAAACCCTAAAACACTCCCCCAGCACGACTCCCTACACTACCCAAACACCACTGCACTATCCTAAACCCTAAATCTACCCCCAGCATGACCCCCTACACTACACAAACACCACTGCACTACCCTAAACCCTAAAACACTACCCCCAGCACGACCCTCTTCACTACCTAAACACAACTGCACAATTTGTTACAGGCGTTGCAACGCAGGCCTGTGGTGCTTACTGGAAGTACCTAGTGGGCTAGTTGGGCCCCAGGGACCCTCAGGATTCAAGGTGACCTAATCCCCCAACTTAAAACGCACCACGGGGCGCGTTTGCACAGTGGTGAAGGGAGGGGGCGGGGCCTCAGGTGACATGTGCGCAAACACGCCCTGTGGTGCGTTTTAAGTTGGGGAATTAATTCCCTTTGAATCCTGAGGGACCCTGGGGCCAACTAGCCCACCAGGTACCTTCAGTAAGCACAACAGAGTTGCGTTGCAGAGAGGTGAAAAAGGTGCGTGGCCTCGGAACGCCTCTCTGCAACTCAGCTCTGTGGTCCTAACTGTAGGTACCTGGGGGCTAGTTGGGCCCCAGGGACCCTCAGAATTCAAGGGACTTAATCCCGCAACTTAAAACGCGCCACGGGTGCGTTTGCACACATGTCACCTCAGGCCCCCTCCCTTCACCACTGTGCAAACGCGCCCTGTAGCACGTTTTAAGAGGTAGTTTTAATCCCCTGCCCTATTATGTACTAGGGACTTGCAGAGGAGGTCATGCTAATCACAGGGGTACCCCAACGCATAGTGTTCCCTAGTGTATGTAGGTGTTTTCACTGTATTCTAAGTGTCTTTTAGCATAGCACTGGCTCTGGTTAGTCAAAGTCAGTTACCACCAGTACCCGTCTGAAAAAGTTGTAGGCACAGGATGATTTTGCAACAAGGCCTCTTTCTGCTCCTCTGTTGGTTCTTTCTGCACATCTTTTGCTTCTTTCTGTGCGTTTTTTCTTCTTTCTTCACATGTCCTACCTCTGTGGGCATAGTTAGAAACTAGCATTTAAAAAACCTTTGAAATTCACTTAAAAATCATAGGTTTCAGGCACGTTATAGTTAGAAATTAGCATTTAAAAAACCTTTGAAATTCACTGAAAAAACCATAGGTTTCAGACACGTTATAGTTAGAAATTAGCATTTAAAAAACCTTTGAAATTCACTGAAAAAACCACAGGTTTCTAGGATATCACAGCTGATGAAATATCTGACGCCACCGATGTACTTCCCTCCGGAAAGGCAGCAGGAGAAGATAAAATACCATTGGAATTTTATAAGATATTCAAGACTAGTTTAATCTCTATTATGTCTCAGATTATGAACCTTATTGGTGTAAGCGGGAAGATACCTCAGTCGTGGGATATGACAAATATTGTTTTCTTTTTGAAAAAGAATAAACCGAGAGAAGAATGTGGGTCATATCGCCCGATCTCGTTAATAAATGCAGACGCACCCTTCATGCCACAACTAGTCTCTGACCAGCAACACGGATTTATACCTGGCAGGGATACAACTGCGCACGTGAATACAGCTCTAGTTGCTTTTGATGCTGCCTCTAAACTTAATAAGGACATAGGGATGATCATGCTTGATGCTGAGAAAGCATTTGATTGTGTAACGTGGGATTGTCTTTGGACTATACTTTCGGTATATAACATTCATGGCCGTTTCTATAATTGGATCCGAGCTTTGTATAAACGCCCAGCAGCTAAATTAATTTACTTAAACTATCAGTCTGCTCCTTTTTTATATTGAGGGGTACTCGGCAAGGGTGCCCTCTATCACCTCTATTATTTGCTTTATATATAGAGCCGTTTATTAGATCATTACTTATTAACCCACATATCCCGTCAGTTCTATTAGGCTCTGAAGAACTGAGAGTTACGGCTTACGCTGACGACATCGCCGTTTTTTCTGCGGATCCAGTCAGGGCCATAGAGGCTATCCAAATTGAAGCTAGCACATTTGGGGCCTTCTCTGGATACAAATTAAATGTCAATAAGACTCAGATTATCCTTAACTTTCAGGCAGACAGGACGATAACTGGGATTGTCACATCAGCAACTTACCTAGGAGCGCAGATTACTGCAGACTTGGGACAGGTTATAAGACTGAACTATGACTCTTTATTTAAAACAATTTTTTCTAAAATGAAGGAATGGCATAAACTGCCTATTAGTATTATAGGACGCTGCAATATCATCAAGATGATTGTTTTGCCCAAATTCCTGTATTTATTTAGGGCTATACCGCTACGTGTCCCGAATTATTTCTTTAAAAAACTTGAAGGGGCTATTAGCAGCTTTATATGGAGCTATAAACAACCGAGACGTGCTATTAAATTTTTAAAACTACCTTACAGACATGGAGGATTTCAACTACCTGATTTAAAATTATACTTTTGGGCTTCTTTCGTAGGGCGACTCCGTGACCTCCTTGTCCCTAATAGGCAATATTGCTGCTATAATCTTGCTGTTGGTAATGATAGTACTATGTTTTTATACAGGATTAACGACCCAAACTATTTTAAAAGAGTACGGTTTAAGACCCTGAGGGACATAGTATACATATGGCGGGATATCACAACTAAGTGTACCTTGCCTCTGATGCACTTCAACATGCCATTATGGTGCAATCCGATGCTCCCGGAAATCTTTCACGATACGCAAGCCAAATCCTGGAATACATATGGTATCAGCCAACTTAGTCACTTATATAATGCCACTGGGTTTTGTACGTTTTTAGATCTTCAGAAGACATTTGGTATCCCTAGGAACATGTTCTATAAATATTTACAGATAAGAGACTGCTTATGGGGGCGTAGAGAAATAAGACATCTTACGGGATCAGATATACTGACGTATCTACACCTAGGGGGAAAATTGACTATTAGTAAGGCTTACCAACTATTCTCGCAAATATGGGAGACTGATAGTCTTAAAATAGCATCTAAATGGAGCGAGATACTGAGACAGGATGTAGGTCCTGGGGACATAGAAGAATCATTAGAGAGCTTAAATATTGCGGCACACTCTATTAATTTAAAGTTACAACAGTTCAAAACCGTATATATGCTCTATTATACCCCAGAACGAATAACTATATGGATTGATCCTAATGGCATAAATACGAATGACAAATGTAAATGCGCAAAGTGCGGATTGGTTGATGCCGACATTCTGCACATGTTTATTACTTGTCCAGGTCTGACTGCTTTTTGGAGGGATGTTTTTGTATAATAACCAATCGCTTAAAAATTAATATACACTTAACGGATAAAGAATTGATACTTGGCTATAAGCCAGAGGTGGCTTTGGGATTAAGATCCTTCATATCGATCATCATAACAACAGCAAGACTTTGCATTGCCCGCGCATGGATATCCAAACTTCCACCCAGAGCGTATGAATGGTGGGCAATGCTAAGGGAGGTTTTTGAAAGAGAGATGTCTATTGCTAAGAGTAGAGGTGTCCGCTCTGGAAAGAAGTTTTATCGTATTTGGGGGCCTATGCTAAATTAGACTAAAGTAGGATTATAATGGTCTTGAATATTATCAAAATATTGTACCTTTTCTTTTCTCTTGTATGTATTTCCTACATATTCATTTATTTAATGTATTATGATCCTCTTTGAAGCTCAGTCTGTGTTTTTTTTTCTTATGTTTACTCTTTGCGATAATAAAAAAAAAAAAAATGAAATTCACTGAAAAAACCATAGGCTTTAGGGACAGTTATAGTTAGTTGGACATTTCACTCGTACAAAACCATAGAAATTCCCCCGTTATAGTTAGTTCAGCTAACTATAACTCGCGCCCCCGCAATGCACTGCTGATGACGTCACATATTACATCACTCATGACATGGTCAGTGACATCACTGATGACATCTCAAATGACATTTATTACAAGATCCTGACAGACAGCTAAGAAGAGATTCTAGCAAGAATTGTTACAATGCAAATCTTCTTGCCTTGGGGCTTGTCTGAGGCAGTAACCAACACCAAAATAACTGCCAGAAAGATAATCTGTGACATTTCATGTAACAAAATACCTATCTGTAGGCTTTACTACCGAAATAAAAATCCACCCTTAAATACTTACTGATTTTAAAATATGCTATTCACAATCAATATGTGAGGCTAAAGTGTTTGTCATAACTTTTAATAGTAAACAGATCAGCCCTATAGCAACAGAATATGTTTTTTACTGAACCAATGATGTCTGTATCTCTCATCATTGATAAGTAATAGCTTAGGCCTCCTGTACTGAGTGTAAGCTTTCCCACAAGGCAACCATCAGGCATACAATCGTAAAATTACATAGTATCAAACAGTTGGCAAACACTATCTCTCCAGAGTGGGCCTAATGAGGATTCTAAAAGTACAAATCTTCCATACAACGGCTTGTCAGAGGGTGTAACTAGCTCCAAAATATTTTCCTACTATGGTAATCTGTGAGATACCATGTAACAAAATACATATCTGAAGGCTTTAATACAAAGTAATAGCAATCTACCCTTAAAGGCCTCGTAAATGTCTATTAACTAACTAATTAATTAGCTTTTCGCAATCAATATATAATGCCTACTGCCTTCTTTGTAACTTTGCTTGATAAATAATCAGGCATATAGCTTTCATCATTGGCTCGTCACCATAACCAACTCACGCCCATTATACTGAGTATCAGCTCTCCAGAAGGCAATAATCTGGCATACAGCCATAAAAGTACAAATGATTGTCACCATAACCAGCAAAGACCTACAATTATTAGAGTAAGCTTTTCCTCACGTCAATCATCATACACACACTCATAAAATTAGAAAGGTATATAAAGTTACAGTTGGCTAAGCAAAATACTATTTATCCTAAAATTAACATGGGTTCCCACAGACTAAACCTTTTATATCCATGGTTTGTTACAATGGGAGACCAAAACCATTGCCTACTATGGAACTCTGTCAGAATCCATGTAACAAAATACCTACCACTAGGCTTAAATATAGACACTTAAATGTCTATCAACTTTAAAATATGCTTTTCACAATAAATATGCCAGGTCTAATGCCTTTCATAAAAAACAGATCAGTCTTAGCACCATGATCACTGGCTTCTCGTTATCTCAAGATGCTGTTTCAAGTATATACTTTGATACAAGACAAAAACTGCAATACAAGCAGTCTTTTTAGAGGAAGCACACAAATTCAGGGAACTAATATGTGGGTAGAGCCTAAACCCCTCTCTCAGTAGGGCTCTGAAAGCTTTGTTTGTTGATCATATAAGGTCAGGTGGCAGATGCACTGTTAAGTCGGCTCCTAGATCTAGACCTAGCCACATCAGAGCAGCCCTCGGCTCTCAAACACAAAACTGTACTCTGAAGTCTAAAGTTAATGACTGCAGTCCTCCCATCTGTGCTGCTGCCAGAGAAAAACAGACACTGTATATTAATCAGTTATCTAATACACTTTAATAGCACTATAATGTCATGTGTGTGCCCCTGAAATGTTAAGCTCAGGCAGCAGGAAAAATGAGCAGACTTATCACAGCAGCGTAGAGGCCAGTCACTTTTCTGTGGAAGCACAAAACATCTGCTGTATCAAAACATGTACTCTTGGCTACTGTTGACGCTGTATCTGATAATCTGACATGTTAGAAATAAAGTGCCTAATGCAGGGCCGGGAACTTGATTGCCCTCAGGAAAGGATGAGGAAATGTGTCCCTAAAGATAAGATTCAAAATAGCAATTCAAATCATGGACAATAAATAAGTGTTGAATCAAAAGGGCTAAAAATTCGTAAATCTGTAAACCATGAAGGTTTATTAAAGTATTAAGTGCAATCCAGAAAGGACAATAAGGGTTACTCTCAATAAATCAGTCATGTGGCTCAGAAATCAATTGCCATAAAGGTGGTTAGCAATAAATAGATGTAGACAATGGGGAAGGATTCCTAAAAGCTGCAGGGATAGACCTGGCTGAACTCTCAGAAGCACATCCTTTTATACTAAAATTCACTATAGAAAGCTATGGAAGTTGCACTGTCAACATTGGGTGAGCAAATGTAACAGCACATCAAATCAAAATACAGCATTATAACACATCATATAATTGATCACTGACATAATATTGATGCATACAACATGAAACACAAAAATATCAGAAATTAACGATAACAAAAATATCGACTTCCTATACTTGACTAGTAAAAGCACAAATATCAAGAACACAAACATATCACTTTTTAGCTATATCAAAAAACAAAAATATCGCTAACAAAAATAGTTACCTTTAAAAAAACATTTAATATGCCAAAAATATTGATTCACACAATAGTGCCCACAATACTATCAGCAAAATATTTAAATAATAATTTAATAAATATAAAAAGCACCTTTTACATACAATTATTTCAAATCAACTCAAAACATTTTATAAAAGTATTTAAATTAAATATTAATATATTACAGTAACAAAATCTATAAAATTCACCCCATCGTAATCGGGCTCACAGTTCTCTACATTACAACATTATGTTTTCAATTGCAAACGTTCATATTGACAGGCAAATGTGATTCTAATCAGAAAGTAGCTACAACACTACCAGCATGTGGGTGGAGCTAAAGGAGCTCTGCTGGTACTGCCTTTTAAAGCCATATTTTGCGTTGATCGCATAATGTCTGGTGACTGCTGCACTATCAAGCCAAACCTAAAAATACATCATGCACATTTTGTTTACTCACTAAAAGCAGTTTAAAAATGAAATTTCAAAGTTCCACATGTCTTTTAAAAATTATTGTCACTTTCAGACATTTCTGAGCTCAGTTGGAAATTGATATCTTGAAAAAATACATGTGATGTATCCAAAGCAAAACCAAAAAAAATTCTTTTTTGCATTCCTTTGTGGTTATGTTATTTTGTGAACTTGTAAAATAGGCTCTTTTCCTTTTAAGTGAGGATTATTATAAGTCACTTTTTGTGACTTCACTTACGGTGATGCTATCTTGAAGTGAATATGATAATTAGCACCCACCCCCAGTATTTTCCTTAGGACTTGTGCCCTGAAAACCCCCGACCAATTATCAGCAAATGGAAAGAAAATCCTTTCCCTTTTCAATCAGTTAGGGACTGAATGTGTTTTAAAACTCACCACCATCACACAACATCTTGTATAACTGCTTTCACAAGTTATTGAGTTCTGACCCGTGTCTAGGGACCAGTATACTTTGAATGGTGCCTCTTACTACTTACTTTCCCCCAACAGATTGGGGAGGAGTCTACATGCCCCAGTAAAGTCGTATTTAAATTGTATCCAGTTTTGACCAATGTTACTCTTTCTATACCTAGGTTTGGCCAGTCTCCTGCCATCTTGTGGGGCTGAAGTGTTCTCGTGGTATCTTCACAGGGCCACACCCATGGTTAAACTAAGATGGGCTGGTCTTTATTTTTGTCTGCCCCCTACATTTTGGTAATGTCATGATGATTATGTGTTTTTTTTCCTTCAGACCCTTGCATAGTGTGGATGGGTCTCACTGTCAGCAGAGATTGAAGAGGGTATGAGTGGGGGTTAAAGGTCATGTTATGGCTCTTTCTTAAGTGGCATCATTATGCCCACGCCAGAGGTCATCATCTTCAATAGCCTTGGTGTGTGCTCAGACTATAGTTGCAGACGGTCTGCACAAAGCTCATGCTTACTGACTGTAGAGTCTAAATTCTGCCACATGCAGGTGCCTGTCTATGTGGGTCAGGGCCAGACAGGCCATTAATTCTACCTGGCATGATTTCCCTGGTGGGCTGGAGCCATTGGAGGCCAGTTTTGAAAGGCCAGGGCTGCCCCTGTTGTCTCTGTCATTTTCCCCAGCTTACCCAAGTTAATTGCAGCAGGCACAGCCATGCTTCGAGAGAAAGAGAGGGAGGGAGGAGTATGGTTGAGAGAAAGCGGTCAGAGGGTGTAGACAGAAAAGGAGGGAGACAGAATGGATGGAAGGAGAGCAATAGCACAACAAGAGGACGTGAGCAGGTCTGGTTTGATAATTTTATCTAAGGCTGCATTTTGTTCCCCAGTCCAGCCCTGATGTGGGTTGCCAACATGTTCTATGTGTATCTCACCCTCTATCCCATTGGTTGCACCTCCAGAATCCCAGCTAAACTGTCCGGAATTCCATTTATAGTTTTGAACCTTGCATTGCTGTGCGGTTCATCTCTGTGACCGAGGATACTGTCCCTCATCACCAACACCATTGACAGGTCCAGAGTTTCATTTGTAAAAAAAATATGTGTCAGGCCTCCTGTTAGGAGGCCACTACAGCTTGCACCATACATTGCCCCTGCCATGCTGCCAATGATAGTAACAACACAACTACTAACCATCACACTCCTACAAGTGTGACAATTCGGACTATTTCCAACCCCCAAAGCTATAAGAATGGCTTGGGCAGCAGGCAAAAGTCATTGTTAATGTATATGAACAGATAAATTACTGTAGTGGTCATCGCTAAATTAGTCAGACAGCGCCACCTTGTGGCAGACGGTCACACGCGCCAGTGTTGAAAATTAAGGGCCTCATTACGATGTCGGTCGGAAAGGCTCCGAATGGCATTTGGATTTTCCAAACCCGTGTCGGAACCCATGTTTCCGACTGACTCGCAAACATTTCCGACTGACCCGGAAACATTTCCGACCGACTACGATAGAAGGTAAGCGGTCGGTCATTCTGAATCGGTTCTGACCGTCATTCGGAGAGTCCGAGTCGGCCGGAGCCGAATCGTACAGCTCAACTGGCCGCTTTTCTGACCAACTGATTACGATGTTGGATTCCGACAGACTTTCCGAATCGGTCTGTCTGACATGAATCGGCTGTCGGAAACCGACTTTGGGGGCCCATAGCAGGCCTCCCTTCACCCGGAGGCCTCTGGTTGGGGCCCGTGGGGGTACCCATGGGTCCCCTCTTTACAACCATGCACAATGAGACAGGCCCCATCCGCAAACACCCTGTTTTTCAATGGGAGCCTGTGTTGTCGGTCAGAACACAGGCTCCCATTGAAGTCAATGGGAGTCCGACCGAACGGTGTTCGAAACCATCGCAATCAGTCGGTCGGACTCCCCGAACCTGAGTCAGTCGGAAACAATTCCGACAAGGAGTCGGTTGGAAGGCTTTCCAACCAACATCGTAATGAGGTCCTAAGTGTTGTTGCCTAGCACCGGAAACCACTGGCTCAAATTAAGTACTGTATAGGTCAGTGCTGCCGTGTAAAAGTGTGCCTGTCTGCGTTTGTCTTCCGCCCAGCAGGATTCAGTGGTGAGGTAATGTCAATGTAGGTTAGAAACAAGTAGAGAGAGAGATGCCTGCTCCTGCAGTGGCACAGATGATGCTGAAGTTTCAACAGAGAGATGAACAAGGCTCTGCAGGACATAGTGTGGAGGCTGGAGCAAAAGGCCATGTGCCTGCAGTGTACTGATGCTACAGCTGTGGGTTAATGCATTTAAAGTCCATATGGTGCACAGCACCTGCAGGTCAAGGCATGCTCATGTAGTGCACAGCTGAAGGCAGTGCACACATGCTATGAATGGAGGTGAATGCAGAACATTCATCCGCTAGGCAAATGTGCTGCAATAAACGGAGTATAGTGCAAGCTCCAGCAATGCACAGGGACAGCAGCGAAAGCAGGACAGGTAGAAATGGTTTCATTCATCTGAAAGCAGTTCATACTTTGACAAGGCAAAGGTGCTGTTGCAGGGGTTGAAGGCTGCACGTGCTTTTGTAATGTGTTTTAATTTGTACTTGTTTGTGTTTAAACACTAGTACCATTGCTTATGAATAGGATGCCAACTCCTGCTAAGCACCCAAGTTGAAATAGTCACCCCCTTCCCACTGATGCTTCTTAACATGCATTTTCTCACCAATATGCCAGACAGCCTTTGGGTTTCAAATCAGTTAGTCTCATTCCCTAGACACATTGACATCTACAGCACACGTACCCCAATGTGCTCTCTCACGAAACATATGGGGCGGCACATATCCTGCACCGTGTCAGATAAGTATAGGATGACCACCTCGCTCCACGTATTATAGACACTATCTCCAGTCCTGGGCTTTTGTGGAAAAACCAAATGCATTCTAGGTGTACTAGTCGGGTCTGCTAGGTCTGTGATAGTTTTTCTCCTCATCCTGATTTCCCTAAGGGGTTTTAACTTGCCCATATTTTGGGTCAGGAGCTTAATTAAATATAGTGACTGGTTTACCAAAAAACTAGGACATCTGCGCCCATATAAGTATTTCTTGAATAGATGCAAATGTACTACTTATTGGAATTCTCAAACATTGGCAGAAGTAGGCTTGGAAAGCTGTGCCAATCTCAGATTCCAAGCATACAACTGGCAATTGTACACCCAATCTTTGAGGGAACAAATGCTTGCAAAGAGTCTAACCAGCGGCGATCCCCCAGGGTAACATTCCAAATCATTGTTTTTCACCCACTGTTCCACTCTAGACGGAGGACTTGATTTAGGGTTTGTTGGAGAGAGTACAAGCAGACAGGGTGGTAGAGGACTTTATGTGAGCCACCCTGCCTTTACTTTGCCAACAAAATTTAGAGATAGCTCGCAGATATTTCTATACGTTGGCAGGAAACGCCTTCATGATGGTTCCTGTCAATATAGGGAATTTTGATGGACGGCTCTTTTAAACATGACAGCCAGTCATCATACTTTTCCAAAGCTTTTTAATACTCAGAAACAAACTCCTAAAGCAGGAGTTTGTTTTTGAAAAATAAAAATATATAGTCTCTCACTACCAGGATCTACTTGGTGGTAACGGACACTTAAAAAAGCCATCTGACTGTCCACTCTAAGTAGGACAGACATTCGGAGGGCATTTTACTCCGCCTGCAAAGCATTTGCAGTCCACCTGACTCAAAATCGCAGGAACAGACCTTGATTTTGGCAAAGTACTCTGTTGTAGTTGTGACGGAGTATCCTGTCCACCACACTCTAAATAAGCCCCAGAAGCCCACCTAATGCAAATCAGTACCAACCCTGCACTTATGAGAACAGTCCATCCTGAAGTTTACTCATCTCATCCATTCACCTTGTGGCCTACTGGTTTTTTATATGGAAAATTTGAGATTACCCCCTTCCCCCGAATCTCGCTGACTAAGCTGTGCACCTAGCTACACATCTCAATAGGCTAGCAGCTCAGTGGCTGCTGCTACTTAACGGTGGTGGGGGAGGTGGATCACAGAGGAGGGTCACAGGGGGAGGGAATGAAATAAACCCATTAAAAAATCACTTACCTGCCTGCCAGCCACCGCCTATTGGTTCCCTTTGTCCACTTCCAGGACTCCAGGGGCATGAAGCTGGAATAGGAAGCACCCAGGCTTCCACACTTCCCTAGCCAATCACAATGCTGCTGATAGCAGTGTTGTGATTGGTCTGACCTCCATGGTTCGGCGCTTAGACGGGACTGGGAGCCTGGGCATGTTCTCCACCTAGGCTGTGCAACACAGTCCGGTGGAGAACATGCCAAGTGCGCATGACCATTTGGCCGGGCCAAGGCGACCGGCCAAACCCTCATGTGCACTTAGAAAGTGCCTAACACTCCTCCTCCTGCTCTGTGGGCAGTCCAGTCCGCCCCTACAGAAGATTACTGAAAAATAAAATGATAATAACATGCTGTTATTATCATTTTATTTTTCCTTTGGGGCGACACTCCTCTGTCTTAGTGGAGGAGGTGCCCTTGTAGCAGCTGCCAATTCATCTAGTCTTGCAGCTGGCACTCCTGCTCCATTAGCATTAGAGGTCCTGGTGTCCAGCTTAGTGGCAAGGAATCACAGTGCAAGGTACTGATTATTGAACCTCAGAGCTCTCCCCCACCCTACTTTATGACTTTTTATGGGAGGTTGCTGTGTGGGAAAATATTTTTCCTTCTAGGTGCTTGCCAACTTACAACTTCTTCAAG
This sequence comes from Calotriton arnoldi, assembly GCA_963921515.1. Taxonomy (NCBI): domain Eukaryota; kingdom Metazoa; phylum Chordata; class Amphibia; order Caudata; family Salamandridae; genus Calotriton; species Calotriton arnoldi. Next base: position 998,696 of record CAWUFW010002153.1, on the reverse strand, counting down.
TGTAGAAGGAGGTACTTGAGCTCAGGGGTTCCAATCACAATCTATAATGAAGCCACAAGATTTACTCATTGCTGTCACTAGTTTCACAGACAAAAATGATGCTTTATATGTTTTTCTTTTTCAAGCGCTACATTAGTACACAGTGTTCATCAGAGCACAAGTCCTAAAATAAATATAAATAAGTGCGGGGACTAATTAGCATAGTCAATGTATTGTGCCATCACTGGAAATCACATCATATGAAATGACTTCACAACTCCATCATTTCACTGTCTTCAATCAAATTGGGCATTTTTTTATACACTGACTGTAATATTTTGTGTATGAACCTATGGTTATCTCTGTTTGGTCCCCTGAAAAGGAATGTGAATATTTTTTTCCTAATCCTCATTTGTGTTAGTTCTTACCATTGATACATGCATATAAAGTTTAATAAAGCTCAGTGAGGTAAGCACCCACTACTAAGATATGTGAGTGTTGTGTATGTGTCCGTGTATGTGTCAATCTGTCCTTGAGGTTTCTTTTTTGATACCCACATATTGAATTTGGCCTTTCATTCTTCCAGGGTCAATGAGATTAGTACTAATTTACAATCAGTGATCGGAATCACATAAAGAACTCTTATAGATGAAATGTAGCAGAGAACGCTCAGTACCTGACCTGGTCACTGGTGATTTCACAAGTATCTGTTTAATCATAAACCTACAATTCTAAGAGAAGATCATCCAATAGACCATCACTAACCAGCTTAAAGGGAAGATCAAGAGTAGCATCCTCATTCAGGACTACAAGTCTCAATTCAGGCCACAGTGCAGCACCCTCTATGCAGCCTCGAACACGGTCAAACATGATGGGGCAGATTTACAAAGTTGTCACACTACACAACAAAGCAGCGCCATTTCTACTAAGACATCATGATCCTACTTTCTTTCCTACCGCTGCTGCACAATCAGGCTGCCTAGTACCAGGAAGACATCTTTGAACCACAGTAGCATTTGTTTTAGCCTGGAGGGATACCCTTCCATAGCAAAATACTATGTTTGACAAACTTCAAAACGTTTCTCTCTTTAGAAATGTGCTGTACAGTACAGCACACTTGCAAAGTCAGAAAGGTTTTCAGAAATAAAAACATTTCTTCTTTTTAATGCCAGTTTCAAAGAGAAATTGTTTTGTTGGTGCAAGGTCCTGTCTGCAAATTTTAGTAGATAGGGCTTTGCATCAAAAACCATGGATGGTTGCCTGGGAATGGCCATGTACTGCCTTGCATTATTTCAGGACTATTTTACAATGCAAATAAACTTTGTGCTGCATAGTAAATCCCTAAGAACATTTTGTGCCAGTTTGTATCACTTTTGATACACAAACCCGGTGCAAAGTGTTAGTAAATCTGTCCCATTGTCCAGCTCAGCATCTTTACTTCCTCAATGGAGTTTGTTGATGCTGACCTGCATTGAATCACATCCTACCTGAACAACACATACCAGCTTATCCAAATCAGAACATCCAGGTCTTAGCCAATCCACAAATCTTATGACATTCCTCAAGTCTCCCTCATATCACCAGGAATCTTCAGACAAAGACACCAGAACAGTATATGGATAACACTACGCTCTACCTGATTGTGTCTTGTAGGTATCACATTCACTATCTGAAAGACTACATCATCATGCTTATGCACGGATGGCAAAGGCCTCCCTCAAGCTTAACCAAATATGGAATTTGTCATCATCAACAGTGACAGAAAGTAGAAAGAAGTAGAGCCTTGGTCCTAGTGTTGAGTCAAAAAAGGGATCAGGCAATGACTCTTCAAGAGGCTCACGCCCCTGGTCATCGATTTCAGTACTTACTTTGTACCAAAGACAAAAGATGCTAAGTATTAACTGTACTTATCTTTCTCCCACTTGATCTAAGAAATTCGGTCATTAGCTGAGGAGGGTGAGAGCCCCACTCAAGTAATAAACACAACCCTTGTCAGGGTGAACCTCAATTAAATTGTGCTTAACCCTTTGTTAGCTTGGCTCAAAGCAATGAGGATTAACTCATAGGCAATGTTTTAAGCATTTATGCAGCACTCAAACAGTAATTAAGTGACAACACAACACAAGAAAAATCCCAAACTAATTTAGAAACATAGAGTAAATTGTAATAAATACAATGACACCAAAATAAACTAAATTGAATCAGTAGAACTAGAGTTATGATTTTTTAAAGTTTTCAGGGCAAAATAGCGTCCAAAAAGAATAAAGTGCCAACTGCAGGTATCTGGTCGCACGAGACTGGGACAAAGACGCACGTTAGGGTTGATAACTATGAAGCGCGGGTTGGATACAGGCACCAGCCTTGTTCTGGTCACACAGTTACCTCCGGGCTTAGAAAATATCTTGAATATTGATGGAGAAGGTAGAGTCCTCAGCAGGGCTAAGCAGCAGGAAGTAGTAGAAGAAGAGGAGGTGGTCGACGACGGGAGCTGCTGAACTAAGTCTCTGTGAAGCTGTCGACGTTAGCAGGAAAAACTCAGGGCAGGGAAAGTTGAGTTTCCAGGCCAAGGAGGTCGTTGTCATTGATGGGCAGCCAGTCGATGTTGAGTCCAGTGAAGATTTCTACCTTTGGACTTAAATGTTTTTCTGGAGCTCGAGTAACCCCAGCCGGACGAGGCTGCAGGCTGTATCCAAAGAGGGCTCCATGAGGCCTGATACCATCTTCGAGAGGTCCCGCTGAAGAGGACTTGCTGCTGCGGAGACAAACGTAGTGGGAGATGCAGCAAAGTCAATCCCACTCGCAATGCAACCTTCTTCAGATCGGCTTGCAGGTAGGTCCCAGTAACCTGTCGGTTCTCAGAGAAGTTTAACTTTAAAAAAATCCCAGAATTTGATTTTGGGTAGAAGGAGTACACTCAAGCTCCACACCAAGGGTCCAAGAACCTGGAGGGGTACTACTTGTGGACTAGAACTCACTCCAGCAGGCACCTGCAGCAGACAGGAAGGCTGCAGGGTCTCTGAAGCTTTTTGTGTCCCTGTAGCTTACACAGGAAGCCAGCGAGACAATTCCTTGAAGCCACTCTGCTGGTCCTGGGTTCAAGCAGCAGGTCCAGTCTTCCTTCCTCATGCAGCAGGGCAGTCCTTCTTCTGAGTCTTCTACTGGTCCAGAAGTGATCTGATTTCGGGTCTGAGAGTCCCATATTTTATCCACAGTGCCAGCCTTTGTGTGGGGGGGGGGGGGCAACCCTGGCCCACTCCCAAACTTGTTCTGACCAGTTCCCTGTCCTTTCTGGGTTTGGCTCCCAAATGTCTAGGGTGACAAAAAGCTGGTGTTAATTTCCTTTGTGTGTGCTGCAGGCAAGGCCTTTTAAAACGTAATCAGAGCTGGGTGCAACTCCTTCCCCAGCCACCCTGCCAGGATGGCTCATCCTGTCACACCTAAGCCCCTTTTATCCTCCTGTCTAAAAGGAGTCAATAACACTTTACAGGAGAGACAACCACATCCATGTGACCCCGGCTACTAGCAGAAAGATGCTGTTGATTTGGACAAGGAAATGCCTATGTTCTAAAAGTGGCATTTCTAGAACAGTGAATTAAAATCCAACTTTACTATTAAAGAGGATTTTAAATTACAATTCATTTGAGTGTGAACATTGTCTCTATTCACTCCCATTCTGGAGATAGCACTTAGTAAAATGTAGTAAGGTAACTCATTGATAGTCAATGGGAGATAGAGCCCTACAACAGTGAAAAGCAACTTTAGGAGTTTTTGACTGCCAGAACAGCATAACTATACAAGCACTACTTCTATCCCATCTGAGCAGGGACACTGCCCCGTTGGCTGGCATCCCTGAGATACACCGTAGCACCCATGGAGGATGTTGGCAATGCATTAGTCCACCTTATAAAATGTACCCTCCCCCACAGAGAGCTCCATTGACATCCTGTTCCTACACAAATCACCTTCAAAAACCTGCTGTGTAATCTACAAGGTGATTGAATGAAATGTCCATCTTTTGCATGGGTCCCTCCCCAATTTTTGCCCTATCTTTTTTGGTGGATTTGAAACACTGTGAACTTTGTCACAGCTAACCAGGTGTAAAGTGCCTGTGCTACCCCTTTAAACATGTTGAGATTGACTTAATCCTTATTGGCATATTTCACTTTCCAATAAGGCCACAGTACATGGTGCAGAAATACACCCACTGATTGTGCCATCCACTGCAGTGGCAGAAAAGACATGGCTTCAGGCCTACCCTGTGTCTAGCCTGCCTGCAGCAGCCTAAAACCTGCTATACAGACCTGTCAAACTAGCTCTTTTTGACAGACAGGAAACCCTGCTTTTAAGTATTAATAAGTCACGCCTAAGTACACCTTGTTGCCCACAAGTTAGAGTGTCTGATATTTAAAAGTGGAACATGTGTGAAATTAAAATAAGCATGTTCATTCAGGGACTAGGCCCCAAAAGCTATTTCACTGGCAGGGCTGTAGCTGAATCCCAGTACAGCGAATAAACTTTAATATGCACCTTTTGACAGAAATGGCTGCAAAAGTCATTCAAAGACTATTTTAATAAATAGTCAAATTCCAAGTCAGATTTGAGTAAATATTTAGGAAAAGTAACTTTTAGAAAGTTACCTTTTTCCTGCCTGAACCTCCAGTAGGCTAATTCAAATTAGCATTCTGACTGGTGGTCTAACCGTGCTTGGAATTAATGATGTGTGAAACCTGTTCCCAGAGCAGGAATAATTGCCTGAGTGTGGGGAGGTGTTTTTCTGCCCCTTGTGGGGAGACCAGTTAGGGTGAAATCATGAACTTTTTTAACTCAAATGTGACAGAGGCCTGCCCATTCATAGGTTAGTGTAAGGAGAGACTGAAGAAGGGAAACCCTTTGTCCCCAAGACCAGGGCCAGGTGGGCTCTAATCCTAGTCAGGGGGAGCTACCCCAGAATCGGTTTTGAGTGACCATGGAGAAGTGGACATCTCATTTCCCTGGCCATTCCGCTTGGTGGCCACATAGGCTCTGCACAAGGGAGAAAGGGCTTTTCCTTCTTGAAATTTAACACTAAGATGCACTTTGGGTTTGCTTGCAGCAGGGCAAATAGGAACTGCTGCGAAATTGGGTAGGGTTGCTACTGGGAACTTTTACACCATGGTCAGTGAGAAGCTAGGAGTCACTCACAGCCACAGGCTAGGTCCGACCATAAATTTAGCACACAAAGGCACCACACTCAGAACACTTTCAGAATTGTGGAACACCAGAAGTGGACTGGATCTGCTGTCTGTGACCTGAAGAAAGTCTTGAAGGAATGGACAAGCTTCCTCTTGCTCCCAGGAGAAAGAAGTGGACTCCAAGGGTGAGCTGGCTGATCTCTTGTGTGGCTCCAGGAATACAACAGGCTGAAAGAGACCTTTTTCCTGAAGTGACCAGTTGAACGGTACTAACTGGATCGGGGAAGAACATTGCTAGTGACCACTGTTGTAGTAAGTCCTGCCCCCTAACTGCTTTCCCTGAGGTCCTGGTAGGCTTAGAAGTGACCAAGGGGAGCTGCTCCAAAAAGCCTGAAAAGTTTGAACTTAACATTTTTTGGGATTTTCAGAACCTTCAAAGCTGTTAGGTGAACCGTTGATGCAACTTCATCATACACAGCTCCAAGCTTGCCCCACTGGAGGATTATGTGTTCCATAAAAAGACTAAGGGCCTGATTTATATCTTGGTGGTAAGGATACTCTGTCTCAATGGCAATGAAGTATGCTTACTGCCAAGACGATGGTCAGCCTGCCCGATTTAAATGCAGGTGGACCATAGGGCCAGGGGGGAGACTACTCTGTGTCCGATCGTGGGCAAACTTCTCCAATAGCCTGATGGAGTAAGGCAAATCGGAGAATTGGCTGTATGTCTGCCCACCTAATTTAGATGGGTGGCAATGTAGCGGTTTTTGACTCTCCGTCACAGCCAGGCAAACCCTGGCAGTAAAGGGCATTAAAACACTAAAAAAAAACCCCTCGCCATGGGAGATAACTCCCATGGCAAGGGGGGCATTTTTTTTTGATTTGCAAAATGAAAACCCTGCTCCAGGATTTTCGTTTTGAAAATACAAAAGAAAAATACGTATGTTGAATGGCTCCATCGTGTTGACAGAGCTGTGCGTCAAACTTAAAACAGCATTGACAGGAACCGCTGTGATTGAGGTTCCTGCCAACGCTTTAGAAATGACCACCGGCTTGGAGGTAATTTCTGAATTTGGCAAGCAGGAGCTCCATCAGGGCAATGGAGTGATATACTTCATTGCCTTGTCAGAGTTTACCCCGTCCGCCAAGTTATAAATCAGGCCTTAAATCAGAAGCTAAAATCTTTGACCGGAATAAACATGCTAAGTGTTTTCGACCAGCGCTTGGCCTGAAATCGCACCTAGGTCTTGGTCTACCTCCTCCATAGACTATCATTGCCATTTAGTGCTTTTGGCACTATTATAAAACTTTAAAAAATTAATATCTGGTTCCCGTTATTGGAATTTTGTTGTTTTGGTTTCATTTTGTTCATTAAAATTTAATTTATTTGTCTAATTTAGTTTGGAATTTTTATTGTTCGCTATTTGGACTTTGTTACTGCTGTTTTGGTACTGCATAAACACTTTACACTTTGGGCTGAGTTAAGTCTGTCTGCTCTGTGCCACATAGCTACCAGTGGGTTGAGCTCAGGTTAATTTATTGAGAGTTCACCCTGACAGTTTAGTGTTATTATATGAGGTAAGTGATTGCCCACCCCAAATAATAATCCTCTTTCTTACAGCGATCAACTCAAGCACTCTCACAATACCTGCCCAACCAGATTTAGATTTTTAGTGGTTGTCTGACCAACCACAGCATCAACACCATGCTAATGAAGGTCCAATGTTTTTGGCTGCAGTGATGCAAATTAGGGGGAGATTGATAGAGAGAGAGTCTGACACAATATGCCCAATTCACAAAGCTTTTTCCGTGAACGTAACACAACTACTGACAAAAACTGCCATGTGAATCAGGCCGAATCAGAACAAATTCACTGGGGAGAGAACAGGAGAGTCATGGAAAGTATATGTCATGTACTCAGGGAGGAATAAACATTGTAGCAGAAAATGTCTCATGCCAGAATAACAGCACACCAAAATGCATGTGTTGACAAGGAAAGTACTATGAGAATTGGTGATATTGTATGCCAGGATGCTGCTAAACTATACCTGAGCGTGGATCAAATATTCCAGTTCGTGGTCATATTAGGTTGTTGCTTAAGTGTTGCAGGGTTTTGATGAAGACCCTTCATCCAGGGTTGCTCCGCAAATGTTCTATAGTTCTACTCAGTAAGCCAGGTCTGAGCGATAACTGGTCTCTGTTACTGCTGATTTTGCCAGAATGGTGCATAATGTGAGCTGTGGTGGTGGACCAGAGGGCCAAGTTACTTATTACTCATGGGACTGATGTTACAGATTCAGATCCGGCAGGTATCCGTCAGGTTACCGATTTTGCTGGAGACTTGTATAAACACTGCATTATCAGTTTTCATGATACCCTTACATGTGAGGTGTGTTTTGTCTGTAATTGCCAATTCTGTAGGGTTATTAGGTTGTCCTATTTTGTGTTTAACTGCCTTCCATATAAGGTCCACAGTGCGTCAGAGTGCAAAACAAACCTAGCTATAGCAGTATTTGCATTGATCCTATTTGAAAACCATGCATTTCTATGACAGTTTCTACAATGCACACGTTTGAGAAAAATTATTGTAGTGGAATCCCTAAACCCCGTGCAAAGTTGTAATTTAATGTGATTATTGTTGCTGGTCCAATGAGCTTTAAAATGCACAATTCTCCACAATATTATGCAACGGTTCCTGGGAGGGAGAACCCCTGAAAAAAGTCGTCTCTAGCTTAGATTCAATTGTTGTTGTTACTGCTTCAATGTGCTCATTTTCCAAAACATTATTAAGGGAGACCCCTACATTGGCAATGAGTTATTTTTACTTTCAGACAATTCTACTGACCCAATGTGTTTTGAAAGACCAGTATACATTGCATACTTTAATGTCTCACCATATAGCAGTCATTGTCTGCAAGTTTCAACCATGCCTCCAATTCCCCCTCTTATGTTGTTATTATTGGGCCCAACCCCCACTCAAAATGTTTACTTCTGACTGTGGGCCGGCCCGCTTGGGTTGCCCCACATTTACTTTCTAGATCTGGGCCATCGAGTATTCGCAGTGGTATCGCTCACTATCAACTCAACGCCATGTGGTGGGAGTTTCTATTTCAGACTCTGGAGAGGTTTAGATTCGACCCATTCCTTCTTAGCTTTCTAAGGTTCCAAAACAAAGATTCGATACAAATAGTAACATTTAAAACTGGCCAGGGATCTCTGAGAGTTGGCCATTGGCGAGGGGTATACATAAGGGATGACCATATTGCCTGCTCTGTGTGCCTGGTTGAGGAACTGTTGAGAGTGCGCTTAGATTACACTTGGCAGATTGGGGGGTGAACCAGCATTGATCAATACATATGTTTCCCCTCTATCTAGATGCCACTCTGATCTCTTTGCAGGATGCATCCGTTTCTGTTCCCATTATGCTGCAAATGTTTGATGAGGATACCAAACTCTTGGCACTGCGCACAAGCTCCTCTAAGTCCAGTTTGTTTCTGCTAAGCGCGTTGTATGGAAGGTCTATTGCTGACCTGCGGTTGCAGTGGCAGAGGAGTGATCTGAAGTACCAATTTAGCACAGACCCAACAGCAGTTTACAGATTTCAGTGTAGCACATGTATTACAGGGAATACGAGTGTCCCTGCCTACTTGGTCTAGGCTCCTTTGGCAGCAATGGGTAGAATTTCACTCAATAATCCTCCCTAGATGTCCATATTTGTTCCTGGGATCTTTTGCCAGTTACCTAAAAGGTATTTTGAGAACTTGGAAGCTTGATGTCCTCCTTGATATAGGCAGAAAAGTATCCCAGGCTCAAAACTGATAACTCTGAATTGTCATGCAAACAGTATGGTCTAGTGGTCCCTGACATGCTATTACTTATTGTCTTATGTTATTACTGGGCGGAACCCCCAGTGGTGAATCCACCCTTTTTGGGGATGCCACAATAGTCCCCTATTGAAATATCAGCTGTGGAGCCTGTTGTTGGCATGCCCAGGAATATCTCAACTGGATGTCTTGATGTCAGAATTTGGAATTGTGTGTGCCCATGGCATTGTGGTGGGCAACACCATTCAATGCTGAGGCCCCACTCTGGAGACCGAGGCATTTCTGAGGATTGTTCAGAAAGGCTGGAGTATCTAGATGGATGCAGAGTGTCTAAATGTTTATGAGTGACATATATGAGTGGGGGTAATTTCTACACTTTGAGAGAGCAAGAACACAATATCAGGTGCATCGTATGCAAAATTGGTTACGGTAGCCCTGATTGCGTGTGTTGATGTGCCCGGTCAGTCCCTGAAAGTTTGAATATATTTTTCCGAGTTTCACGGATGAGAGGCAGATGCCCATTATCCATTTTATGTAGAACAGTTAGCGGGGGTGTATTGCCATAACGCTGCTTACCAGACCCAAATTGGATCTGGATTGGGAAGGTCAGCTAGGGATGTCAAATGGTACTGGACCATATCTCCATGAAGAACGCTTCCAGCCAGTCCTACTGTCGTCTAACTCAGTTTAAGTTTATGCATAGGATTTATTTCACGCTAGTATTCATTCAAATGATATATACAGTTCGGCCAAGCCATTGCACTTATTGCAGATTTAGAGACGCTGTATTCCTCCATATGATTTGATCATGCAAAGAGGTGGTAGAGTACTGGAAATTGGAAGTGAATCACTTAGGAAGAACAGCAAGAGGATTGACATCTTTAATACTGAAACAATCATTGTTTTCTGGGCCTTTAATGGTGACCCAAGAGGAGGACTATCCGCTATAAGTTTGTGGTCCTAACCTTGTATTAGCAAAAGGACAAATTGCAATACACTAGTTGAAAATATGGGCAGAGTTTATATATCATCTAATAAAGACTTGTGAGTGGGCTCTTGCTGAGGAGATTCAAATGCGGCGGACATGTATTGATGAGAAACTGAAGGATGACCTGAGAAGTTGGAGTGATATGCTGGAACTTGTAATTGAGGGTGAGGGTGGTTGGAGGCTCGAATTAGGCAGTTTTATTTCTCTGTATGCTATGAAATGAGATTTCATCTTTGTTGAATGATATGACACCAAAATGACTGGGCATGCACCAGCAACCCTGCAGGGAGACCTTCAAGATTTATATTTTTGCTCAATATGTACTACATCTAAATCTCACCTTTTGCGCCCAACCGAACATGTTATTTGTGTACATGGAAAAAAATGAAAAAAGTTTTTTTTAAACTGTAACACCAGTTATTAGCATCACTAAGAAATGTCACAATCGACAGTAGTGAACACAATATAACACACTCTATAATTAGGGAAGTGACATAAAACTGCTGACCAATCAATAGTAATCCTAACTGTTAATGACTAAAGAGATGTTCACACAGAATAATGTAAAAATCACCCAGTGTTTATTACGATGAACTTTCTAAAATTAACACACACACAAAAAGTAATTAGGATACCACCATATATGATGATTCGTGTGTAATATGAATGATCACGAATACATGTAAGCATTGCCACACCATTCATCTAAAACAAAACAAAAAGCATGTATTCTTATGCTGAACTGTTATATTACAATTTACAAGGCCAACATTTGTTCTAAACAATTTTGCGTATAAGAAAATTGACCCGTTAATTCCTAGTACCATAAGGACTCTTACAATGTCAACTCCTTTTGTAAGAGACGGGGACATTACGTGATTTTCCCGGGATAACAAGATGTTAAGCCGAGGCCAAGACTGGAAACGGGTCTCCCTCTTCTAAATTCACCAGTTCTTGCCGTTAGGCCACTCTCCTCCTAGCAAAAGGCCAGGGAAAAATCAAAGGAAGATATTATAGGTTGCCCATTAGTGTACAACAAGTTACCTCACACTGTTGCTTCACCCAATAGCAGACAAGATGGAGAAGCTACAAGCTAGACATAAAAAGGATCCCTTTTGTGCTGAGGATTTCTAGATCAACCAATGGTCTAGCACAATGCACTGTGTCAGAGGTATATCGAAAAATGTATTCATCTAAAAGAACATCTAATAAACATGCATCATCCTGTTCAAAAGGGTTTTATTATAGAATTTCTATACCAGTATATTTATAAAATCATTGTTTCTCATTTAATACATAGAAAAACATTTTTTTAAATAAGTTCAAAAAATTATCTCTTACACATTGTCCATATTCAGTGAAGCATACTCATAATTGAGTATCAATACAATCCAACTTCTAGTTCAAATAAAAACATTAAAAAACTTTCACAACAAACTTTTCTTATTCTTCATATGTAATAAAACAAATGTCGACGCGGCGTTTTGGCGGTTTATCAAATCAGTTTCTTCCCTCTTCAGGACACAACGGTAAAACAATTCTTAGAATACATATTAGAAAGAACAGTGAATTTAAAAACAGAAAGTAACACCTAATTACATGCATGTTTTACCTACATATACTACTCTGATCAGTGCACAATGTTGACAGGGTTTGGTTGATCCTCATTCATCTTTTGACATATACAATTATCAAAAAGATGATGGACAAATGTCATATTAAAGCAGAGGTCCCCGAGATGGAGAAGCCTCAAACCCAATTTGATCTAGATTGCTATTAAGACCGGGGTTACATTTACTTCCCCCGATTCGTTACCTTATAGGATAGTAATGGTCCCCGTTATCTTGGGTTCATAGATTTTATCTGGTAGGTTCCTATATATGGAATCTTGACCTGTAAATTATAAAACCATATTGTTTATCACCCTTTATTGTCTAAATTCACTACATATATCAAGGGTATCCTCTTGTTGGGATAACCACTTACTCAATTTTGAGGCACTATTGACAACAGTGTACCCATCAATTTTATCTCCTTCCGTTGGTGGACTGTCTTTTAGCTATTAGAAACCACAAGTGAATAAGTTACTCTAACCATTCAAGAGTAGAGCCAGACCCTGCTAAATTGCAGGCCATAATATAGATCTCACTTACCATTCACTTCTGATTATATTTTTTATTCATTTATGGGTTTTAAGGGGTCCTATTCCATACTATAGACCACCCGATCGGTTTCCAATCACTTTGCGATCCCTGGCCTTATCTGATCCAGGACCCTAAAGGTATTATTGATATACTGGTTAGTTACAGACTTAGGTTATAGCTTACAGGCAAAATACTGTTTTATGTATGCCCCTATCGAACCCCTGCAACATCCCTTCATGGTTCTTCTGTTCACATATAGGTCGGCTACTTTTATTTATTTGTAAATAATAAAATATATTGAAAATTCCCCCATCACTAAGCACTTGGCAATGTCATATATTTAAATATGGACCGCAATAGCTAATTGACTAGAAAAAATATATACATCTAAAGAATCAGGCTAGTGAGTAACCTAATATCGTTCCTAGTACTACCCATCCCAATCTCTTCTATAGTACTGTTACAATTTAATCTCATATATCCTCCTCCTCCCAATATTACGAGGTAGGCGTATATGTGAAGACTCTGTGTATGAGTCTATTGTTGCCCATAACTTTGATCTAGCGTAGTGGCGCCCACTCACCTCTGGTTTCCAAGAACTTGTTTGAAGTTTTCAATTCTTCCGTCACAAGTTTAAAAACAGGAACTGTATCAATACATATCCGGCTGCCATGATGGAGTCAGGCAATAGCCCAGATACGCGTGTACAAATTTGTAGATCATATCCCACTTCTCTTAATAATTATTATGTATTAGACACCTACGCACTGAAAGAATATTAATAACCTTAATAGATGTATAACTGTATAAAAATACAGGAAAATATTTTATATCAGACCCTATTAATATGCGGAGTCTGCGTGGCGGCCATCTTAAAATATGTACTCGGAGATATCAAACCAGTCTGATACATCAATAACTCTCAATTAATGGCCCATTTATTGATCTACCCAATGAATGCATAATAATTTTTCCCCAAGGGTATCGACAATAATTCTTATACGGGATATAAAAGAGGAAAGGGGACAGATAATCTGACTCCATCATGGCGCACGCAATCCTTAGAATACCTGCTTTTACGTGCCGGCAGCCGAATATGTATTTATACAGTTCCTGTTTTTAAACTTGTGACAGAAGAATTGAAAACTTCGAACAAGTTCTTGGAAACCAGAGGAGAGTGGGCGCTGCTATGCTAGATCAAAGTTATGGGCAACAATAGACTTCTACGCAGCATCTTCACATATGCGCCTACCTCGTAATATTGGGAGGAGGAGGATATATGAGATTAAAACGTAACAGTACTATAGAAGGTATCGGGATGGGTATTACTTAGGAATGATATTAGGTTACTCACTAGCCTGATTCTTTAGATGTATATATTTTTTCTAGTCAATTAGCTATTGCAGTCCATATTTAAATATGACATTGCCAAGTGCTTAGTGATGTGGGAATTTTCAATATATTTTATCATTTACAAATAAATAAAAATAGCCGACCTATATGTGAACAGGAGAACTATAAAGGGATGTTGCAGGGGATCGATATGGGCATACATAAAACAGTATTTTGCCTGTAAGCTATAACCTAAGTCTGTACCTAACCAGTATATCAATATTATCTTTAGGGTCCTGGATCAGATAAGGCCAGGGATCGCAAAGTGATTGGAAACTGATCGGGTGGTCTATAGTATGGAATAGGACCCCTTAAAACCCATAAAGGAATAAAAGATATAATCAGAAGTGAAGGGTAAGTCAGATCTATATTATGGCCTGCAATTTAGCAGGGTCCGGCTCTACTCTCGAATGGGTAGAGTAACCTATTCACTTGTGGTTTCTAATAGGTAAAAGACAGTCCACTAACGGAAGGAGATAAAATTGATGGGTACACTGTTGTCCATAGGGTCTCAAAATTGAGTAAGTGTTTATCCCAACAAGAGGATACCCTTGATATATGTAGTGAATTTAGACAATAAAAGGTGATAAACAATATGGTTTTATAAATTACAGGTCAAGATTCCATATATAGGAACCTACCAGATAAAATCTATGAACCCAAGATAACGGGGACCATTACTATCCTATAAGGTAAAGGATTGGGGGAAGTAAACGTAACCCAGGTCTTAATAGCAATCTAGATCAATTTAGGTTTGAGGCTTCTCCATCTCGGGGACCTCTGCTATAATATGACATTTGCCTATCATCTTTTTTGATATTTGTATATGTCAAAAGATGAATAGGGTATCAACCAAACCCTGTCAACATTGTGCACTGATCAGAGTAGTATATGTAGTTAAAACATGCATCTAATTAGGTGTTACTTTCTGTTTTTTAGATTCACTGTTGTTTCTAATACGTATTCTAAGAATTGATTTACCGTTGTGTCCTGAAGAAGGCGGAAACTGATTTGATAAACTGCCGAAACGCCACGTCGACATTTGTTTTGTTACATATGAAGAATAAGAAAACTTTGCTGTAAATGTTTTTAAATGTTTTTATTTGAATTAGAAGTTGGATTGTATTGATATTCAATTATGTGTATGCTTCACTGAATAAGGACAATGTGTAAGAGACAATTCTTTGAACTTATTTTACAATTTTTTTTTTACTATGTATGAAATGAGAAACAATGATTTTCTAAATATATTGGTATAGAAATGTTATAATAAAACCCTTTTGAACAGGATGATGCATGTTCATTAGATGTTCTTTTAGATTAATACATTTTTCGATATACCTCTGACACAGTGCATTGTGCTAGACCATTGGTTGATCTAGAAATCCTCAGCACAAAAGGGATCCTTTTTATGTTTAGTGTGTTGAACTACCTAGTCCCTTTTGGCTTTATTGGGTGACTCTCTCTATTTGATGAAGCTACAAGCTAGTACACTGTAATCAATTTTCTGAGGCCTTGAGATCACGGTCAAGAAACTGGCGGAATATGTGGGCACGAGTCTAATTTTTCTCACCCAAAAAATTCTTGGAAAAAAAAAAAAGACACGAAATTACATTTTAGAGCAAAATGCGAGTTGCCTGTATCTAGTATGATTTATCTAAAAGTAACAATGGCCATATGTGATGTGTTGTGTGTCAGTGAAGGTGGTTAATTGTGTATTTCTTTTTCCGGTAGGGACGGAGCTCGAGGCAAACAGTACTGTTTCAACATATGAGGTGGACATTATCATTCTGCACAGTAAATTTGATGACAAAACCTTTGATTACGACATAGCCATTGTTAAGCTGGCGGAAGCCATTGTCTTTAATCCGCGTGCCATGCCAGCCTGCATTCCGGAAACGGCCTTTGCTGAACAGACACTGCTACCTTTCCGGCGTGCAAAGTGTTGTCAGTTTCTGAATCCCAAGACCAGCGACTTTATCACGGAAAATATGTTTTGTGCGGGATCATGGAATAAAGGAACTAAGGGGTTCCCACATTTCACCCCGTATAAAGATACTTACTTTATAACTGGAATAGCCAGCTGGGTAGGAAATTGTGTATATGGGGAAAAGCAGGAGGTGTTCACATTCGTATCCAACTTCGTAAACTGGATTCAATCCATAATGTGCAATGTAAGAAATGGGGTCATTGCTGTAGTTTAGTCATATATAGGTGCAAGTTAACACAAACTCGAAAGGGTATATGCTGTCTTTCATGCCTCTTGTCAGTTGGTCGTTATAGTGGAACAGCTTTTATCCTTTGTACTTTCTTCTGAACATTATATATTTGTAATTGTGAAAAACAATCGAATTTTCATTGAAGTCGTTTGCCCCCACCTTTTCTTACATTTGTAAACGGGCACTGGTAATGCCAATAGATCCACCTGAAATCTAATTTTATTTGTGTGGCGTCTGGCACATTGCCCCTATGACATTATCCCTATTACTAGTGAATTTCAGCACTTTGTCAGTAGAATAGTTCCTCATCAAAATGCCCAGCTACACTGCAACAATCACTAAAATGGTGAAAGGGGTTTTTATATTAATTATGAAAAGTGTTGCATTGCTGGGGGAAAACAGCGATGCAACACTTTTCATAGCGCCATCCTTGCGACACCATGGATGCGCCGTATTTAAACTACAGCGCTCCATGTCGCAAGGATTGAACAAATGCGTCAGGAATCCTGACGTATCTGTTGGTGCAGTAATGGCGCATTGCTGGAATGTGTCGGTAACCTGACGAACTCCAGCAATGTGTAATTACATATGGGGCGAGTCCCAAGTAAACAGCCCTGCATCATTCCTTACGCCTTCTTGAAGCAGGCGTAAGGATCTGAGGCACTCATGTCGTAGAAGTGGCGTAGTGAAATCTCATAAATTTCACTGCGCCACTTCTACTGGGCTTTTTTACGGGGGAACACCCACCCTGAATACATTTTACCTGACACAGGTATAATGTAGCACAGGGCTTTACAAAGTGACGCATCTACCTAGATGCGTCACTTTGTAAATAAGGCGCAGTATGGCGCATTGATTATGCTGCTGCAGCGTCACTGAAAAGTGACGCAACGGCAGCGCAAGGCCTTCATAAATAAAGCCTTAAATGTTTTGCATTAGTCAACATTAACACATGGAACTCAAATGTAAAATTTAGAGGAGAATTACTTGTATATAAGCGAAGATGCCTGCTGAGTACAGGCTGGTCCCATGTGCCTCATTTTGTTGCAGATAATGAAGGTTTGAAGGACACAGGGAGACACGGTATTGTAGAAGACCCCGAGATGATAACAAGCAAAGTTTTATCAAATTTTTTCAACCTGATGGGATCGTTTGATGGGAACTGTGTTTAGGTGCTTCAAATGATAGCACTGTGTAATTTAAGCTATTGCAATGTAGATTAGAGTCAGAAGAATGAGCAGAATGCTTACCGATACAGATTTAGTAAAGAGCAGAGTATGAGATGCAGAGACTCTCTTAATGGGATAACCAACTTTCCTTTTCTTTTCCTTTGGTGGCAACCTTATATTGGTTCGTCCTCTATTACTTATATGATTTTTACTTCATTTGAACTGCATAAGAGTTTGATACATTCATATTTGATTAATCAATGCAAATCTTATGATTTTGCCTTCTGTAATCCCTTAACCTCTAATAAACATTTATGGTTTGAAATTTAATAATTCTCTGTCTATTTGCTGAAGTCGAATGTGTTTCACGTTTATGGAATGGATTAAATTTGCAGAATAGTGTCAGTTTTAAAATTCCAACCCATTTGAGTAGCGCTTCATGGTCCCTGAATTCCTCCTTGATAAAAGTGCTTACGATGCCATGCCAGTGCCATTGAATGACACGATGATGCCTTCGTAAATACCAGGAATGTCTCAGTATATATAGTGATGCCAGCTTTATGATGAAGCATGCCACCTAATGTGGCAAGGGAGTCCATGTCCTTTTTAAGGCAAACTACCCATTGAAATAGGTTTTCAGAAAAAATATAGTTCTCTGCACAAGAAAGTGAAACAGGCAATACACACTTCCCTTGTCAAACCTTGGTACCTTTTGTATCTAAAATCATCTGTTAGGAGGATGTTCTGAGTGTCTTACTTCCTCTCTCCTGAAGGGTATTTTCCTAGAAGGTTGTATAATGCTCATTTCTGTAGGTTGCTCCCTGCTGTCCTTGGAAGGACGTTTGGGCATTTACTATCGCTGATAGAACATTGCACCCCTCAAGGGTAGTCCCTTCTCCTCTGGGCAATATACATCTGTTCTTTATTGAATGTGGTACACATAATTCATGTATAATCTGGCCCGGTACAGAGTGTAGAGTGTAGGGACGAGGGCTACTAGGAGATATGTACGTGACACACATTCCCATCAAAACCCATGAGTAGATGGTAGGTCAGCCTGCACTCATTCCCACACCACAGCTGATCAGGGTTATGCCTTCAGATGATGGTTGATGACACCTTGTGCCGATCCAAAAGCACCAGCAAAAGTCCACCCAGCACGTCACTCAGGAAAACCTGTCGCATCACTGAACTGTGTTTTAGTATAATCTAATCCAGCCTAGATCTGACTAGTGGTAGGTCACTTTACCACCCCCAGAGATCTTCTGTAATATGATTGTTGTATGTTGCAGACAATCTAGCTGTGAGTAATGCAATTCCCATTGAGGAATACGCCATCAACGATGTGCAATCTCAGGAAACAATTCCCAACACAGGCCCAACACTGACACTTACTCACAGGATGGGTGGATGTTGGACAGGAATTCATGCACAATTTATTTACGTCTGAGTTTTAATGAAACATTGACACATTAACGCCATGTATTATTGCATCTTGATGACTGGCACTTGCTACAACATATCCCCATGTCCATAGACAAGATAAGACAAGTAACGATAAACAAAGATTGTCACATTTTCTAGCAAGTGATCTCTCTTTGCTGAACTGAGTACTTTATTTGCCCCGCACATAGAAGCATGGACTTGCTTGCCCTCTATTGTAACCTGCCCCTCCACAGTCAATAATGACATCAAAGATGGACAAAGTTGTGTCACGTTTCGCCTTTGACCCGGTGGCGTGGGTAACATGTTGGTTGTATTACCTCCAGTGTATCATCTATCCTGTTTAGACTGAGAGCCAATGCTATGTACCCATGAGACTTGGCAATCACGTGTATAGCTCTTGTGATATACCTTAACTTGGCACCCAGAGCCCCTAGAGACGTGTTCGCACCGTTAGAGAGTATCTAAACGGAACTCTTGATAGAGGTGGCTATCCCAAAATAAATGTCAGCTAGTGTGTGCTATATGGCCTTCAGAGAGGCATATTCCTGAAGGCCTTCCCTATGTCTGTCAAGATGTCATTCTTGCCTGCAAGATATGAGTTCATGTTTCTAACCTGCACTTCCATAGCAATTAAGGGCTCAAGGTTCATTTTAATTCCTTGAGGTGGCATTTATGGCTGTGTAGTCATCCCCCACTGACATAGATATATTGTTCCAACCATATTTAATCCTCAGATCAAACTCTAGTATTTCATCTTCCTTATCCTGTGAGACCATAGCAGACTGGATGTTTGTGGTTGTTCTCTTATTTATAGCAGTATTTATGTACGAGTGACATTTGTTTCCTGTGCTGATGCCTCTATATCCTCTACTATAAAATGATGTTTCGATCACATGTCATTGCATGGAAGGGATCTTTGTGTGTGCAACATCAAGGTGTTGTGTGGTACTTAATATGTTGTGCCTAATACAGGAAGACATAGACATACGAGGAACATGTGTAACAATGTGAAGTGCTGTTACACTACGCATATTACGTGTACGTAGATGCACTTTTAGATGTGTTCTAATTTTAATGAAGTCTTAGAGATAGGAATGGACATGGTCAAAATTTCAATAGCCTCTGGCCATGAGACTTTATACAGTGTTAGTCACAAAAGCAAAGGATGGCCCACTTTATTTTGCACTGCTTGTGGGTGCGCCATGACATGCGCTGACTAGTCTCTGTTGTGGTACTCCATAAGGCCATGTCTTTATACACTGTGAGAGGACCTTCATGCTGAGACACATTCTATAACTGTGTTGTACTGCACAGTACGCTAGGTAGCTTCTTTGTAGTATACCTTATACATTAATTGTCCTTTCATGGGGTATATATGAAAGAAGTTACCTTTTCACATGACTATGGGCACTATGTGCAGGGCATATGGCATCACTCCTACATGCCAGCTGGATGTAAGGCTAGTAGGGAAAGTGCCTTGCATGTGTGAGGGTATACAATTTGATAGGGAGGTGGGAAGCATATTATTATGTGATCAAGAAGGCTCATAGTCACACATTGTGGTTGGTTCTTCTTCAAGGTTTGTGATGCTTTGGCCTTGGATTCCACACACCAACTAGGGGGCAGTCAGAGTGTCCATCTAACCCTTTATGGCTGTGAGCTGGTTCTGGCTCTCTGGTCCACAGCCTCTGGATAGGGCTACCTTACAGTTTTGTGAAAGCAGTGGCGGCTCCTCCGCCATGGCGGAGGAGAGTCGCCCCACTGCTTTCAAGCAGTGCGAGAAGAGGAAACACAACATGATAATAACTTTCAGTTATTATCATGTTATGTTTCCTTTACGTGCGGGAGGGTGGGCGGGGCTGCTCTGCTCATGGGGCTGGACTGTTCCCATGAGGCACAGGGTCAGACTGATTTGCATATGGCCATGTCTGAACTGGGGTGGTGGAGTGAGCTAAAGAATGATGATGGATTAAACCCAGATCAGTTGACTGGGGGTGAGTGTTTGATTTGCTCTAACGCTCCGTCCATCATCCCCTTTGGTATCGCTTTGTTCGCCCTAAGTTGGCAGGGTATGCCCAGACGTGGGTCCCTTGCTCACTTTGGCACTGGATTCAAGATAGCCTGGCTGATGAGGGTTTTGAACCCGAAACCGGTTCTAGGATGCTTGTTTCTGGTCCAGGGAAGACATGGCTTGGCAGTTCGGGCTGGACTGTTCCCATGAGGCACAGGGTCAGACTGATTTGCATGTATGGCCATGTCTGAACTGGGGTGGTGGAGTGAGCTAAAGAATGATGATGGATTAAACCCAGATCAGTTGACTGGGGGTGAGTGTTTGATTTGCTCTAACGCTCCGTCCATCATCCCCTTTGGTATCGCTTTGTTCGCCTCTAAGTTGGCAGGGTATGCCCAGACGTGGGTCCCTTGCTCACTTTGCCACTGGATTCAAGATAGCCTGGCTGATGAGGGTTTTGAACCCGAAACCGGTCCCAGGATGCTTGTTTCTGGTCCAGGGAAGACATGGCTTGGCAGTTCGGGCTGGACTGTTCCCATGAGGCACAGGGTCAGACTGATTTGCATATGGCCATGTCTGAACTGGGGTGGTGGAGTGAGCTAAAGAATGATGATGGATTAAACCCAGATCAGTTGACTGGGGGTGAGTGTTTGATTTGCTCTAACGCTCCGTCCATCATCCCCTTTGGTATCGCTTTGTTCGCCCTAAGTTGGCAGGGTATGCCCAGACGTGGGTCCCTTGCTCACTTTGCCACTGGATTCAAGATAGCCTGGCTGATGAGGGTTCTGAACCCGAAACCGGTCCCAGGATGCTTGTTTCTGGTCCAGGGAAGACATGGCTTGGCAGTTCGGGCTGGACTGTTCCCATGAGGCACAGGGTCAGACTGATTTGCATATGGCCATGTCTGAACTGGGGTGGTGGGAGTGAGCTAAAGAATGATGATGGATTAAACCCAGATCAGTTGACTGGGGTGAGTGTTTGATTTGCTCTAACGCTCCGTCCATCATCCCCTTTGGTATCGCTTTGTTCGCCCTAAGTTGGCAGGGTATGCCCAGACGTGGGTCCCTTGCTCACTTTGCCACTGGATTCAAGATAGCCTGGCTGATGAGCGTTTTGAACCCGAAACCGGTCCCAGTATGCTTGTTTCTGGTCCAGGGAAGACATGGCTTGGCAGTTCGGGCTGGACTGTTCCCATGAGGCACAGGGTCAGACTGATTTGCATATGGCCATGTCTGAACTGGGGTGGTGGAGTGAGCTAAAGAATGATGATGGATTAAACCCAGATCAGTTGACTGGGGGTGAGTGTTTGATTTGCTCTAACGCTCCGTCCATCATCCCCTTTGGTATCGCTCTGCTCATGGAGCAGGGCAGGGGCGGAGTGGTTTGCCCACTCAAGTGCACAATGACTGTTTGGTTGGCCCTCAGGCCGCCGAAAGCAGTCATGCGCACTTCCCTGTTATCCATGCAGGCTGCATTACAGTCTGCATGGAGAACATGCCCACCACTACAGCCCCTGGCTGAGCGCAGTGTCATGGCGCTCAGACCAATCACAACGATGCACTGCACTGCAGCGTTGTGATTGGCTTAGGGGAGGGAGCCTGGCTGCCTGCTTCCTGGAAGCGGACGCAGGAGTACAGACGACGCGGGACCTGACCTCGAGGTAAGTTTTTTTTCTTTGACAGTTCTAAACCCCGCTCCCCGTGCGACACCCCCCCCACAACCACCCCCGCGACACCCCCCACGACACCCGCGGCCCCGCACTCCCCCCCACCCGCGAGCTATGCTGACCGCCCCTGTGTGAAAGCTTCTCTTTTGTGCACCACTTCATGTCATGATAGTGCAGGATGTTATCCCACAGGGCAGCATTTTTTCCTGGGAAAGTTTAGAGGAAACAAATAGTTTCTTCGGGTATTTTGTTAGCTAAGTGATGAGGATGTATAGCTCCATTCCCTATTAAGCTTGATGTGAACCCCTTACAACTTGCTCTTCCCTCTAGAACATCCTGTCTTGCCTCAACTATCCTTAAGTGGCTCAGCGAGGAGAGAGAGACACAAGTCCATTCAGCCCTCCTACCTGATTGGCTTGAAAACAAGTTTGCTGCACTGCGTTGCTCTAGAGGGAGAGTGCATCTCAGAGCCATATCTAATAACTACATGGCGCAAAATGTCTAGCATATATTGTTTTATACTTGGTGTGTACCCTTTTAAGTAATAAAATATACTAAGCCTAGACAAACCTTTTTTTTTCCATGTGTCTTTATTGGCATTTTTTATCATAATACAACAATACAAAACATGAGACGAAGACTGCAGAGTTCTCCAATACTCATTGTCAAGGATACAATTCTATATACTCCAATTCCAAGGAAATGAGTCATGTCTGTATAGGAGCGAGATCTGGGAGGGGGGGGAAGGATACAAAAACCAGGATACTCAATAACAAATTATTCAGGAGTCTAGGGGGCATGGGGGAACCCAACTAGCAACCCACATAAAAGGCCCTCTTCGGGGAACCTTGATGGTCCAACACCACCCCCAGCTATATGTGGCACTCGATCAACCCCCACAGTCACAACAAAGTATACCTTTTTCCATAGCAGGGCAAAAAAGGAGTAATACTCACATGCTCTCTATCTCTCTAATCACTTTTCAGAGGAAGCTGCAGAGTGCCCAGACCCCACCGAGGCCTGGGAACAGCCCGTCTCGGGCGCTGATGACACTCCACAGCGGCTGCCCCCATGCAATCAATCATTATGTCCCACAGGTCCAGATCCCTCTCTGCATTTTCATCTGTGCTGACACTACAAAGACATATTCCTTCCGCCACTGCCCACTCCAAACCCTAGACAAACTTTAAAACTATTCACACATTGGAAGTGTGCTGTACAGTGCAGCATACATGCAGTGTGTTAAAGGTTATGAGAAAATTAAAATATTTCTCCAAATTAATGCCTGCCTCAAGGAGGCCTTGGTTTTGCTACAGGGCCCTGTCTAAGAATTTTGATAGACATGGCTTTGGATCAAAAACCATGGGTGTTAGTGTAGTAGCACCCATGGAACATCCCTTTGATGCAAAACAGTGCAAAAACACTATTTGTGCTATTTAAAGGCTACTTACTTTTTAGTCCCAAAAAAGTTTTGTGCTATAAAGCAAATACTTCATGAAGACATTACTCTAGTTTGCACCACTTTCCGTGACTTCTCATTGGGGCAGAGCTTTGATGAATTTCCCCCTTCATGTTTTCTCTAGTTTTATATTTTTTTCTTTTAAATGTATACAATATGTGGCAGTTTTCACCCTATCAGTCATTGATAACCCCCTCCCCTGATCTCAAATCTCCCCTTCAACACCCCTTTGGCCACTCTCCCAAAAGAGGTGGTCGAGGATAGGATTGGGCCATCTAAGTGGCTCCGAAGGGGAAGAGATGTACCAGTCCACCCAGCCCATCCCATTGGGCTGTGCCCTGCCACTCTGGAGGAGGGGGGCTACTTAGATCATATACCATTGCTACCTATAATTTACATACTATTCTAGACTGCATCCCCTGCTTCCGGTGTGGGCTTCTTAAACATATTTCATGCTGGTTGTAAAACACCCATTCCTTTCATAAGGAGTCTCCTCAGAATATCCCAGGTGCTCCTCTACCGCTCCCCTAAGACCTAATAGCATGGCTGGTTATATAATACCAATTCCTATGGACAGCACCCTTTGTGGTCTCATTAAAGTAAGTATTATAGGGGTTGTGATGCAGCCACTCACCTGAAAAGCAGGTAGTCTGCATGGGCTATGAATGCTCCCCGACCTCCTCGGACACCTCTCGGCACTGCTGGAGTGTCACCGGAGTCCCGGCAGGTATTCCAAAAGGGAAGGGGGATAGGACGAGAGAGAAAGACACTGCTACGCCTTGCCGTCTGGTCCAGCCTGGCATTCGATGCTTCGGGATTGCAGGTAGTCATTGTCGGTGTTGTCATTGGGGGGGTTAGTTCTAAGTGGAAGGAAGAGAACAGGTGTATCAGTGGTACATAACGCGTACACAGTGACTAACATATGGCATACGTTCATTCAATAAGGCGTACAATCACCTAGCTTCCAAACGGGTCTTTTTGATTTACTCTCGTCACTTCCCATGCATGGGAGATGAGTTCGTTGGGCTAAAAAGTCTTTTAGGATGCCTGTGCAGTCCTATGGCACTCAACCACTGCCTCTATGGGCTCTCGTACTATCCTTGCACTCTCAAGATAGTGGTAGCTGCTTGAATGTCATTACAACAGAGTTCTGCGCTCTTGCCAAGCAGTCCGCTTTACTCAATCTTGTGCTTTGTTAAGGCAACGCTAGCACAGTTCAAACATTCAAACAAGTCACAGACCGCATTACGCACCACTGGCTCTATTATGAGACCACCAGCACATGATTGATCCAAGACCCCGGGGTACAATACACAGGACTAATGCTCCCAGAGAACATAAGCCATGGCTGGGTACATAATACCCATTTCTATGGGTTGCTGCATTTGTATATGTTGTTCCATTCAAATGCGTTACCTTTTTGCTCCTCTCTTGCCTCTGGGTGGACTTCACAGAGCATATACCATAGTTGATGGAAGATTGAACCTCCCATCTGTAGCAAACTTCTTCTTTGGACAGTTTTTCTGTTCCATATTCACAGTGGATATGACTGTATGATGCATACCACTCCAAAGGTGGTAGCTATCCACAGGTTAGACCCTATATACTGTCAGACGTTTCTCCTACTCCAGAGTATGCACAGGTACACGTACGCCATGCACATACGAGACAGCAAAACACTTTCCACATACACCACACTGCAATCCCTCACTTTCTGTTCAGCATGCACTAACATTCAATTCTAAAGTGCCCTATATCTCACCCTTTTTCACTTGAGTACATGCATTGCATGGAAAGGCATCAGGTTTAGGGGAGTAAAGAATTGGTGAGGACAGAACAGCAGGAAAGAGTGGTGTGACTCCTGTCCTAAGCTTGGTGTGTGGAGGAGGGTGGATTTGAGCCACTGTGCATGAGCTCATGTGAACCTTAGTGCACTTGTGCGCCACTATGCAGGTGCATTTATAGGCATCAATGCTGGGATATGTGGGCCTCACTAGGCTGGTATTCAGATTGCTGGAGTGAGTGTCAGATCCTGTAGAGGACGTTAGTGAATCACATCAGATTGGTATGCACAGTGGGGGTAGGAACTAAGGGATCTCCATATGTAATAGCTCATCAGCTGTCACAGTAGGGCCCTCATTATCTTAACAGTGGGTCCACGTGGAAGAGCCTTTCAACCCGGTTAGGGAGCATCTAGGGTTATCTGGGTATTTGAAACAGAAGAGACATAACAAGCAAAAATTATGAGCATTAGTTGCGAGGACTCATGTTCTGTCCTCAAGACCATATCTTTTCCAGTTTACCAAGAATGACTATCAACTACTATTCTACCTGGTGTTGAACATCCTTGCTACTTTTTATTCTTCTTGGCTGCTGATCTTGGCAAGAGTAAGACTTGTGACTGTTTGGGGACAGCCATCCAGTGAGCGAAGCACTTTACCTGGATCAGAGATTACATGTCTAGACAGAGGTTAACAACGTTTAGGCAGCAAAAACACAAATGCTCAAACACAAACTCAGGCATTTACATAAGGTGCAAACCTACAGACAAGTTGTTCAAAGGAATAAGTTGAATGGAGGACGGAAAGTAGCAAAGAGTCTTCTAAGTTCTTTTCTGAAGGACTGAAATGGGAGTGCTTTATAATTTGTAACATTTGGTGCAAAGAAGGAGCATGACTTTATTGTCATCTTTTTCATTGGCATGAGGATGATGATCTTTATTAAGTTTTTGTTAAGGGTGCTGCAGGACTGACCTAAGGGGTATTTTATCAGCTACAACAAGTTTTTGGGTTGTGGCCAGCTTGTGCAGAGGAGCAGAGGATTAGAATTGACTCCCAAGAGGGGGAGCAAATGGAGGTGGTTGAGGGAAGAGATGGTGTGTTGGTAAAGATGCTCCGGCATATGCCTTCATGGAAAAAAAAAAAAAACTTTCAGAGTGGTGAATGTGGTGTCATCAAGAGTGGCATGTAGGCTTTGTGCGAGAGTTTGAAGTATTAAGCTGTGAATTAAAGCGGGTTGTTTAGGATGAATCGATCAGCCGTGCAAAGGAAGCAATAGTTTGTATCAAGTAATTTTTATTTTTCACATGCGCTTTATTGGAGTGGCAGAAGACACTGTAAAAAGCTAGGCATTTGCGTCCATTGAGAGGGCGGGAAAAAAGCTGACAAGTTTCGTGTTGTTGAGCCAGCCCTGGATATCGGAGTGGATCTTGCTTTGGTTCAAAAGCACAGTAAATAACTGTAGTTAGGTTTAATGTACACTGCAGATACCAATGAGTCAATGTTGGCAGTGTTTTAGGTGTTGGAAGGAAGTATATTATAACTGTTGGATAACTGCTGTGTGTTCTTCGCATACAGTTGTAGGAAAATTTCTTGCTTGGTTACGGGGCCCATCAGAGTTGCATATAGAGGTTGATGACTCCCTATTGAAAAGGAGAGATGAATTTAAATGAGTGCACCTGGATGTACACATGCCTGTTGGTGTTGAAGGAGTTGAACCAACTGAGAACTGTATGCAGGATGCTAATTCTGGTGGAAAGGGTGGAGTGCAAGGAGTGATGTTTAATAGCACTGAAAGTTACTGATCTATTCAGGGTGACCGAGAGACGTTTCATAACAACATTACAATTTTTTGCACTGCAGTGCTTATGGAAACCTGGCATGTAGGCCTGTTGAAGATAATCGTCATTAATGCAATTTTTGAGTTGTATCAACACCACCTTTTTGAGATTCTCACTGAGAAACAGTAGCTGGCTAATGGGATGGAAGTTGACACGGTTGGTCTGGTCTATATTTGTGTGTGCAGTGTAATAAAGTGCAACATTAACTTTAGGGTACATTGTCACTAACCAGCATAACTCACACAACAAAGGGATGAGGAAGTAAGACTTAAAATGCTACAACACCCACCTGCGCAGCCAACGCTAGGGGTGGAGCAATGATTTTTTGTAGTTACAAACATTTAAAGGGAATCCATAGTGCAAAAACTAATTAAAACTACCTTAGGAGAGTCGTCCTCTCTATTACTAGGCAGGGTTAAAATGTATCATGAGATGAACTTGGGGTATTATTGCCCTGTCATCTATTATGCTGTCAACATGTTTTGGCCAGTCATCTATCGCCACTCAGGGTCATTGGCCTTCATCAGGACTAAGATCCCTATAGTCATTATCACCATTCCTCGTTTCCGCTAGTAAGTAAGATACGTGGTGATACAATATCATGCAGTGGCCTTACTTGTCACTTCTGTCCATTAAGCCAGGAATTTCCCTGGTAATTGTCTCATCTCTCTATAACGGGGTAGGGGAGGCAGCGTCGGCCTGTAGTCACACATTCTTCAAGGAACTGACGCCACCAGAGTATGCTGCTCATTAGAAGAATGGTGATTTATTTATTTAATATTTATTTATGAATACATTTTATATAGCACTAGCTAGACCCAAAGGTATCATAGAGCTTTACATAAAAAGAAAACAGCATAACGTAGCGTTACAAAGGATGCATAAGGGAGACATTGACTAACGTAGTTCTGCGTGACGCTCAACACATAAATTCTAGATCCAGCCTGAAATAAAGATGGGATAGTGACTAGATGGATTTTAGTCCTGATGAAGGCCAACAACCCTGAATAGCTATAAATTACTGATGAAAATATACGGACAACATAAGAGATGACAGGGCAATAATACCCCAAGTTCATCTCATGATACATTTTAACCCTGCCTAGGGGGCCCAGAATAAAGTAGAGAGGGACTCTCCTAAGGTAGTGTTCATTAGGTTTTGCACGGTGGCTCCCTTTAAAATGTTTGCTTGTAACTACTACAAAAAACATTGCTCAGCCCGCAGCGTTGGCTATGCAGAGGGTGTTGTAGCATGCCCTATGATGAAGCATTCCACTATTAGTGGGTCAGGGCACTTTTTAACCATATATGGGTTCCCATAGAGGGTGATAACATTTTAAGTCTTAACTCTTCACCCGTTTGTTGGGTGAGTTAGGTTTATAGTTAAGGAGGACGGTTGAGGAGTTGTACCCCTCACCCTTTCTCTTTGTATGTACACTAACAAGAATAATCACATGCTTGCTTTTAGTGTGGGAAAAAGCAATGTTGTCACTGCCTTCCTAAATTTCAGTATGCCTGCTCTCTCTGAATCTCTCAGAAGTTTATAGCACAGCGATACTGCTGCCATCCAGAAGGTCTCCTCCCAGATGTGTTTTCTTGTAGGCAAGGACATTTAGTGTCAGATGTACTACATCGCAGCCAACGTATAGGTTAGTAATGTTTACAATAATTAACAGATCATATGGCCTATTCTCAAAGACTGATTTATAAACAAGGCACGGGGATTTAACATGTCTGTGCTATGGTACTGATAATCAATTAAGAGATGCAGTTTCTGGAGGAATGTGGCTCAACAATTCAGTTTTATGTCAATTCTGGCTATCATATTTTGGACCAGTTCCATTGTCTGAACAGATTTTTATGAAACGTACAGAGAAGTGGGTGGGGCTGTCCATTTTAAAAGAGGATGGGAATGTGCCATCGCAGGAAAGGGTTTTGACAATCTCTTCCTAGGCTGCAAGAGAAGTGGAAGAGAATGTGTTGATGAGCAAGGAAGGCAGTGTTTGGCTGTCCTGGGAGCTTGCTTTGCGGGATTGCAGGATTTTGACTAGATCGTTGATGGTCAAGTCTTTGAAGGTGTACCATTCAGGAAACATGGTATGAGGGAATGGTTTGGACTCAAAAGGTACATTTTGTACTTATCATGTTGATAAAAGCAAGATTAAGGGTGTACATTTTTTCATGGTGTATGGGATGATGTTAGATGTAGTAGTAAGAACTGACTTTGCAAATTGAGGGTTTAAGCAGTACGGTGGATCACGTGAGATGCTATGATTTTGGTGTGTCCCTGATGAACTGGTCCCAAAAATGCAGCCCAAGCCCAAAACAAGGTAGCCTAACTTCTCAGGAGAAAAGTTAATAAAGCAAACTTGAAAGGTTCAATAATTGCTTCCAAGATATTGCGTGTGAAAAAACTTGGCTCAGACCCAGGACTAATCGGTACTTGTACTATTGCCATGTTGAGCCATTTGCTGTGTTTTACTGTTGTGTGTTGCCTTTTTACTCCACACAGGTGATGTCTATAATTTAGCAAGCTCTTTCCACCCTGCTACCTCCCAAATACTTTGTTTCTCAGAACATAGAGCCTTCAGCAGACCCGCTTGGCTATTTCTGCCCATCACACAAGGAGGCCATAGAATTCTGCCTTGGTTAACCCAACCTAGTCCTGGGCTCTTATGTGACCACCATCTTCAGCTGTACAGATGAACACAAGAGAGACCCTGACTTTGGTGCGGCCCTGCTGAAGCTTCTCCCAAAATCATTCGCCAAGCCAGAAACAATGCTGTAACTGCCTTATGCAGGAGAAAAAGTAAGAGACCAAATTATACCCAAGAAACAAAATACCTAAAATTTAGAAAAACCATAAAAACCTGATTTCCCCAAAATATAACAACTCCCTGGAGATCATATAAAATATTAGGTTGGGAGATCACATAAAGGGACTCAAATGAGACACCCCAGGGAACCAGCAATGCCACTGGAGAGCTGAGCACTGCCAAACCTAGTCACATCAATACAAATGCAACCAGATAGCTCTTAATGATTGAGAGGCTTAACCCTGTAGTTTAGCTGTGTGAAAACTAATGGAGAATTATTGTTTACTTCCTACAACTGCACAGTCCCAATATAGCACGATAATCTGTAGTCTATACAGAGGTCATCAACGGAAACCTCTATTTATAACATCTCTAAGCAAAGATCATAAGTACCCACAGGCACAATTGTGTCTTTTAGTACATCATCCCCAACACTCATGCTTATGCACTGTTAAACCCTACACACCACTTCCAACCAGCCTTCAAGCCCATGCACTGCACCCAACTATTTCCACATTGTCTAAACTAAAATCTTTGCTATTTCAACCACATAGCCGAAGGGCGCCAAAGAATCCAATGAAAATCAGAAGCACTCTGCCTCATCATGGATACAAATCTCTATGTAAATGATACATATGGAGTAGCTACTTGAACGACAATCTAGAAAACACCTGAGGCCTCGCAAGGGGTAGGTCAAGCACAATATAAACACCAAAGCAATACAACATAATACATGCAGTTTTGAAGGTTGATGTGGAATTCATGCATTTTCACGTTTTCCTTTTAGATGCTTGTTAGCATTGAACATTTGGGTGTAGTAGGCACCTTTTTAGGTTTCACCTGCACAGAGCTTGCCTTGTGCTTGCAAAATCTCTTGTACACAAAAAAATCTTGAAAGGGGCTTAGAGCCCACCCATTACTTACCATTACTTACCATTAGTTGACTTCCACGTCACTCTTGTTTCCTTGATTCTGATTGGTTAGCGACTCCTGCTCCTTCCTGCTTCCTCAGGGGGCTACAGCATCGTGTCCACCTTGGCACATAGACCTAGTAAACTTTATGTTTGCAACCAGTGTCCTTCCATTGGCTGCAGGCTCCTTCAGGTACTTTTTTTTTCATTTTTGAGCATGCACACTCGAAGAGTGCACATCTCTGCAGTTCGCGTTCCACTCCTCTCCCACTCCCTCATGTTGCTCTACACACTCCTCCCATATGACTATTGTTGGTGCTTCTTCCTGCTTCCACTCCGTCACTTCCGCTGTCCGTTGTTACTCCCCGCACCTCCCTTGTGTTCGTTTCTCCCCCCTCCCCCCGCTGTCCGTTCTTGCTACTCCCTCCTCCCGCTCACCTCATGTGACTTGTTTTTTATATTGTCTTATTTTAATGCCCACTCAGGCCTTCCCGTCTGCCACAAAAAAATTTTAACAAAGCCAAATAGCTCTTGCAGAACTATTTGCCATTTTTTATATTTTTAAAGATGTTGCACAGCCGTGCAGGCTGCAGTGCAACATGGCTTAAAGTAAACAAAAAAAGACTTATATTATGGGCAAAGCTGGCAATGCCATAGCGATTTCTTTTTATTTACTTTGAGCCATGTTGCACAGCAGCCTCAAAACACATTGACAACGCCAATAGGTCTCACATAGGCTTTGCCAATGGTTGTTTGTTGTGGAGAGGAGCTAGTGTGTCAACAGGGGTCTTGAGAGAAAAGCTGGTGTTGTCAGGATGGTGAACACAACAAGATGATGGATGGAGTGCTGAAACTTTTAAACCACTCACCCTCAGTCACAGATCTGGGTTTAATCCATTGTTATTTTGCTCTCTATGCCATTCCAGTTAGAAACCAGCCATATGCAAATCAGTCTTGGCCCTGTTCCTCATGGGAACAGTCCAGCCCGAACTGCCAGGCCAGGTCCTCCGTGGACCGGAAACAAGCATCCTGGGACCGGTTTCAGGGTATTACCTCTCATCAGTCAGGCTAGCTTGAATCAAGTGGCACAGTGAGCAAGGGACTCACATCTGGGCATACCCTTGACCACTTAGGGTGAACATAGCAAACACAACCAGATGATGGACTGAGTGCTGAAACTTTTCAACCACTCACCCCCAGTCACAGATCTGGGTTTAATCCATTGTTCTTTTGCTCACTATGCCACCCCAGGTTAGACCCAGCAATATGCAAATCAGTCTTGACCCTGTTCCTCATGGGAACAGTCCAGCCCGAACTGCCAAGCCAGGTCTTCCCTGGACTGGAAACAAGCATCCTGGGAAAGAATTACCTGTTTAGAAATTAACTTTACAGTCTTGATTAATTCAAAAAGGTAAACATGCATTTCATTATTTAGGATTTTCACCTAGCTTTCTCCCTGTAGATTACTTCCAGTGCCAGGGTTTTGTATGTTCATGGATCTCCCTCTCACTATCTGATGTGGTGTCAGGTAATGGTCAGAATTAGGCGTGTTCCTAAGGGAAAAGAGCGCCAGTGGTAGACAATACAACCATTTCTTGTGCAATGTAGCGCGTAGCTTGCTGATCTTACTTTTCAACAAGCCATTTAGGCTCTCAACAATGCCATTACTTTTGGGATGATAAGCAGAGGATAGTTGATGTTTTATCCCATACATTGTTGCTAGATGTGTGAAGATTGTATTAACAAAGTGTGTGCATTGTCAGATGTTATCCCATATGGAATTCCCCTGCGTGGAATCACCTCATGAATCAGAAATGTAGCAACTGACTTAGCATCACAATGGACGCATGGTCCTGCTTCAATCCATCAAGAAAAAGGACAAACTACAACTATGAGGCACAGATACTTGTTGCACCTATCAATCATGTCTACAAAGTCAATATGCAGTGCCTTAAAAGGACCTTGTGGTCATGGAATGGTAGAGTTTATCGCTTTCAATGTAGGATTAGGAGAGAACTGTTGGCAGACAATACAGTTATGAAGATACATGAGAAGCATATCATGCAAATTGTGAACAAACCAGTCTTGTTGCATTTGCATAGACAAGTGATCTCTTGAACGATGAGATGGTACATGCAACTGATGAAGAGCTTTCATAAGTGAAGCCTGAGGCATCAATGGTTTACCTGTAGATAGTTGCCTAAATATTAGGTCACCCCCTGACTGGGAGCATCCTCTCTCCTCCCATAACTGTTTCTCCTGCGGTGGAGATGCTTCCTGCAACTCTCGCAGATGTAAATGCGCTGTCTCAGAATAATGAGGCATCACATTATCTGTGTTAGGGTTAGATTCAGATTCAGGCAGCGAAGCAGTCTGAGCCACCAGAACAGGGACATGTTGTGAACCTGATGGCACAGGTGTGCGCCCAGCTGCATCTTTAGCTGCCCAATCTGCTAGTGCATTACCCCAAGACACAAAATCCTGTCCATTGGTATGTGCTGCACATTTTATAACTGCCACTGCCTGCATTAATGCAAGTGCCTCTATTAGAGCCTCTAGGAGGTTCCTATGCATAACAGGACTTCCATCTGACTTAAGGAAAGCTCGCCTGATCCATCTCATAATGCTGGAAGGTACAGTGGTAGTCACATAAACTGAATCTGAATAAATCGTGATACCTTTCCCTACTCCTTGCTTAAGAGCCGCTATCAATGCATTCAATTCTGCTGCTTGTGCAGAATAATGTGCTGGTAGTGTCAACTGCTCTACTATGTGGAGTGTATCAGAAGAATCATGTTGTTGTGATCTGACTACTGCTGCACCTGTATCTCACGCCTGAATCCTGGTCAATAGTAGAAGAACCATTAACAAAATAGACAATGCTACTTAGTATTGGATCCTCTGTTGCTTGAGTAGATTCATTAGGAATGTAAGTTGCGCAGTCATGCACATAATCCTCAGTCTAAAATAGGATAGGCAAAGAAGGTTGCAGGATTTACTGAATGATACTTCACAACCTTCAAAGATGATAGTGACAATATCACCTCATATTCTGACACTCTCTGTGTAGCTAGAGTAGTCTTAGCCTTCTGAATGATAGCAAACACTGGATGCTCTGCATACAGCATCAAAGGTGCCCCTATAACAATGAAGGTGCTCTTCTGCACTGCAAAGGCTGCAGTGGCAAGAGCTTGCTCACAAGAATAATACCATCTCATCACTGAATCCAACTGTCAGCTAAAATATGCAATGGGTTTGTGCCCTAAAGGATATTTCTACGTAAGGACTGCTGTCATCACTTGACCATTGCAACTCCTTGGTATAATCAGGGTTTCTCAAGACTAGAGCATTTGTTATCTCTGTCTTTAATTTCTAAAAAGTCTCCCTCATCTGTGATGTCCATATTATCATGTCATTTCTGTCTTTTGCTTGACTGATAGAAGCCAGCAAAGGCGCTATTAAAGTGCTGTAATCGAAAACCCATTGTCTCACATAATTACAGGGACCAAAATTCTGCATTCCTTGAACCGTTTCTGGCTCAGTCATTTGACGAATGGATGCTGCACATTCAGGGGTTACTCGTCGACCAGAAGCTGACAGTAATTGCCTAAATAATGGACTTCATCCTGACAATACTGGGCTTTGTCTCTCTCTACTTTGTATCCTCTCTGTGCAAGAGTAACTACGAAGAGATATGGTATCTTTCCTACACTGCTGCTCTGTAGTGACTGCAAATTGGTATGTCATCGACATATTGCAACAATGTACTGTCCCACTGGAAGTGTGACGAATCATTTTTCACCACTCTATTAATAAATCTAGGGGAGTCACAATACTCATGAGGCAAATGACAATACAAATATTGAGTCCCGCGATAGGTGAATGCTGTCAAATAATGGCTGTCTGGATGAAGTGGGATGCTAAAAAAGGCATTCTTCAGATCGATAACAGAGAAATATTTAACATCCTCAGGAATATTTGTCAAAATGATGAAAGGTTCAGGATCAATTGGAAATTCTGGTACCACTATATCATTCGGAAGCACAAGTCTTGAACCATACGCCAGGTATTACCCTTGGACTTCTTAACCGGGTAAACTGGGGCATTACAAGAAGACACTCCAGGGTAGATTACTCCTTGCTCCCACAATGCCTGTTTAGTAGGGGTGATGCCCTCATCTGCTTCTTTAGTAAGAGAATACTGCCTCACTCTAGGAGAGATAGCACCTTCCTTTACTGTAATTCTGAATGGTTTAGCAGCATGAATAAGGGCTACATCATGGGAACCCTTAGTTCACAAAGTGTCTGGCACTTTGGACAGATCTTCTTCTCTAACAGAATCAAAAGCTGTGCCTGGTGTTGGCATACTTACTTCTAATACTGTTCTCAACGGTAAGCCATCTTAAAATGACTGCAACTGGTTTTCCTGGAATCATCATCATAAAGCAGAGGACATCCAATATCTCTCTAATAATTTTTTCTGGATCAATGAATACAACACATGACCAAAAAGACATGGTTAATTTCACTGGCTATCAGACAGTCATAATTTGGTGTTACCTCTAAAGCCTCTATTTGCAATATGAACTCAGTATCAGGCATCCAAGAACCTTACCCTTGTCTCCGGATAAGGAATTATTTTGGCAACTGAAC
Organism: Calotriton arnoldi; assembly: GCA_963921515.1. Taxonomy (NCBI): domain Eukaryota; kingdom Metazoa; phylum Chordata; class Amphibia; order Caudata; family Salamandridae; genus Calotriton; species Calotriton arnoldi. Next base: position 963,230 of record CAWUFW010002153.1, on the reverse strand, counting down.
CTCCCTTTCCAATAACTCTGGTGTCTCTGCTATGATCGTATACACTGCTGTAGTAAATGCCTCCATATCAGCAGGTCGCGCTCTGATCTGATCTCAAGTTGAGGAATCTACTTTTACTGCAATGATACTGGAAGGTGAAACTCCAGGAGTAGAAAAAAATCATAGTAGCATCAGACTCAAAATGAATGGTAATAAGATCTCTTCCCAATAAATTAGCTAGGGCAGCTGGAGAAAACAGTAAACAGCCATCAATGAGCCTCCCTCCTACTTCCATCTCCACTGGTTTAGTAAATAGAACCCTAATTACTTCCCCAGAGAATCCTTGTGTGTTCATTGATCTATTAAGGATTGGAATGTCTCCCTCCCTAATACGGGATCGAGGTGCTCCTGTATCTATGAGGACTGCATAACTCTTGTTATTGATAGCTACATTCACAGTGGGTTTCTCGTCTGGCCTGTTCATCACTGACGATACTGGACACATAGAAATGCTCTGTGGGCACCCTCATTGTGTATATCCTCCAGCAGAATTCACCTGGAAAGGTTTTACTCCCCTCACAATTATGCCTCCCTGTCCACTTTGAGGTGGAGTCACCATTGGGGGTGTTTGGTAATTCTGATATGGCGGCACGTGAGGCATTACTGGTTGTTGCACATTTTGTAGTGCTGTCTGAGGCACATATATGATTTGCGGGCTTGACTGTAGCTATAATTCTGTGTTTCCTGCCTGAAGGTAAACTCTTGTCCTTCCATTTTGCCCATCCCTTAGTGCTGCAGTCTCCAATAAATTGGCCATATTTCTGACAATAATGAGGTACTTGATCCATCCTCTGGGAAACTATCCTACCTCTTCCTATTCCTCCTCGTCCTCCCCTGCTACCTACCTGTGCCCTTACATTATCCTGTTGTGGGTACTGTTGTTGGGTGGTTGCTGGGACCGATCCCACTGACATTGCAGTCATCTGAGTGGTGGCTGCTACTGCAGCTCCTTCCACTGCTCCATTCTTTACTAGCTTTTGCTGCACTAACTTAGCCACTGCTTTCTCTGTCACCTCCTGCTTGCTTCTTTCTTTCTCCTGCTTTTTCTTACAAAAATGGATTATGTGTCCCTGTATCTCTGTCCAGGGCTTGGTATCTCTGTCCTGGATCTAGGTTATCCTACACATCCGAGGGTAACCCTTTCTTTACTACATTGTAAAATAACACAGCATTTCCTCCTGTTTCTTCCCAACCCTGACCTACTTCTTGTGTCCATTTTACCTTCATTCTACTAGGAAACTGAGCAGGGTCCTCATTTGACTGCATTGATTGAGGCATGAGAGAGCCAATGTCTGGCCTGTCAGAATACATTTATCTCAGCTTATCCAAAACGACTGTCCTAACCACGTTGAAGGGGGATCCATCATATCTAGACACAGTGAGGTTTACATTTTTTATTCCAGCTTTCTGAAAGACAGTGTCTGGTTCATCTCCTAATCAGGCTCTTTATATCTCCAACTGCCAAGGTGGTACCTGCAGTTCACTTTTCAAAAGCTCTAATCCATTTTCCTTCTACCTCTGTAAGCAGTGGTAGCAATTTCTTGAGATTCTTCTTGTCCATTTGTGGCCAAGGAACATAGGGGGTCATTATGATGGCGGAAGGACCGCCGGGCCGGACCTTCCGCCATCATCAAGCGTATTACCCACCGCCAAATTAGGATGGCGGCGGGTCCCACTGGCGGACGTAAAGTCCATCCGCCGCTCACCGCCAAGGCAATGCACCGATGCCTGGCGGGCGCATGCTGGGACTCTTACCATTGGTGACAGTGCTGCTAGCAGGCACCGTCCGCAATGGTAGGATGTGGGTATGGACAGGCATTTCCTGCACCACGTGGCAGGCACCACGTGTACCTGCCATGGATAGGCGAGCGCAGGGTTAGCATTTGGGGACCCGTCGTGCACACCCCAACCCGCCGAGGGGCATGCTGGACTGGGCCCGTACCAATTTACCCGCCTGCATTTCCATGGCAGCAGCGCTGGCATGGCACAGGCTGTGATGCCTGCCACATCCTAGTGCAGGTGGCAGTGCACTGCTAGGCACCTGACATTCATACTGGTGGCTGCAGCCGCAGCACCGGCCCGCAATCGTTAAAGGCAGATGCCGCCCGCGCAGTAGTGGCAGACGGATCCTAATGCTCAGTCGGTGGGACCGCCCGCATAGTCTGGCGGGCGGTCACTCAGAGACGACCGCTATGATGCCGCGGCGGACGCTGAGTCCGCCACGCCATCGTAATCAGCCCTATAGTGAGGTGCTTCAGGACCCTTGCATAGCAGGGGCATCTGAAGTACGGGAATGGCAGAATGTTGGGGATTGTGCTGCCTGGCATATTTTTGCCATACACAAAATCATTTCCACATATAGGGATAACCCAGTCTGTATCTATGTCCCTCAACATAAAGAATGCAATCCTCAGAATTCACCATAATGCATGGATCAAAGGACCCTTCTTGTTGTCATGAGCTCATCTGTGGAGCTAACCTTTCAGTCCATTCTACCAAATTATCCGCATATGGCACAACACTGTACCAACTATTTTCTCCCTCAGCGACTAGGGGTGAAATCTGTGCTGCTCAGAACTGATTCTACACTCATCTGCTGCACTGGTCTATCATGCAGTGCCAATCCTCCCATAGCCTCACAAGTTCCCATCCTGGGGTCTGGCTGGCCAGGTGTTCCCTGAATCCGCAACTGCTCAAGCTCTGTCGCTTGGAGTTTCCTAACTCTAGAGAACATATCCTGCTCTCTTTCTCTAGTGTTAGTACAATTAGGTAATACCATTGCACCCCCTGTGTGATGAAAATCGATGAGTGGTCTTTCTTGAGTGATAATATCACGAGTGAAGTGCCTTGCCTTTGGCTGTTGAAGTACTTCACCCATGTTATGTACACACCTATGTATGGACTCTGTTCTATTTATCATTCTACCAAAACTTCCCTGAATCTGTCCTGAAAAGTTATCACAATATCCTTCTCTCCTTTATTCCTCTTGCATCTTTCCTACCCTCACTTTGGGATAGCCATTCTCTGAACACTTTCTGGTGAAACTATTCAAGTTCCCTTTCTCCTTCTGCCAAGGTGATAAACTATCTTCAGTCCTTCTGAGATTCTCATCTCTTCCTTGGGATATTGGCCATCATGCCATACTAACAGCCCTATCCACATAATCACTCCATCTAACATCATCTGTATATCTTTGCTGTGGGGTAGAGATTTGCTCCCTAACTACCCTTCCTGTTGTTTCTCTTCTCTGCAAAAAAGGCGATGTTGCTGATGAGACGTGTGACTGGCCATCAGTGTCTCCTGGACCTTGCTCTTCATCTCTATCCTCCTGGAGAGAGGCTGAATCTAAATGCAATGTAAGCTGCGCTTCTAGATGTCTTAGAAACTGGGAGTCACCCACCCTTACTTGCTGTCTGGGAGTGCTTGTGTGCTTAGGTTTAGACATCTGTGGAGCGACATTAAGAATTACTTTTGGGGATTGTGAAGGCGTCTCAAATTCAGGGTTCTTAAATCCCACTGCAGCTTCCTGTAGCTGCGTCAGTGGGAAAGTACCAGGTACCTTGGGGAAAGAACTCATAGGATCATATTGGGGTAGGGGGGCAGAGGGGGTACTAGGGGTATCACATTTTGAGGAGTCCTTAGACTTCTCACAAAAGACTTGCTAAAAGGCTAAAATGGCTTCTCGCTTCTGCAATTTAGCTCCTGTATATTTACTTCTAAGTTGCGTAATAATGTGCTCTAATATTTTGTCGTTGAATGTCCTTTCCTTTGGCCAGGGATACGTGTGTTTCTGAGTGGCTTAAAACCATTCTAAACAAATGTTTGTGTAATTTTCTCTGATCTCCTGGAAAGGTCTTTTGCATATGCTACCCCCACTCCAATCTATACCAATTTGGAGAAGATGATGGGCTCTAAAGGGTAACATTTACCATTCCCACTCCAATGTACACCTATTTGGGCTAGGTGTTGGACACTAAAAGGGTGACATTTACCATTACCTCTCCAATTTAAACCAATTTGTCAAAAGTGTTGAACACTAAAGGAGTAACATTTACTATTCCCATTCCAATCTAAAATATTGTGAGGAAAGTATTGATCACTAAAGGTGTGGCATTTACTATTCCCACTCCAATCTATACCAATTTGGATAATATGTTGGACACTAAAGGGTGGCATTTACTATTCCAACTTCAACCTATACCAATTTGAGGAAGGTGTTGGACACTAAAGGGGTGTCATTTACTATTCCCACTCTAATCTAAAACAATTTGAGGAAAGCGTTGGACACTAAAGTTGAGACATTTACTATTCCCATTCGAATCTATACAAATTTGGGGAAGATGTTGAACACTAAAGGGATAACGTTTACAATTCTCACTCCAATCTATACCAGTGTGGGAAAGGTTTGGACACCAAAGCAATAAAATGTACTATTTCCACTACAATCTAAAACATTTTATGCACAATGCTACAAACTAAACATTTTATAAACACACTAATCACTCCATAATCACACAAAATTTAGTATACATAGGATAGAAAATAAAAACTCTTCACAAACAACAAAGGAGTAGATTACTTAAAAAACACAGTAAACAAAATTACAAACCTAATATTCATATTTAAACATTAACATATACAAAAATAATGTTAACACTACTAATAAATAATATATTTTTAAAATATTTCCTGCCTTTCCTAAACTTTGACCCATAAAAATAAAAAATAAAATCATAACCAAATGTTAGCAATCATACATTTAAAGAAAATGTATAACACTCATTTTTAAAATATAAATGTAAAAAAATTAGTTTTACAATGACATTATAATTGTCAACATAAAAATGTATTCACTATTTTAATGAAAATATTTTCTGCCCAAAAATTAAAAAATTTACTTTTTTACTTAAATTTTAAAACTAATTTACTTTATTAAATTTAATTTGTATATATTTAATTTTAAATATTTTAATTTAAATATTTATTTTAATATTAAAAATGTAATTACATTTTTTTGATTCATTATAATTAATATATTTTTTAGATAACGTGTGGGGACTACTAAAGCGATTGTAGATATTAAAAAGCCTAAGATGGATATTACCTCTCAGAGAAGTCAATTCCAGCCCAAGTATTTCCTCTGAACCTAGTTCTAGCACCTTGATTTTACATGCTAATGTGTTCTTGACCCAAATTAATAAACCACCGGCTGGGCGGCCAACTGTATACTGCCTAGCTTCTACACTGTAAGTAGTATACCCCACCCTGTGTACCTGCTCTACCGCCCAAGGTTCCTGAAATAAACATAGGTGGAAATCATCCACTAGCTTGCACCATTCAGGGTCAATTAACTTAGACTTTATACCTGCAATGTTCCAGGATAAGATTTTCAAATCCTGGATTTCTAACGAGGGTTCCTGGGTACATCCTAGAGTGGTTTTTGCTCCCTCATAATCTAGTTGTTGAGACTGATGGCAATGCTTAGTTGTTGGGCTGCAGTGTGCAATTCCATTATTAGTATTGATTTTAGTAAATTCTTCGAACTGGATATCAGGTGGTTCCTCAGATATCATTTGTGAGTTTGTGGTTACAATGGGTAGTCAGTCTTGAAAATCCAGGTCAGTCAAAGGTTGAAATCTATTTCTCAGTTCCAAGAGGGGGAACTCCTGTCTCGTAAAGGGCTTCTTAATAAGTGGCTTATTTACCAGGATATTTGGACCTGCACATTCAAGATGCCTATAAAAAAAACCAAGCGGTACAATGTCAATCCCCAGCCTTGGCCTCTGGATTAATGGATTGTTCCCCCAGCTAAGCAACTGTCCCGCTAACATTGAGGATCTACAATTCATGATGATACAATCACCAGCAATGGACTTACGTAACGGGCCAACCCAGCTTATCCGTCTTAAAAACAGAATATCACTATAATTGGTATTTGAGTAATTTGTATTCTGTGTTAGCCAGTGGTAAACTTTATTTTTCAGCTGGTTCAGTGATTCTTTTTGATTTTTCTGTAACGGGGGGACATTAGTTAGGATTGCCACATAGGGGCAATACTCAGGGGGAAGATGAAGTGTCACCTTATCCTCTTGATCAATCAGACCATTTTGATTCAACATTTCAGGGAATATTTGTTGGTTGCAACCTATCAAGTTCCCAGTGGGGTGACTAGAGCGTAAAGGCCCTATCTGTTTTTGTGGTACTACACTAGTAACATTCCTATTGGGTCCAGTGTTTAAGGTGCAGGTTGGTAAATCAACATTTATAACCGAAATCCCTTCACCAGAGTTTGAGCCCCCATGAGAATCAGCCCCCCCTTCATACATTTTCGTTTTTACCCCAGCCCCAGATGATATATCAGCAACCAATTTGTGAATTAATTCCACATTTGACTCCAGTTTATCAAGTCTAGCCAGGATAGATAGAACATTTTTGGCAATGGTTTTTTCTATGCACGATGTAAGTGTCACAATGGTTTGCGGGGATAATTCCTCGGGTTGGAAAGACAAATTAATGTTAGAGTCAATTATGATACAATAACCACACTAACAAATTATCTTGACTTAACTAAGGGGAACTATCAACTTATAGTCGCGGGTGACTTTAATATAACATTTGAACCTGTTGACTAGATACAGGAGCTAATATATGATGGAGATAAAGCCAGAGGGGTTGAGAAGCTCCAGACTCCACCTATCAAGAAGTGCACTAGGGTGGGGCAACAGGTTTTATCATTCACTATTACCCACGGGGTTTGAGCCTGCAATGGTCGGACACGCTCAGATATAGAAGCATGTCATACGTTCAGAAGGGGGGAAGCAAAGACCAGGATTGACTATATTTTGGTTGATCTTGATCTTTGGTCAAGTGTTAAAGATATGGTCGTATTAATTCGGGACGATAGCGACCATAATGCCCTGGCACTCACGATGTCAGGCCTAGTACTCTTACATGGACAGTCTCGACATAAGATCGCCCCTGTAATTACCACCAACAATAATAAAAGAGTAAAATGGCCACAAATACTGGTTGATCCAATTATTCTCCCCAAAATATATTCTGAGGTAGTGCAGATTCTCCCCGACATGAGCAAAACTGCTGCTAGCGTAGACGACATCATGGCCACATTCCAGCAACTGACCTATACAATAAGACCATATTTTAACAAACAGTGTAACCAAACTTTATTCACACGGAGTATCGCCCCGTGGTACAATAAGGCTTGCAAAAAAGCTAAGGATGAGTTAATTGTGGCGTTAAAGGGAAAATCTCGTATAGATATTACAAATAGCAGGAAGCTGTATAAATCGGCACAAGATAAGGCAAAAAGAGATTGGGAGTCAGGAAATTGTCACTCACTTGTAGAAGCTTCCAAGCAGAAGAACAGCCAATTATTCTGGCATCTCCTGTCGAAAGGGTCTCCCAAATTGAAAAAGGAATCAGATTTCCATATACAGCCCCATGTTTGGAAGGAGTATTTTAAGCATCTTTATGCAGGCCAACGGGTTGCCCCTAATTCAGGTTTACAGTTGAACTATTCAGACTCCACATTAACTGAGGAAATTGCTATTACTATAGAGGAAACTATTACAGCTATTAATTCTCTACAGAATGGGAAAGCCCCGGGCCTAGATAAGCTTCCGGGAGACATGTATAAAGCAGAGCCTATAACATGGGGACCACTGCTACAAGTGGTTTTTAATGCTATTTTGTGCGGTTGTGAAATCCCGGCGACCTGGAGAGGTGCTGAAATTATTCCAATTTACAAAAAGGGAGACAAAGGGTCTCCTGCAAATTACAGGCCCATTAGCCTTATAGACGTCTCCCAAAAAATCTTTTGTAAAATTATTTTAACCCGGATACAAATTTGGATTGAGGAAAATAACATTCTATCAAATTTGCAGGCAGGATTTAGGGCCTCCACGAGCACTACAGATCAAGTTTTTAGATTTCTTCTGTTAATATGGAAGGAAGTGACCATCAGAGGAGGTCACTTGTATGTCGTGTTTGTGGACTTAAAACGGCTTTTGATTCAATAGAACGTACTCAACTTTGGTCAGCCCTAAGAGAATTAGGACTCCCATCAAATCTACTTAAAATTCTGATTCGCCTGCACCACGACACCTACGCAAAAGTCAGGTGGAATCCTGATGGCAGTCTTACAAATTATATTTCTGTTCGTAAAGGTGTACGTCAGGGTTGTGTTCCCCAACACTATTTACCCTTTACATAAACGGGCTAATAGGAGAATTGTATGATTGTGGAGGTGACCCCCCCAAAATTAGAGGGTAGTCCTGTGCCTTTTCTGCTTTTCGCAGGTGATACGTTACTCATCGCTAGGACGCCAAAGGGGATTCAGAATATTTTGAATAAATTTGCTAAAGCTTGTAAGGATAGGGGACTAGAAATCAATTGTTCTAAGACAAAATATATGATGTTTAACCCCTACAAATCCCATAAGGGTAAACTGATGCTGGGCCTGCAAACCCAGTAGCAGGTTAAGGCATTTGACTACTTGGGAGTACGAATTAGTGACAGGCTGGTTTGGACACCACAAATTGAAAAGAGTACTCTGACTCTCCAGTATGCCAACTGTGCAATAGCCGGGAGGGCTAGGGCATCTCCATATCGACCGCTTTCCCCAATTCTGGAACTCCATAGGGCTAAAGGTCTAGGAGCAGCCCTGTGTGGGACTGTGCTTTGGGGGCTGGAGAACCTCAAGGACTTAGTCCTTGCTGAAAATAAATTTATTAGGACGATTCTCAATTTACCCGTGAACACTCCCCTTTTGCCGCTAAGACTTGACCTTGGTCTTAAACCTATTAACAACTTTGCCATTCTTAGGGCTCTCTTGTTTTGGGTAAGGATCTGGACCAGTAACACACAGGTTCCGGTGAAGGAGGCCCTGGAAGAGCTACTGACCTTACAAAAACAAACAGGCCGTATTACGTGGTTTAACAAGATCAAGGAATGGTTCTTAAAACTAGGGCTGGGGCACATGTGGGAGGATCCAGGGTCCATAACGAAAAAAATGGTCCCTCTCCTTAAAAATAGGTTCTGGGAGTACATGGATACACAAAGTATTGATGGTAATGCACATGGCACTTTAACCTCTAGCTTTATAAATATAAAAGGACGGTTTGGCTTTGAAATGTTCATGGATGATATCGAACCCCCTCAGGCAAGAGCTCTGTACATTCAATTTAGGTACGGAGTTCTTCCTCTTAATTCTAGAAGAAGTACTTGGGAAAACGCATCTGTAACATCTGTGTGCCCGACCTGTCATTCCTTCCCTGAGACCCTTGATCACTTTCTCTTTTTTTGCCCCTCTTATGTTGACCTTCGGAAAAATTGGTTAATCCCTGCCTGTCGTTTATTATCTTTGACACGTCCCGTCGATGCTTTACGCATTTTTAAGTCGGATACCACAAGGTGGCTAGTGTTTACAATTTCGAGATATCTGCTCTTTGCTTGGTGGAAGAGGTTAAAAATGATTAATAATGTCCCTGTGAACCTAATATGAATATGTATGCCACCTGGTTGTGGGGCCTCTAATTGCACACCAGGGAATAGAAATATGGAATCCTACCAACTTAGGGCCTGATTCTGATGCGGTTAGGAAATCTTCCCGATCAAATCGGTTTGGAAATGGTTTCCGACCGACTCGGATCGGGAGAGTCCGACCGACCGAGTATGATGCATCCGGATGCTTCCAGATACGATTTGGTTGAACTCCCATTGACTTCTATGGGAGCCTATGTTCCTAACCACATCGTAATCTAGCCCTCGGTCGGGAAGACACGCTCCCGATCCGATTCGGAAGGAGCAAATGCAGTTAGGAGGCCTTTCTAACCACATCGTAATCGGGTCCTAGGCGGGAATGCTTTCCTAACCGCATCGGAATCGGGCCCTTAGTTTTTTGGGAATATGGAAACTGTCTCTCTTAAATTACTTTTGTAAATGGTGGAACGTTTGGAAAATGTTAATACTGTTAGAGGCATGTGATAGCCAGCATTTTTAAATCATTTTTTTATGATGTAATGAAATGAAATGAAATATTTTATTGTTTTTATGGTTATGAATTTTTATGATGTAAATGATCATACTTTTGATCGAATAAATAATATATATATAATATATTTTTTACTTAATTATAATTTATAAAAAAAGTAACAAAATACATTTCTACATCTTATACAATATAAATTTGTATTTAACTATTGAAATAAATAACATAAAATTACCTTCAATATTCCTGTCTACGATATTTTTGACATCCCAATATTATTGACACAATAATTTTGTATCACAATATTTTGATTTTGTCCAAACACCCTGATCTCTGTGGTGCTGGTCCTCCTGTTTCTAGTCCTTCTTTCCATTGTCTCCTAGTACTGGTCCTCTTTAGCCTGTCCACCTGGGTTGGCTACACTTGACCTAGTCATCCTCACCCCTCTAGTCCACAGAAGCCCCAATACTGTCTCACCCAATTTACCCACTGCAAAAGCCGGCAAGCACTGTGCCCCTTAGTACCAATTGTTTTAAGTAAGTGTCCCTCCCTGCTGGCAGAGATTTCACCTTTAAATGGGAAAGACCTGTCTGATTGCACCCCCAGCATGGCCATATCATTCGACAAAATCATACTCCACAAAAGTCTTCACAATAATATCTTTGACCTTGTTTCCCTTGATAAACATATTCCAGATCAAAGATAAACATGAAAGTGATCATTGACCACAAATCACTGAGCATGCTGTCAACTGTGCCACTCACAAACCTACAGCGAACTAGCCAGGGAACTTAGAGCTAATCAATCTCAAGGAGTTAAGATGTTCAGAAAGCACAATTGCATCACTAGAAAGTAATGCAGCACGGATCATAAAATATATTTACAAACATGACCTATTACTGATAAATATCTGAGAGTTGTTTTTGACCACCCTGTTAACACTTTACCATCAACAACTCGCCCCAATCAAAACAATACTGCAGCTGCCTCAGGTCGCCTGGGAAAAGTCAAGTTCTCCGCCAAAAGCAGCTAAAAGAAAACTCAATAGGGCCCTATGTTTACTGAGACACTCCCCTAATGATCTAACAAAGTTGGACAACTCATGTTGCCTGAAAAAGACATATGGAAACCTTTGTGGGATGCTAGACATTCCTTAAATCAGGCCCTTTGGAGTACAATCCAGCAGCTCAAATGTATTAGAAACAGGCTGTTCGTAATATCTAACCGTTGTCTTCTGTCCTAATGCATGCAATTCAACTGTTGCGGGTAATGGTTACTCGTAAGCTAGAGAAAAAATGTTCCTGCCAGGGATACACTGTTTGCAACAGAAAACTCGAAAAACCCACATTTGCTTATAGCAGAAGTTATATCATTCTTCATGTGCAAAGAAATAATAAGAGAGATACATGCAGGTTGACGAGACAGAGCTCCGGGCCCCAACAGCATCCGCCAGGCATTTTTCAAAGTCAATCCCAGCTTTTGGGCAGATGTAATGACCCCAGTTTTTAATTGTGGGATCCAGCAACAGATAATTCCAGACTCTTGGAGGTGGTGTGTGTTCGCCCCAATTTTTAAAGGAGGAGACCGGCAGCATCTGGAAAATTACAGACTTATTGCCCTCCTCGATAACGAGGCCAAGTATTTTGCAGGAACTCTATTGAAGGAGCTAATGATATGGGCACAGGACAAAAAACATAATTCCACAAAACCAAACTGGTTTTATGTGTGGAGCAGGGACAACAACAAACATTTTGCCACTTTCTCTTTTAATAGATAAAACAAAATCAAATTAGAAATCCCTACATTTATGTTACGTCAACTTTAATTCAGCATTTAATAGTGTCCAGCGCAACCTATTCTCGGGGCAAAATTAACACACTGGGGTATTCCGCCCTTGTTGTTCAAAGCAATATAACTTTTATATTCGGATACATGGGTGAGAGGAAAAATAGGTGATGGTTCCAACCTTTCAAGAAAGATTTACACTCAACAGGGATTAAAGCAAGGGTGTGTTTTGGCTCAGTATCTATTTAACCTGTTCTTTGGAGACCTATCACGAGCACTTTATACAGTAAATTTGCATACACCCATATTAGGAGGTAAACAACTCTCAAACCTGTTCTATGCGGAAGATGTTATATTGATAAGTCGAACTCAAGTTGGGCTGCAGCGCCTTATTGATGAACTTTCAAGATACAGAAAGGAGGATTGTTTGACTGTAAATCATTGAAAATAACACATAATGGTTGTTAAATATAGAAAAAGGAATACCCTTCCTGGATATATCAATGGGAGTTTTCTTTGCCTGTTTGGTGGTGATTCCTTGTCGCTCGCCCATATCACGCTCATCCTGCGAAGCACCCCTGGTGGGACAAGGGTCCCAGGGGCAACGCTGGTTTGTACACTCTGGAGTGGACTGCAACCTCCAGAGTGCACCGCTGTTCCTGCCGTTCCCCGCAGCTGCCGCGAGTGAGGGGGAGGCGTGGCCAACGCGCTCATAGCGCAGCCTCTCCCCCGCGGCGCGGGAGTTTTCTTTGCCTGTTTGGTGGTGATTCCTTGTCGCTCGCCCATATCACGCTCATCCTGCGAAGCACCACTGGTGGGACAAGGGTCCCAGGGGCAACGCTGGTTTGTACACTCTGGAGCGGACTGCAACCTCCAGAGTGCACCGCTGTTCCTGCCGTTCCCCGCAGCTGCCGCGAGTGAGGGGGAGGCGTGGCCAACGCGCTCATAGCGCAGCCTCTTCCCCCGCGGCGCGGGAGTTTTCTTTGCCTGTTTGGTGGTGATTCCTTGTCGCTCGCCCATATCACGCTCATCCTGCGAAGCACCCCTGGTGGGACAAGGGTCCCAGGGGCAACGCTGGTTTGTACACTCTGGAGTGGACTGCAACCTCCAGAGTGCACTGCTGTTCCTGCCGTTCCCCGCAGCTGCCGCAAGTGAGGGGGAGGCGTGGCCAACGCGCTCATAGCGCAGCCTCTCCCACCGCGATGCGGGACGCGTGCGGGACGAAGCCCGGTCCAAGGGCGGGCCTGTCTGTGCCCGTCCGGGGCCATACGAGGCCGGGCAGGGCCACCCCTCTGACACGTCGTATCAGCCGTGCATTGCAGTGGTGAGTGGGGCATACTAGTTCTATGTCTGGGCCAGCAATCGTCATGGGCAAACGCAATATTACTCCAGCACTACGTAACACCACGTCCATTGATAGTATGCTGGAGAGAGCAGTTAACATTGTTAGCACCGAAATTGAGCTGAGAGGCGCATGTCCCTGGGCCTAACAAAATCCCATCTTCCACTACAAATCGAGAATACTGATATTAGTGACTCTCAACTAATGTTGCCTACACAAGTTGATCATAGTTTATATTTACCAGCCCGAGAAAGCGAACTGGGCGCTGAAGGAATTGTGGACATTGTACATATTGGGGTAATGGAGGATTCTGCATCTATGGTTTGTCCTAGGGACACTCTTGTATCGGCAATTGTGAATGCATCCCCGAACCCAGAAGTCTCCGGGGCAAAAGGAAAAGGAAAACAGCTAAGCCGGTCTGTTCTAAACGGAAACAACCCATACGCTCGAATTCTCAACGCACTGCGCTAACTTCATGGATTCAGGGTTCGATAGCTCCAGCTGATTTAGTATCTGCTAGCGCTTCGGTTGATCTAACACCTTCAGAGACATTAAATTACTCTGTATATACCCAAACTGAATCTGTACCGACACCTTTTTCTAATCTTAGACTTGGGGATACTGCCATTGATATTATCATAGATACAATGTACGAACGAGTTAAAGTGCTTGTAGACAAGAATGTTGCCACTTTATGGAAGCGTTTAGACCGTTTAGAAACTTTAACTAATAAATTAAATTCGCCCAGTAAGGTATCTAAGCAGTCATCCTTACAGGGTAGCACCCACAAAAAACAGACCTTGAGTGATGGAATTCCTAAAGATCCTAAAGATCAACCGGGGATTATAATTTCTACGCAGTCTCCTGTCTCTTGTGACACCTGTCGTAAAGCCAAAGGTTGTATCCCTCTTAAACCTCGCCCCGACTCCGCAAATACCCAAAACTTAGCCTCTAACACTACATCTCATCCATCTAGTCAAATCGTCGATCAAGCTCTTTTTATAGCTTCCGCCAATACTGTTAGTGACAATGCTAGTGGGTATGCTGAGTCAAGTAAAGATGTTTTAAGTTTACCACCAGCAGCCTGTCCGTATGTCCTGATTCTCGCAGGGGTTCCCCCATTAGAGAAGAATAAATCTGAGTCTTGGGACCAATTACGAAATAAAAGTATTGACTGGCTGGCTAAACATAAAGGGTACAGGAGGTTTAACATAAATGATATTATAATGGTACGTAGGGTTGGTTGGGTTGGATCGTCAGAAAAGACCATCGAGGGAGATTGTATTGTTATTAATTTTCGACGACCAACACTTGTTAGATCAATACTGATGGCAAAAGAGATTAATTGCTCCTTACCTACAAATGTTTGGGCATTGCCTCTTGGTTTCTTTTATAGACCAAATTCTGACCAGCAATTTTCAATTACCCCTTCATATCTCTCTGCGAATAGGTTCTCTGCCCTCTCTGATCTTGATAGCTTAGATTGACCGTCATTTATACCAAAATATACTAAAATTGCCCCTTTGACATCTATGCTGGCTATTTCAGAAAATGACGGTTCTGACCCTGAGGCTATCTTAGAAAATAACGGTTCTGAGCCTTATGACCCAATGTTACATGTGCTAAGCTGGAATGTTGCCGGCCTGGCCTCCAAATTAAGTAGTGATGAATGGGTCAAGACGGTAAACAAATATGATATTTTAATGTTCCAAGAAACTTGGGCAACAACAGAGTTATATCTTGAAGGGTATGAATGCCTTAATATTACCTCACCCACCCCCTAAACAAGGCAGACCCTCAGGTGGATTATCCATCTGGGTGAGCATTGCGTCGGGTGGCTGTGTAAAAACACTCCCCACCAAAAATGCTAACATTCAAGCCTTGGTATACACACGGGGGGTTTCGATTTGTTTTATTAATTTTTATAATAATGATTTTTTAACTACACCTAATATGAATTTTGTCAATCTTTTTAACTTTATTTCGGATGTACCTAATTTTATAGGAAATCAAAGACTTGCAGGGATTTGTCTGGGTGGTGATTTTAACGCAAATATTGCAGGGGGAATATTTTAAATCCCCTTCGTTCCGCTCTGGTCAATCCATGCAAAAGGGGGCTTGAGTTATTGGACCATTTATTAAATAGTAGTCTATCAAACGTAATGGATATCGCAGCTACAAACAATGAGGATAGTCCAATACCCACTTATAGAGGTCATGGCTGCGCCTCAATAATAGATTACGTTTTTATAACAGCCACACTAGAAGATTATTTAGTTAAAGCAGAGGTTAAACCATCCACTTTTGGGGATCACAACCCAATTTCAGTTTTATTTAGGGTTGCTTTCAGACCTGATCCTAGAAAAGAGATAGGGGCCGGTAACCTAGAATCTTCTACAGACAATTTAAGGGTCAAATGGAAAGGTATTGATAACAGTAGTGTGTTCCAAAAAATGTTAAAAACCTATCGATTATTTTGTGAGACTTGTCTTTCACCTGTTGATCCTAACCCAGAGGTAGTTTCTGCTTTTGTTCAACTATGTGCAGGCATTAAAAAATTGCTCTCAAGCCCTGCACCTGCATCCAACTCTAACCCTAGGTGGTTTAACAGCATTTGCTCTCGGGCAAACAGAGAGCTCAGAGCTGCTATTTCAGCTTCCCCTAGGAACCCTAACCTCATTAGATCATTGAGGCATGTTTACAAAAGAGTGACTAAGCAGAGGAAAGACGAGATCCTAAAAGAACAATGGAACAACTTGCCTTGTGCTGCAAGATTTAATAACTCAAATGGTTTTTGGACAGAGGCCAAGTCATTGAGATCATTGGGCAATACACTCACCCCGTTAAGTTGTAACATAACGAGTGAAGCTTGGGTAGCCCACTTTTCCAATATATATGCTGCTACGTCCCAGTGCGAAGATATCGTCGATAATTTCGTTGCCACCCGAATCCAAATATCAATATCGGAGGTTGAGGATGCCATTGATCAAAGTCTGGGTAACAAGGCCCCTGGCCCAGACGGGCTCCCTATTGACCTTATAAAATTTAGGGCAGAGTTCTGGGCCCCTCTTTTACTTAATGTTTTTAATAATTTGACATTAACTGAAATCCCCAATACATGGTCTACATCTGTTATCGTTCCAATTTTTAAAAAGGAGATAGATCCAACCCGAGTTGTTATAGACCAATTTCTTTAATTGATAATACCCTTAAGATATTGGGAAGGGTACTATTTAACAAAATCAGAACCTGGGCCGAGGAGGAAAACATTTTAAACAGATGTCAGCTAGGTTTTAGAAGCAATCTTGGAACGATGGAACAGTGTCTTAACCTTAATTTGATTATAGGTAAATACACCATAGCTCGACACGGCCCAATCTACCTAGCATTTATGGACCTTACCTCGGCCTTTGATTTTGTTAATAGATCAAGGCTCTGGAAATGCCTTTTAAATTACGGGTTGGATGAGGATATAGTGCACTTTTTGGCATATTTACACAGGGATCTAAGGGCACGGGTGAGAATAAGCACGGATGGGGCAGTTTCGGGGGACATAGTGGTCGGAAGAGGTGTAAGACAAGGGTGTGTCTTAGCCCCACTCTTGTTTATTTTATATATTAACGAGCTACATAATGTGCTGTCTGATCTGACTACAGATGTCCCAATGATTAATGGTAACAAACTGCCCGCCCTTTTATATGCGGATGACGCTGTTTTAATGGGTCGCACACCCATTGCACTGCGTATATTAGTTAGTGGTTTTGTTGATTTTATGAATGGTCTGAATCTTTGTACGAATTTTAAGAAATCTTTTTTAATGTGTTGTGGTCCTAAAAAATTTTTTATTAATGCTATTACTTCTGGCTCTGAAACTCTGCTACGCACACGCACTTTCCCATATTTGGGTTTACAATTTTCAGATAATGGATCTTGGGCATCCCATTTGGCTTATGGTCGGAGTAAATTTTTAAAGGCAGTTAATTCGATTTTAAATCTCCCGCAACCGAAAAGAATTGAGGTAGTGTTGTCCCTACTCAAAATCTATAGAACACAGTGTGTACCCACTATAACATATGGGGCTGAAATCTGGGGCTTTATAAATTCTAAAAGCATCCAGGTCGAAGAAAATAGATTTTGTAGGAGAATTTTGGGGATACCTATCTCTTCTTCATCCTTTGTCTGCCATAATGAGCTAAAATTATTTTATCTAGAATATTATTTCAGGTCCCGCCCCGCCCTGTTCTGGTTGAAGGTCTGGCAAAATCCGGCAGCCTCACTAACCAGGGAAATTATAGTCGACTGTTTAAAAAGCGACAAGGGCGGAGATATACCGTGGCTTGCAGAAGTGAGGGCAAGTTTAACTAGAGTAAATCTTGGACACATTTTTCATAATCCAGACCAGTTAGATGGAATTAACAAAAAGACTATTCGAGAAGCCATATATAAATATTATGGGGACATATGATACGCACAAGAGCTCTCTAAAGTATCCGTTGCACGATACATATTAATGGTAGACGACGGAGGCCCTCCTTCTTATTTACCAGTTAGTTACCTTTTAAGAGATATTACTCGCTGGGAACGAAGTTTGCTTTTTCGCCTTAGATCTGGTACATTAAAATATTTGTTGTGTTTCCCCTTAGGCTTTCAGCCTAACATTGAGGAATTGCCTTGCCCTTGTGGCAATTTAGGTAAGCAATTCATGTTGCATTTTATGTTCTTTTGTAATTTCTATCAAAAGTACAGTAAGCAACTTTTGATTCCGTTTTTAGGGCCAGTGGAATAACGGATTTCAAGGTTGCCTACGGGACTATTCTTCAACTTAATGGGGAAAACTTAACACTCCGTATTTGTACTTTTTTGAAAATGGCTATTTGTTCACGTGTTTCTATGAACCCCCGATAAATGGACCCAATTGTATTATATGCACTTCTTGGCTTTATGCTGATAAAGAAATATGCTTCTTGGTTCCCGATCAATATCCAAATGTGTGGAGTTTTTATGCTTGGAATTCAATTCAATAGCTTATTTCCCCCTGCTGCTATTTTCCCCAAAACCATCTGCACTTTGCACTTTGGCACTTTATTATATGATGCTGCTATATATATATAACCTGATACACCCGTGACAACTTTGTGATGACTTATCGAATTATTTTTATATAGTTAAAGTTTTGATGTATGTTTTAAATTCAGATGATGTTTTTTATGCAAATGTTTAAGTGATTAATTTTGTGAGAATTGTTTGTACTTTTATGGACATTTTATATCCGAATAAAGATTATTGAACTTGAACTTGAATATCAATGGTCAACAGCTAGAACACGTAAGTGAATACAAATATCTTGGTGTTCATTTCAATGATAAGGATCCTTCTTACTGAACAAGCAGGACTTACAATGAAAGGATATTGCTTTCCAAACTATAAAAGGTTCTTTGGGTGGCTCGAGCTTTGAACCATTGCTAAAGGTTGTCACCACAAAACTATCTCCAACTGTAACATACGGCAGTGAAGCTCTTTGCGGGCAGTATGCAACAGTTCTCAATACAGTTATCTCAAGGATGTGTAGACACCTTTTTAAGCTGCCGCCCAGTGCCTCCCCTGCATAAAGTCGACTGGAATTTGGACGGCTTAAACAGGAACTAGCAAGGAAGGGCCCGTATCTGAAAACTTGGCAGAAACTGAAAACGTTTGCACCCCCAGGAGTGGCCTGGGGGTGCAAATGGTTGAGGACAGGCAACTCATAAAATGCTCTGCAGTGCCACAGCTGCACTGGTAGCATATTACTGCTCCTGACTGTTGCACGATTCTGGTAGAGATGGCGGTCCCGCAGTGGTGGCGGTGGTCGGACCGCCACTGCGAGTACGGCGGTCCTGCGGACCACCATACTTGTAATCAGGCCCTTAGAGTCTGCCATCAAAACAATGGGGGCTCAGTCATCCATGGGATCTGAATAACCTGTAGTCTTCAAAAAAGCAATCAATCGTTTAATGAGAAGACTCTCAATAATTTTATAACATATTTTATTTTATTGTTTATGCAAAGATTTTCATTAATTATGCATAATTAAATAAACTTGAACAACCCTCGCCTCATATGGTATTTAGTAGCAAGCGGCAATGTCTGAAGAGCCATGAGAATATATAATCAATGTGGAGACAGCCCTCTTCCTGAGCGCAGGCTTACCATGCCGTAGCTTCAAAACATCTATGAATCATCTTGCATATAACAGGCACAAGACAAATTTCAGGTGCTTCACAGCGAAGGCCTGTGATTCGTGTAAATGGTGGAACTACTGCAGACATTGCTGTGTGCTTGGCAAGCACTGAAGATGCTGTTCATCTGGGGTTGAGAAGCAGTTGCCATTGCTTGGAAGTTTGAGATGCATAGTTTCATTTTGTTTGTACAGAAGTAGCACCGAGGTCCAAAACAAAGGATTAAACAAACCTGCAGTTTTGACACAGATAACAAATTCTATTAATGCATGTAAGAGGCGGCTGTGAGCACATGGGTTCACCTCTCTGCTGCACCGTCCAGACCTATCGCATTGCTCCTTTAATGGGTGAATGGACGTATGGTTCGGAAGCTAAACAGCCTAGCAGATAGCTGTAAGGATACATATTCAATGTTCTTATAGACAGGTATATGGTTTATCTCTTCCCTACCAAATCTTCCAGGAGACGTTCGGAATCATTCACTACACTCGCTTAGTAAAATATGGGTCTGGTATGAACACGTTTTCAAGTGCTGCTTTTAGCTCTCATCCACCACTGCCACCTTCATGCATGCTCATTTGTGAACATTTCACTCCTAACACAAAACACAGTGCTGTCGTCATGGTGCTTTATTGGGTAAGTGAAGGACACAGTTGTTGGCTGAAAGTTGCAGAAGTTTCGAGCTCCAAGACAACCTGGGAAACCACAATGGAGTAGCCAAGAAAACATGGTGCTTTGAACTTGTGCACAATGGTGTGCACAAAACATTTCAGGGTGTTGCTGCGTATTACCATAGTTTTCGAAGAGGTACCCTGCAAAGTGGAAGTTTGGCAACTGCGACATACTATTCCACTGTCAAGATGCAGTTGCCAGAATTATTGTTAGAACTATTTCAGCTTCTACGGTGCACTACACCTATGGGCATGCAGGGAGATTAAGCCAAGGAACTTAATGGCCTCTTCTGCACCGGAGAGTACATATTAGCATTTGTAGAGATTGCAGGCAAACCGAATGTTATTACAACAAGCATGGCAAAGCATACAATTGTCACCCATCTTAGAACCATTTTCAAACATCTTTGCTAATACCTTCAGTCACAGAGCATCTACAGGGGATACTAAATAGGTCATTGCTTCTTATCAAGGTGTTCGACTTCCACCAACATTTTTGGAGTGTCCTGGTAAACCACTGCGAGCTTTTTTTAGATGGTCCCAGGGCAATAAGGAGGTTTTCTGTTGTGAAAATGTGAGCTATTAATCACTGGTGCTTCACCATAACGGTACTATTTGGCCCCAGTCTATCTTGACAGGTTCTCCCCTCTAGGCTGTCCTGCGAGGTGTGACGACACTCAGAACAAGGTAAAAGACAGAAATATCACTCAGTAACCCTAGTCATTCAGTCAGTCCTTTACTAGGACAATAAAGAAAAAATACATTAATACACATAGTACACATTGGGAAACAGATACATAAAATGAAGACATTAAAAAACAGAACTCTTTAGTTCCTTCTAAGCCAGAGACTTGACCCACAAGTATCGCACCAACACACCAAACAACTTCAGTTAACATTGGCTTCAACAGCCAATGTTAACCAAAGAGACTGCTAGTGATTAGTTTCTACAGGGACGGTCCTAGAACTTCTGGGGCCCCGGGTGAAAGGGAAGATGTGAGGCCCATCTAATTTGCATGTAACATCCAGTCACGGCCGGCATGACTCGCGGGTGGGGGGTCTCGCGGGGGTTCGCGTGGGGTGGGGGGGTAATTTAAAAATAAAATAAACTTACCTACCCGGGTCTCGCGTAGTCTCTGCTCCTGACCTGCTCTCCTGCTTTCCTGCCTCTGGCAGGAACAGGAAGCAGGCAGCCTCCCTCCCCTAAGCCAATCACAACGCTGCAATGGCAGTATTGTGATTGGTCGGGACGCCGACCAGCCAGGCGCCTATGGGAAGGCCATTTTCTCCATGTAGGGTGCATTGCAGCCTACATGGAGAAAGGCCAGAGTGCGCATGACTGGTTTGGTCGGCCCTGGAGGGCCGACCAAACAGTCAGCGCCCTTAGCAGTGGGCAAGGCACTCCTCTCCTGCCCTAAAGCAGACCCGCCCGCCCCCAACCAAACACTTCTGCTTTCTCGCAGTGTGAGAAGCAGAAACATAAAATGGTAGTTTTAGCATTTTGTGTTTCTGCTTCTCGCACTGTGAGAAAGCAGTGGGGCGACGCTCCTCCGCCCTAGTGGAGGAGCCACCCTTGGTAACATCACAAGAAGTGACATCACAGAAAGTAACATCGCAGGACTATTGATCTTATTTGGCATCCCTGAAGAGACCTAACGTGGATATCAGTAACATGGACAAAAAGATAAATATACAAATGAAATAAGTCCATATATTTTAAAACTGTATTAAATGGATTACATTTGTCACATTGGATGGAAAAGCTAGGTGCAGGTCTCACAAAGATGTATATTATTTACTCCTCGTTAACTGATTGTTTCCAGATGTGTGCATGATACAATTTCCAGTTCTGCCTCATAAAGGGGGAGAGCCTGTTGAGGTAATGAGGGGCGGGATCATTCAAAATATAAAATGACACAAGAGAAAACCTCTCACACCATGGATATAATTGCAAATTTCAAAAGGCTCCCTTATCTTTCTGTGCCATTATTGTGCTACCTTAGGATGACATTAATACTTCGTAATTTGTTTTAACGTAAATCCTCTCACCAGTATCCCACACGCACATGCTAAGAGACGTAGGACAATATTTTTGGGGTGTAGGCTCTTTACTCGCCAGAATTATGTTAAGTGCAAAAACACAACACATATAGTACAAAATTACAAGACACCATTGCAAACAAAAAAAGACTTAGAACAACCGAGACTACTGCTAAATCATACATTGACTTGAAGGTATGCTTCAGATTCAAGGGGTTTTCAAATCAACGTTTTTGATTTGGTGTTAGAACTGTAGGGAGTAGAAGTGGACGCCTTTAGCGCTGGTGGAGCCCTGTGCGACAATATTGGTGCCCCCTAATGACTCGCTTTGCCACGAATTCCCTCACTACCACCCTTTAACAGTGCCCCTCAAGGCTCCATAACCACATTCTCGCTCAGATGCATTAAATTTGATTTACAGCGCCACTTATACCAGTGTAGGGTGTCAGAGAACTTTATATCACACATTACACAGAGACAATCAATCATACGTGTGTAAATCACAATAGGTAATGTTACATAAGACAAAGGACTAGGAGTCACATGACAATCATACTAGTAGGCAGTATATTTTAATAGTGATTGATCTGGAGAAACACAAACTCTGAATTTAGAACGTAATACCATGGTTGGGGGTTCTCTTTAATGAACCCTTTTTGCAACATTAGGATAATCAAAGACTGGGGGAAAAAACCATAACGCTGTAATTTTTACCTTGCAGTTTGCATGCAGCTCTTAGATGACAGTTAATAGATCATTGTTCTATGTTAGGATTTTGACTTATAAACTGCAAGTAACAATAGGATCTCTCTGACAAAAGCAGTAACCCACTGGCCTATTTACATTATGTGGACTTAGTGATCTGCATGGTACTTGTTCTTTGCAGCAGGCACATTAACCCTCTGCGCTACCTTTCCACAAGTCAAAACTTCCACTTGACAAAACTCCATCTCTCTCTAGGAAGAACATTAATCACCGGAGTTATCATAACATTTTTATTGCTGCCGAAAATTGCTGGAGGCCAGGAAGGAGGCAGCAAGTGCTTTTAGAAACATAATATACTCGCAAACATGACGCCCCCACCCGAAGTCAGCGCTCACTGCGATCTCATCGGTCGCACCGCCCTAGAGCCTTCCTGCTCAAGGGTCCTGTGACTTCAATGACAGAGTCACTGTTGCTCTAGGGTGTGTTGCTTCGTAGGCCTGCCCAAAAGACTCGAGGTGAGCTTCAATAGGGGTTGTAGTGGACAGGCCTTCAAGGTTAACCCACACTTGCCACCGCTATGGTCCACCTGCTGGTGCTCAGACACCATTCTTCTAAGGTCTTTCGGGGCCTTCTAAAGTCTAGCATGGAAATGTGCTCTCTCAGGAGAGTGGTCTGGTGGACTGGTCATGAAGGCTGAACCTGGTGCCAAATTCGGCAGCTCTGACCATAGTGCCACATCCTCTCCCCCACTGAACACCATACTGCCCCACTGAGAGAAACTCGCACTGCCTTCAACTACAACCCAATTGCGCCCCGCTATAAACACCTGGAGGCGACTCAATTCAAATTAGGCACTTGACAAGAGCAATATGCTGCCTAAAAAAAAAAAAAAGTGACAACATCCTGGAAAAAGCAAACACTCATAAGCAGTGGTGGCTGGTGACATTTGAAAGTGGTGAGGCGTAAACTTTCTGTCGGAGTGCACCGTGGCGAGCGAGCGTGGCGAGCGTAGCGAGCGAGCCCGAACATCTTAAGAGGGGTTCCCCCCGAGAAAATTTTGAAAAAAGAGTGGGTAAATGGTGCATTTTCAAGCAAATTTGAGAAGCAAGAAGGTTAATAAAGCAATTGTGAAAGTGCAGTTATTACATTAATAAAGGGATGTCAAATAACAACATGTAGATAGAAATGTTTCTGAAGCTAGGCCCTTCCAGTGCCACGCACCTCTGAGCAATATACACGCTGTGTGCCAGCAGGGCTTAGCGTCAGAAACATTTCTATCGTTATGTTTTTGAAGCTAGGGCCAGTGCTGGCACTCAGTGTGTATGCTTCTCAGAGGTGCATCACGTGTGGCAGCCTAGCTTGCCGCCAGTGGTTAATTTGTAAATAAAAATAAGTGCCCGGGCTCTCATAAGGAGGCAGCTTGCACCAGCCAATTTCTCCTGTTAGCTCCACCTAACAGAGAACTTCAACCAACTTCTAACCATGAAAGTGGGGAGAGAATGTGGCTACTGGCCAGAGCTGCCGATTTCGGAGCTGGGGAACCAGGTTCGAATCTCGGCGCCAGTCGGCTAAACATTCTTTGATTCTGGTCAAATCAATTAATCTCCACGTGCCTACCATAAATGAATATGTCCTTGACTGGTGCTCGTGAAAAGCGCAGGTGCTGATGATTAAGTGCCGGTGCTGAGCACCGGAAACCACCGGCTCAAATGAAGCACTGCTTGCCGCTAGACTTACAATTAACAAGGGTTTACTATGGACTCAAATTGAAGCAAACTTTACAATTTTTAGGCGGCAAAAGGTTCTTTCGATCTCCGAATACTCATTTTCCATGAGTCTATAAATAAACTGCTGCAAATGTTACAGATAAATGCAACGGCAGCACCACCCCGCACTGCATACAAACTGTTTAAATTCACTTGAGACAGTTAGAAACACACAGTGGGCATTAAGGCTAATTTTGAAGGTAGCTTTCACTTAATGTTACTGACGCCTGAGGACATGCACGGCAAAAGTGGACAAGAGAACTAATTGTGTTCATGTTATTGACTGCCATGCATTATTCAGGGGCCCTCGCCTGACACACAGCTAGCTGTATGACTGTGAGCATTATCACGTGTCAGAAGTATATGTTTGTTCATTACCTTATCGAGCCATCTCGGCTCTCTGGCCAGTGTCTGATAGTTGTTTTGAATGATGATGGATTAAACCCAGATCAGTTGACTGGGGGTGAGTGTTTGATTGGCTCAAACGTTCCGTCCATCATCCCCTTTTGTATCGCTTTGGTCGCCCTAAGTTGGCGGGGGTATGCCCAGACGTGGGTCCCTTGCTCACTTTGCCACTGGATTCAAGCAAGCCTGGCTGATGACAGCTGAAATGCCAGAAACCGGTCCTAGGATGCTTGTTTCCGGTCCAGGGAAGACTTGGCTTGGCAGTTCGGGCTGGACTGTTCCCATGAGGCACAGGGTCAGACTGATTTGCATATGGCCATGTCTGAACTGGGGTGGTGGAGTAAGCTAAAGAATGATGATGGATTAAACCCAGATCAGTTGACTGGGGGTGAGTGTTTGATTGGCTCAAACGTTCCGTCCATCATCCCCTTTTGTATCGCTTTGGTCGCCCTAAGTTGGCGGGGGTATGCCCAGACGTGGGTCCCTTGCTCACTTTGCCACTGGATTCAAGCAAGCCTGGCTGATGACGGCTGAAATGCCAGAAACCGGTCCTAGGATGCTTGTTTCCGGTCCAGGGAAGACTTGGCTTGGCAGTTCGGGCTGGACTGTTCCCATGAGGCACAGGGTCAGACTGATTTGCATATGGCCATGTCTGAACTGGGGTGGTGGAAGTGAGCTAAAGAATGATGATGGATTAAACCCAGATCAGTTGACTGGGGGTGAGTGTTTGATTGGCTCAAACGTTCCGTCCATCATCCCCTTTTGTATCGCTTTGGTCGCCCTAAGTTGGCGGGGGTATGCCCAGACGTGGGTCCCTTGCTCACTTTGCCACTGGATTCAAGCAAGCCTGGCTGATGACGGCTGAAATGCCAGAAACCGGTCCTAGGATGCTTGTTTCCGGTCCAGGGAAGACTTGGCTTGGCAGTTCGGGCTGGACTGTTCCCATGAGGCACAGGGTCAGACTGATTTGCATATGGCCATGTCTGAACTGGGGTGGTGGAGTGAGCTAAAGAATGATGATGGATTAAACCCAGATCAGTTGACTGGGGGTGAGTGTTTGATTGGCTCAAACGTTCCGTCCATCATCCCCTTTTCTATCGCTTTGGTCGCACTAAGTTGGCGGGGGTATGCCCAGACGTGGGTCCCTTGCTCACTTTGCCACTGGATTCAAGCAAGCCTGGCTGATGACGGCTGAAATGCCAGAAACCGGTCCTAGGATGCTTGTTTCCGGTCCAGGGAAGACTTGGCTTGGCAGTTCGGGCTGGACTGTTCCCATGAGGCACAGGGTCAGACTGATTTGCATATGGCCATGTCTGAACTAGGGTGGTGGAGTGAGCTAAAGAATGATGATGGATTAAACCCAGATCAGTTGACTGGGGGTGAGTGTTTGATTGGCTCAAACGTTCCGTCCATCATCCCCTTTTGTATCGCTTTGGTCGCCCTAAGTTGGCGGGGGTATGCCCAGACGTGGGTCCCTTGCTCACTTTGCCACTGGATTCAAGCAAGCCTGGCTGATGACGGCTGAAATGCCAGAAACCGGTCCTAGGATGCTTGTTTCCGGTCCAGGGAAGACTTGGCTTGGCAGTTCGGGCTGGACTGTTCCCATGAGGCACAGGGTCAGACTGATTTGCATATGGCCATGTCTGAACTGGGGTGGTGGAGTGAGCTAAAGAATGATGATGGATTAAACCCAGATCAGTTGACTGGGGGTGAGTGTTTGATTGGCTCAAACGTTCCGTCCATCATCCCCTTTTGTATCGCTTTGGTCGCCCTAAGTTGGCGGGGGTATGCCCAGACGTGGGTCCCTTGCTCACTTTGCCACTGGATTCAAGCAAGCCTGGCTGATGACGGCTGAAATACCAGAAACCGGTCCTAGGATGCTTGTTTCCGGTCCAGGGAAGACTTGGCTTGGCAGTTCGGGCTGGACTGTTCCCATGAGGCACAGGGTCAGACTGATTTGCATATGGCCATGTCTGAACTGGGGTGGTGGAGTGAGCTAAAGAATGATGATGGATTAAACCCAGATCAGTTGACTGGGGGTGAGTGTTTGATTGGCTCAAGCGTTCCGTCCATCATCCCCTTTTGTATCGCTTTGGTCGCCCTAAGTTGGCGGGGGTATGCGCAGACGTGGGTCCCTTGCTCACTTTGCCACTGGATTCAAGCAAGCCTGGCTGATGACGGCTGAAATGCCAGTAACCGGTCCTAGGATGCTTGTTTCCGGTCCAGGGAAGACTTGGCTTGGCAGTTCGGGCTGGACTGTTCTCATGAGGCACAGGGTCAGACTGATTTGCATATGGCCATGTCTGAACTGGGGTGGTGGAGTGAGCTAAAGAATGATGATGGATTAAACCCAGATCAGTTGACTGGGGGTGAGTGTTTGATTGGCTCAAACGTTCCGTCCATCATCCCCTTTTGTATCGCGATAGTTGTTTGTGGCACAGAGAGCGTGGCATCAAAAATATCAAACTCTTAATCCTATTTTAATATTTTTTATGCAGTTTAATATAGCGCAAACTCGACCTGAAGGTACTGGAGCGCTTCAGAGCGCTTTACATGAGCACCAGTCACATTATACCGGGACGACTCAAACCCGGTTCACCAATTATAAAGTAGGCAGCTATGGTCAGAATGCCATATCCTCTCTCCACTTAACGTGTGTCCTTAGCCATCATAACCAACCATTTTCCTAATAACAAAACGTGAAAATGCAAAGAATATCTGTGGTGGTTTTAAGAGAGTTGACACATCCGTAAAGTAAGGTATGTTTTTAACTGCACCCCATAGATGAACGTTGACAAAGCCGGTCGGGTAGTGAAGTAGCCCAGCAATGAACGAGTTTGAAAACTGTTGTCTGCAGTGGTGGAGTCACCGCGCAGCCTGCCCCGACTTCAAACCACACCTTTCAGCCAGTGCCGTTAGCTTGCAGTGTTAAAAAGGGGCGATATTTATTAGGGCGGCTGTAGCTTTCACGATGCGCAGTTAATGGAGGGGTGAGAAGTAAGAAATGACAACTAACAAAACACACGCAAATTAAACCTTTAAAATGTCTCGTTCGATATTGACTTACAATTATTGGAAGACATTGCGAGTGTTACTAACTGCTGTCCAGTCGCGGCTCGGGGGGGGGGTCGCGCGGGGGTGGGGGCCGGGGGGGAGTTTTAAAATAAATAAAAAATCCTACCTGAGCAGGTCCGCGCCGCCTCGGGTCCGTTGGTGCCTACAGGAACGGAACAGCCGCATCACTGCTGGCAAGTGGGTGGCAACCCCTCTCAGCCAATCCTGGCGCTGCCAGCAGCGCCAGGATTGACTTAGAGCACGGTTACTCTCCGCCCGCCTGCCCATTAGGAGACCGAGGTTTGAGCCTTTGCTCAGCCCTCGCTCTCCTAATGGGCATGCGCTCAGCCTGTGCAGACACTAG
Source organism: Calotriton arnoldi (assembly GCA_963921515.1). Taxonomy (NCBI): domain Eukaryota; kingdom Metazoa; phylum Chordata; class Amphibia; order Caudata; family Salamandridae; genus Calotriton; species Calotriton arnoldi. Next base: position 934,835 of record CAWUFW010002153.1, on the reverse strand, counting down.
TGCGCATGACTGGGCACGGCGGAAACATTCGCCGACCTTCCCCAGTCATGCGCACTTGTGGTGCTGCCTGCTGCCCCTGGTCTGACAATCATGTCAGTCAACATGACGTTGGACCGCCCACCCCCTTCAGACTCTGAAGGGGGTGGGCGGTCCGACGTCATGCTGACTGACATGATTGTCAGTTCTCCCTCGGCATCTCTGAACTTAAGTAAACTGAGAGTTTACTTAAGTTCAGAGACGCCGAGGGAGCTGCGGGCGGCTTGTGGGGCAACGCCCCAGCGCCCTAATGGACGCACCCCTGCTCATAAGGAATGTAAGATTAAGTAAAAGCATGTGAAATGTAAGCAGGAACAACATGGTTACCTTAACGCTTTTGCACTTATTATTCAGAAATCAATGAGTGCTTTTGCATGAAAAGTTAAGGCCATGACTACAGGGCCGGAAGGGACCAGCTTCAATGTCCATTGCTTATATCCTTACAAAACGTAAGCAATATGGCTTAAAAAGACCACATTCGTGAATACAGAGCCGCGGTATGCATTTTGTTTTCCAATCCGCCCATCAAGCAGGTATTGCAGTACATCCAGGAATGGTGCACTTCCCCACCCGTGGAAAACAATGATGTTCAGAGAAAGACAAGAAAACAAAAGTAGCGCTTCACTGGCAAACTCTGTAAAGTGGCACTAATGTGTTTTGGGTGTGAATAAAATCAATCTGGTCCATTTCGACCCACTCTGTCTTGCTTTAGTTCTTTTTACATTTTGAACCTTTTATTTCTCTCCATCCCAAGGCTGCACTTTGGAAGTGAAAAATGTCAGAAAAAAGACGACCTTTTCAGCAAAAGTGTTTTTATTTTTTGGATTCATTTTACAGGGGAACAAATAAAGGAAATGGAAGAGGGAGTACTGGCTACAAGGCCCAGGGAAGGGGGCTCCCACACCTGGACCTTGCAGCTTGCTATAGTGCTTAGAGGCCCAGGGAAAGGGGGCCCCCTCCCCTGGGCCTTCGAAGCAGTAACGAGGCATTTCGTAAAACACTGCCCTAGCACCGGCAGTTCTACATACATTTTAAATACACATTCCATCAAAAAAAAAGGGTGATGCAAAAGTTAACAAAAGCCAGTTGATCTGGCTACTCCCTCCTCCCCTCACCCACCTCGCCTTACCTGTGTCCGGCTGGTCCTGGAAACAAAGGGGCCTTCTGTCACCTAGCAACAAAATGCAGAAAGGGAATGGCCGGTACTTAACAGAGGTGCTGCCTCGCCCCTGACACTGTGAGCCATAACTGCTGGCCTGGCTGCTGTGCTTTCCCCACTCTGTTTGTCCCTTCCCCCACCCCTGCACCCCCAGGAATGCCAACACGCCCTGACCAGCAAGGTCGACTGGAAACATCTCGCATGTGTATTGTGATTGTGTGGGGAGGAGGCCCTGGAGGAGCAGGCGGGCAATCTGTGAAAGTGTGGTATTTCACAGTGAAGCGGGCCCCCTGTCTTTCAGCTGAGCGTGAGGCCCTGGGCAGCTGCCCACACTGCCCATGCCTAGCGCCGGCCCTGAGTTTCTAACTGTGAAAGGCTAGAATCAAGCTCATATTACAAGAATGGGATGAGGCTAACAGATCGTTGACCGTGTGCTGCATTTAGGGCAGTTCACCTGACATGCTCACAAGCATGGTCCCCGACAATAAAAAGCACAGTACATGATCTCTATCAACACTAAATTGAATTCGATGAAGCAATCAGTCCGCTGCTAGTTGGGTTGCTACATTTCATTTGGGAATGTATCTCTTTGTTATATCTGCTGAGATGTGTGCTATTGTTCAAAAATACAATATTTAAATGTTGTTTTTCATGCACTTGCTATGAAAGCGCTAAAACCCCAAACAGCCGCTAAAACCCAAAATTGACTGAAGAGCCCTCTCTGGGTCTAGAAAGCTATACTGTCACAAAAGGGGATGAAGGTGGTATTGTGTATTCTCTGTTTCCTGGACACAATCGGCAGGAGAATACAAGCCCAAAGTCTGCTGTGGGGAACGACAGCTGGTTCAAGTGCCAATACACTAGAATCTGTGCACTGGACATGAAGTACCTGACTGTGTTATTTCTTAGGACCTGCTAGTCACAATTGAACACGAACAGGGCCCTTGTGCCTACTGGACAGGAAGCTTGGTACGAAAAAGCTTTTGACAGATCAGCCTTTGGGGTCTATAGTGGTGATTCAAATAACTTTGCCTCTGCAACTGCACAACACATCTGGATGCTGTCAATGGTTCCTGAATCAATGTCCGTACTTCTGCCTACCTCCCCAATAACCTCAGACCAATGAGAGAACTGAGGTGTTCCTCGGAGCACCACAGAGGCAAAGAAATAGTGCATACAGGTTACCCTGCAGTATAGGAGAAGAATTGGCTTGATGATTAGAGTTGCTGACTTTGGACATGGGTATAGTAAATACATTATCTGTGCATAGTCACCCCAGATTTTTCATCTTTTGCTGAACCCTCTTTTTTCCAGGCTTTAGAACTTTGTGCACCTTTCTCATAGTAATCAGTAGTAAAGTGCATGTGTTCCCCCTTTAAACGTGGTTGAATTGATATACTCCTAATTGGTATATTTAACTTGCCTATAAGTCACTAGTAAATGGTACAAAATGTACCCAGGGAGTTAAATGCCACTGACTGCAGCACCTATTGTGCCATCCACTACAGTGGCAGTGCAAACATGGCTTCAGGCCTACCATTGTAGCCTGACTGTAGCAGTATAAAGCAGCAGTCGAAGTGCATTTATAAAAGTAAGGGAACTGTGATGCTGTGCACAATGAGGGCGGGACAAGTAAGCGTGGGGGCGGGGTCAAAGCTGTGGCTAAAAAAACATAATATTCTGTAACATTTTTCAGTCTTTCACCTTCAGGTATGTGCATATAAAATAACACACAGATTAAATGTAAAATAAATGCAAGTTAAGTTAATCAGTGGGAAATGCACTATTGTACTTTATGAAACCTCTATTAGAGGGCTGTGTCTGTAACTAGACAGTCACAGAATTAAATCCTGATTGGAGCAGTAGAGAATAGTTAGGGGCTTAACACAGGCCCCTGCAGCCCGTGCGGCGCAAGGGCCTGAGTTATGCCCCTTAAAAAGGTACACACTTCACAGCTCAGCTGGTAACTTCTTTCCAAAACCACTCAAAAACAATAAATCTGTGTTATCAGGAAGTGTAAAGTGATTCCATTAATTAAAGCCAATACCGGCATCTAAGCTCCCTTTACATTTGCAGATCGATGCGTTGTGCAAATTTACATTTCTATAAGGCAGCAGGCACCCTGCCAAGGTTTGTTTATCTGTCTGCCCGCCTTCGGTTTTACAGCACAGCTCCCTGCCTTACACTGCAGCTGAAGCATTTGAGCTCTCAGAATTAACTGACCCAGAACGGTTATCTTTTCACAGAAAGTAGGGAAATGGTTTTCCTTGAATTAAGAAAGTATGGGCACCTTGTGCCCCTCCGATCCCGTCCACTTCGACCACTGGTATAAAGACTGCAATTTGACCTGATAAATTAAACTCTTTTCGACAGGCACAAACCTCCCTTCTAAATATTATTAATTTACCCCAATGTAGGCCTTGTTGTCCACAAGGAAGTTTGCATAGTATTTAAAAGTTGGACATGTACAAATTTAATGTTAACATATCCTCAGAGTGATGAGCACCTAAAAGCTATTTTCAGTGTGGCAGGCCTGGCTTTCCGATGCAGAAAACCAGAGTACAGATTAAAATACTAATACAGTATCTCAGGAATGGGACCCTTTAGAAAAATAATAAAACAGCTATTTTTAATAGTTTTTAAAAATCTAATTTAATGATGATGCTGGATTTGTAATAGTAACTTCCAGAAAGTTACCTTTTCCCTGCTTGAAGTTTCTGGAAGTTATTTTACACTGACTCTCAAGTCTCTCCCAACCAGTAATTAGCCATAAATGCCTCCCAGGAGCAAACAATAAACTGACTTGAATGGGCAGAGATGATTCTTCTGAACTCCACTGAATATGCAGGGTAGGGGTTGTGTGCATCCTTTTTGACACCACAACCAATGATCCCCTCAGTGAGAAGGGGAAGATTATATAGGCAGGCTGCGTTTGCATCCTTCCTCTCACAAACTATAACACTCAGTTGCAAACATGGCTTAGTATCACTATAACAAGGTCCATGCCTGGGGGATTACTCTTTTATTGGGAACCCCTATGTCCAATTATGTCTAGATACAGAGTCCAAGGAATTACAGAAATTTGTAAGGCATGTCCTCACACACAGGCCTGGGTGACATGCTTCATCATCGGCCAGCCTCGCTTACCAATGAATTCTCTAACAGCGGCTGGACCCATGATTCTGCAAGGGGTGCTTCTCGGTATAGGTTTGGTGCGGGATCAGGTGTGAAGTATAAAGTTTGGGTGCCTTCCCTAGGAATTTCCCTTTTTAATGTTGGAATGGCAGCAAGATAATTAAAACCATATGTTATGCATCAGAGTTGTAATCACTCCTGAATCTAGTTGGTCAGCATGTTTCAACCTTAATGCTGGCCCGGGGATTGGTTCTCTTGCTTTCGTCAGGACCAGGATTCCTAATTTCCTACTCTAGGTGACTGTCACCATTTATTTATTCATGTACCAGTATCTATACATTGTGTACCTATTGGTATATTCCTGCTGGGAATTATGTTGCTTATTCCTGCAATGTTCTAGAGGTCCTGCAGTACAGAAACAAAGGAGAATTGTTTAGTTTGTACACATAAGACACTGTGGCAAAAGACACACTCGACTTATAATACAAGAAGGGAAGGTTGCTTTTTATACATTCTGTATTCTGCTTGTACCACTGCACCAGAAAAATGTGGGTGTGCCCACTGCAAACCACTGAAAGCAAGCAAAAATGCAGTAGAAACATGACATTTTGCAGTCATACATACATACTGCCTTTCCCTGGCTAATGCCATGTTGATTGTCCACTTACTTTGTCAAAGGTCTCACCTTGCTGCAGCGCCTAGATCCCCGTTTGTCTCCTCCCAATGATGTCATGTGCGGAGCACCTCTCCATTCATACTGTGTGTTTCCTTTGATGTGCACGTCATGATGTTATAGTGTTGTGCGTGTGTACGTAATACTGCTGGGAAGTGTAGTTTCGAGCTGGCATCTTGTAATATGAGATGACAGCCCCCTTCATTTGATAAAGACAACATTAATTGTTTCGGAGAAAAGGAGTTTTTGAAGGCCCCACGCATTTAGAAAAATATATATCTGTGGCATTAGGAAACTCCAAAGGAATTCATCATACTGTTCTCAAATTACTGATCTCCAGTAAAAGTATGTAATGTAGTGCTTTCAGTTAAAATTATCTGCACTAATTATCCATAAATTTAACTGTACAGATGGAATAAGATATCTTTTGTCTAGGTGTGTTTTTTCCTTAGGCTTGTTCCCTGAAGTTAATGTGTTAATGAATACCCTGTAGCCACAGCATTTCATCATTAGGCCCTTGGATGTGGGTATTTAATCAACATACCCAACACTATTCTTTGTTGATTAGAACCTGTTATGGGTTCTTTTGTGGATTGGTGGCTAACTTCCTCTGGATTACCCATCTGACATTCTCCAAATAGTTTGTCTCCAAAAAGTGGTTGATCATTTTCATGGAGCTATTTTTGCACCTTATACTGCTCCAGGGCTCACTAATCCTGATTCATGCTTTTTAGGTTATCATACCCACGTATCTGAGTTCAAATAGATATTTAATGATATACACAATGTTTTCACTGTGACCGTTAGTGTGAGTTTCAACTCCCCAATAGTGATCTGTTCCAATTTCGATTTCCTTTGAGAGTTTGTTGAACTGACATTACAAAAGATTTACCACACGGGTAATGGCCAGTGACAGTTGGTAAATCCCATAGTGTAGTTGGTGCATTCAGTGGTGGCCCTTGTGTGGACTAATCTATCCTTAATGCTAGTCCCCCATTTAAAGGAGAACCCATTCATTACCAATGTTGCAAAGGATATTCCAATTTCTTGAGATTATCTTTTTTACTTCATTTGAGACAATGGAAAGATGGTTGCAAAAGTTATCCTGTTAGATTGTTTATTTAGGGTATGTTTCCAATAGGGAGTCCCTAATATTATTCTGTGCTGTTTTTCTTGCCTTCTGAGAGATTTTCTTTGAGTATTTTCAGGCACTGAGTTTTTCAGTCAGATTATTGGCCTGTTTGTTGAATGTATGTGTGTCAGAGCAGTTGTGTCTGATTCGTAGGTATTGACCAAATAGGAAATTTTCCCAGAGTGATCTCTGATAGAAACTGTCAAATATTAATAGATTATTCCTGTCCATGTTTTTCAAAAACCTTGGTCATGAATGTTCCTTCTTTTATTTCTATATCAAATTCCATAAAGGTAATTCTGTCCTGGCTCATGGTAAAGTAAATCTCAAAAAAGCGTCACGATTGTTAACCCATTGTGTGAACTCAAAGCTGTGGTAGTATCGCCTGCCAGATGATGAACACGTCATCTATATACCTTAGACATAATATAATCTGGTCCTTGTACGTATTGTTGTGAGTGTAGATGTTGTCACATTCAAACTGAAGCACATACAAACATGCCAGACTCGGACACCCATAAATGGCCCTTGGATTTGGTGGTAGAGTGTTTCATTGGTTTCAAAAAACGTTTCTGTCAATGCTATCCTAGCGCGTTCCATTGCAAAATGTATAGGTGTAATTGTATCTATCTCTGCATCTTTAGGCATGGATTTCATGACTTCCAGGATTCGCTCTTGAGGTTTGGTATACAGCGCCTCAATACCCATAGTGATAAGTAGTTTCATTTAAGGTCAAAATTCAGATCTTTCAGAAGACAAAAAACATCTTTTGTGTCCTTTAAATAGAACAGCATGTTGGTGACTAAAGGTCTCAGGAACCAGTTGCAGAACTGTAGCAGAGGTTCTAGAATTTAATTAATCCCTGGTACGATGTGTCTGTTTTTATGTATTTTTGAGAGCGTATAGTACTGGGCAATCCGAGAATCTTTGGCTGAAAGAAAATCAGCCTCCTGGCAAGAAATCCACCTTAAAGTTAATGCTACCTCAGTCAATCACTCAATCAATCAAAATCTTTATCAAATTCACATATACAACAAGTGCATAACAAAGGATTCAAACATCGAGTTAAGAACTTGAAACTAGAACTAGGAAAGATACAACGGCAAGTCAAATGTCCTGATCGGACAACAATTGTAAAAAACACAGCACAGGTGTACATTTCCTAAAATCATGCTTCATTCAGGTATTAAAAATACATCTTTTTAAAAGATGACAGTAACATTCACAGAAAAACATAAAATGCAATTAAGATTGTACAGACACTTCATCACACAGGCAAAGACAAACTGTCTTGTTACAATATTGCTCTAAAGGAAAACACAGAAGCTGATAGATGTTGCCCAGACTGAATCTAGATAGGAGTGATATTTCCCAGGAATTGCAGATGGACAAAAGATACAGCTCAGGTCCACTGCAGATCTGAAAGATAGTGTATTGCCTTAGCATCGGTTTGGACAATTCCGAAGACTCTCTGTCAAACGCCTGCAATCTAGGTAGGAATTCTTTAACATGGTTTTATCTGTTTTTATCATTGAGCTAGGGTTACTAAATAAAAGTGGCCTTCTCAATTCATTCATTGTATGTTATAAATAGTGAAGTCTGGGTATTTTATTATAGCTTTCACTCCTCGGGCAGTCTGGGATAACCCTTTGATTGAATGTAGCATTAGGATTAGTTCAAATAGAAACCCAGAGTAAAAGGGGGACCAGTTTGACCACATCATCTAAATGTGTTAAACATAGCTCCTTGTGACAGAAATAGTGGGGGATGCTCAAGGGGTAAATAAAGCAGGCAATGGCAAACTCTCTTCTCTAACTGTAAAATGACAAATTTACTGTAGCGCCAAGAAAGAAACCTACTGATTGCATAACTTATTGTGCATTTTCAGCAACACATGATGTGAAACACACAAAAGATGATGAGAGGCTGCTTGCAAAAAGTCTAACCACTGACAATAGCTCAGGTAGCACTCCAACCCACCGTTCTTTTGCTCACCATGCCACCTCAGTTTGGACCCAGCCATATGCAAATTAGTCTGAACCCTGCTCCTCATGGGAACAGTCCATCCAGAACTTCCAAGCCAGGTCCTTTCTGAACCGGAACACAAGCATTCCAGGACTGGTGTCACCCTAGTTATGGTCTCAACAGCAACATATGATGACCAGTTTGAATGATTCTCAAACAGTACTCCTAAATAAGAAAATTGAGAGATGCCTCCAAGAACATTATTAATAATCGAGATAGAGCACATCCTAAAGGTGTTCAGACCACAGTAGGACATGACATAGGATTTAGTTAAACTTCTGTCAAGTCCAAGGTCGTAAATTAAGCTGGCAAAACTTTCGCCAGAATTTTTAAACTGTTGGGGGTTTGTGCAAAAAAAACAGCATCATCCGCATAAAGTAAAGCAGATAATGGTCTTGAACCTATACTTTCTGATATAAGGTGCAAGATCAAGTATTTCTCCACTGTACATAGACCTTCCCTTAAAACATTTTGCATGTAGCATAATATTCTGCTTCCTTTCACCCAATTCAAAATTCTACTGTGCAACACTTTGCCCACCACTTTTACCATGGAGTCAATTTGTGAAATCTGCCTATAACACCTGGGTTCACACCTGTTGCCATTTTTAAACTTTGGAAAAACAGTGGATAAAGACCAAGAAATTGGTAATTCAGACTTACAAGTGCAGTTTAGCATGTTAGTAATTAATGGGCCCGAAGAGCTATATTGGCCTTGTACAAGTCCATATGGACTGCATCGAGTCCCGGTGCTATGCGATAAAGCAAAGGCCACCGCCAGATGAAGGAATGTTAAATTAATGGGAGCCATAGGAGTCCTGATGACACAAGAAGCCATGCATTTTTGTTGCAATAAACAGTATTAAAATGTGATATCTAGCTACCTGCTGAAATATGAGTACCCAAGCGGGATAAAGAACTGCTACTATATCTCATTCACGATGTACCAAAATGCTTTTTTGCCTTTGTAACTGTAGGCTGCTACCAAATCTACCCAAATGCTTATTTTTAATTGAAGCTTTGCTATGTGTAATTGACATTTTGTAGCAAGCTCAACGCTGAGCAATTACCTCCTTGTTGTGTGTGTTTTTTATAGAGAGCAGCATGCAGTTGCTGAGTTCCATAGGAGCACAAGGAATCAAACCACCTTGGGGTGCATTCAGTGGTGCCATGCCCAAATTTAATAAGGTAGCACCTAATCCAACTGTTCAGCTCAGTAAAGCTCTTCATAACCTCCTCACAGCACACCTCGGTCGAGAGATAAGTATAAAAATGGTCAAGACAGTTGCTTACAAGACTGTTTAAAAGGGCATTAGGGTCTGGAAGTTTCCATGCTAAGCAAAGGCATTACCTCTGGTAGCTAAGCATATATTGTCTTTGGGAATGAGGAAACCAGTATCGACCGGTAACACAAAGGTTACAGTTAGATAGTTGTGATCTCGATTGTCCAGAACCTCCCCATCTAAAGAGTGATTAAGCATACTCCTAGATATAAAGATGTAGTCTATCATCAAGTGGCAACACCTCCCGAAGAAAGATCTTATGGAATTGGCATCAGGCACCTCGGTTTCCTGTGTGTTAATAAGGTCGTGCTTGACACTAAGACTATAGAAGTGAGCACCCCAGGCATCGGTTTCAGTGGCGGGAATGTTGAAATCTGCCCGCACATCGCTATTATTGAACATAATAGCATTCCCAAGTAATTCAGCACTGAAATCTCCGCAGATACTCAAATTGGGGTGATAGCACTTATGTTTGGAGCCAATACCATCAGCAGCATTAAATCCATATAATTTCGATAAGCTGTGTTATGAAAATCATTGTTATAAAAATTTACTAAGCCAAACTAAAATGTTCCTATTTAACAGAATCCATTTGAATCCCCCCTGGTTTATGGGAAATTCAGTGATTTGTGCACCTAAAAAAAGCTTGGGAGCATCCCCTCTGCTTAACTCAACTCAGAGGAGCGGACAAAACAGCGGTGACACTGTTAATAAGGGCAAAGTCGCAGATGGCTGATGTAAGAAGCCTAGAGGTAGAATTTTGATTGGCTGGTCACCAGATGTAGATTGCCAGCCCACAACAGCAGATTGGTAACAAATAACGGGGTCTTGACATTCACAAATATACAATCACTCTCATAACATTTTTTTGAGTTGCTGATCCAGGCCAATCTTCTAAACATTAAAATCGGATCACAGTTAGCAATGTTAAATTTCAGATGCTTAGAAAGCCAATGTACCACTTTACTTTTCAGCTGAAAGGTCGCCTCCCGCGTAGTTACATCAGCTACATTTGCAAGAATGAGAAAGTAAGGGCTTCAAGGTGTTGGTCAGCCCAGGGTCGGGTGTTGATCATGGGCTCAGGGGTAAAATTTCGGGGTCTCAATGATAATTGTGAAGAGGTATTCAGGCAGCTTTCAGTGCTAATAGGACACGGAGCATCAGGGGGAGTCACAGGCACAATGTTACTTGAACATTCAGCTGATGAGCCCTTACCTCTGCATCAGACCTTTAAAACGCTGTGACTGTGACCGGAATGGGCTCGACTGTGACACGAGAGGTTACATCTTGCATAGAGTTAGTGGGGCGAGAGACTGATGAAGAAATTAGAGGTGAGAGAGGATACACCACTCCACAGTGCTTTATCAATCTTTCCCTTAAGGACTGAAAGCATTTCAAGAATAGATGGAGCAGACCCTTAAGGATAGAGCCAAGTTCAACAGACAAGGACTCGATAAAATTGGCCCTAAGATTATTAACTGAAGCTGCCAGTGAGGTATCCTTGGGAATATCTCCCTGCCTTGGCAGAGCCTTGTTTGACACCGTGACTCTTTTGGAAAGTTTTGCCAGTGGTTCAGGCGACACAGAGAGGCTAACATCAACAACTATAGCACTTTGTGTAGAGCTCACAAGTAGTGACACAGAAGGAATGGTGTAGCTATAAGTAGTAGCTGAGCCGGATGAGCAAGGGGCACCTGTTGGAAAAATTGAACTATCAATGGACAGACCCCTCTCTGCCAACTATATTTCTTTCAAAAAGACACCAACTGCACACTACAAAAAGCCTTCAATTGATGACCTCTTAAGAGCAGAAACACTAGTAGAGGCAATCTTATGCGTATCCATTTCCTGTGAGATATGAAAGAGATGTGGCCCAGCCTCTTCTGGGGTCTGACAGGCACAGACCGGCTCACTATTTGTCCCTTCTTCACCCGGGCAAAATCTGGGCGAGCGTCCCATGCCGCAGGACATCAAAGCGCTACACGCACTTTGGATTCTGGCTCCTACTGGCTGAGAGGGGTTGGGTACTTAGCAGTCCTGCCCTGCCTCTGACCAACACTGCAACACAATAGCACCAGCCAGGCATCCTGTGCTACAAGAAATAACAATGCACTATACACGCTCTGGTTCTGGCTACTCCTTCTGGCTGAGAGGGATTGTGGGCTTTGCAGTCTTGCCCTGCCCCTGGCAAACACAGAAACACCAGTAGGGTGTCCCGCACTGCGGGAAATAAATATGCGATATATGTGCTCTGGGTTCTGGTTCCCCCTCTTTCTGACTGAGATGAGTTGTTTGCCTAGCACTCCTGTCATGCCCCATGGCAAACACTCCAACACAGCAGACCCAGTCGGAGCATCTACCATACTGTTCATTTCAGTTCTAAGTCTATGAATATGATCGTTCTCAAGAATCCCAGACTGTTACAGTTAGAGAGGAGACGTTTGAATTCCAAATTGTACATTTCATAGTTCATGAACATGGTCCCGTCCTTATCAGGTTTTATGACCTCTAGATCATTGCAAAAATTAGCAAATTTATTCCTGCAAGAATATATCAATGGCTACTTAATGTATGCATGCTGGAATATGAATAAAGGATGATGACAGTAACCTAGAGTAGGAAATGAGGGATCCTGGACCCTCTCCTGGACCAACTTTATGGCTGAAACATGTTGACCTACTAATGAGGGAGCAATTGCCACTCCCATGCATCCCCTATGGTTTTAATTATCTTGCTACCATTCCAAAATTAAAAAGGAAATTCCCAGGAAGGAAACCATGATTTTTACTTCTCCTGAGAAGTGCCCCATGCAAAATCAGAGGGCCCGCCGGCCATTTGAGAATTCTTTGGGGGGCGAAGCTGGCTGATGTTAACCATGACACCTTAGGTGTTGTGTGAGGCCATGCATTACACATTTTTGTAATTACTTGGTCCTTGAATCAAGATATACTTGGGCTTAAAGGTCTCCAACAGAAGGGTAATCCCCAGGCAGGGACCTTGTATAGTGATACTAAGGCATGTTTGTAACGGTGTGCTAAAGTTTGAGATAGGGAGGAAGCAAATGTAGACTGCCCATACTTTTCCTCTTGTTGCCACGACCCCATTCCCACTCAAGGGATTACTTCTTGTAGGTATTGGTGCAGCAGATGAGCCGCAGGAACGAACTAGTATTTTCCAAATATTAAGGCCATCTGAGCAATTCCGCAGAGAAAAACATGGGCAGGCTGCTTCACTTTTGCAAGCCCACTCAGGCCCACTTAGTAGCACCAGGAATTTCAGGTAGTGTAAGGGTGTATACGAATACACTGCCAACATGTCTGAGCCAAATGAATTATCATTTGACGATGACATAGTATCAAATATTCTAACTGCTTCTTTATTATTAAAGGACATCAACATGATGCAGTCCCTGCTCAGATGAGCAACTGGGAGTCTCTCACACAACAAAAGAGAATCAAATAAAAATTGTGCTTCACGCTGCCATTATGATGGAATACCTGCGAGCGAAAGCCGCTTCAAGAGGACTGATCATTTCAAATTAGGCCGAATCTTCCTTGATGATATGGCCTTTCACAAAGAATGGTCATACATAACTTGGAAATGTACTAGGGATTGGCTTGTGTTTATCATCAACACAGCCAATTATATGTCTCATGTAATGCAGGTACAAATGCAGACCAGTGAAAATAACCTAAAAATAAGGGTACAGATAACAGCTAACAAGAAAAGACTGGATGAAATTAATAAAGATATGGGTCGCCACAGGAAATTTGACTCAGTCAAGAATAAACAAGTTACAGATAGACATAAAGAAATCTAGCCACACCACAACTTTTCCCTACATGACCGAAGAATACTATACCACCAATGCTAGGCAACCACAGGGACAGAAAAAGAATAGCGAGAAAAGACCAACACCTCAAAATTGGTCTTTAGGCTCTGACGACAGGAGCAGCAGCAGCAGTGATGAGAACAACAGGGGCAACTACTAGCCTTATATACCACCCATGGTTCCTCAGCAGGGATACCCTTTGAGATTCTGGCCAAACCCAATTACACAGTTCCCTTCAAGATTAGCTTATTCATAGAGCAGACCACCTTTTGTAGGAAGAGACAGAGGACGTGGCAGAAGGAAACAAAAAGACAGTACCAAGGTTCAATGGACCGATGAGCTGCAGATGAACAGCAAGAGCAAAGAAACCCAACCAGGTCTGAGCAAAGCTGCAACCTCAGCTCCACTACCGAATCCAAAATAGAAATGCAGGTCCTCAACAGAGGCTTAGGGTTTATGCCAACTTCCCGTTTTGACATATTTAACTTGAGATATGAACTAGCCCAATTATAAAGATGTAGTCTATCATCAAGTTTAAACACCTCCCGAAGAAAGATCTTATGGAATTGGCATCAGGCACCTCGGTTTCCTGTGTGTTAATAAGGTTGTGCTTGACACTAAGACTATAGAAGTGAGCACCCCAGGCATCGGTTTCAGTGGCGGGAATGTTGAAATCTGCCCGCACATCGCTATTATTGAACATAATAGCATTCCCAAGTAATTCAGCACTGAAATCTCTGCAGATACTCAAATTGGGGTGATAGCACTTATGTTTGGAGCCAATACCATCAGCAGCATTAAATCCATATAATTTCGATAAGCTGTGTAATGAAAATCATTGTTATAAAAATTTACTAAGCCAAACTAAAATGTTCCTATTTAACAGAATCCATTTGAATCCCCCCTGGTTTATGGGAAATTCAGTGATTTGTGCACCTAAAAAAGCTTGGGAGCATCCCCTCTGCTTAACTCAACTCAGAGGAGCGGACAAAACAGCGGTGACACTGTTAATAAGGGCAAAGTCGCAGATGGCTGATGTAAGAAGCCTAGAGGTAGAATTTTGATTGGCTGGTCACCAGATGTAGATTGCCAGCCCACAACAGCAGATTGGTAACAAATAACGGGGTCTTGACATTCACAAATATACAATCACTCTCATAACATTTTTTGAGTTGCTGATCCAGGCCAATCTTCTAAACATTAAAATCGGATCACAGTTAGCAATGTTAAATTTCAGATGCTTAGAAAGCCAATGTACCACTTTACTTTTCAGCTGAAAGGTCGCCTCCCGCGTAGTTACATCAGCTACATTTGCAAGAATGAGAAAGTAAGGGCTTCAAGGTGTTGGTCAGCCCAGGGTCGGGTGTTGATCATGGGCCCAGGGGTAAAATTTCGGGGTCTCAATGATAATTGTGAAGAGGTATTCAGGCAGCTTTCAGTGCTAATAGGACACGGAGCATCAGGGGGAGTCACAGGCACAATGTTACTTGAACATTCAGCTGATGAGCCCTTACCTCTGCGTCAGACCTTTAAAACGCTGTGACTGTGACCGGAATGGGCTCGACTGTGACCCGAGAGGTTACATCTTGCATAGAGTTAGTGGGGCGAGAGACTGATGAAGAAATTAGAGGTGAGAGAGGATACACCACTCCACAGTGCTTTATCAATCTTTCCCTTAAGGACTGAAAGCATTTCAAGAATAGATGGAGCAGACCCTTAAGGATAGAGCCAAGTTTAACAGACAAGGACTCGATAAAATTGGCCCTAAGATTATTAACTGAAGCTGCCAGTGAGGTATCCTTGGGAATATCTCCCTGCCTTGGCAGAGCCTTGTTTGACACCGTGACTCTTTTGGAAAGTTTTGCCAGTGGTTCAGGCGACACAGAGAGGCTAACATCAACAATTATAGCACTTTGTGTAGAGCTCACAGGTAGTGACACAGAAGGAATGGTGTAGCTATAAGTAGTAGCTGAGCGGGATGAGCAAGGGGCACCTGTTGGAAAAATTGAACTATCAATGGACAGACCCCGCTCTGCCAACTATATTTCTTTCAAAAAGACACCAACTGCACACTACAAAAAGCCTTCAATTGATGACCTCTTAAGAGCAGAAACACTAGTAGAGGCAATCTTATGCGTATCCATTTCCTGTGAGATATGAAAGAGATGTGGCCCAGCCTCTTCTGGGGTCTGACAGGCACAGACCGGCTCACTATTTGTCCCTTCTTCACCCGGGCAAAATCTGGGCGAGCGTCCCATGCCGCAGGACATCAAAGCGCGCTACACGCACTTTGGATTCTGGCTCCTACTGGCTGAGAGGGGTTGGGTACTTAGCAGTCCTGCCCTGCCTCTGACCAACACTGCAACACAATAGCACCAGCCAGGCATCCTGTGCTACAAGAAATAACAATGCACTATACACGCTCTGGTTCTGGCTACTCCTTCTGGCTGAGAGGGATTGTGGGCTTTGCAGTCTTGCCCTGCCCCTGGCAAACACAGAAACACCAGTAGGGTGTCCCGCACTGCGGGAAATAAATATGCGATATATGTGCTCTGGGTTCTGGTTCCCCCTCTTTCTGACTGAGATGAGTTGTTTGCCTAGCACTCCTGTCATGCCCCATGGCAAACACTCCAACACAGCAGACCCAGTCGGGCATCTACCATACTGTTCATTTCAGTTCTAAGTCTATGAATATGATCGTTCTCAAGAATCCCAGACTGTTACAGTTAGAGAGGAGACGTTTGAATTCCAAATTGTACATTTCATAGTTCATGAACATGGTCCCGTCCTTATCAGGTTTTATGACCTCTAGATCATTGCAAAAATTAGCAAATTTATTCCTGCAAGAACATATTAATGGCTACTTAATGTATGCATGCTGGAATATGAATAAAGGATGATGACAGTAACCTAGAGTAGGAAATGAGGGATCCTGGACCCCCTCCTGGACCAACTTTATGGCTGAAACATGTTGACCTACTAATGAGGGAGCAATTGCCACTCCCATGCATCCCCTATGGTTTTAATTATCTTGCTACCATTCCAAAATTAAAAAAGGAAATTCCCAGGGAAGGAAACCATGATTTTTACTTCTCCTGAGAAGTGCCCCATGCAAAATCAGAGGGCCCGCCGGCCATTTGAGAATTCTTTGGGGGGCGAAGCTGGCTGATGTTAACCATGACACCTTAGGTGTTGTGTGAGGCCATGCATTACACATTTTTGTAATTACTTGGTCCTTGAATCAAGATATACTTGGGCTTAAAGGTCTCCAACAGAAGGGTAATCCCCAGGCAGGGACCTTGTATAGTGATACTAAGGCATGTTTGGAACGGTGTGCTATAGTTTGAGATAGGGAGGAAGCAAATGTAGACTGCCCATACTTTTCCTCTTGTTGCCACGACCCCATTCCCACTCAAGGGATTACTTCTTGTAGGTATTGGTGCAGCAGATGAGCCGCAGGAACGAACTAGTATTTTCCAAATATTAAGGCCATCTGAGCAATTCCGCAGAGAAAAACATGGGCAGGCTGCTTCACTTTTGCAAGCCCACTCAGGCCCACTTAGTAGCACCAGGAATTTCAGGTAGCGTAAGGGTGTATACGAATACACTGCCAACATGTCTGAGCCAAATGAATTATCATTTGACGACATAGTATCAAATATTCTAACTGCTTCTTTATTATTAAAGGACATCAACATGATGCAGTCCCTGCTCAGATGAGCAACTGGGAGTCTCTCACACAACAAAAGAGAATCAAATAAAAATTGTGCTTCACGCTGCCATTATGATGGAATACCTGCGAGCGAAAGCCGCTTCAAGAGGACTGATCATTTCAAATTAGGCCGAATCTTCCTTGATGATATGGCCTTTCACAAAGAATGGTCATACATAACTTGGAAATGTACTAGGGATTGGCTTGTGTTTATCATCAACACAGCCAATTATATGTCTCATGTAATGCAGGTACAAATGCAGACCAGTGAAAATAACCTAAAAATAAGGGTACAGATAACAGCTAACAAGAAAAGACTGGATGAAATTAATAAAGATATGGGTCGCCACAGGAAATTTGACTCAGTCAAGAATAAACAAGTTACAGATAGACATAAAGAAATCTAGCCACACCACAACTTTTCCCTACATGACCGAAGAATGCTATACCACCAATGCTAGGCAACCACAGGGACAGAAAAAGAATAGCGAGAAAAGACCAACACCTCAAAATTGGTCTTTAGGCTCTGACGACAGGAGCAGCAGCAGCAGTGATGAGAACAACAGGGGCAACTACTAGCCTTATATACCACCCATGGTTCCTCAGCAGGGATACCCTTTGAGATTCTGGCCAAACCCAATTACACAGTTCCCTTCAAGATTAGCTTATTCATAGAGCAGACCACCTTTTGTAGGAAGAGACAGAGGACGTGGCAGAAGGAAACAAAAAGACAGTACCAAGGTTCAATGGACCAATGAGCTGCAGATGAACAGCAAGAGCAAAGACACCCAACCAGGTCTGAGCAAAGCTGCAACCTCAGCTCCACTACCGAATCCAAAATAGAAATGCAGGTCCTCAACAGAGGCTTAGGGTTTATGCCAACTTCCCGTTTTGACATATTTAACTTGAGATATGAACTAGCCCAATTTTTCAGGAAAGAAAGACTGAAAGCTTTTTGCCAAAAAGCATGCAGTTGGAACCTTCAGTTCAAAATTTGAGACTCAAGAATAAGTCAATGTTTCAGCGCCCATACAGTTTATACCAGCTGACTTGCTGGCTTTAGAATATGATGTCAATCAAGAGATTGAGTCTACTGATATCAGAAATGGAAGAACATTTAATGATCTTTCCAACCAGGAACGAGCGACACTGAGGTCATTTGAAGATAATCAGTCAGTGGTTATAAAATCTGCTGATACGGGCGGGTCTATTGTGGTCATGAACTACAAAATGTATGATATAGAATGTAAAAGTACTCCGCTCTAACAAAAATAGTTATGAGATTCTTGAGAATGCTTCTACTCTTGGGCTTAGAACTGAAATTAACCGTATGATTGAGGAAGCATTACATTTAGGGTAGATTTCCCGCCAATGGGCTGATTTTCTTTCAGCCAAAGATCCTTGGATTGCCCAGTTCTATACATTTCCAAAGATATATAAAACAGATATCATCACCCTTGCAGGCCCATCGTATCAGGGACTAATTCAATTCTAGAATCTCTGTCGCAATTCTGTGATTGGTTCCTGAGTCATTTAGTCAAAAAATTCCTTCCAATTTGAAAGGCATAAAAAGCGACCTTTGCCTTCTGAAAGACCTGAACATTGGCCTTAATAATAAACTACTTATTACTGAGGATATTGAGGCTTTATAAATAAATAAACACCTCTTTATATACCGACATACCCCAGGAATGAACCCTGAAAATTCATGACAAGTGTTTTTGAAATACCCACAGACAAGAATAATCTTTTAAGGTTTGACATTTTCATCCAAGATCACTCTGGGAAAATCTCCTGTATGGTCAATAGCTATTAATCAGATGCAACTGCTCTGACACATACATACAATGAACAGGCCGATACTCTTGCTGACAAACTCGTTGCCTGAAAATATCATAAGAAAATCTCTCAGAGGACAGGAAAGCGAGTATGCAATAATAACAGAGACTCACTACAGGAAAGAAACCCCAAACTACAAGCTGACAGTCTAACTTGTATAACCACATTCTCCATTGTCTCAAATAAAGTAAAATAGATCATCTCAAGAAATTGGCAACAATGTTAATGAATGGGATCTCCCCTTGCTCTTCTTTAAATAGAGGATTAATATTAGGGACAGAATAGGGACAGTTTAGTCCACACAATGACCACCACACCAACACAGTATGCACCCACTACATTAAGGTGGTCATGACCTGTCACTCACGTGTCAATTTACCAACATCTCAAAAAAAATCGACATTGGAACAGATCGCCATTGTGAACTTTAAAATCACACTAACTTTAACAGTGAAAACATTGTGTATATGATTACATGTGAGCACAGGGTATGAGGGTATGACATCACGAAAAACACAAATCAGGATTAAGGAGCACCAAAGCAATATAAGGTGCAAAAAGAGCACCACAAAATGACTAACCATTATTTGGAGAAAAATAATTTGGAGAATGATATGCAAAGAACCGCTGGAACATTGACACCTCTACAGTCAAATACAATGAGCAGTGTCCGAAATTTAGGAGACCGGATCAGATATAAAAGGGTAACAGAAGAGTTCCAGACGTATCTGACAGTTATGTCAGCAATAATACATGCAACATTTGACAAAGCCTACAACCACTTGTCGTGACACCGACTATTTGGTCCAAATAGAGTTGCGTAGTGTATGTTTCATTCGTCGTATATAGTGCCATGTAAGGACAAAATGTACATATTCATATCGATGTGATAACAGTGAGCCAGAAACATATGTAATCTCAAACTGAGAAACCAGATTGTCAACAAAAAATATACATAATGACAATGTACTGCAACTTACAACTTATAATGCACATTTCCAATGCGGGAGGGAGGAGCATTCGTTCGACAGGGCTAGGTAGCGAAGGTCATATATATCATACAGTCCGTTCACAGTGCTTTTTAGTATGTCAGTCCATTTGCATTCTATTTGGTTCAGTTTGGTTGCCAGATTTCCACCTGGGCTGTCCATTTCCATCACTTCCAACACTTGCATCTTATATTGTTGGCACTGGGACTCCTGTCCAAGAAATACTTCACCAATGGTGCTCCGTATACTTTACATCTCACCTGGCTTCTGCATTGGCAAATTCTTGGTTTTACCATTTGTGTTGACCAACATATATCAGATCACATGGACAATGTATAACATAAATCGCTATCTTTAAGTTACAGTTCATAAAAGGATCATAGTTTATATTCTTTGGATCCTGTCTCAAAAAGGTTTGCAATGGTAGTGCATCAACAAACCTGACAATTGGCTACCAGGTAAAAGAGGCTTAAACAGAAATTATGGTTTGGAATCAGAGGGAAGATAACCTGTTGATTAAAAAAGATATGAAATACCTGGGGATTAGAATTGTGAAAGATATAAACAAAATCCCAGAAATTAACCTGCTGAGAATTTATAGGGAAACAGTGCAGTTATTGAAGAGCTGGGTACATCTTCCCCTTACGATTTTTGGACGGGTTAACTTGGTAAAGATGGTGATCCTGCCAAAAATCACTTATCTATTTAATACAATACCTCTTCATTTTGAGAAATTAGCAATAGATAAAATTCAACAGGCAATAAACTCTTTTATTTGGGCATATAAAGGGGTCCGGATCTCCTGGAAAAAGTTGCGGAGACGGAGAGAGAAAGGGGGTCTATCATTGCCTGACATCCAGTTATACGCATGGGCTTTTGAAATCACCAACTCTAGAATGCTTTTTAGAACACCAGACGATACGGATATTGGAGTTATGTTCTCCGCAATGATAAAAGCGAGTACAAGCACCGCCGGTTTTCTCTTTAAGTTTGGGGACCCAAAATTTTTCAAGAAGATTAAGTTAAAAGTACCACAAGCACTTACTAGAATGTGGTATACGATCAGAAGGTGGCTTAAAATAGATTACTATTCCTTCTCAGCCCCAATCTGGGACTCTCCAGGGACACCCGAATGCCTTAAGGATAAATTGGCTTTATCAATGAGGGAGACGGGTAGACTTGTTTGGGGTGAGATTACGCAAGATGGACAGCTAATCACATGGAGTGAGATAAAAGATCTTATGGAGACAACATTTCCCATTTTAAGTATATGCAACTTAAGAGCTGGGAGCAGGCTCGAAAAACATCACTGGGTGTAGCCAACGACCTCGAGGAACAATTGGCCAACAAACTCCCAGGTGTGAAAGAAGTCTCCTTCTGGTACTGGGGGTTACAGGACATCATCGATGGAGAATTCACTCTGGTAGAAGACCTAGGGGGCAGATGCTTCCCGAGCTGCAATTTACAACATATTTGGCAAGTATCACTGCACACACGTTATACTATTGTTAAGCCTGCTTTTTTGAAAAGAAACAATTTTTTCTCACTTCATAGGGAATATATAACTCCTGAAAAGCTGTCCAAAATGGGGGAAGGAAAGCCGGGTGCCTGTGCAAAGTGTGGCCTGGAAAAAGCGACAGATGTACATATGTTTTTTCAATGTACGCAAATACAAAGTTTCTGGCATGAAGTTGAATCAACACTCACAGGTACTTTGGGAACACACATAAAGGTAAGCCTTGCACAAATTATCTTTGGGGTGAAGGAGGGTGTGTCAGGAGTGACTAGGAATTTTTATTGTTTTATGCATTATTGCTTGCTAGAAGGGAGATCTGTCGTAATTGGATAAGTGAAACACCGCCGCTGCATTCAAAATGATTAGAATCCATGTTTATATGTCAAGAATGGACTTGTTGGGAAATGGGTCCAAAAAGAGGAAAAAATTCTGGGATAAATTACAAAACTGGGCAGGGGCTAACCGAAGCCAATGAAGGGCTTAAGGATAATAAAATAAAAATAAGAAGAACCCCCTGTCCAATGATTACGCCGACAGAACTCTCTGACTTAGCTGCAAGGGCCTCCCAGTACAGTTTATGCAGCTGCCGAAAAATCGGACGCTCTCTGAGAGAGACTTACAAGAAGGAGGATGGTGTCTTTTTTTAACCTAATGCCTTCCTTTTCTCTACCTCCTTGTGGGGGTCCGTGGTCTCCTCCTTTGCAGAGGAATGGCGAGGGTAAAAGTCATCAAAACCTGAGGTGAATGAGGACAAAAATATTTTTTTAAAAACAAAACATACCTGACAATTATTACATCTATAGTGCCCTACAATCTCAGGCAGACTCCATGTGCCTGTTAGAGCGCCATTTGCTTTTTCATTTGTAGGGGTGCATTATAATCATGGGCAGTTCGAGCCCACATATAACCCTTTACTGTGTTAACATTGGGTCATTAGAACGTGTACTGTAATAACGTGCAAAGTGAAGTGTTAGGAATATTTCAATGTAAAAGTGAAGAAATTAACGTTGCAATTATATGTGGTAAGATGAAAACCTTAACGTGTAGAATTCGCACTTGTAGCTAATGAATGTTTTCACAATTATTGTGCTTATGTAATGTGTCGAATTGAGGAGTTTTCAATAATAATGCTCATTTATATGTCTGCTTTTATGAAATCATGCGCCATTTCTTATGTTGACCTAATTGTGTAGGCCTGAATTGTATTTTTCCCCTAGAAGCTTTCGCATTAGACTAGGTAGTACATTTAATGTGCATGTGGAATTTGTTCTTTCTCACGTTTCTGTTGCAGGTGGAGAAATTAATCATTTTTAGTTAGAATAATGGCTTTGTTTTAGGAGTTAGGCTTAGGCAGGAGAAGATACATTGAATGGCAATGCTGATAATGTGGGACGGCTGTACTTTCTCAGCGGGGAGAGCCCGGGAATCAAGGTCATCGAGCCAAGGCCTCGGGGATCGCTGCCGCATGGAAAGTTACCTAAAAGGAGGTGGCTTGCTTGGATGGTGTGATGTTGCGTTGCATCTTGGGATGCTGCCCGCAAGTTCATGTACTGAAATCGGGACAGTGCCCGGGGGGGACTTCTGCCTTGCCTTTTTAGAGAGAGCATCTTAGAACGAGCTCTGTAGCTTTATGCTACTCGACCAATTCAACATAAATGGGCTTCTTAGGACACCTTTTCAAAACTTATCTTGGGGAAATGCTAAGTAGGGATGTCACGTTAGTGGTAGCGTAGGGACAGCTAATGCTCTTTACCTACGAACCTCCAATGAACGGGAATGTTGATGTAGGAGCCATCATATTCTGTATCCTAATTTTGGAACTGGTTATTCTGTGCATGCTGCACCGCCTTAACTTCACCCGTAGGTTTGGCTTTGTATTAGATCCAATGTATGTCCAATTGTTCTTGGCTATGGAATAAAATAACTAAAAGAGAATGGGAGTCTGCGATTCTTCTGAGTCATAGTTCATTAGAATGGTAATGATTGATTGGCTAACAATTTTCCTCCCCTCCACACTTTCAAGCAGAGAAAAAGAGACATCAGCCTGAGGGTTCCAGAGTAAATCTAGAAAGTTCAGGTCTTTCAGGGTTCGGGCTCCCTATGTGCTCTTGTAAAATGATCTCTTACACTTCTGTTCCATTTGAATGTAAATAACACGGGCTGGTTACTTGTTTATTCTAGCAAGAGCCAAAATATCTTTGTGATCTTTTTTACTTGTTTGCTCACTGGGTTCAATATGCTAACCATGACTAGCTATTGCTATTCTCTTCTCTCCTGTGCTTATGGGTCATAAGTGATTCCCTAGGGCAGTACCAAGCCCTCTTAAAGGCTCTGCTGACCATCTTCTTAGGGTACGTTCTTTCAATTAATCTGTCTCTTAAAACTTCAGCTTCCTTAAAGTAATAATCCTTATAAAAGAGGCATCTTCTAATTCTCAAAAATTGTCCATAGGAGATTATGCATGAGTTCCCGAGGGTGATAGCTATCATTTCTTAGTTAGGAGTCAGTGTATG
Organism: Calotriton arnoldi; assembly: GCA_963921515.1. Classification (NCBI taxonomy): domain Eukaryota; kingdom Metazoa; phylum Chordata; class Amphibia; order Caudata; family Salamandridae; genus Calotriton; species Calotriton arnoldi. Next base: position 910,992 of record CAWUFW010002153.1, on the reverse strand, counting down.
TAGGTTTTTGTACAATGTGGTGTACAGTCTACCATCTTTATGTTTAGTAAAGAGGTCCAGTAATTAATGGGGTTCCTGATGTGGTTAGCCATAACCTTCAGGTCTGGACTTTGGGTGTTCAGCCATACCACAAAATCATTGAGCTGAACCATGCCAATTGACGAATAAGTCATCTATGTACTTCTCCCAGGACATAATCCTGTGTTTATGTGGGTTATTATTGTTGGCTCTGCCCCCATAGCAACCCCCTTGGTATGTATGTAAAATTCTTTGTTGAACCTAAAGTAATTCTTTTTCAATGCCATCATAAGGAGTTGTATGCTAAAATCAATGAGAACTGGAGCCCTGTTCATATCACTGTTAAGTAGTGTTTCAATCATAGCAATTGCCTGATCCTGAGGAATACTTGATTAAAGGGATTCTACATCAAGGGCCACTAAGATTTCATTTAGATTATCAAAAGGTGTGCTCTCAGTTATGTAGATGAAAAGCATACTGTATTTAACATGTGATTTTATTTCTGGGGCCTCATCCTTTATGTAATGATTTACAAATCTGCAGTGGTTCGAAAACTGATTCACATTCTGGGACAATGGGCCTTCCAGGGGTTCAGTTCTATGTGTGTGTACCTTTGGCAATGTAGTTATAACTGGTCCTGATTGGATGTGGTTTATTAAAGTATATATACTATTTTTCAGTAATCCAGCCAGCATGTAAGCTCGTTTCCGTAACCCTATGGATCGCACCATGTATATCTTTTAGAGGGCCACTGGTAAGTTTGTTGTAATGTTCTTTAACACTGAGTTGACACAGTATTTCAGTCTCACAATCCTTGGTGCCCTGGATAACTATTGCTCCCCCTTTGTCTGCAGGTTTTATCGTTGTGGTAGAATTCTCCGTTAATTAATGTAAAGCCAGTCTCTCTACCTTACTGATTTTGTAGGGTGTAAACCTTCCCTGGTTCTCTAAGGCATTTACGTGTTTCAGTACAATGTTTTCAAATGAAATAATTTTAGGGGTCATGAGGTAAAGTTTCCTTCCAAGGAGGTGGCTGGCCCCTTAATGTGCCGGTCTAGTCGATCGAGGAAAGTGATTTTATCTGTAGAGGAGAGTACAGCTTGTCTGCATTCCACAGTACTCAGCATTAGTGAATGGAGGAGCATCCTGTCTTTGTGAATGGTGAGTGTTCCTTCTGGAACTGCTGAATAGTAGTTTTAACTTCGTCCCTGAGATTTTCAAGGTAAGACTTTGCTATGGGTTTGCAGGAGACAAGCCCTGTTCATGATGGACCAAGTTATTTGCAATTGGCACAACTCATGAATTTGTTGGAATATGACCCATACTCATAGTTTAACGGAAATTGTGTTTCCCTCCCAGGCTTCTTTCCTTGATTCGATCTATTTTATTATGAAACACCCACTCATACTGTATGATTGAGGTGAGCCTAGGGTTTTCAGGATTGATATGAGGCACATTACATGATTGCACGGTACAGTGGGATCGGATTACATCTGGTTTTGACTTGTCTTTGGATGGCAGCGACCAATATTCACACTGCACTGTGGCACTATTAAGCCCATATACTAGATGATTAATTCACACTGTTCAGGGTTTAGGTGTACTGGTTCAGTGGTAACATATTTACACTCAAAAAGTGAGTTGTTAATACGCTTTTTGATCTGATGGATACTCTTGGAGTATCAATTAATCTCTGTCCTTGTATTGTGTAATCTGCTGCTCATATAAGGCATTCAAATGCCCTTTGGCCCTCTCACTATGTATATCTGCCACAAAAGAATACACCAGCAACGCAGTAGCGTAGCAGGGATGCTATGGGCCCTGGTGAAATCAAGGAAAATATTCCATTCAACTACTGTTGGGGAAGCAAAATACAGCAATTATCAGAGTTCATTGGGCCTCTAAGAGCTCTGGCCCCCGGTGCCACTGGCCAGTCACCATGCAGAACACTACATGAAGTCAAAGCAATGTGCTGTTTGGTGACTGAAAGGTATAATGAGGACTGAACTGTGTATTACACGGTCAATCGCACCCCTCCCTCCCCCACCTGTGTTGCAACTTGTGCTCCATCTTTCAACACATGGGTCTGAAAGATGCTGCTTTGTTATTCATTTCCGAATGGCCCTGGGGAGGAATAGAGCACGGGAGGAAGAGGTACTGCACCTCGTACGCAACCACAAGAGAGGGAGCAAACAGGGCTTCACTGATCAGAGGAGCTGGTGACAACAACTTTAGATACACATGGAGTCTCTCATTGAATGAAGGCACCATGTTGCAAACTGGGCTGCTTGCAGATGCCCCCCCCCCCATTTTTGGCCCCCATTTGAACAGCTCGATGCTGTGGCAATTGATCTGAAAGTGTGGTGGGTCCTGCTAACCAGGCCTAGCACCAGTACTCTTTCCCTTAAAAGTTAAATGTGAATTGGTACACCCAATTGGCAAGTACTTTTACACCCCTGTAAGGCCCTAGTATATGGTACCAGTGGTATCCAGGGCAGGGATGCAAAAGGGGTCCCAGGGCTGCAGCACATATTGTGCCACCCCAAGTGACCTGAATAAAACCGAAGTCTGCAGGGCTGCCATGTTAGCCATGCACGAGCAGCTTGCCTGCTTGAATTCAACCCTAGACACACGGTGGGTGACAGGGTCCCCTAAGCACATGTAATATATGTCAGTCACCCCTAAGATAGGCCTCCTATAGCCCAGGAGGCAGGGTGCAGTATATTATATGTGTGGAAATATATGTGTAAGCATATATAGCCCTGTGGTAGCATTTAAAATGTAAATCTACCCTGTGGTCTTGGTGGGGTTGGACGCGGAAAAGGCGTTTGACAGGGTGGACTGGCCCTTTCTCTTCAGCACTCTAGAGGCTTTTGGCTTTGCTCCTAACTTCCTTACTATGCTCCAAGCCAACTATCAGCAACCCCATTCCAGAGTGGTGGTTAATGGTATAGCCTCGGCGTCCTTTTCTCATTCCAGGGGTACCAGACAGGGCTGCCCGCTCTCCCCGCTACTTTTTGTCCTCAGCATTGAGCCACTAGCCATAGCGATTAGAGCCCATCCGGCAATTCAGGGGATTCCCTTTACTGGGGAACAACATAAAATTTCTCTCTTTGCGGACGACGTTTTGCTCTCACTCGCAGATCCGGCCACATCACTGCCGCCCCTACAAGAGGAGTTAGCACGGTTTGAGGCGGTGGCGGGGTTTAAGATAAACCTGGAAAAATCACAAATCCTTAACCTTACATTACCCGGAGCAGAAGTGGATAGGCTTCGGCCTCTCACAGCCCTCCAGTGGGCTAAGTCCTCTATACAATATCTTGGGGTCCAAATCACACCGAAGGTGGAGAGTCTTTACACGGCTAACTTCCCACCTGTACTAATACGCATACAAACTGAGCTCACTAAATGGAAGCCTCTCTTTCTGTCCTGGTTGGGTCGAATCCACGCTATAAAAATGACACTCCTGCCTAAGCTTCTTTACCTATTCCAAGCTCTGCCTATAGCAATAGAGAGAGATTTTTTCCAGCGTGCCAAGACTATGCTCCTTAACTTTGTGTGGCAAGGACAAAGGGCCCACTTCTCATTCTCGATTCTACAGAATACAGAACGGTTCCACTATACTCAGCTAATGCACTGGGCTCAAGCCCCACAGATACGGGAGGCGGCTACTAGGCCCCTCACAAAATTTGAAGCCTTTCTCACTAAAACCACATCTATGAGGGGCGCGATTTCTTTTCTCTACCAATTTTTGCTTACTACCACACACTCCCCGCGCCCGCGCTATATGGTCATGTGGGAGGGGCTCCTGCAGCGACACATCACAGAGGATGAGTGGTCCCATCTATGGTCGGACATAGGGAAATGTAACCACTCCATAGCTCTCAGGGAGGCACATCTTAAGACCATGATGGACTGGTATCTCCACCCCTCCAGGCTCAAGCGGATTTTCCCTAATACGTCAGACCGCTGCTGGAGAGGATGTGGACTTTTGGGAGACTTCCGACATATTTGGTGGGATTGCCCACACAGACCGTTTTGGGAAGAAATATTGGCACATATTAAAGAAATGCTGGGCTATCCTGTCCTGACCACTATGGAGGGGGTGCTACTGGGCCTGCGTGATCCTTCTCTGGAGCACCAGACTCGGGCAGATAAGGCAATCATGTGGCTATGTGTGGGGGCTGCGAAGGTTACACTAGCGGCTGCGTGGAAGAGAAGGGAGGCGCCAGCGATCTCCTTGTGGCACTCCAGACTGTGGAACTTACTTAGTATGGAGCGAATGTCAGACGTCTCTAGGGACGCCTTCAAAAATTTTGAGTTCCGATGGGGTCCTTTGGTCGCCTTTCTCTCCCGTGGCCTTCCATCTGCGGTATGCCCCGCCTCCATTAGAGCGCTACATCTCTTTCAAATATAAGGTGAACCCTCTCTGGAAGATTCGCTGAAATAACAAGTAGGCGCCACCACCATGTTGGGGAGGGGGAGGGGATGGGGTGGGGTTTTGTATTCTTTTCTGTTTGTTTGTCTGCTCCCCAGTTGGGGGCAGTTTCACGTAGAAAGCAAACACTATATGCCAAGGCCTTCTGACTGGAGGGGCATTAGAGAGTGCCATCCTACAGAGGGTGGGATGAGTTCCTATCCTGGACGAGGCAAATGTACGAGCGGGGGGAGATTGTCCATCACCCGGGCATGTTAGACAATGTACCTCTCTTTTTGCTTTATGTTCAGAGTGGGTGATGTGCGATGTCTTCATACCTGAATGATAAGCACACCTCTTGGTTGCACTGCTTCTGTATTATCAATGAGATGGGAACAAGAATGGTAATGTTATTTGTTTTATTATGTTAATCTCACAATAAAAATATCTTTGATAAAAAAAATGTAAATCTACCGACAGTAATCGGCGGTTCATAAGATAACATGGGCTGGGATAAGGACATTACCTATATGTACAGCTCCTTGATGGTCCGGCCGATTTCTTTCGGGTTTCGTGTCAAACATGGTGCTTTTTAACCCCGGACACGATGGTGGTGTTGAGGTTAACATAGCAAGTACCCAGGTGGCACCTTAGACAGTGCCCACCTAGTTTAACCAGTGTTCTCATGCCTTGGTGGGCTTTTACAAGTGTTTGCCACCAAGACAGGGATCTGACCTCATGCTGGGCAGTGTGTGCCACTCCCTAAGGTCGGGTAGAAAGACCTGTGTGAGCAGGAAGTGACACCTCCGCCCAAACAGGATGGCTAGTGATTAGACAAATACTGCGGTGAGCCTCAAAGGCTGAACTGGCACCAGTGGACAAAGGAACGTGTCTCCCACTCAAGGACATCGTCTTCCTCTGCCCCAGGCACTATTTTTCGGGAGCAGGTAGGAAATTAGCTATGCGGGAAGGCATGCACCTCCACAAGGCTGACCACATCTTTAGGGTGCTGCAGCTGAGGTGTACAGTCGAGGATGACTCTGGCCATCTTGAATTCAGTCTCAAAAGCAGGTTCTGACTAGTTTTACTGATGTACACCCACAGGATGTTGCCACTACTGGGGCGGATTAGTCGCAGAACTAGATGCCCATTGGCTACTAGTCCTCACACCCACTAACACCCCCTAAATCCAGGATTTAAGGAGCACCCCAGACACCAGAACCTTAAATTCAACGTGATTCCAAGAAGAGACCTGTATCTGCACAAGAGCAGGGCTGCACAAAGGAGAGTCACAAAGGATTGCACCTGTGACAGCCACCCTGCACCAAATGAACTACGACTCGCCCAGGACCAGAGACCGGTTCCAACAGGAAGGTGAACTAGGACTGAGATAAGGTGTACTGAGAGAGCAGATTAGAACGGCTCTGCATGGTGCTTTCATGACAGAGTACCTGCGAAAGAACAGTGCCCCTAGAGGTCTAATGGTTACTAATGAGCCAAGACTTTTTCTTAATAATAAGGAGTTCCGGACCAATTGGTCTAGAATTGCGTGGAAATGCACTAAAGATTGGCTAGTCCTTATTATTAATACCGCCAGGGAATTGGCGGACGCGCTTCTGGTAGAAATCCAGCAAAGTGAGAGCAAGTTAAAAACTATGGTGCAGATAACAGTATTTAAGAAAAAGCTAGATGAGATAAATAAAGACCATACTGATTACAAGGAATACCTCACCCAGTCAAAGCTGACAAAACTCAAGAAAGATGTCCAGAAATTTAACCGGGAGAACGTATATCCTTATACCACGGATGAATACTATACTAAGGCTCCCCAACAACAGCAGAATAGGAAGCCACAACGATTCAGACCCACTCCACAGAACTGGACTTTCAGTTCAGGAGAAGAAAGGAGCACGAGCGGAAGCAGTAGCGAGGAGAGTACTGATGGCCATCAAGTTAGACGACAGCAGAACTACCACAATCCGATGATGCAGCCACCTATGCCACAGTTTGGGTTCTGGCAACAACCATATTTTCCAACAGGTTTTGGTTTCCCACAAGGCCCGCAGTCTTTTTTATACGGAGGCCGTGGAAGGGGAAGAGGAAAGAAAAAACAGAATACAAGAATACAATGGGACGACCAATCATCAGTCGCCATGGGAACAAGGAGCAGAGGGAGAGGGAACGGCCCATCAACGAGCCTAGAGTAACGAATATTGTTAACTTAAGTGACCACAACCTGTCTAAAGACGAGGAAACAGTTCTCTCCAAAGGCCTGGGGTTCGTTCCTACACCAGTGAATGATCTTTTTACCCTCAACACTGAACTAGCACAATTTTTTAGAAAGATCAAACTTCGCAACTATTTTGGGGACAAAGGAGGAGAGCAGCCAGAGGCAAGAAACACAGGCCTTAAGAAGAAATCCACATTTGTACCCCCCAATCAGACCATCCCATGCCATATATTGGCCTTTGAACAACGAGTTCTGAAGGAAGTGGAACAGATCAATTTTGTACAGGAAAAAGGTTTCCAAAACCTGACAAGAGCAGAACGGAAAGCACTAGAAGACCTGAAGACCAATCCGGACCTCACGATCAAACCAGCTGATAAAGGGGTGCAATCGTGTTGATGAACAAAACTATGTACAGGAACGAGTGCAATCGGTTACTCTCAGATAGTACCAGTTATGAAATCCACACGGAAAATCCAACATTGCGTCTGATTAGTAAAATCAAAAACATGGTGGATGAAGCACTTTGCCATGATTGGATAACAAAACAGGAAGCTGACTTCCTTATCAATGAGACCCCAAGAACACCAAGATTTTATACACTCCCTAAAATTCACAAAGGGAGGATGCCACCCCCGGGCAGACCAATAGTCTCGGGCATTGGATCAGTTTTGGAGCCACTTTCGCAATTTTGCGATTGGTTTCTAAAACCTGTAGTGCAAAAATCTCCTTCTTATCTTAAAGATACCAAAGATGTATTATGTCTACTGCGAGATCTGCAGACAAATGGCTCAGAAGACATCTTTATTACAATGGACATCGAGGCTCTATACACAAGCATCCCACAAAGACGGACCCTGGCAGTAGTTGAGGAAATCTTGTTGAATTTAGATTGGGATTTCCTCACTCCCCGACATTTCATCATGGAATGTGCAGAGTTGGCCCTTACGGAAATTTTTTTGAATTTGAAGAAAAAATTTATCATCAAATCACAGGGACTTCGATGGGCAGCACATTCGCCCCTAGCCTGGCATGTCTGTACGTGCACCAATTTGAGGAGGACCACATTTTCAACATCAACAACCCCTATGCTGAACAAATGAAAACGTGGAAGCGCTATATTGATGACGTGTTCATCATATGGAGAGGGGATGAGGACTCAGCAAAAAGTTTTGTAGACTGGGTGAACACAAGAGATAACCACCTGAGATTCACCTACTCCATCAGCAAAAATCATGCCGTCTTTCTTGATCTAGATATTAGCATGACGGAAGAAGGCATTAGTACAAAAGTACACAACAAACCAACGGATAAGAACAGCCTCCTGTTATATGAGAGTCACCATCCTAAAGCGTTGCGTGATAACCTGCCATTTGGCCAGTTTTTACGGGTACGCAGGAACTGCTCAGAGACAGAGAACTTTACAATACAAGCGGAGGAACTTGAAAAAAAGTTACTGAATCGACATTACCCTGGGAAATTGATTAAAAAAGCCAAAAAGAGAGCCAGGAATAACAATCGTGAGGCCTTGTTAGAGGACAGTAAAAAAGAGAAATCAGACCGCATTGTGTGTGTTACTACATACACTCCAATCTCAAACAGTGTACAAAGGATTATCAGGAAGAACTGGCATATTTTGGATGGAGCTGAGAAACAATGGGCACCCCCGCTTTTGCTTTCAAAAGGAGCAAAAACATCCGAGATGTCCTAGTACATGCTAAAGACCCTCCAACACCAGTGAACAATCAGATTACCCTATGGAACACTCAGAAGCCCACTGGCCATTTCGCCTGTGGTAGCTGTGTGGCGTGCCCATTGACTACAAATACTAAAGAAGTAGACATAGGCACAGGAAACCCGTGGAAACTTAACAGTTTTAGTAACTGTAACACCGAAAATGTGGTCTATCTCCTGTCATGTCCGTGTGGTCTCATGTACGTGGGAATGACCACCAGGAAGATAAAGGTTCGCATTAGTGAACATCGTAGTACGATACGATGCAAAAAAACAAATACCAAACTCACCAGACACTTTTTGGAATCCAATCATAAGGAAAGCGACCTGAGATGGGTAGTCCTGGAAGTCATGAAAAAACACAAAACTGAACTCACCAAACCACTACACATTAGAGAACAAAGGTGGGTCCATAGACTTCGTACATGGGAAAAGGGACTCAATGATGAGATCCCTTGGCTCCAATTGGCACAGTGACCTTTGCGATCTATTTAGTCTCTCTTTTTCTGTAACTTAAGACACATAAATTTAGTTTTCTCTACCAACCCCTACCAAGAAATCATAATGACCACATGTATCATTATTTTGTTATCCAAGAAGTACTATCTTGGATACTTGTAATGTCATTATAAAAGTCCCTAGCCAAAATGACCAATATAGACAAGTATACCCTTCTTGGGCGAATGCAATTACTGCCCTTGGGTGAATGCCATGGCCACCGGGATCTGCAGTCTTTTTTACACACTTTTTTATTTACTGCATACTCGTTTGTCTGTTTGTCTATCATGGTTTTACTAGTATGATTTTGCGTCTATATATTGTGTTTTCCGCTTTCTTTATTAGATAAACGTGCTGCATTAGAAATTAACAGCCAGCAGCATTTGGATGTTTTTTGACGTTTGTGGGTGAATGTATTTATCTCTTGCTTTCTCAACCCTTTTAGAATCACCATCTCGTGAGAAAACGCGCGCCATTAGGACAAGTTGTTGCATATGAGTATTGTTTATTTATTTTTTATAATCTTCTGTTAACCCACAGTAGCGCTTTTTCTATTTGAGCCGAAATGCTTTCTAATACTTGCATTTACGTGCTGCATCAGCAGCCCGCTCTAGTGAAACATAGGACGCATGCGTGGCACAGAGACAGACCTCATGTAAGTTAGTGCGCTTGCGCCTAGACACAGACACTGCAAGCTACTCTGACGGCCCTTCGTCATGCCGTATTTCTCAGGCAATCTAAACATTGGGACATCGGATGTCCTTTTTTGGGCCGCACTACCCTGTAACTACCTACAGGCAGGTCAGGCACCGTTTTCCATGCACGGCGTCCTGACACCGGATCCTCGCTAATTAGCCGCATTTAGCGCGGGCGCTTTGACGCTTCACGATATATAAAGCGCGTAGTGGTGTTCCTCAGTTACCAGCGAGGAAGCGAGGTGATCGGATATAGGTGCAGAGGCGGGAGATTTCTCCTCTCACAGTAAGAGTACGTTTGGGAAGTATGAGTGAATCATTTCTTTCCTGGTAAAATGCTCCAGGTGCATGACTAATGTTTACATCATTTTGAGCATAACATTGATATGCCTTTGACTCCACCCGGATTTCTTCCTTTCTTTCTCCCTATTTTTATTTTAGCGTTTGACCAAAGGGGTCTCCCCTCCTCACTCTCCTATGGGGCTAGTAGGTCCCAACAGTTAGGGTAAGCATTGGGGACACTGTTCCCAAATTGTTAACTTTTTCCTTCTAAGTGCACAGATGAATGACACGATTAGATGCACTTATAGCCACGCACTTATATTCTGCATGAGTATGTGGCAGACTAGATGACCTTTATCAGATGTGTTATTGTATCATTTCTTTTGTTTTCTTGTTACAGGCGTTACTTTTAGCCGCACATACGGTGGTGTGTGAAATCATTCACCTCACCTAGTGGAACCCTCACCAGTATAGCACGGTAAGGGCGGAGCCCGTTTATATAGTATAGGTCCTGATGAACGCCACGGACCCTTCGGGGCCAGTAGGCAGAAACATGTTGACCATTTATAGTACGGTGGGGGACAATAGAATCCCCAGTACACCGACCATTTCATTTTTTTAAATACCATACAGATGCCAGTTACATTAAAATGAGTATGACATCTGTAATGGCCTTTTAAACTTCACAATTTTTTGTAAGGGCCCCCACTTAGTTTTAGAAGTGCATCCCTGTCTTCAGGTGTATGCCCGCCCTCTATCAAACCAAGTTTTTAGAGGGCGAGGACTGGTCAATGATGAAGCATGACACCAGGTGGTGTGTGAGACCAGTCTGTCACTTTTTGTGAGATGCCTGCACTCACAAGGTAGCATTTAGGTCATCATACTAGGAGCGGCTCTTTTGTGTTAAACAAAATAAAAAGTACTGAGAGAGTACCTGGGGTCCATCTTTGTGTATTGTGCTAGTATTACAAGGTAATGCACGACTGCCATACCACATAATACTTTCACCTTGCAACACACCACAACAGAAATTCTGTTGTGGCTGTAGCATGCATAATGTAGTGTGGAACTGCATCCTTGAGGTGCTGTATCTTGGCCGAACGGTCCTTGGGACCTGGAATAGTTTTTGCAGAGAGTTTTGCCAAAGCTAGCACTAACTTATCAGTGGCATGTTGTTCTCTGTATAGGTGTAGAAGGATGCAGTAGGGTTGATGTTCCTTTCCATTTCTGTACGTGAATCTCAAAGTAGGATAACAAAGCATACAACAAGGTAGAGTGGATGTGGAGGGACAGAGCTGTTTCACACGCACAGGTACTGGAATTAGGGGTTCGGGGTGTTGCTTCAGAAGGTGAAAGAGCAACAAAGATTCTGTAAAATTTCATGTCACATTTCTGTGCTTTCAAAGACAGCAGTCAAATGTCAGGCTATGTCTTCTATCAAATTGCGCATATTCTTTGAGCATGGGGGTTCATTCTCTGACTACAAAGTAAGAGGATTTTGTAAAGGGAACTGTGAGACAATCTTGCTGCAGTACAGAGAGTGTGAAAGGAAAGGCTGAAGGATGTTATGTGCAAAAGAAAATTATTCGCTGAGACCAGATATGCTATACATTGTTGTTTTCTGAGTAAAAATATAAGTCTGTGCAAATTTAGTGGCCATTTCAATGAAAAATGTGCTGCCTGTAAATGGCAGTGCACTATCACACCATGCTTTAGTAATATATTTTTGACAGTGTGCGCCAAAATGCACCACCGGCTACATACCACACCCCCTCACCACGTTCCTGCTGAATGGGTGTGGCTCATTTGCTATACTTTGTGTCATGCTTGGGTTGCTCACAATCCCAGTAACTTCAGCGATATAACAATGATGGCAGCAATCCCATTAAGAAAGCTGTCCCAACACCACTGGTCACGAGCAAACTTAGGGAAGTGTGGCGGGGTAAAGCATACATGCCAACAGACCTGATTCAAACAGGAGACACCTGATTTTTGAGCCAAAAATGGCTTTAGTTTATCAGTCTCCTGCCTAAAATTGCCTCAAAAGAAGTAATTGGGGAAAATGCATTCCTTCAATTTTGTTTTCAAAATCTCCCACTTTACAGGTTTAAAATGTTAGAATGTATGGTTGCAGTATCTTACCTAAGCATTGCTTGTTACGCAGCACAATTTACTAGACTTTCTTAAGAGCAGAGTGGAGCAAAAACATACTGGAGTGCTAGAACAGCAGCCAAGAAGGGGTGTGCTTCAAAGGGTGCCTTGGTTGAGCTTTGCCCTTAAATAGTTACACTAGAGGGCGGATGTTTTGGGGAATGTTAAGAGGTGCTACATCAAACCTCTGTGTTTATCTCAGTATTTAAGCAGACCTGCCAAGTCACACAGTTCCACTGAGTGCCACATGATTTCAGTTCTCTTCACACGGTCACCTGGTAAGGAGCCAAAATCACACAGAGGAAGGCAAGAAGAGTTGGAAACCACTGAAAAGTGTAGTTTTCCAGCTCCCCTTCGGAGGCTGCAAGCAGCCGAAGACCATTACGAGGTGTGAAAAAACCCTAGGACATCAGCTGCAGCCCCACCAACCTTTGTGTATTTTTGTTTTATTGGAGGGGGAGGGGCATAGATGAGAGCTGGGCAGCCGGGTTGGTGGGCAGACAGCTTCAAAGGCAATTCTCAGCATAATGCCCTGCCCCCTTCAAGGCCACATCCCCTTCTCACAGTAAATGTTATTTTCAAGTTGGCAGGTCTGTTTGAGACAGTGCGTCAAGGAGCTAAACAGTGCTAGACAACCTGCTTAGCAAGCAAAAATGGACAACACATCCACCATACATGCCAACAGATCAATTCAGGCGGGAAACTCCTAACTAGTAAAGTTAAAAACTGCTTTATTTTAGCAGCCTCTTGCCTGAAATTGCCTCTGCTCTCAACAAATGTCTATGAGGAAAATACAGTCTCCCGATTATGTTTCAAAATGTCCCTCTTTCCTATTTCAAAATATTGCCATTTATTCATCCCGATCAATTCTTTCCTATGCTCGGCTCATACTTGCAACATATGTGTCACCTTTTTTGGAAGAGGAAAGTGGGAGAAACATAATAGGGAGAATGTATTTCCCTCATTGATCTTTATTGAAGCAGAGGCAATTTCAGGCAGGAGACAGCCAAAATAAAAACATTTTTTGCTTCTAATATCGGGAGTCTTCCGTCTGAGTCAGGTCTAGTTGCATACCCGTCCTTGTGCTGTTACAGATAAGCCAAATGCAAAAAGAACAATTGATGGACAGAATGCAGAACAATGTCATACATTCACCCCAGTACAGAGATCTAGGCCTAAATCCATCGTTTTTTTGCTCACGATGGATTTAGGCCCAGATCTCTGTACTGGGGTGAATGTATGACATTGTTCTGCATTCTGTCCATCAATTGTTCTTTTTGCATTTGTCACCCCGAGTGGGACGGGTATGCCCAGACGTGGGTCTCGTGCTCTCCATGCCACTGGAGTCAAGCTATCCTGGCTGATGAGGGCTGAAAGCCCGAAACCGGTCCTAGGATGCTTGTTTCCAGTCCAGGGAGGACCTGGCCTGGCAGTTCGAGCTGGACTCTTCCCATTGGGCGCAGGGTCAAGACTGATTTGCATATGGCTGGGTCCAAACTGGAATGGCATGGTGAGCAAAAAAACGATGGATTTAGGCCCAGATCTCTGTACTGGGGTGAATGTATGACATTGTTCTGCATTCTGTCCATCAATTGTTCTTTTTGCGTTACAGATAAGCCAGACACCTAGTTCAGCTGGGCCCCGTTTTAACTGAGAAATACAGCAATAATCAGTGTTTCATGGCCCGCCTTAGAACTCTAGACTCCTTGTATCGCTGCACCAGCGGAAACCACGATACAGACCGAAGCTCCAATCTCAGCGACCTTGTCACGTTAGGGCCTATCAGAGGGGGATCAAGCATTGGCATAGCCAATAGGTCTCGCCTTTGGGACCTTATAACTATTTAGCCATGCAGCACATTATTCTGGGTGCTTAAAAATGTAGTTAACCTCAAACCCATTTATGCTCACATCTTGTCAACAATCACGTTTATTGTTGTCGATGGTAATGGGCTTGTCAGTTGTCACAAGATGGACCATCTACTTATGGGATTTTGTGTGTCTGGCACCAGCTCTACAGACAAGAGGCAGCAGGATGCAATCTTACTGCTGGTACATGTAGAAGTATTTATCTGTGGCCAGAGCAGTAAATGCCAATGCACCCTGTTTGCATTATTACTTAACAGCAAAAGGGAGAGGGGTAAATGGTCACAGATGTGGAGCGATGCTCTCTTACTTACGAAGTACACAGAAACATCTCTAGAATACCCTGAAACGAAAAGACTGAACAAAATGTATGTGAGGTTTGTTTGTTCGGCAACCCCAAAGTAAACAAGACAAAGAGAGTAGGGGCGAGCTGGCCCTGGAAATGCCTCCCCTTCTTGATGTTTGTTTTATGTTTGTAAAGGGAGTGGTGAGGGAAGGGAGATATAAGAATGACTTGCTCAATCAATCGTCGAGGGAGCATTGCTGCTGTGGAAAACAAGCTATGGGGGCAAAGAGCAACGGAGTGTGAGGGAAAGACGGAGCGTCCTCAAATATAAAATAATCAAATTTAAATAAACTTTTGAAAAACAAGGTCTGAAGGCGTGCACAGTGTACATAAAAGTCACAGCCACCATGCTGAAACATAAAGCAGAGCAGCTATGAGGCAGCGCCGTGTGATGAAATAAAAGGCGCGCGGTCTCTCAAATAAAAGTTGAAATCCACATTTTAACGAGTGGAGTCCAGGTGTGTAGAGTTCACACATGAGCTGGGAACCCCTTCTGTGGAAGGGTGCCCACCTCCGCACTGTGTGTACGCCTGATCCATACAAAAGAACAGCCCCCTCCTTAACTTTTACGTACCTGACTTTATGTCAACGGCTAAGCTCGCGCGGTCTTTCGGAACACGCGCATCGGCTGCGATCCCCTCGAGTCTGATCAATTATCCGTGCACTCGCGCTCACCCACCCTGACCTTATGATAAAGGCTAATCCTGAGCTTTCACATAAATACATCCCGGAGGGCTCCTCTATATACAAGCTAATTGTATTTTTGTTTAAAATCAACATGGAAAAACCACTACTTTGAGCATAAGGTTATCCGCACCAGCAAGATTATTTAATAATCGCACCACTTTGACAAAAAATGTAGAGCGTTTTTTTAATAAATGATTAACAAGCAAAACATCACTTCACACACTTCTTTAACCCTATGAGGAGGGTTTATTTAACAACCGCTCAAATACAGAGACATATACGAAGCTCATGAACCAGTCACTATTACTTAACAAATACACGCCACAGTTTATACAAACGAACTAATATCTTTAATCTTTAACCGAGAACATCAATCAAAAACGTTTAATAAAAAATGCAGATTTTCCACAGTTTTAATGGGTAGAAAATCATAATTTTATTAAAGGCACGGAGGCTGATATTATGCATCAATACCTTTATTGCTCCCAAACACAGCAGCAACAAACACTTAGAATTAGAATACACTATTACATTCTAGAACGTAGAACATGCATATACTCCTAGGACAGGTAGCCATCTTCCTCTTTAGTAGCTGCGAAAAAACAAAGTCCAAAACTCAAATCCAACCGTAGAAACTGTAATCCGAACCGTTCGATCTTCTCCAACCTTCTCCGGCTTACTCCATCTTATCCTAAAAAACAAATTTAATATATTATAAACAGGGCGGGCACAGCGGAGGGATAATATCAGCCTCCGTGCCTTTAATAAAATTATGATTTTCTACCCATTAAAACTGTGGAAAATCTGCATTTTATGTCAAGGCCCGGAGGCCAATATTATGCATGTTCAAAGTTCGTCTAAAACTCTCTCCAACACATTTTCCACAGGTTTAAAATAAAATCTTTTAAAAGTCGAATCTTTTAACCAATCTGCAGCCCTCAAAATTCCACTCAAACTAAAACCCTTCATAAAGGCCTTACTAGCCATAGCCCCCCTAACTGAATGTGCACCAAAAACACTAACATCCACCTCTGCCTTAAGCATTACTCCTCTCACCCACCTTGATAAAGTTGGAGTTGAAACTGCCTTAAAAGGTTTCATATATGAAATCAACAATTGTGTACAACCATCCTGCCTTAACCCTAAAGTCCTCTTCTCATATTCTTTTAGACAGCTAACCACACACAAATTCTTGTTCCCCTCCAAAATTGGATAAAAAACAGTCCTCGACATAGTCTTTGTCCTTTTCCTAATATCAAAACAAACACCCTCCGGTTGATAACTTCTTGAATTTACCTCCAAAGCTCTTATATCTGAAACCCTTCTAAACGAAACCAAACACAAAAGCATAGCCAACTTCCAAGACAACATTTTCAAGTCCATACCTGAATTTGCCCCCCAGCTTACCAGCTCTCTCAAAACCACTGATACATCCCAAAGAGAACCATATTTCGCTTTTGGTGGTAGCACAACTCTAACACTCTTAACCAATCTTTTTACTAGAGCATGTTGTCCAACCGGATTGCCATTGACTAAAACATGCCCTGCCGAAATTGCTGACCTGATCAAATTTACCGTATTGTACGCTAAACCGCTATTATACCTTTCTGATAGATAATTTACCACCTCCACTACAGGAGCTGATACGGAATCCAGACCCCTTTCAAAACACCAATCACACCATCTTCTCCATGCAGACCCATAAACCTTTGATGTTCCCTTAGACCATGACTTTGATATGAGCTCCTTAGCTTCCTTTGATAATCCATGCATTTGCCATATTCTCCTGAAATCAACCATGCCACTAACCTCAGTTGACCCGCCAATACCAGATCGTGAACGTTCCCCTGCGCATCTAACAGGATTTCTTTGAAATTCGGTAAAACGATCGGGTCCTCTATCAAAAGACTCATCAAATCTGGAAACCACACTTGAGCTCTCCAAAAAGGTGTTACCAAAACCAATTCTGCTTGTTCCCTCCTGACTTTTGTCAACACCCTCTGAATCATTGCAAAAGGAGGAAAGGCATAATTCCTCCCCTCCTTCCATATCTGAAGGAATGCATCTATTCCCTTTGCTTCCGGATCCGGTCTCCAACTGTAAAAATCTTTCAACTGTGTATTCAGTCTGTCCGCAAACAGATCCACCTGCAAAGGCCCCCACCTCTGCAGTAACTTCGCAAAAACCTCTCTGTTCATCCTCCAATTGCTCACATCCCTCATGTATCTTGAATACCAATCCGCTTCTACGTTGCTCAACCCCGGGATATACTGTGCTTGTACCATAATTTCTTTCTCCAAACAAAACCTCCAAAATTCCTTTGCCAACTCCGCTAGTCCCCTCGACCGAGGACCCCCCAATTTGTTCACATACCGAACCGCCGACATGTTGTCCATTTTCAGCAGCACACAACACTTCACCCGATCCTTTAAAAAACTCTTTATCGCAAAAGACCCTGCTAAAAGTTCCAGGCAATTTATGTGCATCCTTCCTTCTTCCTTTGACCATTGTCCCCCTGTCGACACTGTCCCACATCTCGCACCCCATCCGTGCAGACTCGCATCCGATTCTATCTCCATCTCCGGTACCTCCCCGAATATCGCCCTTCCATTCCATGCTTCCAGACTCATCAACCACCAATCCAATTCCTCTTGAGTCTCTTGATCCATCTTTACCCTCTGAGAGTATCTCGTATCCTGTCTCACTGAAACGCCTTCAATCTCTGCAACGCACGATAATGAAGGGGTGCTGGAAATATTGCCTGAATCGATGCTGACAACAGACCCAACAAACGAGCCAGCTGTCTCAACGTAATCCACTCTGCACCCCTCACTCTTTTCACTTCCTTCCTGATTTTCCTCACTTTCTCCATTGGTAATCTCAACACACATTCCAATGTCTGTATCTGGAAACCTAAGAAATTCATCTCCTGCATCGGTTCTACACATGATTTCTCCCTGTTCACAACAAACCCCAGATCCTCTATCACTTTCACCGCAAACTCCGTCTGCTCCCTCGCTAAATTCTCTTCTTCCGCCATTATCAAAATATCGTCCAAGTAAATAATCAATCGAATCCCCCTGGACCTGAGCCAAGCTGCCACTGGCCTCATCACTTTGGTGAAACACCAGGGGGCTGACGTCAATCCGAATGGAAGACTTTTGAACCTCCAGCGATTTCCCTTCCACCTGAACTGTAGAAAATCCCTTTGCTCCTGACACATTGGAATGGTCAGATACGCATCTTTCAAATCTAACCTGGTCAACCAATCTCCTTTTCTCAACAAATCCCTTAACATGTGAATACCTTCCATCTTGAAATGATTGTAACCAACCCAGTCGTTTAACTCCCTTAGGTTTATTACAGGTCTCATACCTTTCCCTTTCTTTTCCACCAGAAACAGATTGCTCACAAAACAACTCAGGCACCGCTGTCGCTAGTTCTATTGCCCCTTTCGCCTCCAAGGCCTCCACTTCCTTTGACACTAAATCTTCCATTTCCTTGTTGAATCTCAAAATGTTGGGAATCCTCCCTTGTACCGGCGTTCTGATAAAATCTATTCTGTACCCTGTCACTGTCTCCAAAACCCATGGATCCTGTGTAATCTCTCTCCACCTTGAAACAAACAGGGCTAGTCTGCCGCCCAGTTTTACATGTATAGAAATAGGGTCTTGTAAACAACTTACCTGAGACCCCCTTGTTCGCCTTTCTGAACGCATGCCTCTTGATCTTCCCCTCTGTCTTTGAGGAAAGAAACTTCCCTGTTCAGTTCTGGTGTAACCATATCCTCCACCATAACCTGCTCCATAGGGTCTGACTCCTCTACCAAAATTACTCCTGGTATAAGTTTGTCCTCGGCCGGGGAACCGACCCCGCGTTCTCCCGGCCAACCCAAAAACTCTTCTTATATCCTTCTGCGCTTTTTGCAGTGAATTAAAAGTCCCTACATATTTCGCCATATCTTTGACGAAATCATCCCCGAAAAGCAAGCCTTCACTCTGCTCCCCTAGCTCCTTGCTTGCCAAGTCTGCTAGTTTCGGGTCAATCTTGAAAAGGATACTCTTCCTCCTTTCCATACATAAAGCCGCATTCGAATTACCTAGAAGGCATATGGCTCTCTGCACCCATTGGCGCATTTCTCCTACATCCACACCAGTGTTGTTCGTATGCGCCTCCTCGCACATATCAAATATTTTTGTTAATGGACCTAAAACATCCAACAGTCTGTCCTGACAGCCTTTCAGCCCTTTGTCTAGACCCCTTCTTGGGTCCCTACCACTCTTATTAAGGAATGCCATCATTTTTTGGTCCAATTCTGGTGTGTAGGCCACCTTACTATTTAAACTAGGTCTCGGACATTCAGACCTTAACCTTGTTCTGACATCCTTAGGGATCTCTCTCCTGATCCAGTACCTAACGTACTTTGCCACGTGCTCAACTGGGGTCCATTGTGGTGACAAAGGATGTTGTATCAGTAATGGATCGAACATCTCTTCCCCTTGTGGATCCACAAAGTCACCTATCTCAAACTTTATCCCTTTTCCTTCCAACTTCCTTTTCTTATTCGGAATCTCCTCCACATCTGAATCATCCAAACTAGAACTACACGTAAGCTCCACATCCCCACTTGTTGAGCTCGAGTCACATGCCGCCACGCTATGACTCTTCTTACACGCCTTTATAGCGCTTCCTTTTGCCTTTATAGCAACCCCTTTTTGAACCTTACGTTCATTTCCTTTATCCTGCACTCCCTTCTCATTATGCCTCCTTTTATGGGTTTTCTTCAAACCCTGGCTAGACATTCCTGCGACAACCTCAACCTCTTCTGTTGTCCAGAAATCATCATCCTCACCAGACCTGTGTCTTGTCTCTCTTTTCCTCATACTTTTTTCTAAAGTATTCTCAATTTTCTTATCCAAAGATGCTGACATCTCCCCAAACATCTTTTCCATGTATATTTTCATTCTTTCCTCCATAGAAGCCTCTGCCCCTTCCATTATATATATATTTTTTTTTCACTTAAAAAAAATAACTCACAGAATTATAAGCCTCTATATTATTCTTTTACAAATACTTTCCTCCTAAATCCTATATCCACAACAATACAAATTTTCTAATTTTCATCCACTTCAATGACCTACTCTCTCCTGTCACCGACTAAACCGTCCTCACGCTGAACTCCAGATCGATTTCTGACTGAAATTGACCTCCTCTATCCTTTCGTTAAAATATTCGTCCCAAAAGATGGCCTCCCATCTTCCTATACGCTTCCTAATACTTTCCCAATTCCTCAAAATGGCCGCCTCACGTTACGTGACTACGGCGGCCCCTTCAGGACACACTTCAGTCCGTTTCACCCTCTCGCGCACCTAGCATTCCACGAGAGGAGAAAGACGCGCTCTAATCCACAGATAGACGCGCTCGAGCCCTTCTGCTCGAGCGCCTCTCACTCGCGCCTCAGCTGAGACGCACTCAAGCGCACAGACAGACGCGCACGAGCCCTACAGCCCGTCAACGCCTTAGCCTCACCATGACAACGAACTGCCACACGATCGCACTTACGAAAAAAACGGTAACTTTCACTAATAACTATGAGACGCTTTAAAACACACGCTCCGCGTTTTTTTTTTTTTCACATGCCTAAAAATTAACGTTAAATACAAATCAATAACTCCTTCAAAAAACTATTCTAAGCATTTTTAACCTTCTTTCATTAACTCATTCCCCATTTTGTATATTAAACACTTTTCCCTCCAAATAACCTTATAATTAATCTATACATTCGTTCTACATTCCTATAATTCCTCTTTAAATAAACAATTATCAATTAACACCCATTCAATCTAACACGAGATTTGAATGTACTTATCTTGTGCTTGAGCAGCAACAAAAGAGGAAGATGGCTGCCTGTCCTAGGAGTATATGCATGTTCTACGTTCTAGAATGTAATAGTGTATTCTAATTCTAAGTGTTTGTTGCTGCTGTGTTTGGGAGCAATAAAGGTATTGATGCATAATATTGGCCTCCGGGCCTTGACATAAAATTAAGCATACCACTTCTATACAACCATTTTAATGGGCTGTTTGCCATTTATGTCTAAGTATAATGCTCAACCTGTGACAACCCTTTCAGGTTGTTGAAAGATTTTCATCTGATGCCTATGAGGCAAACCAAATCGGTGTATAAGGTAGATTTCACTTTATTTTGGTTCATTTGTAATCCAAACTATTATCGATTTCCTTACCTTTTAGTAAAGACTTCAAGTCCCCCTTTTCCCTTGTTTATAAGTACGAAACACAATGAATGTACTTCCCCCGCCCACATGAAAGAAAAGGGTTGCACAGTGTGTAAAGGAAAAGCTTGTGATTGTGTTGTGTATATTACTCGGTAAGATTGTGATGGGCTGAGTCGCATTAATAGGACAAGAAGAATCGAGCGCAACCCAAGTGCGCCAATATGTACACTAAAAAACTTTTTTCTGTAATTTATAGATGTTACATCTGGCATCCTTGGTGTGGTTTCCCCTGTCTTTTTGCCCCTGCCGCCTGTATTTGTGCTGTGTGCTGGATTTCGTTTTTGCTGGTTTAGATGCTTTGGGCACTTTGCCACTGCTATTCAGTGACAAAGTGCAATACTCCCTATGTAAATTGCATTTATGGATTGGTCTTTCCATCATTAGCGTATTTGATTTACTAGTAAGTCCCTAGTACAGTGCACTGTGTGTGCCCAGGGCCTGCAAATCAAATGCTGCTAGTAGGCCTGCAGCACTGATTGTGCCACCCACACAAGCAGCCTTTCAAAGGGTTCTCAGGCCTGCCACTGCAGTGTCTGTGCGCAGTTTTAAACTGCCATGTCGACCTGGCAAGTGCACCCACTTGCCAGGCCCTAACCTTCCCTTTTTTTACATGTAAGACACCCCTCAGGTAGGCCCAAGGTACCCCCATGGGCAGGGTGCAGTGTATATGAAAGGTGGGACATGTACTGATGTGTGTGACATGTCCTGATCCTGAAATGCTGAGCATTTCGTCCTAGTTAACTATTGAAAGGCTATCTGTTCCATAGGGTAACATGGCAGTTTATTTGTAACATCTTACAAGTATAACTTTCCATTGGGACAGGATAGAGAAATGGAGTTTAGGCTCTCTAAACTCAGAATTTAATAACACGTCTTTTAGTAAAGGTTGTTTTTAAATTATGTGTTTGAAAATGCCACTTTTAGAAAGTAGTCATTTTCTTGATTAACCATCCTATGTGCCTCTGCTGGGTTGTGTATTGGCTGTCCGGTTTTGGAGTGACAGGAGCTGGGGATGTGCATTCACTGTAGACAGCCACAGGGGGGTTGAGGTGTGTCCTGCCTTCCCTGGCTGACTCAGAGCTGCGTTGAATAGACCTGGGCTGCATTTAGAGTAGTGGGAGGATATTTCTTAGCACTTGAATGGGTCCTGTCTCCAGTGCACAATGCTGTCTTCACCTCCTGCCAGAAGGCTGGACTAGAGAGGACAGAACTGGTTTGCCCTGAGCCAAGAGACTCTCTGCCACAAGACAACAAAGGAAAATGTGGTATAAATATTGGGGCCCAGACCCCAGAACTTTAGATTACTTCTGGACTCAAGTAGAACCTCTGCCAAGGAGAAAAGCTAGGAAAGCTGAAGGAGAAGTACTGCCCCTGTGCTGTGTTCTGAGGGGTTGGCCTGCACAGGCTGTTTCTGCCAAGGAAAGGACAAAGACTGAACTGTGCTGTGTATCCTGCTTGAAAAAGATCTCCAAAGGCTTGGTGTAGAGTTTGCCTACTGTTCTGAAGTCTTTGTTTCCTCTGTCCTCCTGCACCTGGAACTGCTGTTTCAGTTTGCCACAGAGGGAAATAGCAACACCAACGCTGGCGAGCGATGCCGCGACCTACAACGAAGCCGTGGGCACTGCTCGTGAAATGCATGACACACCACCCCGACTTGCACTGCAGCCCCGACGCCTGCCGACGCTGCACGGTACCAACTCTGACGTCGTCACTGAGGCCACTGCCTGCACCAGAGCCCAGGGCACCGCTCGTGACACTCACGACGCACCGCCCCGACTCGCACCACAGCTCCAACCTCACGGACACCAGTGCTTCATCAGCGCGGAGCCGATACCCGACGTGGGTCACCTCCCGAATCCATCAACCCTGCATCGTCGTAAGTAACCCAACGCCTCGACGCCACTGCGATGTCACCTCCCCGGCAACTGTAAGGAACCGACGCCGCACCTCCCCTGCATCGCAGTAAGGAACTGACGTCTCAGCTCCCCTATGGTCGTAAGGAACCGACGCTGCCCAGCGCCAACGAAGCATCACCTCCCCGACGCCATGCACCATCTTTGTTTTCATCGTTTGCCACGGTACTGTTCTTTGGGGTCCTTGTGACTCCGGGCCCGACGCCGCGCACCTCGTGGTCGGCGCTGTACTTTGAGATTTTCATCTGTCACGACATCGTAATAGCCCCAGGTGGAGCTATTTGCTGCTACATGCTTTATTTTGGTCAATAACCTTTTTTTTAATGAAATCTTGACATATGTATGGTGGATTTTTGTCATTTGGTCTTGTTTGGTTTAGATAAAGATTTGATATTTTTCTAAACTGGTGTGGTGTCAATTTGTAGTGTTTTTGCTGTGCTGTGTTACTGTATATGTGCAGAAATGCTTTACACACTGCCTCTGAGATAAGCCTGTCTGCTAGTGCCAAGCTACCAAGGGGGTGAGCAGGGGTTGTCTAAGGGTGTAACTCCCTTACCCTGACTAGAAGCAAGGGTCCCTACTTGGACAAAGGTGCAAACCATTGCCAACTAGAGACCCCAATTTCTAACAATAGGCCATAAGAAGCCAAGACTATCTTTCCGAAGAATACTAATTCGGATTGAAGACACATAAGTAAATGACTTACGGGTCAAATAGAAGATTAAAATAAGGATCTACAACCAGTAAGGGACCCGCAACATTAGAATAAGGTCCTGACGAAGGCCCAGACCCTGCTTAGCGATAGGGCACTAGAGGCCGAAACATGTTGACCACCCATGTAAGATTTCACGGATAGTTAACTCATACAAGTACATTGCCACTTCTTTTTAATCTTACCCCTGTACTTTTTAACCCATTAAAGAAATTTATTGAAAATACAGGAAGTATTTTTAGACACCATCAGACGGATCCCACCAGTACTTTTCCTCGGGTGGAGGCAGTACTCACCAAGGGAAGCGAGTACCTAGTTGCGAAAACCAATGATGATGCTGCCCAGTGAGTGGTGATTATATACGCCACCAATGGTAGAGATTGGTTGAGGGTTTTGGGTAAAACATTGATGACACCCAGATGCTCCAAGACTGGCAGCACTCACTCCCCCCACCTTCCCCCTTTGATTAGTAACAGGCCTGCTTTACTGTATTGTACAGCATTGTCTGCCAGAGCCTGGACATCGGGTTTTAGTTTTCCTCACAGCTATTTTGGGGGGGAAAGAACCAAATAGCCTAGTTTTTAGAGTTAGGCTTACCATTGTTAAACATTTTGATTTAACTATGTGTATGATTACAGATGCCTGAAGATGTTCTTTTTAAATTTAAGCAGTTGAATATCACTGAATAAACAACATAACGTCTGCTTACTTATTCAACATAAAAGCGATCATCAAGAAATAAGGAAAAGAAATCACTGGTAAGCACTTGCATCAATTAATTCAAGGCAAATGCCTAAAGGTATGAGAACACCCTGTTTTGACCTTTAAAAAGTCACATAACTTAAAGGACAAATTGTGTGCCAGTTATTTTGAAAATCACAACAACAACAACAAAATCTTTATTATGATTTGGAACTCCAAGGAGTTCCACATAAAATATACAAACAAAGCTCCAAAACAACAAATCATTTAGTTGTTAATAACAAAATAAAATACGTTCTGGAACCTAACAATTACATATCTCATTATATACAGTGTAAAATAAATAGCAGCAATAATCAAATTAAAACATACTCCACATATAGTAAAAGTCCATAGCGTATAAAGTGCAAGTGCGCTAGGATATTTCGAGAAAGTTCAAAACCTGAACGACATACAACGTATATGGGAACAATTGCGCAAATCAATTACGGTACAATGCAAGGTCAGTGCAAGTGGCGTTAAACAATTTAAGTACTCTAAAAGCTTCAACAGTACAATTCCTAATACTCTAAAATTCTACTTATAATGTGCAAATTATGTTACCCAGAAGGGCCATATTCAACATACCAAAGCTAAAAACAATATAGTGATCCTCTCTAAAACGTTTTTAAAAATTGTTTTAAAAAAGTGAACTATTTGGAACATACTGATTTGGAAGGTGGGGCAAAAGACAATTCCAGGCCTCCCCTGCCTTAGTGATGGTATACTTTAGAAACACTGGTCTTAATAATCGACATCGTAATGGCTGTAGTAAGGGACAGACAAATAACACATGATTTAAATCCTGCACCCAGTTTCCACAAAGGCCGCAAAGTCTATCCTCCATGGCTAATCCCTCCCATGCTCCTCTTATAATTTGCAAGGGAAGCAATTTCAGCCTTAGTAACAGGATAGTTCTACGCACTCCATGGGGAAGGTTCCAACCAACATATGGTTGAGGTTCTTTGCACATACTACTCTCCAATAATATGTAATTTCTAGAATGCCTTAAACACAGTACAATATGTCTTTTGCAACTAACTTCATAAATTGTTTTTTTGCTTAGAGTTTTCAAAACCTGCTTTGGAAGAGGGCATGCTCTACTTTGCCCAATTTCAAACAAGTCTAAGGCTTTCTCGTAATTTGTAAAAACAACGCTTTTTCCCTTCCGACAAGAAATGATTTCCTGGTTTAGGACAGCCCGTATAGAACTTGCATCACCATTTAATCAAGCATTACCCCACCTTAGGCTTGCTGCCATAGCAAAAACATAGGTCGAAAGGAGCCCGAATTGGAGCTGAAGGGCCGCTGGAGCAGCTGCACAATTCAGGTTACAAATTTGGTGCCAAATGCGCCCCTCACCTTCTCAAAAAAGTCCCAGTGCTGTTCATCCACTGACTCGCAAGTGTAACTCAGTGAGGGCGGGATTTTAATTTTGTAAACCGATAGAACATGTGCAAAATGTCTTTGCCCACAGCATTTATATAGCCTGCCAGTTGTGGAGGCCTGAGATATTGCCTTATTTGTGTGCACTGGCTAACGTTATCACTGCTAGAGCACTTGCTTGAAAAAATTCAAACTAAATACGGATACACCTTCACTGCATCTAGCTTATCTTTCCACAATAACCAGTGCATATTTTTCCTAACCATGCATCCCCGTGACCTAAAATCCATAATTTTGCTCTTTGAGATATTTATTTAAAAAAAATATTCACTGGCATAGTGGCCTTTGTAAACCTATCGGAGTAAAATCTAACAGGATGGCATTATCCACGTAGAGTAGACAACAGAGTTTCATTGTTTCTAACTTAGGTGGGTCCCCTTTACACTACCCCACCATACTAAGCAAGTCATTGATATAAAGAGAAAAAGGGAGAGGTGCTAATAAGCATCCTTGCTTCAACCCATTATGGGTTTCCACCTTACTCGACAGGCCCTGGGTTCCCTCCCATCAGACCTGAGTCCAAGTTGAGGAGTGCAATGCAATAACCAGCCTAAACAGATGCGCGGGAATCCCCAATGTGGCCAGCTTCCGCCACAGCATCCCTCGGTCAACCCTGTCAAACATGGGGGCGTGGCTAGCCAACACCCAGGATGGCCGCTTTGGAGCAAGCTCCGATCGCCACCTAAATAAACTTCCCCTACATCCGTCTCATTTATCCGTTTTGCCCCATTAAACCTGTGGACCGGAGACTCCTGAAGGCTGGGAGCCGTCCGAGCCGCGAGCGGAGGTAATCCGATCACCCAATCCGGAGTTATTGGCTCCGGAGCTGCCGACCGTGAGGTGACTGGGGACTCGGCCGTGACGTCACACGGCTTGCAACTATGCGAGACCGGCGTGCGGGACGAGGGCCTGTTGGCCCTGGAAGGTGATCCTGAAGTGGAGCCCCATCTGTTGTTGGTCGCTGTGTCATCCCTGCTCTGAGGAGCGACCCGAGTGGACCCGCGCGGGATGGCTGCAGGGGCCCCCATGCATACCTGATCTAATCGACGCGCCTTGCGAGCTCCGGTGCGTGCGGCTGGCCTGGGGTCTCCTCCTGCGACTGCGGCCTGGCGTTGTGCGAGGGAGGTGAGTGGCGCAGGCCACGCTTGATGTCCCCCCCCGTCCCCCCCTCCCGAGGTGCTTTCGAGCAGGCGGATGCCCCGCACCGGGGGGGGCTGAGACGACGTTAACTCCAGGGCATACATCAGCAGCTTTCACGGCACTGCTCCCCCACGCGCGACAGACAGCCCGCGGACGGCCGCATGACACTCTTCACTGCCCGTTTGAGGCCTGCACAGACCGGGGGGCGGCAAATTGGCTTGGAGCTGGAGAGCTCTTTTGGACTTTGGAGAGCGTGGTTGTAATTGCGGACCTCGCCTGACGTTGGACACCGGCGAATCCGCACAGGAAGTACGGGCTATTACCGGGACACTGGTCCAAATGACGCAAGGTGCCATCATGGACTCCAAACCCCCAGGGCTCTGATGTTCTCTGCTCCTATTTTGCGCCTGAATAAGGAGTCACAGCAAGATTGCATTCGGCTGCGCAGGTGGTCGACCTTACTATCTGGGACCCGTTTTTCCTCCGCGCTTGAGCTCTCCACTCAACCTCCACACTGGACACAATGGCCGCAGCAAAAGGCTCCAAACAAACCCATGTGACAAAGTTGGCGAAATTCGCTCACTCTAAATCCGACGCTGCAGATGGGAAACAGGACGAACTTGAGGCGAAACAGCAAACTGACGAGGGGGCTCCAACGCTGGTAGATGTCATGGAGGCCATCCAGGGAGTCCGTTCGGCGCTGGAAAATAAAATTGACACTGTGTCTATAGAGGTCAACCTCATCGGCGCCGATCTAAGAAATATGGGAGACAGGGTCAAAGCAACCGAGGATTCCGTCGCAACTCTTCAACACTCCACGACAACGTTGGAAACGACGGTCAAGCGTCTGCAGGCCCAAACATCAGGCCTAGAAGCAAAGTTGGAAGATTATGAAGGCCGTGCGCGCAGAAACAACGTGCGCATTCTGGGAGTGCCTGAACGGGCGGAGTGGCAAGCCGCGGACCTTTTTGTGGAGGACTTAATTCAGAACCACCTACAGCCCCGATCCCTTTCAAAATATTTTTCAGTCAAGCGTGCCCACAGGGTGCCTGGGGGGCTCCCGAGGCCGGGCGCTCCACTGCGTCCCCTCCTGGCGAGGATCTTCAACTTTCGGGATAGGGACGCGATCCTCCAAACTGCAAGAACCGGCCCACCACTCAAGTTCGAGAACTCGACTATAACCTTTTTTCCGGATTTCACCTATGAGGTGCAACAGAAGCGTAGGTCCTTCTTAGAAGTAAAACGGGCGCTTAGGAGCCATAACTTGAAATACGCCATGCTTTTTCCAGCTAAACTACGAGTGCAATCGGACGGAAAGTCACGGTTTTTCCAGTCCCCAGAAGCCGCCTGGGACTGGTTGGAAGGTTGGCGCTCCTCCAATTCTCAGAACCACTCCTCTCCTGATCGCTCGCAAAGGCAGGAGGGTTGTCTGGGGAAACTCGCCTGACACGACTGAGTTTGAATATCAATAGACCCTAACCTGCTGAGAGGGCCTGTCCGACCTTTCACGCGTGGAGACTTCGGATTTCAAGATGACTTGCGTGCATTGGTGGGCCCGCCGGGGCAGGGGTGACTATGCTTGATAAATGTTTGCTTGAGGCTCACACCCTAATTTTACAGCTGGTTTTTACGGGACGTAGTAACTCACTGCTGGGGTCCAGGTCCCATTTTCAAAGACCATGGTTGTGACAAAAGTGGTTCACTGTGGGTGGATGTATGCCGCCTCCTCTACATCGTCTTCGGACCCATGTACAGCATTGGAAAACACTACCTCTTACGTTGTTAGGTAGAGCCGCCCTTTACAAAATGATGGCACTTCCCCGTTTCCTCTACGCCCTACAGAATAGGCCATATTCAATCCCACCTCAATATTTCCAGTCGCACTCTACTTTGGAATAATGGCACGCCTCGAATCGCTCTTAACAAACTCACAAAAAGCTGGTATGACGGGAGTATTGTCTTGCCGGCCATCAGATCATACTATTGGGCCTCACAGTTAGTGGTTCTTAATCATTGGACGCATCGTCCCATTACAGACCCAGCATATAGAATGGACAGATATAATATGGTTGCTGGCAATTACTTGAGGGCGCTATATGGAGGGACGAGATACGCACCTAAATTTACCCCGACTTCCACCACGATTTCCATCTGGCACGCGGCAACCGCTGCCTTAGGCTGGAAGGGTAAGATTACGCTGGTCACTCCACTGTTGGAGTCCTGCCACTTGGGTATGCTTTCAAAACAGCCGGGATTTGACAAATGGGACCTGATTGGTCTCACCACAGTTGGGGACCTGTGGGCAAAGTGCAGGGTTGTCCTGTTTGGTCAGCTACAAACACAGTACCAGTTGCATGAGGGGGAAACCTTTAGATATCTTCAGGCACAAAGTGCACTATATAAAGTAATTCCCAAGGGCTCCGACCCACCTGTTTCCTCGCCTTTAGAAGATAGGCTTTTGGACGACTATCTCCCAGAAAAAGCCATATCACTGACCTATCGTAAAATCCTAAATAACTTACCTGAAACTCACGATAGAATACGCATAAAATGGGCAGACGATGTTGGAAACATGACCGATGAGGACTGGAGGAAGGCCCTGGCCTCGCCCCGGGAGGTGGCTATCCACTCCCGTTTCAAACTCATACAGCTTAAAATACTTCATAGAGCCTACTACACCAGTACAGCGCTTGTTAAGATGGGGCTTCTTGGATCCCTGGCCTGCCCCCGGGGCTGTGGCTCTACCGGTACTTTTTTACGTCACTTGTGGGAATGTCCTGTCCTCCAGCGCTATTGGGGTAGAATAGTGTCCACCATGTCCCAGATATGTCATAAATCCATTGAGGCGTCCCCTCGACTCTGTCTATTGAACATCTGGTAAGCTACAGATCTGTCAAGAACAGAACAAGTGTGGGTCTCGCTGGGTTGCATGGTGGCAAAGTGCAACATCGCCAGAACATGGAAGGGAGGAGTCGGGCTTAGACATGTTGATTGGGAGTCAGACATGGACTGGTGTATGCAGACGGAGAGGGTGGTCTATGAAAGCAGGGGATGCCCAGGCAAATGGACGAAAATATGGGGCCCATGGAACGAGAGCAGGGGTTTGCTCTGGACCCCCTTTAGCGACACTTCCCCTTTTCGTATGGATAATGAGACACCGTAGTGCTCTAATGGATAAATATGACCGTGATTTATCTGAATGTGCTCCTGACCCATTGTATTGTTTTGTATTTATTTGCAATTTAGGCTGCGCATCCTTTATTATCTCAGCTACTGCTCTTTACTGCACCTGTTTTTCTTTGTATTATTTTATTTTGATTTTTTCAATAAAAATTTTTTTTTTTTTAAAACCCTGTCAAACACCGTGGAGAAATCTATAAAGGCAGCGTACAAGGCCATACTCTTGCCTACTGGATATTTTTCAATCAAAGTTTGCAGGGCAGAGATGTTATCTAGGGTACCACTATGCTTACGGAAACCTGCTTGCTCTGCAGGTACAAGATCATTACCAAAGGCCCAATCCTGAAGGTGAAGAAGTATACTCTAAGCAAACAGTTTTCCAATCGCATCCAGTAATGCGATCTGCCTGAAACTAGCAGGAGGGGTTTTAGGACCCTTTTTATATAATGGTACTACTATGCTTCCTTTCCAAGAGGACAGAATAGTCCCATTTACATAGCAGTAATGAAACACTGGATAGAGGAAAAAGCCCATGCAGAGCTATCTTGTTTAATAATGGCTATCGGTAGATCGTCCGGGCCCATCGCCCCAGAATATCTTGCTCCTTTAATGAAGTACTCTATCTCCTTACAAGAAGGAGGGCCATAAAGATTTCCCAAGGGAGACTCACTAATTGACTCCAAATTGAACCCGGCCCTAGAATTTATATAACTGTGAGATATATTGCATCCATTCAGCATCAGATAATAAAATGGCTTTAGCATTAATTCTACAGTCCCAGTATTCGGCTATTAAAGCCCAATATTTATGTGAGTCACCAGAAAGTGCAACCTCTCTCAGTTGAATCCATTTTAGATCCTCCACTCCTCTACGTTCTGATGCCTTCAGTCTCGTTCTTACCCCCTTCAGTCAATTGATTTCCCTTTGCCTCATCAATGATGACTGCTTAAATTGGTCCCTTACTAAGGAATTCAGCTCCCAATTTAACTTATTTACCTCCTGGCAGGTGGCCACCAAGTGGTTAGTACCATTTGCTCATTTCTTACTTCCACATGATCTACATAAAGCCAAATGCTTCTCAAACCAAACAAAGGGATTTTCCTGTGTGGGACCAGAGCTCGCATTTTTAACAAGCCCCACTAAGTTTGTCAAATTTTTATTTGACCAAAAAGTATGCCCATTTGTTTTATTATTCACAATATTATCATCTCTAGGATTCCAGAGATAAAGCATCTTGAGTTTTAAATTGATATCCACGGAGAGAATTCTGTGATCACTCAAATTTGTCCTCAGTACCTTAAACTGTGTACATGCTCCAAAGAATTGATAAGGTACCACGATGTAATCAATTAGTGACTGCCCACGGGAGGAATGAAAAGTAAGGGAAGCAGGGGAGTCTTCTGAGAATCTCCCATTTA
The DNA here is from genome assembly GCA_963921515.1 of Calotriton arnoldi. Lineage (NCBI taxonomy): Eukaryota > Metazoa > Chordata > Amphibia > Caudata > Salamandridae > Calotriton > Calotriton arnoldi. The sequence goes on along the minus strand of CAWUFW010002153.1, from coordinate 879,227 downwards.
AAATAACAAGATCATTAGTTCTCAGACAATCCAAAAAAGGTAACCCGTGCCTATCTGATCTAATATGACCGGGCAAAGTTGTCTCGGGGATGGTCCATACATCTTCCAGCTCCCGGTTACCAAAAGCCAAAGAGGAACAATTCGAAATTTTGGTGTTAAAATCTCCCACCATAATTATCAATGTGCATTCTTCTGAAGTAATAATTTTATGCACAAAAGAAAAAATTATTCAACCAGAGAGTCGAACGCCCTCCCAGGGGGAATATATACATTTACCAGTAAAAAGGTTGAGTACTGACCTCCTATAACATTACCCAAAGCCACTTTTATTCACATGCAGAAATTTGACAGATGGACAGAAACCAGAGGATTTCAATTTATACTGCTGCTAAGTAAGTAAAATAGCTAAACCTCCACTTGCATGACCTTTACTTAAGGTTTTGATGCACAACAGAAAACAAAATAGTTCTCAAAATTAAAAACTGCACAACTCCACGTTTCTTGTAAGCAAATTATCTCTAGATCAAATAACATTAATGAACTTAGCTTGGAGCTAGGGTGTCCTAAACATGCCATGTTCCAGGACATAATTTTTCCCAGGGGACTACCTCTGCAGCATAGGGAGTTTTATGTATTCTTTGGAGGCATTCAGAGAACCAGCTACTCAACTTTCATGGGCCAACTCATCTTTCCCTCTAGATTCACTGACCCTTTGGGAATCATATTCCGCAATATTAATCACTCTTTTCCCTGTAATACTGCCAACCGAGATTTTAATATCTTTCGGATTTACAACCCCCCTGCTATTAGATACAACTCTACCTAAGCCCCGGTCTTTCCTATGAGAATGTACCTGAGCAACAACTGGCTCCTCAAAAGAGAGGACATCAATTCCATTTTTCCTAAAATGATCCACATTAGCCAGAATTAGTTTTGCAATTATTCTAGAGATAAAAGTTACTCTGGAATTCGGGAGTCCGCTTCGAGGGTCTTGGAATACTCACTCAATATCTTTACTTGCTACCAATCTCAGATCCTCGATATCAGATAATAACTGCAGTAGAAAACTTCTATTAAATGGACCAAATTCCCTACCAAACAAGGAAACAAAGATTAGGGTGTTAGATACTTGTCCTGGTCCAGGTCCTAACCCAGGTCCTACAGATACCCTATTGCTTTGCCTTTGCTCAGCCCCCGGTTCAGAGATTTGTACTGGTGGAGAAGTTAAAACAGCCACCCCATCAAAAGACCTCCATTGATTTAGATCAATCCATACAGGGAGAGAATCCATACGAGAGAGGATTGGGGGAAATCAAGCCACAGTCCGCCCTACCTCTGGCGAAACCTAATTTACTTTTACTGCTATTCTCTCCAAATCGACCAAGTCCACCCTTGCTTTAACGTTCTCTAATCCAGTGCCTAACCGCCACCCACTTATTATAGCCTGTTATCGTCGTACCCTTGTGCTCTTTCTCTTGCCCTTGTCCACCAAATGCTGGTACTTCTATCATAATAGGGGAAGGGAGAGAATTTACTTCCAGGCGCCCCAACTCCTGACCAACATGAGACCCAACTGACTTCAACTCATTTCCATTTTGAGGCAGAGTGATTAAGTCAGGTTCCTCAGGGGCATTAAGAAACCTCAATTTTTTAGGCTTACATTTCGTAATGCGCCAAATCCTTTTCTTCTTCTCCTTCCGTACTTTTAACCCATTACCGTCTGAATGAGAGGCACCCTCCTCAGGAGGAACATCATCTAATTTGGCCCTTGACAGATTAACAGTGGGAGGGTCATTTGGTGGGCCTATATCCCGAGACGCACAAGTGACCACTTCTTTAAAAATCAGAAAAATCAGCTGAGAATTCTTGAGTACAGCTGCATTTACATTTTCCCCTCGAACAAGAGTGGTGATCCCCGGATACCTGATTTTGGGGGGAGGAATGGAACATGTTATCTAACACAGGGATATCTACGGACAGCCCAATTTGAAATCCCCCGGGCCATCATAAGTTCCCACTTGGACTCCCATTTCCATCACCCCAGATGACGCCACAGTGTTAGTCTGGGATGCCTGAGATTTCAATTCAATACCCGTTTCTGCCTTCCCTAATCAAGAACCGGCAGAGGTAAGGTGCTGCACCCCCATTAAAATTGGGGACAATGCATCCACATGATCAGAATTAGCAATTGATTTATCTAACAAGGTTAAAATGGAGGAGGGAATCCTCTCTACAGCATAAAGAATATCAGGATTTGCCTTCCCTCCCCAATTCCCGTTAACACCCACATTCGTTAGTTGCCATAAGACTTGAGCCCCTGTATTTGGGACAGTCCCAGTGAGAGTGAGAAAGATACACTTGAAGGAGTACTGCTATACAAAGCTGGGAAAAGAGGGCAACTGACAGGATGGTCCGATGAAGGGCTCAGAGCTGTTTCTCAGGCAACCAAAGATTTTAAATTAGCCTCCAAAACTTTATTTTTTTGCATATGTATAGCAATGTCCGGCAATGAGAAGTCATTGAGACCCCCAGGATCAAAACTGCATTCATCCCCACGTAGCTCATTCTGAAACACTCGCGAGAGCTCTTTCGGAGAAGACATTCCAGGTACTGACTCAACAACATTTAAGGGGCCAAATATAGCCACCGGACTCATAGACTCCAGCGAAAAACACAGGCTCAGACATCAACTTAGCAACAACGCCATTTGTTTCGGGGTCAGCCTTAATGTCCTCCATATCCATTTCCATTTCTTCAACTGCTCCAGCTGAAGGACATTGGTCAATGAGCTGAGTTTGAACAATAGGTTCCACTAGGTTATGTGTGATGGAGTTAAGCTGATGCAGGACTATACCCTGAGAAAGGACCGTAACTATGCCCGGCTCTTCTTGACTGCACCTGGAGGCATCCCCAATTTCTAATTTCTTACCGCTCTACCCCTCTGTCCCTTACAGAACATGGACAGTACAGTGAGATGGTACTTTAAAAGGGACAGATGGCTTGGAGCTTCTTCCTCCGGATGGTTTTTAACAATTTGGGGGAGCTGACATAACTGGTTGTAGGTCCGGCTGACCCTGAAGGAGCGAATAAACGACCAGATCGCAGGCACCTAGAGGGCATCTTCAACCTTTAAGAAACTAAGGGGATTAGCCACAGACGTCCACCTTACTACTCGACCACAGATGCCACAAAATCCCTCTACACTACACCCTGGAGAACTTTCCTTCTCCAACAATAAATTTAACCTCTTCAAAGAGTGGAGCGGAGGCTCACAAAGGGTGTAGAAGGCCGTTAAACTTGCAATAAATGTGAACTGGGAGCACCTCCCTCACCAAGAGGCGCAAGCCGCACCAACTTAGTGCTGGCCGCTTCCGCACCACCAGGGAGGGGCTGCGGCCTAGGCCTCCCCAGCACACATGATGCAGGATATGTGTGTCAATACGTGTCAATAACCAGCCTCCCTCGTGACTGATGAGTTCTTGCTTAGTGCTTACTTAATACTTGCTGCCACCTGCTGCTTGATGTTTGCTGCTTATCGGTCAAACCTTTATGTACTATAGTCTATTATTATGTTACTGCTCCCACTGCACTCTCAATAACTAGATGACTGTACTCCCTTGAGACAGGATGAAGGGATGAAGCAATAAATAACAAGATGGTATTTTTCAGGCTCCGAGCCCTAATAATGTTTTTTTTTTTTTTTTTAAACCCAAGCATAGGGTGATCCAACTTGTAGTGCATCGACGGCTAAATGCCTTTAGCCTGTAACCTAGTGGCAACTAATGATAAGGCAGCTCAGGGGACCAAATGAAAAACAGAACAGAGTCTCCCTCTAATGCAAAGGAGAAAATAGAGTGCGGCAGGGGTGTGACGGAGAGGCAGGAAACAGGAGCGGGAGCACCGACAAAAAGGAAAGGAAGACAGGAGCATGGGCGGACCTCACCTACGCCCTAACCGCACAGGCCTAACGCCGGCCGTCTCTGCGCAGCCGGAAAGGAGCCGCAGCACTAGCTTCACCGTCCACCGTCTGCCCGTTTACACTTGCCTTTCAAAGAGCAGAGCGGAGAGACGAGAGGTCCCTCCACCTTCAAACGCCTTCCAGCTCCTCTACAATTCTGACTCAGCCACACCCTGCCCTGGAGAACACGGAGCACGCCGAAATCCTTACGAATTGCAACTTTAGCAATGTCATCACGCGTACTCACTCTGAAAATCCCAAAGAACTAGAACAAATGTGGCTGCCGCTGTTGCCCACCTTATTTTTTTTTTTACATGCGGGGATAGTCGCATACATAATTATGTGTGTATTTCTATCAAATTGTTTAACGGGGCGTGGCTAGCAGCCAACCAAGATGGGCGCACCCTGAGGGGGCTCTGGTGAACACCGGCAGAAACTCTGAAATATCTGTATGAATTATCCGTTTGCCACAGCGTAAAGCCCGGTCGGGAGGTCCCGGCACAGTACGGAACGTCAGAAATGATTTTGGAGACCCGACGATGCATCGTGAAGCTGAGCCAGCCTAAGACGGTCGTGATGCCGTGAGACGCCGTCCCCGTTTGATAGAATCACTGCATCACTCCCGTAAAAAAGTACGGCGGAGGCAGGACAGGGGCTCCCAGATCCGGGGTTCAGGGAGCTAAGTGACACTGAGACTGTTATGCAACCGGTGGCCGACGGCGAAATTGCAAAACGACGCAGGCCCTGCATCGGGCAAAGACACCTCAAGAAGATTCGGCCTGGCGGCAACTGATCAGAGGACAGCAAAAGTGAAGAGGTGAGCGTGGAAGCCGATCGGCCCCAACAATAGCAGTGCGGCACACTGCGGCGGCCGCTGGGAGCCGCGGAGGGGCAGAGTCCGGCAGTGAGGTACCGCCTCCGCGGCCTGGTCTGCTGCTCCCGGTGACAAGCGGGGGCGGGCCTAGGTCGCGTTTGCTGCCACCGGTGCAGAGAGGGAAGTCGGGAAAGTACCCGTCCAGACAGTGACTGAATACCAAAAGATGTGCCTCAATAGTATGGTAAAGGGACGCTGAGCAGGCACGTTATGTCAGGTGAAAGTAGCAGATAACTGTGCAAATTGAAATACACACGAACAGTCCAATAACCCAGACTCAAACTCAGTCTATCAGTTGAAGTATTGCTTTGAAGTGGGTGGCGTGACCCGGGGAGCACACCCTTGGGGCCCTGGGCTGAGTTGCGGAGGCGCGGCGAGTGTGGGGTGAATCACTACAATCCAAGATGGCGACCCACAAGGAAACCAAACCTACACACCAGACTAAGCTCGATAAATTCACATACCCCAAGTTGGATACCCTCTCAGAAGGGTGCGAAGACCAGCGACAAAAGCAAGTGAACGAGGAAGGAACGCTTACCCTACAAGACATAATGGCAGCAATCCAAGGTGTGCGCTCTGCGCTGGAAAGTAAAATAGGCACAGTCACGACAGAGGTAATACTAATGCACGCAGACCTTCACAATCTGCGGGACCGAGTACGAGCTACCGAAGACTCTATTACTACGCTCCAGTCAAATTTCTAAATCTCTTGAAACAACAGTTAAAAAGCTCCAACTGATGAGGGCGACCATGGAAGTGAGGCTTGAAGACTATGAAAGGCGCGCACGTATAAATAATGTTTGCATTTTAGGGGTTCCGGAGCGTGCTGAGGGATCATCCACAGACCTATTTGTTGAAGAGCTTATTACAAAACATCTACAGCCTCGTACCCTCTATAACTATTTCTCTGTGGAGCGTGCCCACCGAGTGCCAGGAGGCCGGCCTGGCTAGGATCTTCAACTTTAGAGATAGGGACATCATATTGCAGACTTCCCGTACAGCCCCTCCACTGAAATATGATAATTCCACAATAACCTTATTTCCGGACTTTACAGCCCAGGTCCAGAGAAAGTGCCGCTCCTTTCTGGAGGTTAAAAAAGCACTTCGTGATAAGGACCTAAAATATGCGATGCTGTTGATGGAGCAGGGAAAATAAAAATTTTAACCCCTAACAAATTTTATAATTAATTAAATAAAATGTTCGTTTAAATGTATTAATCAACACTGTATGTGTGGGAATGGTAATATGCCAATGTGTGTGCTAAATAATCTATTAATGAATGTCCGTGTGTCTAATTATAACGTAAAAATAAATGCGTAATAATAAAAATAAATGCATGATATTGTGCTTCATAGAAATAAAACGTGTCGTTGCAAAAACAATAGTGATGGTAAGTAAGGAACAGCTTAAATGTTGCTTTCTACTAGGTAACAACTAATTGGGGTACGTAGACGACGGGAGGGAAACGAAAGGGCTATTTTTCTCTATTTTAATTATGTTTTGTTTGCCTCAAATTAGTGCTTCTAAAGTATAACCGAATGGCGAGATAAAATGGCCGCCAGTGGGAAGATGTGCGCAGGCGCAAGGGAACCCATGACACGTGATGAAATGGGAGAAAGCAAGCTCGTGGTTTAACAGAGAGGCTAAGATGCAAGTAATGGTCAAGGCTGATGTGACCTAATTGAACTGATAGCGTGCCGTGATGATCAGCAAGAGCCCGTGGGAAACAAGTCAAGAGAAAGGACAATGACTGCGGAGTTCTCAAATGTGTCGAAAGAAGTTACAAATGAACTGATCGAATCGGATGGAAATGTTTAAGCGTATGGGAAAGGAAATGATCCAAGGACCCTTGAATCCAAGAGAACTTGATTAAAGAATGAATAAGCTGACATGCATGGACCAATGAAAGAAAAGCGTGATATTAATGTTGCAACAGTTAGTTAGCAAAGTTAGAATTAGGGTATAAGAGGGCCTACTCTTAGTGGGAGGGGGTCAGAGTTCCAGTCAAGAGAGTTGATGTCAGTCGTGGTTGCAGTCAAGAGAAAGGAGAGGAGTTGAAGAGTCGTGTTGATGGCTTCCAGTGCTGGGTGGTCCTGATCGATCCCTTACTGAGCGGGAGATGCTGAAAGACTGTTAGAGGAGACGGGTTGCAGGTAGCTGATGCTGACGAGCTGAAGTTGCTGTTGCTGTCTTAATTTTACAGTTGAGTATGAGAATCAGGCTAATTCTAATTCCTAACTTAGGTTAGAAATCATTAGGCTAAATTAGGAAGTTAGGCAGGTAATTAGGGTTTTGGCTTCATGACAAAATTTCCTTTCTGCAATAAATTGATTATGCTTAATAAAATTGTGAATTTAAGAATGAATAATTGAATAAAGTATTAAAATTCTTTTCATGCTTTAAAATTTATATAAAATTTAAGATTCTTTAAACCCAAAATGACTCAGTGGTTATTTTCCTAAATGATTGTGACATAAGTAATTGGTTATTGTGATTCAGCTGGTCTTAATCACTATGAACTAATTTCTTAAATGAATGATTCATCGACAAACAATAAGCAGGAATATCTTAAGAAATAACTAAAAGAAAGGGACAAAATAAGGTAATAAGATATCCTGGCTCTTCCAGCGGTACATAAAATGGTGTTCTCCATTTAGTTCTCATGCTTCTCCTAGGAGTACAAAATTTCACAAAGGTGTAAAGGAAATCCAGGAGTGTGCGTGTGTGTTAGACGATGTTTATGGGCCCCATCGTCATGTGGATATGAGAAATATAGTTTGCCCCTGGATGACCTATAAGTAACCTAGGAGGAGAATAGTTTTTATTGTACGCGCTGCATCAGATTTCTTGGTAGCAGAGTTATGGTTTTCTATAGATTAGTTTAGTGATTATTGTTTATTGATTATTGATTCTTTTTTGATGACTAACACTATATGTTGAGTCACGTTATGTTATATGTAAGTTTTCACGCTTCTGGGATGTAGGAAGTGGAACACGTGTGGCAAGAGAAGTCACATGGAATTTGGTACATGGTCTGAATTCATTTTGGTTATAACGCAGGTTGTGTTATGTTAGGGATTTCGGTGTGAAAAGTGTGTAAATGAAATAGCAAATCACGTTTACTTGTGAAACTTTGGCCTTAATTCTCAGGAGCCTAGTCTCCACATGTGTCTTATCCCCAGAGAAACGAGTAAATTGTTTGTTTGAAAGAAGGGTAAGGTAGAGGGAAGTGCTACTTTATCGGCGAGAGTAAATAATTCTGTGGTAGGGTAGAGGTAAGCGCTGCCTACTGGAAAAGCAGGATTCTTGTGTAAAGGGACAAAGCTGTCACTTTGTTTAGCAAATCAGACTATGGAATTGTTTATTTGTTGTAACTAACGAAGAAAATAGCGAAAAGAAAAATTGCCGATAAATTTTGTAAAGGAGGGGTAAAGAGTAGAAGTGACGTGGAAAAGTGCCGCGCTAGGATTGGTTAGTGCACTAGTCACGTGAACACAGAGCAGGAGTGACGTAGAAAAGTGCCGCGCTAGGATTGGTTGGTTCGCGGACGGTGGGAATTGTTCTGATTGGTACGTTAGTGTGAATCGCGCTGTAATTGGTCGAAGTTCAGTACACAGAAACAGCGTTAGAGTAAAGAGAAAACAAATAGAAAACATGCCGTATTACGAGTATGAAAGGGAGAGAACGTCATGGACGACGAAATTGAAGAATTTCTTTAAGAAAGACAAAAAGGTTGTGACTAGAGAGGGACAAGTAATTCCTCCGCCGAAATCAGCAGCTTCACACATGATGCTGAAATATGGATATCATACGTGCATATGGTTGGACAATTGGGTAAAATATACCAAGAATGATGGAGCATTGGCTTTCCCTGAAAATGGTTCTTTTAATGTAGCGGTTTTACGGAATTTAAGAGAAAAGATGTTTAAATTGGAACCTAGACCTAGACCGACACAGTTTGAGGCTTTAACGGAATGGGAAGATGAGATGTACGAGCGAGAAAGATTCAGAGGAATGAAAGGTTATGAGTTTGTGCCCGGAAGATTGTGGGGAATGAATCATGAGGACAGAATAAAACGATGGAGATGTGCTAACATGACAGGAGGTTTGTTTCCAGCTTTTACAGTTGAGGAGGGGACTAAGAAAAAACGGACTGAGAAAAAGAAACATATAGAGAGAGAAAAGTATATGCATGAGAGCGAAACGGATGACGAATTGCTGGAAGATATATTAAATAGAAATCCACCTCCGTATCAGCAGAGTTCTACAGTGGTGACACCAAATGCGCCACCAATAGAGACTATGCGAAATAAAAGTCCGGAAAAGAGAAATGAGGTAAATAGGTCACAAGAACAAATGAGAACTTCTCAAAATGAGGGAATAGAAAGCGAAAATGCAAGCGAATTGGCAAGGACAACAAAAGAACTAACTGAGAAAATTAGAGAATTAACGAAAAATATGGAAGCAGTTACTGTGCCTGTAACAATAGGTCCAGTAATACCAGTTTTTGAGAATCAGAAAATTGATGAACGATCTTTGGTGATTCCCTTGAGTTCACAATTTCAGAGAGAAAAGGAAAGAATGGAAACAAGTCCAGGTACAAGCAATTTGGCTAGTGCTTACAGACCAAGTCCACCTGAAAATTTGACAATAAATGAGTGTAACGGTAGAAAAATACCTATGGTAACTGAATCTGCAACAGTGACACCTGAAAAGAGTGGAAATTGGACAGAAATAAATAGTACTCCCATAGGTCCGACTCCTGATGAGTTAAATGAGTGGATGAAAGCTTTTAAAATAAAAGAAACAGAAGAAAAACCATTAGATGTGATCAGATTGAAAATTGACATGGAAGAATTAATTCTAGGAACGATTGGTACTGAAAAGATAAAAAATTATCAGGATGATGAAATAATGTTTCTGTGCAAAAGTATAACATGGAGGGCAAAGAATTTACATGACAAACTAGAAGAAGTGGCTAGTGAGATTGGAATAGATTTTGCAAAAGTAAAAACATTGCAGAAACCATACAGAGTAGACTTTTGTGAAAAAGATATTGAAAATTTGAATACAGCAGGAAGGCTGACACAGATAAAGGAGTTGATTGTGTTGTTGAGAAAATGGGGTGATGTGGACAGGTGGAAGATTAGATGGACAAAGAAGAATGAGAAAAGTATAGATAAAGGTTCATTGGCTTTTATGATAACAGAAAAAGAACCTGTTGTTAAAGAATACCCTATGAGAGAAACTCCAGGTGGTAGTTACGTGCATGTTCCCTGGACTAGGCAGGACATCCTGTCATTTACAAATGACTTTCCAAAGTTAAGAGAGAAGCCAGTTGAGTGGTACCGACAAGTAGAAAGGTTTGTAAAGGTCTCAAAAGTGTTGTGGATAGATTTGGATGGATTGTTTGACATAGTGGTACCAACGGATCTGTGGTCAGAATGTAAGATTACGGTTGACTGGCCAACTACAGAATATCCAAGAGATCCTAAGACAGGAGCTCCAGGACCAGATGTGATGAAGAAATACGACAAGGTGATTACCTTTTTGAAGAATAAGATTCCTCCCAAAGAGACAGATTGGGTTAAGATTGATAGAACTACACAGGAAAGTAAGGAGTCTGTACATGCATATTATGAGCGACTGTTATTGGTTTTCAAGCAGTATAGTGGTTATGAGGAGTTGAGTGAAAAGGACATGAGTCATTTTGTATACCGATTTGTGTTTGGCCTGAAACAAGAAATAAGCGATATGATTAAGCAACATATGATAAACTGGCAGAATGGAAGTGTAGATGAGGTGCTGAGGTATGCTAAGTATTGTAGTGATGAAATAGAGAGTAAACAGCGTAAGTTGAAAGAAAAGGCAATGTGGGCACAAGTGAAAGTGGCAGAAAAACAAGAAGCCCAGTTGGACAATAATAATGGAAACGAATCAGGACAGAATAAGATGCGACCAAACATAGGTAAAGGAAAAGGTCAAGTGAGTCTAGAAGAGGCAAAGAAGAAATGGCCCTGTCATAATTGCGGAAAATTAGGGCATTGGAGAAATGAGTGTAAGTTCCCACCTAAACCTAATCCGGAACATCAATCATTAACTCCACAGGTGCAGAATGAGGTAGTTGTTCAACAAAGTCAGGTGCCACAACCACCACTTCCCAACACTGTTAACCAGCAAAGATACAGTACAGAAACAGGATTCTACGGAGGAGAGCAGGTAACACAGTTGCCGCGAGCAGCTAACATTTCTCAGTATTGGTTGCGTCAGAGTGAGGATGACCCGGATGAAAGTTTCTGACGGTGCGCAGGAGAGGGGAAAGAGTGCGTGCTTGGCGCAACTCTAGAGGTAGATCAGTCTGGTCCCTTTGTGGATGGAGAAGTGAATGGTGCAAACGTAACATTCCTTGTCGATACTGGAGCTACCCGTTCTACTGTTAGATCAGTGGAAATTCCAAACCTTCCTCTCTCAGGTGAATACATCCAAGTGGTAGGAGTAGCCAATCAGCAGATTAAAACCCCACTTACTGAATTGGTGGAAGTAAAAATTGGTTCTTTTAGCAAAATGCATAAATTTGTAGTGTGCGATTGTAGTCCTGTAAATCTTTTAGGTCGTGACCTTTTGTGCAAAATGAATTGCACAATTTATTGTACGCCAGATGGAATAGGTTTTCAGACTTCAGATGAAGATGTTTTGTACAAAGTAACATTGATGAATCAAGAACCTGAAACGAATGGTTTGTTTCCTGCATTTGATGCAGAAAAACTTCCAGAAGAACTGAAAAGTACAGTAAAAGAAAGTGTGTGGGATTTTACAGGAGAGGACATTGGATTAATGAGAGAAGTTGATCCCATAAAAGTAACAGTGAAAGAAGGGATAATTTATCCAAACACGCCACAGTACAAATTAACTCCAGAAATAATTGAAGGAATAACTCCTGTGATAAATAAGATGATTGAACAGGGAATTCTGAAAGAAATCATGAGCAGTCCATGTAATTCACCTATTATGGGACTGAAAAAGCCAAATGGAACATATAGAATAGTACAGGATTTGAGAAAGATCAACAAAATAGTTGTACCATGTTGTCCAATAGTGCCAAACCCTGCAGTAATTCTATATCAAATCCCACATGAAGCTGAGTGGTACACTGTGATAGATTTGTGTCATGCATTTTTCTCTATTCCTTTGCATCCAGATAGCCAGCCATTATTTGCATTCCGGTTCGGAGAGCGTATTTTGGCATGGTGCCGAATTCCACAGGGGTATACAGAAAGCCCCTCAATTTTTAATCAGATTCTAAAGAAATCTCTGGAAGATTTAAAAATGCCAGAAAAATCAGTGATGGTGCAGTATATCGATGACCTATTGGTGGCATCGAAAACTAAAGAAGCATGTGTAAGTGACACAATTGCTTTACTGAACCATTTGGAGAAAAGAGGACATAAAGTGTCCCCTTCAAAATTGCAGTTTTGTCAGAAAGAAGTCCAGTATTTAGGGCATAAAATTGAGAAAGGAGTGCGGAAAATAGCGACAGAAAGAGTAAGAATGATTCAAGGAATGAGAGCACCAATGACTCAAAGAGAGGTAAGAATGTTTTTGGGAATGGTTGGATATTGTCGACAGTGGATAAGTGGATTTTCGTTGATTGCAAAACCATTACAAAAATTGACAAAGAAAGATGTAAAGGACCCTTTTGAGTTAAACAAAGAAGAAATGAAATCTTTCAAAGAATTGAAAAAGAAACTGTGTGAGGCCCCTGCATTAGGCATGCCTGATTATGAGAAGGATTTTGAGTTGTACTGCAGTGAAAGAGATGGATGTGCATTTTCAGTACTGGTACAAAAACACGGGACCATGAAAAGGCCAATCGCTTACTTTTCAGCTGTTTTAGATCCTATAGCAAAAGCATTGCCTGGGTGTCTGAAAGCAGTTGCTGCTACTTGTGTAAGTCTGGAACAAAGTGAAGGTATAGTGATGGGGTATCCACTGAGAGTGTATGTTCCCCATTCAGTAGAAATTCTTTTGACAAGAACAAAAACACAGTACATGACACATAGTCGGCTGACTAAGTACGAAAAAGTCATCTTGAGTGCTGAAAATGTGACCATAGATAGATGCATAAATGTAAATCCTTCTACATCATTGCCAGATGAAGAGAGTATAATTGAACAAGACGAAGTAGATCATGATTGTCTGAATGTGCTGGAATATTGCACAAAACCAAGAGCTGACATAAAAGATGAACCGTTAAAGGAATCGGATTATGTCATGTTTGTAGATGGTTCATGTTTACGCACAAAAGAAGGAGTGTTAAGCGCAGCTTACGCAGTATGCACAGTGGCAACTGTGATGGAAGCGTCTTGTCTAAAAGGAGTTAGGTCTGCCCAAGTTGCAGAACTAATTGCTTTGATTCAAGCATGTAAATTGGGGAAAAATGTACGAATCACGATTGTGACCGATAGCCAATATGGTTTCGGCATCGTACACGATTTCGGACAGATTTGGTCACAAAGAGGATTTCTGACATCTGCAGGAACACCTATTAGAAACGGAGATTATGTTAAAAAACTGCTTGAGGCGATACAGTTGCCTAAACAAATAGCTGTAGTGAAGTGCAAGGCGCATAAGAAAAACGAAGACTACATAGCGGTCGGCAATAATTATGCTGATGAGATCGCTAGATATTGTGCGGAAAACATGGCGTCCCTGAACAAAAATAGAGAAAGGGAGCATGTCTCTTGTCCTTTGCTTTTCACTAATACTGTCGAAACATGGGATGAAGTAAGGCAGTTACAAGAAACAGCAAGAGATGAGGAAAAAGATTACTGGATAAAAGCAGGATGTAGAAGACAGGAAAATAATGGTGTGTGGGTATACAGAGATGAAAGACCAGTTATGCCTGATAGCATGATTGCAGACATGGCACGGATGTACCATGGACAAGCTCATATTGGGAGAGATGCAATGATCAGACTTTTTAGACAGACCTGGTATAATCCAAAATTCAGAGCCATTGCTGAAAGTCTTTGTCAAAGATGTCTTATTTGTCAACAGTTTAACCCAGGAAGAAAAACAGTAGTGAGTCTAGGAACAATAGGACGAGAAGGAGGTCCATTCACAAGAATACAGATGGACTTTATTGAAATGCCCCCTAGTAACAGATTAAGATATGTTCTAGTGGTCGTCTGTTTGTTCTCTCGTTGGGTGGAGGCATACCCCACAAGAAGGAATGATGGAACAACAGTGGCAAAACTTATGCTGCGAGAGTTCATTCCAAGGTATGGTTTTCCAGTCACGGTTGAGACAGATAGAGGAACACATTTCCAAAATGAGTTGATCCAATTGATTTGTGAAGCACTGAGTATTAAACAAAAACTACATTGTGCTTACAGACCAGAGGCTTCTGGGGTAGTAGAGCAGATTAATGGAACAATTAAAAACAGATTAGGAAAAATGTGTCAAGCTACAGGACTCAAATGGCCGGATGCACTGCCTCTTGTTCTGATGACCATCAGAAGCATCCCTGAAAAGAAAACGGGACTCAGTCCTCATGAGATGATCATGGGACGAGCAATGAGACAAGCACACGTACCCGTCAACAAGTTATTAACTATAACTGATGATCTAGTACTGGATTATTGCAAGGGACTGGCTGATGTGGTGCGTTCTGTGTTTCATCAGGTTGGACCGGATGCGACCACTCTTGAAAGAAAACCAGCCCACGACTTGAATCCAGGAGACTGGGTCCGCATAAAAGTCCACAAGAGAAGAAACTGTCTAGTTCCGCGTTGGGACGAGCCAAGACAGGTAATCCTAGTGACAACGACTGCCGTCAAGTGTGCAGGAGTGAAGAACTGGGTTCATGCCAGCCACACAATCAGAGTTCCAGAACCTACAGATCGACATGTGAGTCGGCGTCTGGAAGTGTGGGATAAAAGTTTAACGGCTGGGACAACAAAGATAAAGGAAAGGGTGCCAGAATTTGAAGATCGACCTGAAAGTCGACATCTGGAAACCCCAACTGTAAACACCTCTAGAGAAGAAGAGGAACAAGAAGAAGAAGAAGAAAGAAATTCAGAAATTCCAGAACTTGAAGATCGACCTGTAAGTCGACATCTGGAAATATCTGACACAACCTCAGGATCTGATGATTCAGCTGCAAACTGGGAAGAATTCCGAAAGAGAACTTGGGGTTATAAACCAATTAGAGAAGAAACTGAGCAAGAAATTGAGTTAGATGAACAACCAAGTACAAGTTATGGTGGAAATCCTTCAGAAACAATATTAATAGATGAAGTAGGGAAAGAAGTACACAAAAGGTTAGAAAATCGAGAAGAACCCCGAGGAGCAATAGGGACAGATAGAGAAACAGAAGAACAGGGAAATTTAGAAACAGAAAAGGAGAAAAACACCAAATCGGAAGAACACCGAGGAGGGACAGCAATAAGGGAAAACAAAAAGGAGAAGACAGATCCACCAGTAGGAGATGACGAGATTATAAGTTTCAAAATAAGAGACAATAGTGAGACAGTTGAAACAGAAACAGAAGAAAGTGGAGGAGAGGAAAAAGCAAAGACTGAATCAAGAAAAAGAAATTGGAAATCAGAAAGAGAAGAAAGAGAAGGTGAAGCCAAAAGGCCAAGAAAAGGAGATAATTGGCCCAACAGCTATGTAAGAAAATTGAGATATAGAATAATAAGAGCGGAAGACGAAGGTGCTGAACAAGTAAATGAAGTAACAAGTCAAAAGGGACAAGAAAAACCCAGTGGAAAAAGATTACAAAAGTCCAAAAGGACAAAGAAAGTGAATTCAAAATTTAAGTCACCTGAGTGGCTGTATATTGCACTAACTGATTACAAAGAAGAAGAAGAAAACACTCACGGAAACCAGAGACTGAGAAGTCGGATGGGCAAAGGTGAGATGCAACAAAACTGAAGTGAAAACTTATAGTGCTTCTGCCGGACATGACAATTTTACTGGATGTGACAAATCACCGGATGTGACAACGAAAGAATTCTGGAGAGAATTAAAAGAAAGTACCAAGCAAAGACTTTTTGAAAGCAGAGTGGCATCTAAGTCATTTCTGAGGTGTAGTGACACAATTTTCTGAAACTTAACAAATAGAAAAAGAAAAATGGAAAATAATAGGGATAGAAGAGATAAATGTGCATTTATAAAGAGATGGTGCAAAATGTGCTGCTTTTGTACAGGGTTATTAATGACCATATGGATAGTTTTAGCAATCACAATTCCTATTAGTGTAGCTGTGATAGAAGCAAAGAATGATACTAAACCAGAAAAAGAAACTAGTATTAAAGAACCAGTTATTTTAAGAAGTAGTGCAGAGTTGCATAAGGATAGGTCAGTAACAGATTTCTCAAAGAATGTTTTTACAAAGTTGTTGTATGAGTACGTAGAAACAATGGACGTAAGAGATTGTTATGTTTGTATGCAATTGCCTGCATCAGTATCAGAAGGTGTGACTTATCATCACCTACCTCTGACTTATGGAATAACATGTAGTGTAATAGCGAGTTTATTTTATAAAACAGGTAGATTAGAATCTTATTATACTGATATAGATAAGATTTTTGCAAACATTCCAGTAGTACCAGAACTTAACAAAGTAAAACCAGCAAAGGTTTTAGGAGAATTCTTTTTAGAACATAGAAAATTAACGTTAGAAGAAATAGTTAGTAACAACCTTACCTGTGAGTTAAAGAAAGAAGAAAAAGTATTTTTAGAAATGGTTGAAGAAAGAAGAATGAAATTTCAGAAAGAAGCAATAAAAGAGGAAGGAAAACGCTTATGGACGTTTGAGGAAGGAAATCATGAAGGGAAAAAGATAAATGCAGCAATGACATTAGACTGGCCGCAAACAGGAAAGTTGTGCATTAGGAGAAATAAGACAGTCTATGACAATTACTTTGTAGGTTCCAGTATCTGCCATGACAATTATCAAATTCTGGGAGGTTGGGGATTCAAAGGTGGAAAGGACCCAATATTTCCAGGTATCTATTATGTTTGTGGGAATAGAGCTTATTACAGGTTACCGGACCATTGGTATGGAACTTGCTATGTAGGCCTGGTCTTTCCAAAAATTTTTCACATGGACAGAGAAGAAAAGGGAACATACAAGATGATTAATAGATTTACACGTAGAAAGAGGGAAAGTTTTTCAGAAATTGTAGGTGATATTTTTGGGGCATTGATACCAGCAGTGGGAATATCTTTGAATGCATTTAAAATTCGGAAGTTATCCACAGTAGTAGATCGTTTGTCTACAGATACTGCGGGAGGGTTCTTAATGGTAAATACCGAAATGGTTGCCATGAGAGCTATGGTGATGCAAAATCGGCTTGCCCTTGATATTCTTTTGGCAAAAGAGGGTGGAGTCTGTGGAATGTTGAAAGTCCAACATTGTTGTACTTACATTCCTGATAACAGTGAAAATATACAGAAGTATATTACAAATATTACAAGTTTGCACAAAGAATTAGTTCCACTGGAGGTTGAAAGTGTTTTGGGAAAACTTGGTAGAGGGTTTTCCTCAGTAGCGAATTGGTTAACTAGAATGAGTAGACTAATGATAGGGAAAGTTATAATAGTAGCAACTATAGTAATATTGTTAGCCATGATATTGAAAATAGTAATAACATGTATAAAGAGAAAAGTAAGACAGAATAAGATAAGAAGAAATAACAGATTAATGAGAGAAAGAGAGAGAGAAATGGGTGAAATTGAGTTGGAGAAAATGAAAGAAAGCATGTACAAAGAGACTAAAAGGCAAGATGAAGAAGAAACAGATGTATAAATAACAGAAAGCAAAGGATGAAAGACATGCTGCCTGAAAAGAAGTATGACTTGGGTTTTATGTGGTGATTTAAAAATCACCAAAGGGGGGATTGATGGAGCAGGGAAAATAAAAATTTTAACCCCTAACAAATTTTATAATTAATTAAATAAAATGTTCGTTTAAATGTATTAATCAACACTGTATGTGTGGGAATGGTAATATGCCAATGTGTGTGCTAAATAATCTATTAATGAATGTCCGTGTGTCTAATTATAACGTAAAAATAAATGCGTAATAATAAAAATAAATGCATGATATTGTGCTTCATAGAAATAAAACGTGTCGTTGCAAAAACAATAGTGATGGTAAGTAAGGAACAGCTTAAATGTTGCTTTCTGCTAGGTAACAACTAATTGGGGTACGTAGACGACGGGAGGGAAACGAAAGGGCTATTTTTCTCTATTTTAATTATGTTTTGTTTGCCTCAAATTAGTGCTTCTAAAGTATAACCGAATGGCGAGATAAAATGGCCGCCAGTGGGAAGATGTGCGCAGGCGCAAGGGAACCCATGACACGTGATGAAATGGGAGAAAGCGAGCTCGTGGTTTAACAGAGAGGCTAAGATGCAAGTAATGGTCAAGGCTGATGTGACCTAATTGAACTGATAGCGTGCCGTGATGATCAGCAAGAGCCCGTGGGAAACAAGTCAAGAGAAAGGACAATGACTGCGGAGTTCTCAAATGTGTCGAAAGAAGTTACAAATGAACTGATCGAATCGGATGGAAATGTTTAAGCGTATGGGAAAGGAAATGATCCAAGGACCCTTGAATCCAAGAGAACTTGATTAAAGAATGAATAAGCTGACATGCATGGACCAATGAAAGAAAAGCGTGATATTAATGTTGCAACAGTTAGTTAGCAAAGTTAGAATTAGGGTATAAGAGGGCCTACTCTTAGTGGGAGGGGGTCAGAGTTCCAGTCAAGAGAGTTGATGTCAGTCGTGGTTGCAGTCAAGAGAAAGGAGAGGAGTTGAAGAGTCGTGTTGATGGCTTCCAGTGCTGGGTGGTCCTGATCGATCCCTTACTGAGCGGGAGATGCTGAAAGACTGTTAGAGGAGACGGGTTGCAGGTAGCTGATGCTGACGAGCTGAAGTTGCTGTTGCTGTCTTAATTTTACAGTTGAGTATGAGAATCAGGCTAATTCTAATTCCTAACTTAGGTTAGAAATCATTAGGCTAAATTAGGAAGTTAGGCAGGTAATTAGGGTTTTGGCTTCATGACAAAATTTCCTTTCTGCAATAAATTGATTATGCTTAATAAAATTGTGAATTTAAGAATGAATAATTGAATAAAGTATTAAAATTCTTTTCATGCTTTAAAATTTATATAAAATTTAAGATTCTTTAAACCCAAAATGACTCAGTGGTTATTTTCCTAAATGATTGTGACATAAGTAATTGGTTATTGTGATTCAGCTGGTCTTAATCACTATGAACTAATTTCTTAAATGAATGATTCATCGACAAACAATAAGCAGGAATATCTTAAGAAATAACTAAAAGAAAGGGACAAAATAAGGTAATAAGATATCCTGGCTCTTCCAGCGGTACATAAAATGGTGTTCTCCATTTAGTTCTCATGCTTCTCCTAGGAGTACAAAATTTCACAAAGGTGTAAAGGAAATCCAGGAGTGTGCGTGTGTGTTAGACGATGTTTATGGGCCCCATCGTCATGTGGTTATGAGAAATATAGTTTGCCCCTGGATGACCTATAAGTAACCTAGGAGGAGAATAGTTTTTATTGTACGCGCTGCATCACTGTTTCCGGCCAAGCTCCGGGTAGTGGCTGAAGGAAAAACGTGGTTTTTCAACTCCCCTGAAGAAGCCTGGGAGTGGTTGGAGGGGTGGAGGACAGCGGGTAAAGCGCGATCCATCCCCCACCGACAGAAAAGTGACAAGGAGTGGCGACAACCGAGACATCAGCAAGAAGAGGAATTGCCAGGGGACGGAAAATGATGCAAAGCCTCTCAGTCATAGCTGGAGTCAAAGCTGCACTGGAGAAACTATGCGATACTATAGGACCAAATTTGATACAAGGAACAAATGGACAACCCAGACGAAGGTTGGTCGTTTGGGAACTGTAGAGTTGGGTGGAACTGCGCAACTCAGGACTGCCCACTGTTTATTTGGGGACAAGTTGCAGGAAGGGTCGAAGATCCTGTTGGACCCCAACGACATAGCTGTAAACTGGTAAAGTTATTGTATGATTGGGAGAGAGGGCTGTGGAGGGTGAGCCACCGGCAGAGACACCCTCCCCAACAGTAAGTTATGAGGGTTGGGATACACAGGCACTCTGCAAAGTTGGGGGGGGGCATTTTTAAGTCCACAATGCAGGGGAGCGAGGGGGAGGGAACTAGTTTTTTTGGTTGGGTTAGCAGAGTTTCTAGATACACAAAATGGTTTTTAGTAGTGATAATGCAAGGTACATGTCTCAAGAAATTAACAGCTGCAATACAGGATGTCGTCCGAAGGGCCCTGAAGGTAAAGGTAAAGCGACCTCCCGACAGGGTGTCCTTAGAAACACTCCCTGGAGAGGCTTGGGCAGATACACAGTAACATGATCAGGGATAAACCCGCTTCTAAATTGAAAATCCTATCATGGAATGTCAACGGCCTAGGAGATAAAAATTAAAAGAAGGGTGGTATTGCAATACTTGAAACGTCAAGCACCTAACGTAGTATTACTACAAGAAACACACATACAGGGGAACTCTTACTGTGCGCTTAATAGATGGGGTTATAAATCAGCGGACCACTCAGGCTACACCAGGGGCTCAAGAGGAGTTGCTATCCTACTCCGCAAATCATTTCCATTCACGATACAAAAAGTTACACGTGATTCACGGGGGTGCTCTGTAACACTGTCGGGACACTGGGATGGTCGACTTTTATACATTATATCCCTCTATATTCCCCCAAGATTACATACCTCCACTCTCGCCAACCTAGGTTCACACATTATCAGTTTGCCACAGAGGGAACTACTGATTGGAGGAGACTGTAATGCTGCCATTAATGGAGTTATAGATCGCTGGCCAGCCAGACAGTACGATGCCTCAGGAAAGGCCTTAGCTGAGTTCTTGTCGGCCATGGGCCTTGTTGATGTTTGGCGAATGCGCAGCCCTCTAGCCCATCAGTATACCTTCCACTCAGTGGCCCATGGAAGTTTATCCCGTATAGACTATGGGGCCGATTCCGATCTCGGTCGGAGGCGCACCCAATACCATTCGGTCGGGAAAAAAGCCATGCGAAAGCCTGTTTCCCGACCGATCCGTACAGTACACCGAACGAGCAAGTACGATGCGAAATCGCCGACCGACTCGTCCGGGTGTCCCGACCGCTCCGACCGACTCGCTCCCGGCTCGAACTGCACCGACCGACTCGCTCGGACTCGACTCGCACCGCGCAATGGAGACGTTCCCCGGCCGGGTAAGTACGATGCGCGCCGCAAGCAGTCCGACCGAGCCGCGCACTCCGGCTCGAAAGAGCAGTCGGAGCCGTACTTTGGGGGTCCGTGTCGGACCCCCCTGTACGCGTAGCCGCGCGAGTCGCACACAGGGGGGACCCATGGGTCCCCCCTACCTGTGCGTGTATGGCGCGAATCGCTTCGCCGCGTACCCGCTGTAGGGGGCGCACTTGTCCGCATCGCACCCATTGAGTCAATGGGAGCCCGCGTACGCGTTGTACGACAGGCTCCCATTGACTTCAATGGGAGTCCGACCGACTCGTGTCCGATGGCATACGTGCGCATCGTACTCGTTCGGTCGGACTGCACGGGTCCGATTCGGTCGGAAATCTCTCCGGGTCCGGCTCGGTCGGAGAGATTTCCGGCCAGAATCGGAATTGACCCCTATATGTTTGGAGTGGAGGGACAACTCCCGCTGTTCGGTGAGGTGGTCCACCTCCCCAGAGGCACCTCCAATCATTCTCAACTTAGTGCAATATATGGGGGAGCAACAGTATTTAAGAGCAGCCGGATGACGATTAACCCCTGGTACCTACAAGTGCCATCCATTAGAGCAAGCTTAATGAAAGCAACGAAAAACTACTTCAAAGAAAATAAGGAGTCAGTGGACTCAGCCCAAACTATATGGTAGGCCTACAAGGCAGTTATCAGGGGCCAATGAATCTCCTTAATATCCGGCCTCAAAAAGGAAAGAGAGAAACAGTTGATAGCGATAGAAGAGGAAATCCAGAAGCTAGAATCGGAGATGCTGCTGTTAGTCTCCCCAGACATACAACGTAGATAACAAATCAAGCAGAGAGAGTACAGAGATATTGCTGAAGAGTACAGAACCGCGCATCTCAACATCGAATTTATGAGGTGGGAGATAGAGCGGGTAAATTGCTGGCATGGCTAGAAAAGAAGGAAACAACCTCCAGATGGGTATTTGAGATCACCCCAGACACTGGCATACCACTGAAAGATAGGCAAGAAATAGTAGTAATAGTTTCTTAATGAAAATCGTAGTGATGCGATTGGCTCCATTGCTACACAAGTTAGTCCATCCTGATCAATCAGGATTTATGCCAGGAAGAAATACCGTGCTCAACCTCCGACGTCTTCATGGCATGTTGGGAAGAGCTAACACTATTAGGGAAGAAGCAATCGTAATGTCCCTATACGCTAAAATGGCATTTGATATGATAGAATGGCCCTTTTTATTTGCGGTTTTAGAGAAATTTAGGTTTGGGGAAAAAATTGGCGTGGGATAGACTTCTATATTTGGAGCCCATAGCACAGGTCATAGTCAACGGAGGTAGATCTAAAGTCTTCAAATTGTAAAGAGGGACGAGGCAAGGTTGTCCCCTCTCCCCATTGATCTTTGCCCTAGTCTTGGAGCCATTGGCAGTGTGGATAAGAGGCGACCCGCTTATTAGGGGACTTAAATGGATGGAAGATTGGGAGGATAGAATCTCCCTCTATGCTGCTGACATTCTCCTTTATCTGGCAAGCCCCTATTCCTCTCTACATAGGGTGCTGCATATTTTTTACTCTATTTCAGAAAAACTCAGGATATACAATAAACTGGGACAAGTCGGTTCTGTATGTTATCTGGGGACCACGCCCTCAGCTTCCCAGATCCTGTACGGTGCAAATTACTACGTAGGTGTTTCTATACTTGGGGGTCTATGTTACCAAAGACCCGGTGGTCTTCTATGACTCTGCCCATGTCGCTATTGGGTAGAGCTTCCCTATATAAAATGATGGCACTCCCCTGTTTTGTCTATATTCTACAAAATACGCCCTATTTAGTACCCCCAACATACTTTCACGCTGTTGAGGCGAGATACGGACGCTTCTCTGGGATGGAGGAACCCCGCGAATAGCACAAAATAAGCTGATCAAGGACTGGTATGACGACGGGATCACCCTCCCGGCACTCCAATATTACTATTGGGCAGCACAATTAACAGTGGTTAACTGATGGGTTCCTCTGGAGCAGACCGAACCAGCCTATAGACTGGATAGGCACAACATGAGACCGGGAGGTTTCCTCAGGGCCCTCTATGGCGGGAGACAAACTTTCACCTGCATACATCCCAACATCGACAACGATTAAAATCTGGCATAGGGCGTTAGCGTCTTTGGGATGGAAAGGCAAGATTACTCTGTCCACACCGTTGTGGGATTCACTATGTTTGGGACTGTTGGTGCATCAACCAGGCTTTGATAAATGGGACTGCATAGGACTCTCCAGCATGGGAGACCAATGGAGGGGAGGGAAGATTATGCCCTTTGCAGACCTCCAGAGGGAATTTGAGCTATCCTCAACAGAAATCTTCCGTTACCTTCAGATACAACATGCACTATCAAGAGCAATCCCAATTGGAACAGTTCTCCCGGACTCCTCCCCGTTGGAGGATAGACTCCTTGATGACTACCTTAGAGATAAGGCAATATCATTGACGTACCGGAAATTGCTTTACAATTCACCTGATACCTTAGAGAAAGTCCGTGCAAAGTGGGTGGAGGACTTGGGAACCCTCACTGATGAAGAGTGGCAGGAGGCGCTTGCATCCCCGCGAGAGGTAGCCATACGCTCCCGATTCAAATTAGTCCAATTAAAAATGTTGCACCGAACATACTATACTAGCACTACACTGGCTAAAATGAGTAAAATTGAATCATCACAATGTCCTAGGCACTGTGGACAGACAGGTACATTCCTACACTTATGGTGGGACTGCTCGAAGATACTAGAATATTGGAAAAAATATTACTACATGTATGCTTACAGTGTGTGGAGGAAAGATAGAGATTTCACCCCAGTGGTGTTTATTAAACATTTGGGGAAAAACAGACCTAACAGCGGGAGAAAGAACCTGAGTCACATTAGGCTTTACAGTGGCTAAGCGCAACATTGCGAAAGGAAATGGAGGGCAGATTCTGCGCCTGCATTTGGAGATTGGAAAACCGACATGGATTGCTGTATGCAGGCTGAGAGGGTGGTATATGAAGGTAGAAGCTGCCCGCAAAAATGGAAAAGAATATGGGGGAAATGGAATACAACTAGAGGGTTGCTCTGTCTGCCTGTTAATACCAACTCCCCACTCGAAGAGGACTAACAGCACAACACAATGAGAATAAATTGTGTAATCTCTATTAATGGGAAGGGAGGTAAATTCCAGTGTGGTATAAATTTATTTGCATAGTTAATTAAAACCGTTGCAAAACAACAACATTTTCATAAAATCAAACAAATATATACATATACAACTCATTCCTTCATGATTCTTATATTTAAAAACCTGCTGAACATTTTCTATAAATAAGCAGCTTTACCAACAAGTTATCTAATCTCTGTCCAAGTGCTGCGGGGAGCATTCCAATAGGTCAAGAAAGTTTCCGCCAAGCATTGGCATACCCATCTGGCCTTGGCAGATCCACCCTTGTAAGAAGACTAGCAGCTCCATGCAGCTTGCCCTCAGGTGCTGTACTATCTAACCATCACGTACTTCAGATACAAAGTTCTTATTGTGTATAAAAAAGCTCATTGATGCGCCTCTGGAAATTTGCCCATGGATTTACTGGCTAGGTTCCTTATGTCAGCATTCAGGCATTTTTCTTTCGCACAGTCTCAAAAACGTCACTAGACTGCAGTTTCATTGTGGATCATTGGGTGCGAAGCATGCCAGCAGAGCTTGCCTCCTGGTGCGAATCCCCCATTGGTTGAAGTGTTGCTTCAAAAGTTGTTTCCGTTCCTTAAGAAGTTTTTTTGCAGGAGCACAGTAAATGCAGCAGATCTTCAGGTGCTGATCCACATAAGCGGCATGCAGAGCCCGCTTTCTCTCTTAGCCAGGGTGGAAGATGTTGTGTACAGGGTAGCAGCCCCACAGCCCATCACACAGGAGGAAGTGAGGAAAGCATTGGCGAGTGGGAAAAGGGGCAAAGCGGCCGGCCCGGATGGGCTTCCAATTGAATTATATCGATCACTTGGAGAGAGTTTAATTCCAACAATAACCCTTCTTTTCAATAAAATCTTCATGGACGGAATTAGCCCACCGGTAACATGGAATGACGCTACTGTAGTCCTCATCCTGAAACCGGGTAAAAACCCCTCCAGCTGTGGGTCCTATCGGCCCATTTCGCTTTTGAATGCCGACTATAAAATCTATACAACCATTCTGGCTACTAGATTGGGGGAGGTGGTTGGAGACATTCTTCACCCCGACCAAAAGGGGTTTAGAAAGGGAGACAGCAGACCTCACCTACGACTTGGTCGGTGCAATAGACATCGCCTCTACTTATTCACTCCCCCTCGCAGCCTTGACTCTAGATGCCACCAAGGCTTTTGATAGAGTAAATTGGATTTACCTATCGGAAGTCATGGAGAAATTCAATCTGGGCGAAAGGTTTTGCCGTGCTATACAGTTGATATATAAATCCCCATCGGCTAAGCTCCTGGTGAATGGTTGTCTTACAAAGACATTTGGCATAACCAGAGGAACCCGACAGGGTTGCCCTCTCTCCCCCCTGTTGTTCGATATATATATCGAACCATTTGCACAGAAATTAAGGGATAACCCTGAAATAGAATCCTTTAGACATGGGGATTGGGAGAGAAGGGTAGCCCTGTATGCGGATGATATTCTGATATTGTCAGCAGACCTAGAAAGAACTCTCCCGGTAGTAATTAAACTGGCGGAGGAGTTTGGTAAGGTCTCCGGATACGAGGTAAATGCTGGCAAGACAGAAGCCATGACTTGGAACATCCCGCACACTGTCTATCAGACAAGTTGCAGTATGCGTTACCTTGGGGTCACAATTACCCAGGATATTAATAAACTGGCAGATACCAATCTATCGCGAGTCCTCCGCGACTGCCAAAAACAAATGAAGTCATGGGTGCACCTCCCCATGTCCATTCTGGGGAGGGTTAATTTAGTCAAAATGTCTATACTGCCTAAGGTCACTTTTCTTTTTAATACAATCCCTCTCCATTTTGATAAAGACACAATAGGAAAATTCCAACGAGAAATAAATTCCTTTATCTGGGTATATAGATCTACCAGAATAGCATGGAAGAAACTAAGGCGTAGGAGAGAGAAAGGGGGGTTGGTGTTACCTGATTTACAATATTATGCTTGGGCATTTCAACTCACTCACTCTCGTATGCTATTGAAAACGCCAAGGGATAAAGCGAGTGGAGCTATGTTTTTGGCCATGTTGAAAGGGGCGGGGCTGCCAGCAGAAGGGTTTATGTTTAAATTTGGAGATCAAAAATTCTTTAAAAAAATCAAACTTAAGGTCCTGCAGGGTTTCGCCAGAATATGGGTAACGCTAAGGAAGGTGACAGGTCTCAGTTACTTCTCTAAACTGGCACCACTTTGGGACTCCCCAGGTTCCCCAGAATGCCTTCGTGATAGGCTGGCGATCCCACTTAGAGACGCTGGATTTATATATATCGAACCATTTGCACAGAAATTAAGGGATAACCCTGAAATAGAATCCTTTAGACATGGGGATTGGGAGAGAAGGGTAGCCCTGTATGCGGATGATATTCTGATATTGTCAGCAGACCTAGAAAGAACTCTCCCGGTAGTAATTAAACTGGCGGAGGAGTTTGGTAAGGTCTCCGGATACGAGGTAAATGCTGGCAAGACAGAAGCCATGACTTGGAACATCCCGCACACTGTCTATCAGACAAGTTGCAGTATGCGTTACCTTGGGGTCACAATTACCCAGGATATTAATAAACTGGCAGATACCAATCTATCACGAGTCCTCCGCGACTGCCAAAAACAAATGAAGTCATGGGTGCACCTCCCCATGTCCATTCTGGGGAGGGTTAATTTAGTCAAAATGTCTATACTGCCTAAGGTCACTTTTCTTTTTAATACAATCCCTCTCCATTTTGATAAAGACACAATAGGAAAATTCCAACGAGAAATAAATTCCTTTATCTGGGTATATTGATCTACCAGAATAGCATGGAAGAAACTAAGGTGTAGGAGAGAGAAAGGGGGGTTGGTGTTACCTGATTTACAATATTATGCTTGGGCATTTCAACTCACTCACTCTCGTATGCTATTGAAAACGCCAAGGGATAAAGCGAGTGGAGCTATGTTTTTGGCCATGTTGAAAGGGGCGGGGCTGCCAGCAGAAGGGTTTATGTTTAAATTTGGAGATCAAAAATTCTTTAAAAAAATCAAACTTAAGGTCCTGCAGGGTTTCGCCAGAATATGGGTAACGCTAAGGAAGGTGACAGGTCTCAGTTACTTCTCTAAACTGGCACCACTTTGGGACTCCCCAGGTTCCCCAGAATGCCTTCGTGATAGGCTGGCGATCCCACTTAGAGACGCTGGATTTAAAGTGTGGGGAGACTTAGTCAGCAATGAAACATTTATTTTATGGGAGGATCTAACAATGAGAGTGAGTAGTGGCCTCTCAAGATTTAAATATATCCAGTTACATAGCTGGGTACAGTCCCAGTTCAGAAAGGAAAAAAGTATTGGTGAGGGAACCAGTTTGGAGCAACAGCTTGTGGAAAGGCCAGTAGGTAAAAAGGAGGTCTCCTATTGGTATTGGGCCATAGAAGAGAAGGTGGACGGGGAATTCAAGCTGGCTGATGAGCTGTGGGGTGGATTGTTGCCTAATGAACAGTGTGACCATCTATGGCAGGAATCTTTCAAAATCCTCTTTAACATAGTGAAACCAGCATGGTTGAGGAGGAATCACTTATTCACGGCTCATCGTGCATACCTATCCCCCCTCAGGTTATCAAGAATTGTTAAAGGCTCTCAAATCAGCTGTAAAAAATGCGGATTGGTAGAAGCCTCGGACCTCCATATGTTTAGAGACTGCCCCTCCATCCAGGCATTCTGGGAAGATGTACAAAAAACATTGGAGAGTATACTGGGAGTGACAATTCCAAGTGACTTAAAGCTAATAATCTTTGGCTTAAATACCCAGGTACCAGGACCAGCTAGACTCCTTTTATTTTATTCAATCTTACTGGCAAGAAGACAAATCTGTAGACATTGGGTAGACCCTGTACCTCCGAAACACTCGGATTGGTTGACTTCTTTGTATGAAACATCCAAAATGGATATGGCCAGAGTATGCAGCAGGAAAAAGATCGCATACTGGGACTTGTTGTTGCAGTGGAGGTGATTTGTTTTAGTTTTTTTCCCTTTTTGGTCCAATGATTATGCCAACTGGGCACTCCTTGGACCAAGCAGGATATGCCCATGGATTAAGGGGCATCGAGAAGGTCCATAGGGTCTTTTAGACCAATCTGGAGTGATACCTAACCTCCCTATATCGATGGGAAGTGGCTTTTCGGTCTGAAAACACACCCCTTCGGGCTGATGGTATCGAGAGAATCCGAGGAAATAGCCCATGTCATCTTAGCCTATTGAAAAGGGGAATGTACAGAAGGTCTGCACACTATGGGTACTGGCGAATGAGGATAAAAAAAAAAGGGTAGCAGCCCCAGTCTGTACTTTATAAAGGCAACTTTTATATTTTTGAAGTTTGAAGTAGGCTTGAGGGGTCAACTCTGTATATGACTTCAATGTCATCCAACTGTGGGCCCTTTTTGTCAGTGAGGCCTTGTCCTCCAGCCAAGAAAGATGTTTCACTGTCTTCCAGACTAGTTTTTTAAAAATGGTATTAGTTGTTGATGTTTCCCATAGCTGACATAGCCCCATCCTATTTAAACTGCTGTAAAGATATGTCGCAGCGGATGTTGTGGTGTGTTGTTGTATCTCCTTCCATAGTTGTTCGCCTAATGTGCCATGCGGAGCTTTTCGCACTTTATCCCACGCAATAATAAAGGCCCCTTGTCTTGCAACTGTTTGTTTTTGAACGCCAAATTCAAGCCTAATTTGCGCAGGCGAGGTATGTTTGGGCAGCCCAAAGATGACCCTATATGCTGTTGTTACTGTGGCATCGAGTGTTTTTGTGTCTCTGCCTTTCTGGGCCTCGCTGACATAGGTGATTGTTGGCAGCAGCTTTGCCCAAACCACCTCAATCAAAGGGAGGATCGATGGTCCCGTCAATTTAGAATTTAGCGATTTAAGAGTGGTAGCCAGTACTAGGCCTTTATGCCTGATGCTGTTCTTCTGTGCCAAAAAGCGTCCCCCTATATCCAACTTCACACCCAGATATTTGTATTCCGCTGTATCCTCAATTTTAGTTTCTCCCCAAAACCAAGCTCCAGTTTCTCTCCTTTTTTTCCTGATTATCATAGTTCTTGTTTTGTCCAGGTTGATCGTTAGATCATTTGCTTTAGAGAAGTCCCGCGTTGCATTTAAAAGATGTTGTAGCCCTACTTTTGTTTTACTAATCAGGACTATATCGTCCGCGTACAGGAGGCAGGGTATCAAGATGTCTCCTAGTTTTGGGGCGTGTGAATTGCGGCTGATTAGAAGTGGTACTAAGTCAGCTATATATAGGTTGAAGAGAGTCGGTGCTAAGACACAGCCCTGTTTCAGACCTTTTTTCGTAGGAATACGCCTCGACAGGAAAGTACCATTGCCCAACTTCTCCTGCAACCATGCGTCTGTATGCAAGTTTATTAGCAGGTTTAGTAAGGGCTGTGGCAGCCCCCATCTGTACAGTTTGGACCATAATTTAGTGCGGTTGACGTGATCAAATGCGGCCTTATAGTCAATAAAGCATAAGTATAGAGGTGTCCGTGCAGCCTCTGCCTTGTCCATGAGCATTGCCATGCTTAGTATGTTGGTTATTGTCCCGACTGATTTTACAAATCCAGTCTGTTGTAAAGGAATTGCAGATCTTTCTGTGGCCCATGCCTGGAGATCCTCTAGTTAATGTACCAGCAAAATATTTTGCCTCATTATCTAATAAAGCCACTAAACGATAATTTTGTGGTATCGACTTTTCACCAGATTTATGAATTGGGGAAATGATTGATCCTTTCCATGTTTAGCATCCTAATTTCTCTAAAGAGTGGTTCCAATGCTTCTGCCCAGAAGGTTGCCTCCTGTTTGTATGATACTAGTGGTATTCCATTAGGGCCAGGGGCACCTTCCCTTCTCCCCTTGCCAATCTGCCGTTTAATTGTAGCTATATGAGATGATTGGAGATCCTCAGATGAAAAACCTCCCCTTGTTATCCCAAAATCGGTGGGTTTATTTCCAGCACCGGCCTTAATTGTCATTTGGCATTCTGGTTCATTTTGGGTATTTTGGTCCTGCTCACTGAGCTCAATGCTTTGTTGGAAATGCAAAAGAAACAATTGATGGACGGAATGCTGGACAATGCAAACATTCACCCCCAGTCACAAAGATCTGGGTTAAATCCATCATTCTTTTGCTCAACACACCACCCCAGTTTGGACCCAGCCATATGCAAATCAGTCTTGACCCTCTTCCTTGTGGGAACAGTCCAGCCCGAACTGCCAAGCCAGGTCCTCCCTGGACCGGAAACAAGCATCCTGGGACCGGTTTCAGGGCATCACCCTTCTTCAGCCAGGCTAGCTTGAATCCAGGGGTGTAGTGAGCACGGGACCCACGTCTGGGCATACCCTTCCCACTTAGGGCGACAAATGCAAAAGAAACAATTGATGGACGTAATGCTGGACAATGCAAACATTCACCCCCAGTCACAAAGATCTGGGTTAAATCCATCATTCTTTTGCTCAACACACCACCCCAGTTTGGACACAGCCATATGCAAATCAGTCTTGACCCTGTTCCTTGAGGGAACAGTCCAGCCCGAACTGCCAAGCCAGGTCCTCCCTTGACCGGAAACAAGCATCCTGGGACCGGTTTCAGGGCATCACCCTTCTTCAGCCAGGCTAGCTTGAATCCAGTGGTGTAGTGAGCACGGGACCCACGTCTGGGCATACCCTTCCCACTTAGGGCGACAAATGCAAAAGAAACAATTGATGGACGGAATGCTGGACAATGCAAACATTCACCCCCAGTCACAAAGATCTGGGTTAAATCCATCATTCTTTTGCTCACCACACCACCTCAGTTTGGACCCAGCCATATGCAAATCAGTTTTGACCCTGTTCCTTGTGGGAACAGTCCAGCCCGAACTGCCAAGCCAGGTCCTCCCTGGACCTGAAACAAGCCTCCTGGGACCGGTTTCAGGGCATCACCCTTCTTCAGCCAGGCTAGCTTGAATCCAGTGGTGTAGTGAGCACGGGACCCACGTCTGGGCATACCCTTCCCACTTAGGGCGACAAATGCAAAAGAAACAATTGATGGACGTAATGCTGCACAATGCAAACATTCACCCCCAGTCACAAAGATCTGGGTTAAATCCATCATTCTTTTGCTCAACACACCACCCCAGTTTGGACCCAGCCATATGCAAATCAGTCTTGACCCTGTTCCTTGTGGGAACAGTCCAGCCCGAACTGCCAAGCCAGGTCCTCCCTGGACCGGAAACAAGCATCCTGGGACCGGTTTCAGGGCATCACCCTTCTTCAGCCAGGCTAGCTTGAATCCAGTGGTGTAGTGAGCACGGGACCCACGTCTGGGCATACCCTTCCCACTTAGGGCGACAAATGCAAAAGAAACAATTGATGGACGTAATGCTGCACAATGCAAACATTCACCCCCAGTCACAAAGATCTGGGTTAAATCCATCATTCTTTTGCTCACCACACCACCTCAGTTTGGACCCAGCCATATGCAAATCAGTTTTGACCCTGTTCCTTGTGGGAACAGTCCAGCCCGAACTGCCAAGCCAGGTCCTCCCTGGACCTGAAACAAGCCTCCTGGGACCGGTTTCAGGGCATCACCCTTCTTCAGCCAGGCTAGCTTGAATCCAGTGGTGTAGTGAGCACGGGACCCACGTCTGGGCATACCCTTCCCACTTAGGGCGACAAATGCAAAAGAAACAATTGATGGACGTAATGCTGCACAATGCAAACATTCACCCCCAGTCACAAAGATCTGGGTTAAATCCATCATTCTTTTGCTCAACACACCACCCCAGTTTGGACCCAGCCATATGCAAATCAGTCTTGACCCTGTTCCTTGTGGGAACAGTCCAGCCCGAACTGCCAAGCCAGGTCCTCCCTGGACCGGAAACAAGCATCCTGGGACCGGTTTCAGGGCATCACCCTTCTTCAGCCAGGCTAGCTTGAATCCAGTGGTGTAG
Source organism: Calotriton arnoldi (assembly GCA_963921515.1). Taxonomy (NCBI): domain Eukaryota; kingdom Metazoa; phylum Chordata; class Amphibia; order Caudata; family Salamandridae; genus Calotriton; species Calotriton arnoldi. The sequence goes on along the minus strand of CAWUFW010002153.1, from coordinate 846,947 downwards.
TGAGCACGGGACCCACGTCTGGGCATACCCTTCCCACTTAGGGCGACAAATGCAAAAGAAACAATTGATGGACGTAATGCTGGACAATGCAAACATTCACCCCCAGTCACAAAGATCTGGGTTAAATCCATCATTCTTTTGCTCAACACACCACCCCAGTTTGGACCCAGCCATATGCAAATCAGTCTTGACCCTGTTCCTTGTGGGAACAGTCCAGCCCGAACTGCCAAGCCAGGTCCTCCCTTGACCGGAAACAAGCATCCTGGGACCCGTTTCAGGGCATCACCCTTCTTCAGCCAGGCTAGCTTGAATCCAGTGGTGTAGTGAGCACGGGACCCACGTCTGGGCGTACCCTTCCCACTTAGGGCGACAAATGCAAAAGAAACAATTGATGGACGGAATGCTGGACAATGCAATCATTCACCCCCAGTCACAAAGATCTGGGTTAAATCCATCATTCTTTTGCTCAACACACCACCCCAGTTTGGACCCAGCCATATGCAAATCAGTCTTGACCCTGTTCCTTGTGGGAACAGTCCAGCCAGAACTGCCAAGCCATGTCCTCCCTGGACCGGAAACAAGCATCCTGGGACCGGTTTCAGGGCACCACCCTTCTTCAGCCCGGCTAGCTTGAATCCAGTGGTGTAGTGATCACGGGACCCACGTCTGGGCATACCCTTCCCACTTAGGGCGACAAATGCAAAAGAAACAATTGATGGACGTAATGCTGGACAATGCAAACATTCACCCCCAATCACAAAGATCTGGGTTAAATCCATCATTCTTTTGCTCAACACACCACCCCAGTTTGGACCCAGCCATATGCAAATCAGTCTTGACCCTGTTCCTTGTGGGAACAGTCCAGCCCGAACTGCCAAGCCAGGTCCTCCCTGGACCGGAAACAAGCAACCTGGGACCGGTTTCCAGGGCACCACCCTTCTTCAGCCAGGCTAGCTTGAATCCAGTGGTGTAGTGAGCACGGGACCCACGTCTGGGCATACCCTTCCCACTTAGGGCGACAAATGCAAAAGAAACAATTGATGGACGGAATGCTGGACAATGCAAACATTCACCCCCATTCACAAAGATCTGGGTTAAATCCATCATTCTTTTGCTCACCACACCACCCCAGTTTGGACCCAGCCATATGCAAATCAGTCTTGACCCTGTTCCTTGTGAGAACAGTCCAGCCCGAACTGCCAAGCCAGGTCCTCCCTGGACCGGAAACAAGCATCCTGGGACCGGTTTCAGGGCATCACCCTTCTTCAGCCAGGCTAGCTTGAATCCAGTGGTGTAGTGAGCACGGGACCTACGTCTGGGCATACCCTTCCCACTTAGGGCGACAAATGCAAAAGAAACAATTGATGGACGGAATGCTGGACAATGCAAACATTCACCCCCAGTAACAAAGATCTGGGTTAAATCCATCATTCTTTTGCTCACCACACCACCCCAGTTTGGACCCAGCCATATGCAAATCAGTCTTGACCCTGTTCCTTGTGGGAACAGTCCAGCCCGAACTGCCAAGCCAGGTCCTCCCTGGACCGGAAACAAGCATCCTGAGACCGGTTTCAGGGCATCACCCTTCTTCAGCCAGGCTAGCTTGAATCCAGTGGTGTAGTGAGCACGGGGCCCACGTCTGGGCATACCCTTCCCACTTAGGGCGACAAATGCAAAAGAAACAATTGATGGACGTAATGCTGGACAATGCAAACATTCACCCCCAATCACAAAGATCTGGGTTAAATCCATCATTCTTTTGCTCAACACACCACCCCAGTTTGGACCCAGCCATATGCAAATCAGTCTTGACCGTGTTCCTTGTGGGAACAGTCCAGCCCGAACTGCCAAGCCAGGTCCTCCCTGGACCGGAAACAAGCATCCTGGGACCGGTTTCAGGGCATCACCCTTCTTCAGCCAGGCTAGCTTGAATCCAGTGGTGTAGTGAGCACGGGACCCACGTCTGGTCATACCCTTCCCACTTAGGGCGACAAATGCAAAAGAAACAATTGATGGACGTAATGCTGGACAATGCAAACATTCACCCCCAGTCACAAAGATCTGGGTTAAATCCATCATTCTTTTGCTCAACACACCACCCCAGTTTGGACCCAGCCATATGCAAATCAGTCTTGACCCTGTTCCTTGTGGAAACAGTCCAGCCTGAACTGCCAAGCCAGGTCCTCCCTGGACCGGAAACAAGCCTCCTGGGACCGGTTTCAGGGCCTCACCCTTCTTCAGCCAGGCTAGCTTGAATCCAGTGGTGTAGTGAGCACGGGACCCACGTCTGGGCATACCCTTCCCACTTAGGGCGACAAATGCAAAAGAAACAATTGATGGACGGAATGCTGGACAATGCAAACATTCACCCCTAGTCACAAAGATCTGGGTTAAATCCATCATTCTTTTGCTCACCACACCACCCCAGTTTGGACCCAGCCATATGGAAATCAGTCTTGACCCTGTTCCTTGTGGGAACAGTCCAGCCCGAACTGCCAAGCCAGGTCCTCCCTGGACCGGAAACAAGCATCCTGAGACCGGTTTCAGGGCATCACCCTTCTTCAGCCAGGCTAGCTTGAATCCAGTGGTGTAGTGAGCACGGGACCCACGCAGGGGCGGTGCGTCCATTAGGGCGCTTGGGCGTTGCCCCACTAATTAATTTGAGGACGGCACCGCACTCGAGTTGAGCGTTGCCGTCACTCTCTCTGACTCTCTCACTTTCACAATGCAATCTCTATCCCAGGCCGCCGGAGCCGGAGGCAGTCGGCTCAGAAGGGGTGGGGCAGCACTACAGCAGTTCAGCTGCAAGTGTCTGATTGACATCCACCATAACATGAGTGCGCATGCTCTGTTTAGGCTTAAAAATGTTGCGACGAGCCCAAACATGCGCACTAGGCGCTGCTCATTAGAAGAGCGAGCGTTGTTCCATACCGCTCTTCTAATGAGCAGCCTAGTGCGCATGTTCGGGCTGGTCGCAAAAATGTTAAGCCCTAAACAGAACATGCGCACTCACTGCTCAAGCCAATCCTGGCGCTGCTGCTGGAGCAGCGTCTGGATTGGCTGAGACGCAGGCAGTACTTGCCAAGGCGCCAACGCGGGAGTCGGACCCCGGCCCAGGAGGAATTGCGGACTCGGTAAGTTTAGCTTGCTTAATAATGCTTTATTTTAATCTCCCCCGCGCCGGACCCCCCCCTCCCACCCCCGCGAGTATTGGAGCGCGACTCGCGAGCCGCGACTGTGTGCTGTTCGCAAACATGCTCCAGTTCTGCATGTTCTATCAGGCTTGCCCTGACACGGTTGTTTTGTGTTTTCTACCCGTACTGCATCTTGACCATCTTGACTTCACATGCAGGCTGCTTTGCACATGGGTGTCGGCGGTGTAGCCTCCACTGGTTATCTTCATTTGGCAAATACATGCTGGGCATAGAACATGATTTGCGTCGTCAATGGTGTGTGACGATTCAGTTTAGCATCGGTATATTTTCCTACTGGAAGAATCGGTTTAAAAACAAAGCCTGCCTCCGCACCAGACTATTGTATGCCCCGAGCCTCGAAGAATCTCAAAAATGTTGTTAGAACCATGAGCTGCACACAGCAGCTTGTTAAACAACTTCTCTCTGGCCCTTTCTTCCCCTGTCACTCTGTCCAACCCTCTGTCCCCGTCTCTCTGTCACTTAGTCTGCCCCTCTCTTTGACCCGGTCCCTCAATGTGACCCTCTCCCCATCCCTCACTCTTTGCCTGTTTCGTACATGCCAATCCCCCCGATTCATGCAGGAGAGTCCCCCACATTGTTTCTCCTGTCCCTCTGGTGTCTCTCTCCTTGCAGCATCTTTCCTGTCCCTCTGTTTAAACTGGTGTCTCTCCTTCAACGAGTGTTTCTTTCCTCATAGCGTCTCCTATCCCTGCCACTTTCTTTCAACTGGTTCTCTTTCCTTGCAGCAGCTCTCGATTTCTGCTATCACAGATTTAAATTTTCAAAGCAGCACTGCTAGCATGAAGAACGGGCTCGATTTCTGTCATTCCTGAAATAGTATAGTCTTCGGAAAATGTGTTTTGTTTTTCTTCAAAGCTTAGTATTTTAGTTTTGTGCAAGTAAACTTCAAAGGCGCTTTTAGCTATGGGGATTAAGATTTGAAGTTTCCTGTGGGATGTGTAGCACAGTATATGCCTAGCAATTTTACACACGATGCATTCTGGGAAACGTAGTCTTTCATGACAGCTACCATTTCCACATTGAACGAGGGGGTGTATTGTGTAGTTGAATGAATGTCCGGCACGTGGGGCTTCGGTTCAGGAAGCAGCGGCCTCCGGTGTAGTGCCGGAGAGGAGACACAGGTGAGGCGGCAGAGCCCGAGGGGTGGGAAGAGTTTCCAGAGAGCAATGTTTACAGATCAGTCTGTACTTTATAAAGGCAACTTTTATATTTTTGAAGTTTGAAGTAGGCTTGAGGGGTCAACTCTGTATATGACTTCAATGTCATCCAACTGTGGGCCCTTTTTGTCAGTGAGGCCTTGTCCTCCAGCCAAGAAAGATGTTTCACTGTCTTCCAGACTAGTTTTTTAAAAATGGTATTAGTTGTTGATGTTTCCCATAGCTGACATAGCCCCATCCTATTTAAACTGCTGTAAAGATATGTCGCAGCGGATGTTGTGGTGTGTTGTTGTATCTCCTTCCATAGTTGTTCGCCTAATGTGCCATGCGGAGCTTTTCGCACTTTATCCCACGCAATAATAAAGGCCCCTTGTCTTGCAACTGTTTGTTTTTGAACGCCAAATTCAAGCCTAATTTGCGCAGGCGAGGTATGTTTGGGCAGCCCAAAGATGACCCTATATGCTGTTGTTACTGTGGCATCGAGTGTTTTTGTGTCTCTGCCTTTCTGGGCCTCGCTGACATAGGTGATTGTTGGCAGCAGCTTTGCCCAAACCACCTCAATCAAAGGGAGGATCGATGGTCCCGTCAATTTAGAATTTAGCGATTTAAGAGTGGTAGCCAGTACTAGGCCTTTATGCCTGATGCTGTTCTTCTGTGCCAAAAAGCGTCCCCTATATCCAACTTCACACCCAGATATTTGTATTCCGCTGTATCCTCAATTTTAGTTTCTCCCCAAAACCAAGCTCCAGTTTCTCTCCTTTTTTTCCTGATTATCATAGTTCTTGTTTTGTCCAGGTTGATCGTTAGATCATTTGCTTTAGAGAAGTCCCGCGTTGCATTTAAAAGATGTTGTAGCCCTACTTTTGTTTTACTAATCAGGACTATATCGTCCGCGTACAGGAGGCAGGGTATCAAGATGTCTCCTAGTTTTGGGGCGTGTGAATTGCGGCTGATTAGAAGTGGTACTAAGTCAGCTATATATAGGTTGAAGAGAGTCGGTGCTAATACACAACCCTGTTTCAGACCTTTTTTCGTAGGAATACGCCTCGACAGGAAAGTACCATTGCCCAACTTCTCCTGCAACCATGTGTCTGTATGCAAGTTTATTAGCAGGTTTAGTAAGGGCTGTGGCAGCCCCCATCTGTACAGTTTGGACCATAATTTAGTGCGGTTGACGTGATCAAATGCGGCCTTATAGTCAATAAAGCATAAGTATAGAGGTGTCCGTGCAGCCTCTGCCTTGTCCATGAGCATTGCCATGCTTAGTATGTTGGTTATTGTCCCGACTGATTTTACAAATCCAGTCTGTTGTAAAGGAATTGCAGATCTTTCTGTGGCCCATGCCTGGAGATCCTCTAGTTAATGTACCAGCAAAATATTTTGCCTCATTATCTAATAAAGCCACTAAACGATAATTTTGTGGTATCGACTTTTCACCAGATTTATGAATTGGGGAAATGATTGATCCTTTCCATGAGCTAGGCAGGATGTTTAGCATCCTAATTTCTCTAAAGAGTGGTTCCAATGCTTCTGCCCAGAAGGTTGCCTCCTGTTTGTATGATACTAGTGGTATTCCATTAGGGCCAGGGGCACCTTCCCTTCTCCCCTTGCCAATCTGCCGTTTAATTGTAGCTATATGAGATGATTGGAGATCCTCAGATGAAAAACCTCCCTTGTTGTCCCAAAATCGGTGGGTTTATTTCCAGCACCGGCCTTAATTGTCATTTGGCATTCTGGTTCATTTTGGGTATTTTGGTCCTGCTCACTGAGCTCAATGCTTTGTTGGAAATGCAAAAGAAACAATTGATGGACGGAATGCTGGACAATGCAAACATTCACCCCCAGTCACAAAGATCTGGGTTAAATCCATCATTCTTTTGCTCAACACACCACCCCAGTTTGGACCCAGCCATATGCAAATCAGTCTTGACCCTCTTCCTTGTGGGAACAGTCCAGCCCGAACTGCCAAGCCAGGTCCTCCCTGGACCGGAAACAAGCATCCTGGGACCGGTTTCAGGGCATCACCCTTCTTCAGCCAGGCTAGCTTGAATCCAGTGGTGTAGTGAGCACGGGACCCACGTCTGGGCATACCCTTCCCACTTAGGGCGACAAATGCAAAAGAAACAATTGATGGACGTAATGCTGGACAATGCAAACATTCACCCCCAGTCACAAAGATCTGGGTTAAATCCATCATTCTTTTGCTCAACACACCACCCCAGTTTGGACACAGCCATATGCAAATCAGTCTTGACCCTGTTCCTTGTGGGAACAGTCCAGCCCGAACTGCCAAGCCAGGTCCTCCCTGGACCGGAAACAAGCATCCTGGGACCGGTTTCAGGGCATCACCCTTCTTCAGCCAGGCTAGCTTGAATCCAGTGGTGTAGTGAGCACGGGACCCACGTCTGGGCATACCCTTCCCACTTAGGGCGACAAATGCAAAAGAAACAATTGATGGACGGAATGCTGGACAATGCAAACATTCACCCCCAGTCACAAAGATCTGGGTTAAATCCATCATTCTTTTGCTCACCACACCACCTCAGTTTGGACCCAGCCATATGCAAATCAGTCTTGACCCTGTTCCTTGTGGGAACAGTCCAGCCCGAACTGCCAAGCCAGGTCCTCCCTGGACCTGAAACAAGCCTCCTGGGACCGGTTTCAGGGCATCACCCTTCTTCAGCCAGGCTAGCTTGAATCCAGTGGTGTAGTGAGCACGGGACCCACGTCTGGGCATACCCTTCCCACTTAGGGCGACAAATGCAAAAGAAACAATTGATGGACGTAATGCTGCACAATGCAAACATTCACCCCCAGTCACAAAGATCTGGGTTAAATCCATCATTCTTTTGCTCAACACACCACCCCAGTTTGGACCCAGCCATATGCAAATCAGTCTTGACCCTGTTCCTTGTGGGAACAGTCCAGCCCGAACTGCCAAGCCAGGTCCTCCCTGGACCGGAAACAAGCATCCTGGGACCGGTTTCAGGGCATCACCCTTCTTCAGCCAGGCTAGCTTGAATCCAGTGGTGTAGTGAGCACGGGACCCACGTCTGGGCATACCCTTCCCACTTAGGGCGACAAATGCAAAAGAAACAATTGATGGACGTAATGCTGGACAATGCAAACATTCACCCCCAGTCACAAAGATCTGGGTTAAATCCATCGTTCTTTTGCTCACCACACCACCCCAGTTTGGACCCAGCCATATGCAAATCAGTCTTGACCCTGTTCCTTGTGGGAACAGTCCAGCCCGAACTGCCAAGCCAGGTCCTCCCTTGACCGGAAACAAGCATCCTGGGACCGGTTTCAGGGCATCACCCTTCTTCAGCCAGGCTAGCTTGAATCCAGTGGTGTAGTGAGCACGGGACCCACGTCTGGGCGTACCCTTCCCACTTAGGGCGACAAATGCAAAAGAAACAATTGATGGACGGAATGCTGGACAATGCAATCATTCACCCCCAGTCACAAAGATCTGGGTTAAATCCATCATTCTTTTGCTCAACACACCACCCCAGTTTGGACCCAGCCATATGCAAATCAGTCTTGACCCTGACCTTGTGGGAACAGTCCAGCCAGAACTGCCAAGCCATGTCCTCCCTGGACCGGAAACAAGCATCCTGGGACCGGTTTCAGGGCACCACCCTTCTTCAGCCAGGCTAGCTTGAATCCAGTGGTGTAGTGAGCACGGGACCCACGTCTGGGCATACCCTTCCCACTTAGGGCGACAAATGCAAAAGAAACAATTGATGGACGTAATGCTGGACAATGCAAACATTCACCCCCAATCACAAAGATCTGGGTTAAATCCATCATTCTTTTGCTCAACACACCACCCCAGTTTGGACCCAGCCATATGCAAATCAGTCTTGACCCTGTTCCTTGTGGGAACAGTCCAGCCCGAACTGCCAAGCCAGGTCCTCCCTGGACCGGAAACAAGCAACCTGGGACCGGTTTCAGGGCACCACCCTTCTTCAGCCAGGCTAGCTTGAATCCAGTGGTGTAGTGAGCACGGGACCCACGTCTGGGCATACCCTTCCCACTTAGGGCGACAAATGCAAAAGAAACAATTGATGGACGGAATGCTGGACAATGCAAACATTCACCCCCATTCACAAAGATCTGGGTTAAATCCATCATTCTTTTGCTCACCACACCACCCCAGTTTGGACCCAGCCATATGCAAATCAGTTTTGACCCTGTTCCTTGTGGGAACAGTCCAGCCCGAACTGCCAAGCCAGGTCCTCCCTGGACCGGAAACAAGCATCCTGGGACCGGTTTCAGGGCATCACCCTTCTTCAGCCAGGCTAGCTTGAATCCAGTGGTGTAGTGAGCACGGGACCTACGTCTGGGCATACCCTTCCCACTTAGGGCGACAAATGCAAAAGAAACAATTGATGGACGGAATGCTGGACAATGCAAACATTCACCCCCAGTAACAAAGATCTGGGTTAAATCCATCATTCTTTTGCTCACCACACCACCCCAGTTTGGACCCAGCCATATGCAAATCAGTCTTGACCCTGTTCCTTGTGGGAACAGTCCAGCCCGAACTGCCAAGCCAGGTCCTCCCTGGACCGGAAACAAGCATCCTGAGACCGGTTTCAGGGCATCACCCTTCTTCAGCCAGGCTAGCTTGAATCCAGTGGTGTAGTGAGCACGGGGCCCACGTCTGGGCATACCCTTCCCACTTAGGGCGACAAATGCAAAAGAAACAATTGATGGACGTAATGCTGGACAATGCAAACATTCACCCCCAATCACAAAGATCTGGGTTAAATCCATCATTCTTTTGCTCAACACACCACCCCAGTTTGGACCCAGCCATATGCAAATCAGTCTTGACCGTGTTCCTTGTGGGAACAGTCCAGCCCGAACTGCCAAGCCAGGTCCTCCCTGGACCGGAAACAAGCATCCTGGGACCGGTTTCAGGGCAACACCCTTCTTCAGCCAGGCTAGCTTGAATCCAGTGGTGTAGTGAGCACGGGACCCACGTCTGGTCATACCCTTCCCACTTAGGGCGACAAATGCAAAAGAAACAATTGATGGACGTAATGCTGGACAATGCAAACATTCACCCCCAGTCACAAAGATCTGGGTTAAATCCATCATTCTTTTGCTCAACACACCACCCCAGTTTGGACCCAGCCATATGCAAATCAGTCTTGACCCTGTTCCTTGTGGAAACAGTCCAGCCTGAACTGCCAAGCCAGGTCCTCCCTGGACCGGAAACAAGCCTCCTGGGACCGGTTTCAGGGCCTCACCCTTCTTCAGCCAGGCTAGCTTGAATCCAGTGGTGTAGTGAGCACGGGACCCACGTCTGGGCATACCCTTCCCACTTACGGCGACAAATGCAAAAGAAACAATTGATGGACGGAATGCTGGACAATGCAAACATTCACCCCTAGTCACAAAGATCTGGGTTACATCCATCATTCTTTTGCTCACCACACCACCCCAGTTTGGACCCAGCCATATGGAAATCAGTCTTGACCCTGTTCCTTGTGGGAACAGTCCAGCCCGAACTGCCAAGCCAGGTCCTCCCTGGACCGGAAACAAGCATCCTGAGACCGGTTTCAGGGCATCACCCTTCTTCAGCCAGGCTAGCTTGAATCCAGTGGTGTAGTGAGCACGGGACCCACGCAGGGGCGGTGCGTCCATTAGGGCGCTTGGGCGTTGCCCCACTAATTAATTTGAGGACGGCACCGCACACGAGTTGAGCGTTGCCGTCACTCTCTCTGACTCTCTCACTTTCACAATGCAATCTCTATCCCAGGCCGCCGGAGCCGGAGGCAGTCGGCTCAGAAGGGGGTGGGGCAGCACTACAGCAGTTCAGCTGCAAGTGTCTGATTGACATCCACCATAACATGAGTGCGCATGCTCTGTTTAGGGCTTAAAAATGTTGCGACGAGCCCAAACATGCGCACTAGGCGCTGCTCATTAGAAGAGCGAGCGTTGTTCCATACCGCTCTTCTAATGAGCAGCCTAGTGCGCATGTTCGGGCTGGTCGCAAAAAATGTTAAGCCCTAAACAGAACATGCGCACTACTGCTCAAGCCAATCCTGGCGCTGCTGCTGGAGCAGCGTCTGGATTGGCTGAGACGCAGGCGGTACTTGCCAAGGCGCCAACGCGGGAGTCGGACCCCGGCCCAGGAGGAATTGCGGACTCGGTAAGTTTAGCTTGCTTAATAATGCTTTATTTTAATCTCCCCGCGCCGGACCCCCCCTCCTACCCCCGCGAGTATTGGAGCGCGACTCGCGAGCCGCGACTGTGTGCTGTTCGCAAACATGCTCCAGTTCTGCATGTTCTATCAGGCTTGCCCTGACACGGTTGTTTTGTGTTTTCTACCCGTACTGCATCTTGACCATCTTGACTTCACATGCAGGCTGCTTTGCACATGGGTGTCGGCGGTGTAGCCTCCACTGGTTATCTTCATTTGGCAAATACATGCTGGGCATAGAACATGATTTGCGTCGTCAATGGTGTGTGACGATTCAGTTTAGCATCGGTATATTTTCCTACTGGAAGAATCGGTTTAAAAACAAAGCCTGCCTCCGCACCAGACTATTGTATGCCCCGAGCCTCGAAGAATCTCAAAAATGTTGTTAGAACCATGAGCTGCACACAGCAGCTTGTTAAACAACTTCTCTCTGGCCCTTTCTTCCCCTGTCACTCTGTCCAACCCTCTGTCCCCGTCTCTCTGTCACTTAGTCTGCCTCTCTCTTTGACCCGGACCCTCAATGTGACCCTCTCCCCATCCCTCACTCTTTGCCTGTTTCGTACATGCCAATCCCCCCGATTCATGCAGGAGAGTCCCCCACATTATTTCTCCTGTCCCTCTGGTGTCTCTCTCCTTGCAGCATCTTTCCTGTCCCTCTGTTTAAACTGGTGTCTCTCCTTCAACGAGTGTTTCTTTCCTCATAGCGTCTCCTATCCCTGCCACTTTCTTTCAACTGGTTCTCTTTCCTTGCAGCAGCTCTCGATTTCTGCTATCACAGATTTAAATTTTCAAAGCAGCACTGCTAGCATGAAGAACGGGCTCGATTTCGTCATTCCTGAAATAGTATAGTCTTCGGAAAATGTGTTTTGTTTTTCTTCAAAGCTTAGTATTTTAGTTTTGTGCAAGTAAACTTCAAAGGCGCTTTTAGCTATGGGGATTAAGATTTGAAGTTTCCTGTGGGATGTGTAGCACAGTATATGCCTAGCAATTTTACACACGATGCATTCTGGGAAACGTAGTCTTTCATGACAGCTACCATTTCCACATTGAACGAGGGGGTGTATTGTGTAGTTGAATGAATGTCCGGCACGTGGGGCTTCGGTTCAGGAAGCAGCGGCCTCCGGTGTAGTGCCGGAGAGGAGACACGGGTGAGGCGGCAGAGCCCGAGGGGTGGGAAGAGTTTCCAGAGAGCAATGTTTATAGATTATTTAATGCGATATAGACACACTCGTGTGATGTACAAACATGTCAATATTCTGATTCGCACACGAGGGGAAGTTCATCAGCAGCCAGGAAATATATATTTTAGGTAATTAATAGGGACAGTAAAGGGGCGCGGTGAAACAGCAGTAGTTATGTTAAAAATATGTTGCCTAAGAAAACAAACTAGGGATCGCTGGCATCCAGTCATGTTTGAGTTCCTGTCAGTGAAAATTAAATTGTAGATAAAATCATACCAAGTGACTTATTTAAAACGTATAAAACAATTTGCACTGGTTGAATCTCTTTGCGAGCTAAGTGGAAGAAAAAAGCGTGTTCACTATAGTTTCCGAGTGTGCATTCTGGGCGCTTACATAAAGGGGCGCTGGAAATATGCTAGGCATTTTGAATAGGATCTGAGAAATATGCATGGCCTTAAGAAACCTATGTATTTGAATAACATTGCGATCCCTTTTGTGTTATGGCGGTGAAATGCTAAAACAGCTGTGTTGGGTTGTATAACTTGTCTTTCTTTGCTGCACAGTTTAGTTAATGTGACGCACGCCCCTCCCCCAGACTCATAAGCTTTGTGAACACACCTGAATTAGTTCTGAAGTGTGCCTAACTAGCTGCACAGAGTGTCATGGTGTGCACGGATTGCCTTATCTTCTCATTTATCACAGATGACTTGGAACTAGCCTTGCTGAAATCTGCTTGCATTGTCCTGATAAACATTGCAAGCTCCACATTGTGCCTGTATATACTTTCCCGCTTAAGGCGCTTGGAAAAGCCTCAAATATTATACATTCAATTATTCATAATGAACAACCAACCGTCAGCTGCACAGTCAACATGAGACCCGTGTTTTTTTTTTTTTTTCTGGCACGGCGTTCTCAAGTAATATTCAGCACAACTGCTGAGGTGTAACATAGCACACATTCATACTTTTAAAATAAGAAGACGAAGCAGCGCCATGTTTGAAGTGAGTTTTTATTATTCTAAAAGTTTGATATGGGCACTTCAAAGAAGATTTAGAGTTTCAACTGGAGTATTTTGTTTAGAGACACGTCAGTATTTCATGGAAATGTCAACGTTTATTATTTTGTGACAATGTTGTCCCTCATACTATGAGGAGACAAAAAAAAGAAAACAATGTCTTAATGTGCGGTGCATGAGTCATAGTCCAAACTAGGGAGGGTGATATCATATAAAGCTTTATCCATTTGATGCACAGAGGGCAATAAAGGTAGGCCCGGAAACAGAGGATCAGGAGAAGAGTGCAAAAGAGAGGGAGAGAGAGACAGCAAAACGAAAGGGAGGGAAAAAGATTTACAGAAGGGAGAGAAAGCGAGAATTCGAGCAAGACAGAGAAAAAAAGCAAGAGTAAGTCCAAGATAGAGTAGAGTGAGCGGGAGGGAGGGAGCGAGAATGAGCGAAAGAGAGACAGAGCAATCAAAAGAGGGAGACAGAGATAAAGAGAGAGTGAAAAAGAGTGCATGTACATCTCTTGGCTCGCACGTATGTTTAATTACGCATATTCGTCTTTGTTTAATAATCCTGTCATTTTGATGATACAGCGCTCCTCTGGCAATTTAGGCATGTTATCTCGTTCCACTTACAGCATCATTAATGGCGGAGAGATAAGGTAATGGATTGTTGAAAATAAGATCTTCATGAGAAGGAAAATGCGATAGCTCCATTAGTACTGTGCATCAACTGTGGAGCATGCGCTCCGGGCCTCGCGCACGATCAAAACACTCACAGTTGCTGTGCCATTTATCTGGATAAAATTACATCTCAGAGAGAAACCAAACCAAATACCGGTCTGATGGCACACTATGGGAATTACAGAAATGTATTTGGCATGTTCCTTTATAGGGAGCACCCACTTTTTTCATCTCACTTAAAGACCTGTCTGCACATATTTCTATATGACTGGTTACAGCCAGCAGCTGTGGGTGCTTCCCGAAGTCTGGTTAGAGCATATTTTTCCAAAGTTAATGCTGCATGCAGTGCAAGACACTGGGCAAGCATACATTTTTAAAGGGCTAAAGTTGTCATGCAGAACAATTTACATATTACAGTAACTGTTGAACAAATTAATGCAAGAAGATACGGGGCAGTTTTTAATGTGTTTAATATTTCAAGACTATACGTTCCCACTGCTTAATAAGCCTTGCTTTATCGCTGCATTCATCATCATCATCAAAATAACTTTATTTCGCCTACCAAAATGGTGGCATAAAAAGTATACTAAAAACAGTTACATTATAGCACAGTCAAATATTTACAATTTTACATAACAAACCCAGTAATATAAAACCAATTGATCTCATAATCTTATACATAAGTCCATCCTTGAGTAAATATATCAAATAACAGATTAAAAAGTCAATCTTCTCTTCTTCAATGCTAACAGGAAAAAGGACGCCAGTGAAAAACATGTAAAAGGGTCAGACAATAGCTGTAAGTAAAAAAGGGCCACACGACACTGTCTAAAATTCATCTTGCGTATAAGAGGGATAATAAACCTTTTTCTTTGTTCCTGATAAAATTTACAAAAAAATAAAAAGTGAAGATTATTCTGAATAGATAAATCATCACATGTGCAAAGAGGCAATTCAGAAAGTGCATACATTTTTGATGGAAATCCTAACATCAAAGGGATATAATTTAACCGAAATCTCACTAATATGAATCTATGTTGCTGGTTAGTGACAAAAGACAGATAAGTTGTATTAGAATCCAGTGACGTAATACTTGGAACAGCAGAAAATGTTCTAACAGTTGTCAGGCTAAAATTAGCGTTCTGCCTCCTTACTTGTAATCTAGACAGTAATTGGTATTTTAACTCTTTCTTTGAAACAGAGCAACATGACACAGGGTTAGTATACAATTCATGTAACCCAACTGCCTTAAGTGTGGATTCTACATAACATATCCATCTAATCCTACTAGCCCCATCTAACTTCTGGACATCATTTATTATATCTCTAGTCAGCGCAAGAGTGTCCTTACGCCAAATCGAATGCCACAATAAAACAGGTGAAATAGAGATTTTGTCACAGATATAAGGGACATCTAATTCAGTGTGACAAATAAAATTAGAACAGGATTTGGGTAAGGAAACTAATTTCTTCAAAAAGGTATCCTCAATCATTTGTAGTTTCGAGCAATCTACAACACCCCACACTGCTGCTCCATATGTTGCAACAGATACACTTTTAGCCTGATAGACTTTCTTTATAGTTTCAATCGGTTTCGATCCAATCTTTTTTACAAATTTACTAAGGGCCCCAATAGTCTTCTCCATCTGCAGACACCTATTTTCAATCATAGACTTCCAATTACATTGTCCATTAAACACAATCCCCAAATAATTAAAAGAATCTACCACTTCCATTTTACCCCCTTCAATATGGATATTGGGCTGTTTCCTCTGTTTAGCACCTGCCACTAACACAAAAGATTTGGAAAAATTAATTCTCATATCCAGATCGTTCATAAATTTAATATACTCCCTTACTATCCGGCGCAGTGCATTACCAGTGCGAGCTAAGATCACTGCGTCATCCGCATAGAGGAGTAGAGGTACCTGCATAGACTTAATGTAAGGGACATCTGGAGTAATACCAATTAGGGCAGATTCAACAGCATTGGTATACAATGAAAATAAAAAGGGGGCAAGGACGCACCCCTGGCGTACACCTCTTGCAATTTTAAAATGTCTCGTACACTCACCATTTTTCCCAAAACGAACAGAGGCTGAGGCCCCACTATACAAATCCTGGATAATACGTATGATCTGGATCTCAACTCCCATTGCCTCCATGATCTGCCACAGCCTATGCTGTGCCACGCAGTCAAAGGCTGCGGACAGATCCATGAAGGCAAGATACAAGTGGCCATTTTTTGCAGCCGTATATTTTGCTATTATCAGGTTCAAGTTCAGGCACTGATCCACCGTTCCTTTCCCTTTCCTAAAACCATATTGAGTAGGGATAATAATATTCTTCTCCATTGCCCAGACCTCGAGTCTATTTAAAAGGAGCCGTCCCATTAATTTTGCTGTGGAATCTATCAAAGATATCGGCCTGTAATTGATTGGCAATGTCCTATCTCCCTTTTTATAGATTGGGACAATTACAGTCGTTTTCCACGACTGGGGTGCTCCAGTTTGAGAAATATTGTTAAAAACATTAGTTAGAAGCGGAGCCCAAAGGTCTTGATTGTCTAAAAAAAGGTCGATCGGAACACCGTCCGGCCCTGGTGCCTTCCCTCGTTTACATTGGCTGAGAGCGTATTTAGTTTCGTCTACTGTAAACCAAACATCTATTCCTACGTTATCAGAGCCAGGAGGCGGAGGCTGAATAGATACCTCCTCCAAGGCCCCAAACAAAGCTTCAAAATGTGTGACCCAATCCTCCTCAAGAACATGACTATCTAAAGATATAGTTAATTCGTCTTTTAAAAAGGGTGCATTTATTACAGACCAAAATGCCTGTGAACTTTTTATTAGGACAGCTTCATATAGGCTGTCCCACCATTCTTCTTTTAGAGCGTTTTGCCTTACCCTTCTGGCTTCCTTATAGACCTGCCGTAGAGATGTAATCAGATGCTGGTTACGTGGTATTACTTTAAGGGCCACATGTAGATTTCCAAGTGCAGTTCGGCAATCTTCATCAAACCAAGTACAAGTCTTAGGGGATCTATTACGTATGGAGCACATAAGGTTAAACTTAACTTCCCTCAGTATCAGTTCAAAAGCATTGACCATTCCATCAGTGATTGAGGGATCTAGGCATAGCCTTATCTCTAAGGCACACTTCCTACCTATTGTAACCAAAAATTTCTCTGGGTCAACTTTCTCCCATTTCAGGACGATCCCATTTACCCTTCCAATCACTGGTACTATGGGGAGGTTTAAACGACATTCCCCTTTTTTTAAGGAAGAGATAAAAAAAGTGATCGCCGCATGGTCACTAAAAACATAGAATTTAATCTGTAGTGGGGAAAAATATTTCCTTATAGAATTAGAGACCAGAATATAGTCAAGTGTAGAAGAGGAGGTACGACTAAAAAGGTACAGTCTAAGTGCCCAGTTGAGGTATCAATAGTATTTAAAAACACAAGGTTCCTAGTGATGAGTAGTCTATTTAGCCCAGAACCATAATCAGTATGGTCAAAATGTAAGACACAGTCCCCATCATCATCTAGTATCCCACATGCCGGAGTATCTACTTTATCACATGGATGAGCATTATAGTCGCCAAGCCAGATTATATCACAGGGTTTGCTAAGTGTTTTCTCTAAATTAGCAATATCCCTTTCTAGTGGTGCCAATATCGCAACTTGGTTATTACCAAAATTATTATTGTAGAAATTTACAAGTAGCCAATATTTATCAGCACCCTGCTCCAAGACTATAATGTGATAAAATGATGATGTATTTAAAAATCGTTTTACTTTTAATGGGAAGCTATTAGAAAGTAAGGTTAACAAACCTCCCTTAGCGCGGCCCGATACCGACGGTTTTGCTGGCGTATGATATGAACAGTACCCATTAAGATGTATTGAATTAATTTCCCAGGTTTCCTGTAGACACACTATATCCTTAGATGTTATAAGGGAAAGCCACTCATTATTTGCTTTCTTTTGGTTAAACCCAGCAATGTTCCACGACATCACTGCTACGGAAGACGTAGAACAATCTATATGAGGCGTAGTCTGGGGCACAGTCAAACCAGATACCTTCGTTTTTGGATGTGTATGGGCGTCCACAGTTAAAACAGAAACTACAGGTGATATAAATTCCAAGACTAAATCAGCTGACTCTATATGTGATGAGGTCTGCCCTGTCAGTCAATCACAGTCTTGCATACCGTCCAATGTAGAAAAACGGTTACTAAGAGAGAGAGGTAAAACTGTTGAGGTAGCACATAAGTTAGGAACAGGATACCCAAGTCTATTACTCACATTCCTTCTATTTGACGAAGCCTCTAGAAAGTTGTGCGGTTTATAAAAAAAACCAAGTGGAAGTGCACAGATTTCTGAATGGGGTGAAGGAAAACTTGGCAAAACAGATAGTAACTGCCCCACCACATTTTGGTTGTCAAAATTAATAATAATGCAATCCCCTTTAAAAGTTTTGGGGGCCTTACCTATCCAGTTAACTCTCCTGGCCATAATCACATGTCCATATATGTTATAGTTGTCACCCGCACAATTAGTAAGCCAATACTGGGCTTTATGGATCAGCTGTTCAGTAGATTCTATTTGCTTTAATTTTAATGCCGGTACATTAGCCAAAACAATCACATATGGGCAAGCTGCTGGCGGAAGATCTATCCTGTCTCTAGCATTCAGGCCCTCAGCAGAATGATGAACAGCCCCCTCCCACAGGTAATTGTGGTTCCCTTTTCTGAATTCACTGTATTTAGCAAGGGGGTAGGCAGGAAAGTATCCACTAATGGCCGGGATGCGTTACGTGTACTTCTAAAATGAGATAGGGGATTGTATATATTTGCATGACTATTTTGCAAAGAATAAAACCGGTCATTCGAATCACTCAAATTCGCTTGGGAATCGCCATGTATCAAGGTGACACTCTCTTTGGGTGCCACCAATTGGGCTTGCGCCCCTAACAAAATCTGTGGGGCATCACTACCCAAATTATCCACCAGCACATGAGGAACCGCACCTGAGGTCAATCTTACTTCCTCATTTAGCTGATTACCCCTTACGGGATTTTGTTTTGATAAAAACATTGCCTCCAAAGAGTTTAGCTTTTCCTCAATTAAAGATAGTTTACACGTTAGAGGAGTTAAAAGTGTAGAAACCATTAATTCAATTTTATTTAAAAAGGCAAAATCATGGGCAGAATCATTTACCACTGGGATTTGCTGATTAAGTTGCATATTAAGAGCCTTAGCCATGACCTTAGACCTTGTAATTCGCATCGTTTTGGGGGGAGATAAACAAGAACCCCCACATGTTTCTCCAGACGAGTCCTTTTCATTGTTCGTTGCTTTAATGGCCCTCCTCCTCTTTTCTTTACAATGGAGGGTACAAAATTACTATTCTGTGGGAATATTGGTATGGTCTGCCCCTGAGACACAGACTGACAACCTGTCGTATCATCAGATAACGTGGGCTGACCCATAGATATAGGAATGCCCAACCCGCCATCAGACTGCACCAGTTCTGTCACTGATACTAGGGCGTCCAAAGAGTCTTGGGAATCTGCGATAGTTGTTCTTCCTAGCGAACAGCGTTTATGTGCAATATGTGAGTCCAAAGAGAGCCTCCTCTCAGTTAGTTCAATTTCGTGGACAAGGACTGATTCAGCCCTCGTTAGAAAGGCGTCCAGAGTCCCAATTGGTCCACCCATATGTTTTTCTTTACTTCCCTTCCTTTTACTCATAATTCGCTTCTAGTAACTGAATATCACACCCAGTCAGTGAAATTAAGAAAAAACCAAATTCCCAATATAAAGTTTGTTAAACTGTAAACAAGTGTACAATAACAACAATACCTTTCAGTCTCAAACGATCAAACGGTCCAGAGCACAAATATCAGAGAGTTTGCCCAGCCCAGCCTCCTCCGGGCTCCGACGGGCGTGGACGGGCCCGCCCTTGGCCCGGGCTTCGCCCGCGCGCGTCCCGCGCTGCGGGACAGCGCGCTCCTTTCAGCGCGTCCGCGCGCTGAGGATGCTGGTCAGTGGAGTCCCCTCCTGGGGAGAAGAGCGGAAGATGCCTGGAGTCGCTCGCAGTCCCCCCTGTCAAGGCGCTACGGTCTGCAGTGCGCCGCGGGACAGCGCGCTCCTTCAGCGCGCCGCGCGCTGAGGATGCTGGTCAGTGGAGTCCCCTCCTGGGGAGAAGAGCGGAAGATGCCTGGAGTCGCTCGCAGTCCCCCTGTCAAGGCGCTACGGTCTGCAGTGCGCCGCGGGACAGCGCGCTCCTTTTCAGCGCGTCCGCGCGCTGAGGATGCTGGTCAGTGGAGTCCCCTCCTGGGGAGAAGAGCGGAAGATGCCTGGAGTCGCTCGCAGTCCCCCTGTCAAGGCGCTACGGTCTGCAGTGCGCCGCGGGACAGCGCGCTCCTTTTCAGCGCGTCCGCGCGCTGAGGATGCTGGTCAGTGGAGTCCCCTCCTGGGGAGAAGAGCGGAAGATGCCTGGAGTCGCTCGCAGTCCCCCCTGTCAAGGCGCTACGGTCTGCAGTGCGCCGCGGGACAGCGCGCTCCTTTTCAGCGCGTCCGCGCGCTGAGGATGCTGGTCAGTGGAGTCCCCTCCTGGGGAGAAGAGCGGAAGATGCCTGGAGTCGCTCGCAGTCCCCCCTGTCAAGGCGCTACGGTCTGCAGTGCGCCGCGGGACAGCGCGCTCCTTTTCAGCGCGTCCGCGCGCTGAGGATGCTGGTCAGTGGAGTCCCCTCCTGGGGAGAAGAGCGGAAGATGCCTGGAGTCGCTCGCAGTCCCCCCTGTCAAGGCGCTTTACTTTGATTAGCATCTTTTGCTTTAAAATGCACCATTTGCCAATCTTTTTTAAATTTCTTTCTCAGGAGAGGGACTCTCCCTAGACCCCAGGTTTGTCCATTGAACTTGTTCACATCACTAACTAGTGTTTTCTATTGGAAAGGGTAGAGCCAAAGCAGTCTTGCTTAATAGCCTAGCCCTCTTCTGAAGTCAGACTTGCTTGGCAACCCAGAAATTCTCTGACATAATGTATGAGTTCTTTTATGAATGCCTAGAAGAACTGAATTTTTAGTCCATTTATCACAGAAATAGTGCTGAAAATCGCACCAAAAAAACGCCAATTTTTTTAAAAAAAATTCGCGGGGGAGAACCCCCCTTATTGCCGTCGGGCTCGCTCGCATACGTTGATTCGTTCTGCATTCGCCCACCAGTTTCAAATTCCACCAGCCGCCACTGGACCCACGTCTGGGCATACCCTTCCCACTTAGGGCGACAAATGCAAAAGAAACAATTGATGGACGGAATGCTGGACAATGCAAACATTCACCCCCAGTCACAAAGATCTGGGTTAAATCCATCATTCTTTTGCTCAACACACCACCCCAGTTTGGACCCAGCCATATGCAAATCAGTCTTGACCCTGTTCCTTGTGGGAACAGTCCAGCCCGAACTGCCAAGCCAGGTCCTCCCTTGACCGGAAACAAGCATCCTGGGACCGGTTTCAGGGCATCACCCTTCTTCAGCCCGGCTAGCTTGAATCCAGTGGTGTAGTGAGCACGGGACCCACGTCTGGGCATACCCTTCCCACTTAGGGCGACAAATGCAAAAGAAACAATTGATGGACGGAATGCTGGACAATGCAAACATTCACCCCCAATCACAAAGATCTGGGTTAAATCCATCATTCTTTTGCTCAACACACCACCCCAGTTTGGACCCAGCCATATGCAAATCAGTCTTGACCCTGTTCCTTGTGGGAACAGTCCAGCCCGAACTGCCAGGCCAGGTCCTCCCTGGACCGGAAACAAGCATCCTGGGACCGGTTTCAGGGCATCACCCTTCTTCAGCCAGGCTAGCTTGAATCCAGTGGTGTAGTGAGCACGGGACCCACGTCTGGGCATACCCTTCCCACTTAGGGCGACAAATGCAAAAGAAACAATTGATGGACGGAATGCTGGACAATGCAAACATTCACCCCCAGTCACAAAGATCTGGGTTAAATCCATCATTCTTTTGCTTATGCAAATCAGTCTTGAACCTGTGCCTCATGGGAACAGTCCAGACCGAACTGCCATGAGGCACAGGGTCAAGACTGATTTGCATATGGCCAGGTCTAAACTGGGGTGGCATGGTGAGCAAAAGAATGATGGATTTAACCCAGATCTCTTGACTGGGGGTGAATGTTTTGATTTGTTCTGCATTCCGTCCATCAATTGTGTGTCTTTTGCTTTCTCGCCCTAAGTGCGCCAGGTATGCCCAGACGTGGGTCCTGGGCTCACTGTGCCACTGGAATCAAGCTATCCTGGCTGAAGAGGGGTGAAACCCTGAAACCGGTTCTAGGATGCTTGTTTCCGGTCCAGGAAGGACCTGGCTTGGCAGTTCAGGCTGGACTGTTCCCATGAGGCACAGGGTCAAGACTGATTTGCATATGGCCAGGTCTAAACTGGGGTGGCATGGTGAGCAAAAGAATGATGGATTTAACCCAGATCTCTTGACTGGGGGTGAATGTTTTGATTTGTTCTGCATTCCGTCCATCAATTGTGTGTCTTTTGCTTTGTTGGAAATGGGAGCTGAGGTAATTTACCCAATCTTCCTCTACGATATTCGATGACATGCCATCATGATTGTGGTGGATAAATTGGTTTATTGTGTTCCAAAATCTGGTGCTGTTATTGTGTTTAACATCGGCAAATAATTTGACCCAAAATTCCTCCTCCATAGCTCTATTGATGTTCCTTTTCATTTTTTCCAAATTTACCCTTTGACTTCGAAGCAAATCCAATTGAATTTTATCATTGGGCTTATGCCGAAGGTGTCTCAAAGTTCGATAAATGTGATTTTTGGCAAGCTTAATTTCTTGCTTTGCGGTATATAGTATAAGTTTCGTGCCGCTGAATCTTTGCTGATTTGGTAGTTTGATTTTAGACGCATATACTTCCATCATTGTTAGAAAGTTTAGCCATTTCTCAACTTCCCCTTCTCCAGATCTGGCGTTGAAATGCTGTTTTGCAATTTCCAGCATCTTGCTGCCGGCAGCTATATTAAATGTTATTCTTTTTAGGTTGATGGTGACATCTAATCGCTGTGGCGCCCGGCAGCGTTCAAATGCTGGAGTAGTAATTCTTAATTCTATTTCCTGCGGCCGATGATCACTGTCGCCTTTGTTGCCCAAACGAAATTATGCTATTTGATGAAACAGACCTATGGAGACAAAGGTATAGTCCAATATTGAGCTTGTTTTCGTTGAACTGTAAGTTGTTGCAGGAGGATTATCTTTGACTGATCTACCATTTAGTGCCCTTAAATTTAGATGTTCCAGGTCCTCCAGGATTGATTGTCCTAACTTAGTGTATTTGCCCAGTTGTTGTTTCCCTTGTGGTGGAATATTCCAAATTATGTTTTGCTGGAGCACCTCTTCATCCGTGGAGGAACCCATTAAATTGTAATTAAGGTCCCCAGTGAGGATAAGATCAGTAGTAGGGCCTTCTCTTATACATGTTTCCACAAAATAGCACATTTCCTTTGCTTGTTTAATTTTGCATTTCGGTTGAATGTACACGTTTATTATCGTAATATTGTTATCCCTTTTGTTTGCTATTGATGGAAAGGATGCAGTTACTGCTAATGATGATTGAATTTTGGGGCCAAAGAGGTGGGCAGTGTGCATAATTGTATTCGCAACATATATAACCAGACCTCCTTGCAAATGGCCATATTTTGCCGTCTTAGTTGCACTTTTGTAAAAACGCAAAAATCCTTGGAGATGTGGCGGGTCCAATGCCCAAGTTTCTTGCAGAGCAACTATATCAAAGGCCCTAATGTAGGTAACAAATTCCAGGTCTGCTATTTTATTAGCAAGTCCATTTACGTTCCAGGAGCATAGCCGTACTAGCCCATTAACGTTAACCATATGTGGGGCACGAAGATCTCATCAATCCTTTTTATTGTTTATGATTCTCGAAATCCATCTTATGTCGACTTCCCGTCCCTGCAATGTGGAAGGGTTTTCACAAATTCTGGGTTCCTCCAGCTGTTGTCCCATGTCCGTGTTGCAGTGCCCTATGGCTCCTTTCAGCACCGATGTAACTCGTCTGTTTCCATTCCCATCGGATCCCCTCATAGGTTGCGGATTTAATGGATCTGGATAGCCTGGTTTGAAGTACGGAACAATGATTATCCCTCAAGACTTTAAAATCTCACTTTCTAGGAGTATTTTGTGTGCAGTTATTGAGGAGGTCCATGTTGCTCTTGTTCTTTCTCCTGCCATATGATCCGTACAATTAATAAACTCTATTGACTCCAGGTCCGTCGATCTTATATCCGCCAATGATGGTATGTGGGATAGGAGCCGCAGAATATTGCCTCGGTTCAAGACGTCATGCCTTCCTTTGGAGGTGTATTCTGGAGTAAACCAAATGGCATTTGTTTCCTTCTCTCCTGCCCCTTTAGGGACATTGTTTTGGGCTCTTATGGGAGGCAGTCCTGTCTCAGTTTGGGGGCATCCTTTTTTTTTTTTCTTGATCCCCATCAGTGGGTCCTGCTTGAATGTTTTGGACCCCATATTCCTTACTTCCTTGCAATTTTATGCCATGACTAGTTTGATTAAGCTCATGGAGTAACTCAATGTTAATGACAGGTATTTGTAAGTTAGTTGTGCTATTATTCAAAAACTGCCTGTTCCATGCCTTCTCTTCTTCCTTGTTGATGATGAGTCTGTTTTTGGGGTTGATCGAATTCCCCAAAATTATATTCCTCCCTTCAGGGATGGGATCAGGTATGGTTGATGTCCACGAATTTCCATAGGGCATTGAATCCTGCTTTGTCTCATTTGGTTGGATGCTCATTGTTGTTTTTACTTCGATTCCATTTTTGATTTGATTTACGGCAGTATTTCCGTTTGAATGAGACTGAGGTGAGACAAGCTCAGACACAGTGCTTTCTTGCTTTCCACTTGGAGGATTTTGGAGCATGCCAGGCATGCAGGTAATGTGCTTTGTATTAGTTATATCTGGTATTGGATTATTTTGATCCAATGTCCCTTTTTGCACGGACGTTGCCCCAAACAGACGTTGAAATCCGTCCATATTAAGGCTTTGTTTCTGGTTCCTGCCCTTCCGTTTTTGTGCCCGTCTTTGTTTTGCGTTCAGTTTCATTTCCCCGTTGTCTCCTTCAGCAAGCTCCAACATATGACTTTGACTGAAAATAGATGTTAATGTTTGATTGCTGTTCTCATTTTTAGCATTAGTATGTGAATTCTTGTTCATAGTCGCCGGTTGATCCGTTTGTGCGGGCGCTCCCCGGTGGATCGCTGTATCTTTCCAAAGCCCATTCGGGGTATGCCCTCCTCTAGTCTGTGTTAGGTCTTGGTTCGATGCCTTCTTGAGTTGTGAGCATGAATCAGTCAGCATTGATGGAAGGGTTGCTAATTTATCCACAATTGGGCTGCAACCGCAGGTACGATGTTCTGCTTGCGTGTGCTCCTGGAAGCTTTGCAGTGTAGTATTTAGTGTGCCAAGCTTGCCGTCAATTGCTACCACAAAAACTGCCTGGGTATTCAGTAGGGTTAGTTGCATGTCCATTTTATCGGTCTGATATTGCAAGGCCTCTACCAAAAGCTGCACGGTTTTAAGCAAGCTTGCCCAGGCATCTCCATGATCTGATTTTTGCTCTTCGTCTTTAGAGTTACCGAGGTCACCACCATGAACTGTTTTTTCTATGTCACTTTGTTGAGTCCTAGGTTTGCCCGTTGTGCAATTAGATGTGCATTTAGATGGTGCATATAACCCCTCTACTAGCTGGAGGGCCTTATTTTCCTTACTCCCCTCTATTTTTAAATTTTCTTACTCCCCTCTATTTTTAAATTTTCTGTGGATTCGCACCTGCCCGACTCCTCCTGATAGGTTGCCAGGAGTGCCTCCCACTCGTCCTTGTCGAAATATGAATACTGCTCGGACTCTTCTGGGTCTTCTGTCATACTAGTTTGGGACATTACTGGATTAACTTGAGATAAATCAGTCCGAGCTTCATTTTCTTTTGGTTTTTCCGGTGCTCCCCCTATTAACTTCTGTTCCTCCAACCCGGCCGATATTAGGTCGGATTTGGTTCCCACCAGTGAGTTTCCTGTTGGTTTTTCTAGCTCATAAATATCTAATGGGTCTGTTGAAACACAATTGCCCCCGTCATATTTATATTGGTCAGTAAGCCTAGGCGTTGTGACCTTGGTGGCCATTGGAGTAATTTCAGGCTTACACTTATCGCTTGATGTTTCTGTGTAGTTTTCCCATGCTCCCTTGGACTCGGGCTTTTTTCCCCTGTCTTGAGGTGGCTCTTGAATTGCCCCTTTGTGTCGTTCCTTGAGCTTTTTCTCTGAGGTCTCCGGGATCTTTAGGGTTCGATTTACAGGGGCGTCTTGTCCCTGTAGGGCTGGTTTGGGGCTGATTGAATCAGACCTTTCCACCCTACCTCCTTTGCCGTCGATCGCTTCAGTCCTTTCCCCCTTGCCGCAGTCCTCTTGGCGTATAGGCGGCAGTGGAGATTGTAGCCCTGTAACTGCGGTGGAGCGTGAGAGCAGGGTGTCGCCTGCGTTTTTAAAAAAACAGAATTTTGTATCGATTTTGGGCTGAAAAAGGCGATACTTTCCCGCTTTGCTCCCCTGCGTTGTATTGCTTGGCTCAGGTGCTATTACAATTATGGCGCCCTCTTCCTGTGATGCAGGTCTGAGTTTTGCCTGTGGTTCGCCCTCTGGCTCTGCTACAGAGGGGTATGCATTTCCTAAAAAGGGGACAAGGGAAAGGCAGGTCTTTCTTCATGATGCCCTCACACACCCCGAAGGATGTCATGCTTCATCATTGGGCTCTGCTCCTCGTCGGGCCGGCGCTGCAATGCCCGACGGGCTCCCGTAAACGGGGCCCTTTGGCGGAGATCTTTTGAAGAAGCCGTGGGGTGCGTGCGGGTAAGAGGGCAAGGATAGTGTAGTGCACAGGCAGTGGGTTTTAAAATAAGTCTGGAGCAGTCCTTTTCAGAAATAATTTTAATGGTTCAGGTAGTTCCAGCTTAGTTAAAAAGTTTGGACGCCCTACGTGGATGCAATGGTCCTAGAGGGCTATCGCTATGTGATGGGTCGACATGTTTCGTGCCCTAGGAGCTAAGCTGTGTAGGGTTTTTCGTACATCAGGGAATAGGCGCTCAGACTCGTACGCGTCTATGTAACAATAGCTAATGTATGTGTACGGTGCTGCCAGGTTGGGGGAAGTACCCAATAACCCCCGTAATTTGTGTGAGTCAACAACCCACACTGGTAATATGAACACTATCCTGTGCACACGTAGTTGGGATAATAGATCAAAGCAAAGTCTCAAAAGTTGCCCAATTCAAGATTGACATCAGTTGTGTGAATCAAGATTATTTAATGATGAAACAAAGAAAAAAGAAGAACCAGCCGACACGTGTTTCGTCACAGTGGGGAGTAGTCCCGTGACTCTTCAGGGATGGGAAAGATACAAAGTATGTAAAATGATGAGGAACACTCATACACACAATGTGTATCTGCGTGACTAGTGACAACGACACGCACTATCACCAGAAAAAGTGGAGGAAACCCCAGGGTATATTCATGAAGTGAATCGAGGTGCAAAAAACGGCAGAGGAAAGCCTAAAATACAAAGAAACATAGCTATATGACAAAAGACTGTGGCTGTGCATCTGGACACAGTGACAAGGGTCGTTTGAGGTGCTAGCAGTAAAGAGTGGAGACCGGTATGGAAACAACTAGTGACGCTGCATGAACCGGTCAAAGGTGACCAAACAGAGTGACATAAGCATCAATTGGAATTGTAGTGCAATGAACACATGAGAACCATAACGTGTTGCTATCTATGTGGAAGTGAAAGACATGGTGTAAACACAGAACTGTGTCAGTACACAGATATATCATATCACGAAGAGGGTGTCTAGACGGAGTCAAAAGGTGACCAAAATTGCAAGCACATCACAAATAGTAGTACGAAGTGGACACTGATAGAATCAATCACATAACATGCTACAACGGAATCGCAGTGAAAAGAATGCATGAGTGAAAAATTATTATTTATACACCGTAATCGTAATGCACAGTCCACTAGAAAGATAAATTGTAAACGGCGAATGTAACCAACGGATAATACTGAGCTGGACGATGATCACTGAGTACGTGAGCATGGTTCACATCAAGGGAGTAGGTGAAATGATAATAGGGTCGAATAAAAGTGGCGAGGTAAAGGGAAGAAAACAAAACAAAACAAAAGGAAGGGTTACAGCGGAGAGATAGTACGGGTGAAGAAAAGTGAGATAGCATAGGATAGAAGGAAGTGTGAACTAGACGAATGAGGGTATGTGCGTATGTCACCAAAAAGTGCACGCTGTTAAACATCCGACCAACTGAGTCAGGGGTGACGTGAGGTAGGTGAGAAGAGAGGGTGACGTACAGACCGGACTTTTATTCGACCCTATTATCATTTCACCTACTCCCTTGATGTGAACCATGCTCACGTACTCAGTGATCATCGTCCAGCTCAGTATTATCCGTTGGTTACATTCGCCGTTTACAATTTATCTTTCTAGTGGACTGTGCATTACGATTACGGTGTATAAATAATAATTTTTCACTCATGTGTTCTTTTCACTGCGATTCCGTTGTAGCATGTTATGTGATTGATTCTATCAGTGTCCACTTCGTACTACTATTTGTGATGTGCTTGCAATTTTGGTCACCTTTTGACTCCGTCTAGACACCCTCTTCGTGATATGATATATCTGTGTACTGACACAGTTCTGTGTTTACACCATGTCTTTCACTTCCACATAGATAGCAACACGTTATGGTTCTCATGTGTTCATTGCACTACAATTCCAATTGATGCTTATGTCACTCTGTTTGGTCACCTTTGACCGGTTCATGCAGCGTCACTAGTTGTTTCCATACCGGTCTCCACTCTTTACTGCTAGCACCTCAAACGACCCTTGTCACTGTGTCCAGATGCACAACCACAGTCTTTTGTCATATAGCTATGTTTCTTTGTATTTTAGGCTTTCCTCTGCCATTTTTTGCACCTCGATTCACTTCATGAATATACCCTGGGGTTTCCTCCACTTTTTCTGGTGATAGTGCATGTCGTTGTCACTAGTCACGCAGATACACGTTGTGTGTATGAGTGTTCCTCATCATTTTACATACTTTGTATCTTTCCCAGCCCTGAAGAGTCACGGGACTACTCCCCACTGTGACGAAACACGTGTCGGCTGGTTCTTCTTTTTTCTTTGTTTCATC
Organism: Calotriton arnoldi; assembly: GCA_963921515.1. NCBI lineage: Eukaryota > Metazoa > Chordata > Amphibia > Caudata > Salamandridae > Calotriton > Calotriton arnoldi. The sequence continues at coordinate 818,164 of CAWUFW010002153.1, read as the reverse complement.
ATTAAATAATCTTGATTCACACAACTGATGTCGATCTTGAATTGGGCAACTTTTGAGACTTTGCTTTGATCTATTATCCCAACTACGTGTGCACAGGATAGTGTTCATGTTTCGTGCCCTAGTTGCTCCTAACGAGTCGTTTGGCACTTCATCAGGACCTAAGTGAGTGAGCGGTGCACTACTAGAGGTCTGGTTCCCTAAGTGTGGTATGGTGACCAGACACAATAGAGTGAAACCCTAGTAGACTTGTACTGGGCAGTTGTAGACCCCCAGTGTGGAAGTCTACGGCCTGACGGGGGAATTCAGAGCACGTTGTTGCTCTGATGGGCTGGGTGGCAGGCAACTAGCACAGATCCTACCCTTGCTCTGGGCTCGCCAGGCGTTTTCAGCTTCCTTTTTCGCTTGCTTGTATTGTTTGTACTACTTGTGCTTCTGGCAGGTTTAGCTGCCCCGCGTACCCGCCCTGACCTCATAGTTTATAGTCCTTAGAGATCCTTTTTTAGGATGTTTGATTCGAATACTGCGGATCCGTAATGGATTAGATCGGTAAAATTATCGATCAGTGGCCGAGGTGTTGTATGGTATGAAAGCCCGCCCGCCTTATGCTGCCAGTTTTTGTAAAGTAACACTGGTAATTGTTGGCAGCAGTAACGCACCTGAAATCCCTGTCGGTCCGATGGTCCGGTGATCCAGCTCGATTCAGCTCGACTTTGTTAATTGGTTGGCTTACTTGGCTGCTCGGGCTCAAGCTGAGCTCTGCCGCAGGGGAAAAAACTCGCAAGGCGCTCTCTAGTGGGTGCTGGTGCACACCCCCCTTGCTCAGCCCTGTTTCCCCCCTGACACAGCCTCTGGCTCCTGGTCCGCGGCTGCTCTGCAGCCCCCCCCTGCTGCTCTATCGTCTATCGAGGGGGTACGCAAGGAGAGACCGGCAAGTGGAGAGCTGATATTAGACAAGCGGGGCACACGGGGCAGAATCGCAGGCTGTACCCGATCTAACCGGGCAGCCTCCGCGATCTGCCGATGGCACACACTTACTGCGGCCGCCGACTAATGAAGGCCGCGCTTGCCACGGGAATGCACCAGTGCAGGCAGTAGTTCTTAATCTCCACGGCTGCGGCCGCCTTGGTTTTCTTCCACTATTGGTAGGTCACCGCACAAAGGCCGCTGTAATGGCGCGGTGAGGTGTGATGATGACGTTGGTGCTGCCGCTCACCCCTGCGGCTCCCTGCAGCTCCCTCACAGATCGCGGCTCCGCTCCCTCGCCTGCTCGCCGCGCTACTCACTGCATCGGCGGCGGCTGTTGCTGCTGCTGCAAAAACACGGCACCTGGCTTCCCAACACGGCACCAATTCACAAGAGCCAACGTGAAACTTGAATTAGAGCCACCATGGGTTTGAACTCCTGACGAGTAGGAGAATGGAAGGATTCAGCTGTAAGCTTGGATGGCCCATAAAGGAATTCTATCACAGGACCGGAGGCTTCGTATTATGCTTCTCTTTCTATTTATTGCCACACACAGCAGCCAATGAAAAACTTTGTTATGAAAAATAACTACATTTCCCATGATGCTCATGGTATACATCATATCCTGTATAGCCCCATAAGAGCCACCATCACCGGAACTCGTCCTCTTTCTTTGCTGCTCACGCAGTCAGTTAAGTGCATATTAAGCTCTCTCAATATCGAGCTCTGTATGGCATGTATTTTTCTTGATTAACCTTGCGCAGCTTTATTTCATGTGTACGCGCTTACCGCGCTGTGTATTGAGGTGTTTATACACTCGCGCGACCTCCTGCCGGCTTGCGGCACCATATTGTCAGCGGAGGTGCGCGCTGTGCTCAGGACGCTACAAAAGCATCTTTTAAATCTCCCGCTTTTAAGCGGAGATTAGCGCGATCAGCGGCGATGCCATTTGCCAGTTCGATCGCATGCTGAGTACCGCTCCGCCTACTACGGTGATATATCACTTGAATGCAAGCGCAGAGGCTCCCCTCATAGGCCGTGTGCGCTAGGAGCCCCCCCCTTTTTATTTTCTTCGTGTTTCTACGTGCGTAGCCCAATTGGGCTATTTCTAGTAGGATTTGGGCTACGCACGTCGCTACGATCCGTTTTTATTTCATTTCAGTGCTTTTTCCCTGCTTTCTCCACCGAGCAGCATTCCTTACGCCTGGCTGGCTGTAATTAGTGTTCTGGGCCCGGAGGCAGCACACCTCCGTGAAACAAACCTGATCTTGGCTCCTCTTACGCCCTGTGGGCTGTAACAACAAGAATACAGCTTTTGCTGAGGGACTAGGTACCAAATTGGAATTTGTGCTGTGGGTTGGTCCCCCCCCTATACTCCTCGCTGTTTGTTTGCCTCAGGTGCAGTTTATATATAATTGAGCTTGGTCCCACAATGGAAGAGTGGGTGCATTATAACGAGGATGAAGTTTTCTATGAAGAGGAAGTTACTAATCCTTCCCTAGAGGACAACATTGTTGAGGCCCTGGACGCTTCTGTCCAGGAGTCGGTCAACAAGGCCCTAGAGAAGGCAGTTCCGGGAACTGTGCAACAGGCTCTAGCTACTGCCTTGAAGCCAATCACTAAACAACTTGAACAATTTGCTAAACGTCATGGGTTCACTGCACCCACAGTCAATCCCACTGACGCTTCCCAACCTAAGTCCTGGCCTCACTCCGCCTCATATTCCTCACTTCCTCACCCTGACACGGACAAGGCTAAAACTAGGGACACTGACACGGACCCTGATACTACGGGCTCTGACACCCCGGACACGTCTCCTCCCAAGAAAAGAATGAAGAAGTCAAAGAATACGGAGGTACCCATAGCTACTCCTTTTACTTTTAATCCAGCAGAAATAGTTCACCCCAGATCGTCTGACTGGTTACCTGCTCCCGAGGTTGCTGCGTACTTGCATGACAACCTGCGTAAAAGTTTTGACAAGGAGGTGCGCAACCGTCTCCGGTCAGAATGCCCTAGACCGGATGTTTCCGATAAGGTAGCAGAGACCCCGGATATTGATTCTAGTCTCCTGACATTCTTAAAAAAGTTCACCAAAGACCCCAAAAAGGGTATTGATCGCGCCTGGCGTGGATGCCAAGATAAACTGTTAGACGTGGTAGGCCCTCTAGCCAAGGTATTGGAGATGGCGTTACAGGCGCAGGAATCCGGGACTGCAATCGATCCCCATGTCCTCGCCGGATGGACCCAGCGGGCTATATGCCTCTTGGGCAATGCTAACTGTGCCATTTCTACGGAAAGGCGCAAATCTATCCTGATGCGAATGGACTCCAATCTCACGGAGTTGGCGGCGGCGGAACCTGGTCCTCTTGCGGACGGGAACCTGTTCGGAGACCGCTTTGTCAAGGACGTAGCCAAGTACGTGGGCACCTTTACAACTCTGGATAAGGCGCAGTCAGGCATAAAAGAGTTTTTCAGGCTGGTGTTTTCAACAGGGCCGGACGAGGCCGAGGACGCTCGTTTGGCCGACAATTCTCCCAAGGTCCTCAGAGAGGTGACTTCGGTCGTGGCAGGGGAGAGTGGGATTCCACCCGTGGCGGCACTTTCTACCCCACCAGCCAGCGCTTTAACAAAAGGCGTTTCAACAGAGGATACTACCGGGGAAACTTCCAGACTACCGAATCCTCAGGTGAGTGCTCCAGACCTATTTCTGTTACCTCTAGGAGGGCGTATTCAGTTCTTTTATCACAATTGGGCTCAACTGTCGCAAGATGCTTGGATACTGCAGACAGTTCAGGGTTTCCATCTAGATTTCTTTCAGACCCCCGTCCAGGTCAGGCTACCCAGACAGCTTTCTTTTTCCCGACTAGAGTGCGATTTTATAGATTCCGAAATCGAAGAATTGCTGCAGAAACACGCGATAGCATATTGCAACGAGGGCCCTCACGGCTTCTGCAGCAATATTTTTCTGGTACAGAAGAAGGGCGGAGGTTACAGGTTGGTACTGAATTTGAAAGACTTCAATCAATTTTTGACTTACAAACACTTCAAGATGGAGGGCATCCATCTATTGGCGGATCTCCTCAAACAAGGGGACTGGCTGGTCCGATTGGACCTGAAGGACGCCTATCTATCTATTCCCATTTTTCCTCCCCATCGCCATTTCCTCAAATTTCAATGGCGGAACAGATGGTACCATTATTTGGTCCTTCCTTTCGGACTTTCCTCGGCTCCTTGGTGCTTCACTAAGACACTGAAACCAGTGGTAGCTTACCTCAGGGAACAGGGGATTCGCATGATAGTTTATCTAGACGACATTCTTATCATGGCGCAATCTCCTATTCTGGCAGTTCAACATTTACGCATGACCATTGCTACGTTGCAAAACCTGGGTTTCGTGATCAACGAACCAAAGTCAGTTCTGTCCCCTTCCCAGACGATAGATTTCCTGGGCTTTGTCATAAATTCTCAGGAGGCTCAGCTGAGTCTGCCACGCTCCAAACTTCGGGATATAAAAAGGAGCTTCGATCCCTGTTATCCAAACAGATGGTCTCACTCAGGGTGCTTGCCAGAATAGTGGGCCTTCTAGCGTCGTCCATTCAAGCAATTTTCCCAGGACCCTTGCATTATCGGGCACTTCAGAGGCTCAAGATTCAACACCTGCAGAAGGGTCTCTCCTACACCGATCTAGTTCCCCTTTCCCGGGACGTACGGGAGGAAATTCAGTGGTGGCTTGCCCACGTAGAGGCATGGAACGGCAGGGCCATTTTCGGTTCTCTGCCGGAGGTCATCATAGAGTCCAATGCCAGCCGTTGGGGCTGGGGTGCGCGCTGCGGAAATATTTCCACAGGAGGGCGTTGGTCCTTAGGAGAGCTAGATCTCCACATAAATTGTCTAGAACTGTTGGCGGGATCGTTTGCGATCCGGACACTGTCACCCAAACAAGTATCGTGTTGCATCCTCTTGCGGATGGACAACATATCGGCGGTTCAGTACATCAACAAGTTGGGGGGCACGAGGTCGTCCCTGTTGGTAGAAATAGCGAAGGACTTTTGGCATTTTTGCCTCAATCATCAGATCTCGGTCATAGCCGAGTACATTCCGGGCAAATCCAATGTAGTAGTGGACTGGAACTCCAGACACCTCAAGGATTACAGCGATTGGCAATTACACTCACAGATGGTGCAATGGCTACAGGCAATCTGGGGACATTGCGAGATAGATCTATTTGCCTCCAGACTGAATCGTCAGATGATCAAGTTCTTCAGCTGGAGGCCGGATCCGTTGGCTCTGGCGACGGATGCCTTTTCACAGGATTGGGCACAGAATCTGAGTTATGCCTTCCCTCCTTTCATCCTAATTCCCCGAGTGTTCACACAGATAATGCGCCAGAAGGCAGAGGTGATATTGGTGACTCCACTGTGGAAGTCGCAACCCTGGTTCCCACTATTATTGGAGTCGAGTTGCGACTTTCCCAGGAGGATTCCGTGGTCTCCAACATTGCTCCAGGGCCCTCACGGAGAATTGCACCCGATGATAACATCGGGGCAATTGTCCCTGATGGCCTGGAGACTTTCCGGCAACGTTGGCACATGCCAGGTTTTTCGGAACAAGCTTCAGACTTTATCAACCAGGCTTGGGCCCCTTCCACCAGAAAACGATATTCTTCAGCCTGGAAAGGCTGGGTTCGTTGGTGCGTGGAACAACACGTGGATCCCGTGGGGGCAGGATTACCCTATGTTGTAAATTTTTTGTCCAAAAAAGCTTCTGATGGTTTGGCATATCGTTCTATCAATAATTTCCGTTCAGCCATTTCAGCGGGTCATGCTCAGCTGGAGGGCAAACCGATAGGGATGCATCCATTAGTTTGCAAACTCTTGAAGGGTATTAGAGTGGCTAATCCGCCCAAACCAAAGTATTCCTCTTTGTGGGATGTGTCGCTAGTTCTTTCCTTGTTCAATACATGGCCCAACAATGACATGCTGACAAGGAAACAACTCTCCTCCAAATTGGCCATGTTATTATGTTTGGCAGCGTGTCGACGCTCATCGGATATCAAAGCTCTGGATCTTACAGGTAGAGTGTTTACTCCGGAAGGAGTTTCTTTTAACATTACTTCCAGAACAAAGACAATGTCACGTAATGTGGAATATCATGCTTTTCCTAGCAATGACAAGCTTTGCGTTGTTCAATGCCTTAAAACGTACGAGGAATGTACCAGGTCTCTTAGGCCTGATGGTGTGGTGCAATTATTAATTGCTTTACAGAAACCCTTCAAACCTGTCACTGCGGCTACTATAGCCAGATGGTTAAAATCTGTTATGCAAGAAGCAGGTATTAATACTCAAGTATTTGGGGCACATTCTATTCGAGGCGCCATGGCCTCTAAGACGTTCATGTTGGGTTCTACTGTACAGGATATCATGCATTCTGCAGATTGGTCCTCTGAATCAACATTTAAACAGTTTTATTATAAACCGGTGGGTGATATATCCTCTGTGGTTTTTAATCAGCGTTAAACTAGCATAATACGAAGCCTCCGGTCCTGTGATAGAATATAAAATTGGCTAGCATTCGCGCCAAGAATTTTCAATTCTATTAAGGACACGGAGGCGAGGATTATCCCACCCGATTATATTACAGTGTTGTAATTAATACCCACCCATTGTGTATGTATTCTGATTTTACAGAAGTTACGGGTTGTTTTATCTCTCATTTTTTCAGGATCGGAGAAGAAGATGGATTAAGTGTAATCCTGGTTAAAGAGGACGTACTTCCCAGCTGGACTGGTTCTTCCACGTTGGAGGATTTTGTTGGACTTAAGTTATTATGTTGGACTTTTATTGTTCGAAGCAAAGAAAGAGGACGAGTTCCGTTGATGGTGGCTCTTATGGGGCTATACAGGATATGATGTATTCCATGAGCATCATGGGAAATGTAGTTATTTTTCATAACAAAGTTTTTCATTGGCTGCTGTGTGTGGCAATAAATAGAAAGAGAAGCATAATCCTCGCCTCCGTGTCCTTAATAGAATTGAAAATTCTTGGCGCGAATGCTAGCCAATTTTATATTCTCTCCAGACTTTAGTCCTCGTTCAGCTCCTCCTTCAGCAGTGAGGGTACAGCCAGCGGCTGCACAGGGAGAGTGGAGGGAGCTCAAAGACGCACTGACAGGAGGACCTACAGGACCACCAGACACCGACCACAACACCTGAACCCAGCCCTTCTGTCCCTTCTCTATTAATGGGAAGGGAGGTGAACTATACGATGTACTGCCAATACTGACGATAGTCCTGTTGTGCAAATGTCGTGTTACCTATGAACATGTACCGATTGATTACTTGATTTTGTAGTCTGTATATGGCCTGATTTGTAGAAAATGCAACAATAAAAAGACTATTTAAAAAAAAAAAATAGTTTAACAACAGTGAGCCAAACTGTGAAAATAATTATTTTTGGTTTGTTTTTAAAGTGGCTACTACATTTGTGATTTACATTATTTAATGCCCAATTACTTATTGCTCAGCTTACAGAGAACTGGAAATACTCCCTAATGAATGCAGATGGATTTATTGGTCGAGTCTCAAATCTAACAAAATACCAAATAAGGCTCTATTTCTAAAAGGTTTATTTGTATTTTTAAAATAACGAAAAAAATGATTTTACTACACCAAATCTGATGTTTGACAGAAAGTGGAATTTTTAGAAATACGTCGGTTATCAATAGTAAGAGAATTTTTTGAGCAATGGTCAGGAGAGGGCGCTCATATTGCAACTTTAAATTGAACTAAAAACCTGAAAACTTGAAAGTGCTCCGTGCCCTATTTGTTTAGCCGTTTAACCATTTAACCATTTGCTCGATCCCGTGAGACCCTAATGACGGGCTGGTTTGGGTTTTAAACACTGGTTGATGGGGAAAACAAGAAACGTGTAAATAAACATTTGAAAAACACGGTCTGAAAGCGTGCACCGTGTACATAAAATTAAAGTTAGTCACGGACGCCATGCTGAAACATAAAGCATTGGGGCGTGTGATGAAATAAAAGGTCGCGGACTCTCAAATAAAATTAAACAAAGTTGAAATCCACATTTTAACAAGGGGAGCCCAGCAGTGTAGAGTTCACACGTGAGCCGACAGGTGGAGTGCCGATACAGAATTTCGCAGTGTCAACCCGAGCCTTGGAAACCTGGACTGCAGTCACCGCAACCAACAGCAAAACACGAGCCCTAGTGTTGCGGCTCCGAAACAAATGAACAAAAAGAGTGCGCTCGCTGCAAGTAAGATTAGTGAGCAAGCAGACAAGCCATGCGACAATACTCCAGAGCGCACAAAGTACAGTGTAGGCTCGACCTAAAAAGCGTATTTGATTTCTAGTCCTTCGTTTGTTTTTAAACCACTGTTGCCATGATTTCCATGACTACGGACGCGCCTCCTCTTGATCGCCTGGTTCATATCCGGGAGGAAGTGATTCTTTTTTAACAAACATGGAGAGAGCTGATGCTTTGGGATTATGTTGTTTCCGGGATGAGCATAGGTGAGGCTGCGGAGCTCCGCAAACCAGCTGATAGGGCAGGATGGATGCTGGAATCCGCGCGTTATCCTCTGGGAGGAAGTCGGTGTCCTTTTTTGGTTTCACGCAAGCCTCTCTACGACCCGGGCGATTACTTTAGACAAGCCTTGGCACTTGCCCAGTTTACGTTGCAATGTGGGACTTGCAGTTTCGCTTTGAATAATGTAAGTATGAGCTCTAAATTCGAACATACAATATTCCGATGGCTGAGTTGCTCAGGGTGCTATGCATCACGTACATTGTTACCTTGTCAGCCGACTGGCACTACGAAGCTGTATATAATTTTGTTAGAATTACAACAGAGATGCAGTTTGTATTTTGTAACCCCAGAGTATGGGCCACACAAATGCCCTTCTGACAAGGTGGGTAATGTGGAGCTGTGGCCCAGCCCCAGGAAGGTAGTAAAGGACCTAGGCACAGACACACGCGATGCCTTGCTGCCACCTGACCGTGCTTGTCTCTTTGCCACTGCTTAATTGGAGGAGGTGTTCAGTTCAGTGACTTTTGCCTTCAACCTGGCCCATGACAGGAAGGGAGCAATTTGCGTCTCACCGCTATCAATCATGCATTTTCCAACCGTGAGACCCCTCTAAGTGCATTAATTCTCAACTGAATTTTCTGCCTTTAATTCACAAGGCATTTTGATTCTCAGAACAACATGTCTGGCTCAATTATTTTCAATGATGGGTAAAGGGAGAGCAGCATTATAGTTTCAAGGGACTCATTACCAACTGTTGCAAAGTTGGGAGCTTCACTACGTCTAACAAAAAAGTAGTCTAGTGTCTAGACTGTACTTTTTTGACTCTAGACAGTACCGTCATTGGATTAGCGCAGTGGTTCCCAAACATTTTTGACTTGCGGCTCCCTTGATCTATTGCCCGTTGGCCACGGCTCCCCATTATCTCCCTTTTTTTTGGCAGGTGGGAGGATGCAAGCCAAGCCTCTGGAGTACTTCCATTTCGCTCCCTGAAAATAATTGGGCTGAAGCCGATTGAAGGTATAATAATCATAGATGTGGGCCTCTTTCCTGGGAATCAAATGGAGGGGGAGATGGGCGGGGGTTGAAAGAAATAATTATCATTGGCATCTTTCTCAAGATCTCTAGGTGTATGAGTGCAGCTATTGTGTGTTTCATAATTTGTGGCGGTAAAGCACAATGGATATGTGTAGAATGAAGTGGCACATGGCTGAGCTTCACCAAACAAGGGGCACTCGGATCATGAAGAGGGCAGGGCAAAGCAACCCTTATATTCCTTGGATGCACTGGAAGAACTGGAATGCGCACTAAGGGCTCTTTGGCATGCATTGGCTCTGATAGTACTATGATTGGCACTGACTGCCATCCCAGAAATGTGAACTGGAAGCCCTGTGAAATGTACTGGTAGATCTGGAATGCGCATTGGCAGCATTGTGGTGTGCATGGACAGACCTGGAATCTGAAGCAGGATTCTCCCTGCTGCCTTAGTACTTAAAGTTTTGCTGTTCTGATTATTGCGGCGATCGTGTCCTGCTATCAGTGTCCCACCATGCCCTGTTTACTACACTGCACAATAAGCATTGCTAAATCATTTCCACTGAGAATACAGAGCAGGCAGCTTAAGAGACTCGAAGATCGACTTCGATATTCATGTGAGCACAGTGCTGCCGGCATCAAGTCCAACCCAGGACCAATAGCTGCATGATTGGAGAGGCTGATGTCAATGCTGCAAACTATCTTATGATTCAATAAGTAAACTGCACTGTATTAATTAATGTACATTTCAATTTACGATGCTTCAGCAGTCCATTTGTTTTGCATCAGTCTAGTCCGGGACGCACACAAAACCTGGCTTGTTCAAACAGGACATTCAAAGCAGTGACACATATTAGACAAAAATATCCATGGACTATTGGGGTGACACTGTGCAAACTCTAACGAGGTTTGGTTCAATCTGTGGCGCAAATCAGGAGGGAGGTGCTGGATGTGTCTGAGTGCACATGTCTAGATAAAAGACTGAAAAGCAATCACTGTGCTTGCACAGCCCTGTTGTGTTTAAAATTTGCAAAATAGAAAATTAGGAAGACAAAGACAAAGTTCAGTAGTCACGGGCATGTCAGGAAATGAAGATCAGTGAGTGGGTGGTGGGGCCTATACCCAGAGGGGAGCACACACTACTTGGTCCATGCAAGGAGGACATAAATAAAACAAATAGCAAATGTCATGTAAATGACTAATAGCAGCAGACATAGGCAAGTAATGCGCTCAAACCATAAATTAGGGAAGCAAATGCACACCGTTTGCATTTTAATCCAGGGTTAGTCTTTCCAAAATCGCTCTAACCCACAGGTTTTACACAGCTCTTAGCAGCAGGCACATTAACCTACTGAGATAGTTTCCCATAATATGTGTAACTTGGAGAACGCGGCTATTAGCCATGAGTACCTGCCCACTTGTGCCAGCTGCGCTGAACCGGAGGTGGCTCCCAGGCGCTATAAATCATTATCAAGGGCCGTTGTGTGTAAAATCAGGCTGTCTGCAAATGTTTACTTTTACTTTCATTGCTGCAGGATGTTTTATTTCCTTATTCAGTATCTCTTCGAGTCTCATTCCAGGCACATTGACCTACATCCCGGCAGCCCCGTCTACCTGCTTGCTTATCTTGTGTTTCCCAATCAGGCCCCATCCTCCTCCCCAGAAAGGCTCTGCCTGAACTAATGAATGTGCTACAGCGCTTGCACTTTTCCGGCCTTTGGAACTCCAGCTTTTGAACTGCGAGAATAAAGCTGCCACTGATTAGAAATCCCTGTCTGCAGCATGATGCCCTCCACCCCCTGGTATTACCCTTATTATTGTGTATCAGTCAGTAGTTTCCAAACTGTGTGCTTGGTGCACATCTTTTCGCGGCGCCCCTGGCTACTTTTAATGGCGCACTGGGGTGCCGTGGCGCACAGATTGGGAACCACTGGATTAGCGCACTGACTGCACTGCTTCGCTCACTCGTGACACCCCACTCGGCAATTCATCAAAATTATGTTTGGGCCTGGCTGCATTTTTGTTTTGGGTTTGGCAGTGAAACAGCAGATGAGAGTTGTTTTGTATACGTATTTCACAGAGATTGGTGGACAGCAGTCCCAAGTCTGCGCACGGGATAAGAAAATTGTAAGAACATTGCACCTTCTTATTTCAGCGTGCGTTTGTTTTGGTGAGCTTTTGGGCCAATTGCAAGACGCCTGGGTCGTGCATGTTTGGGTCGTTTTATTTAATATTTTTGGAAAGCACACCATTATCTGTTGTGGTCTCAATGAATGGACAGACAGTACAGTAGTGTGGCCAACTCTATCTACTCCTTGTGTGTTTTTATTTTTTATTTTGTCTGTTTTTATTTAAGTATCAAACTGTTGCTACCCCAGCACTTTGTTTAAGGCTCTTACAGTAAGCGCTCCCCAACATTGTCTTATATTCTGTCTCCAAAAGAATAACAATCTTGCCAGGACTCAGTCCCTGCTGCTATCTGCATTGCTCTATGAATGTGATCAGACTAGATAGCAGCGCCACAGTATGTCAGTGGGCTCAGTCGTTTCCTGATCTTAGAGAAGACCTATTAAAGCAAAATGCGACTTTTGATTAACTTGTGTAGGGTAGTTATAAATATATTTTACTTCAAATTGGAGAGGATGTAGCCTTATGGCTAGAGCGGTCGACCTCGAAGCTCGAGTCTCGGCAAAGACGCTCATCCTGTGATTCTGGGCAAATCACTTAATCTCCCCGTGCCTACCAAAAATGAATGTGTCCATCTGTTAGACTTGGCATCTTTTGGCGTGTTTCCCCTGACTTTTTGCTTTCTGACCTCCCGTGTTTGACTCTGTTTTTGCTGGTGTAATGATTCTGCGCACTTTCCGCACTGCTGTCCAGTGGGAAAGTGCAAGTGCTCCTGTATAAAATGTGTTATGGATTGGTGTTTCCATGATTGGCCTATTTGATTTATGTGTCAGTCACTTGTAAAGTGCACTGAGAGTGCCAGGGCTTATAGATCAAATGCTGTTGGTGGGCTGCAGCACTGGATTGTGCCCCCCACGCAAACAGCCCGTAAAGTGTAACTCGGGCCTGCCATTGCAGAGCCTGTGCGCAGCCTGGGGCTGCCATGTCGCCTTGGCAAGTGCACACGCTTGCAAGTCCCTAAACCTTCCCTTTTCTACATGTTAGTCACCCCTAAGGTAGGCCCAAGGTACCCCTGTGGGCAGGGTGCATTGTATGTGAAAGGTAGGACATGCCCTGGTGTGTGTGGCATGTCCTGATGGTGAAATACAGCCTACTTCGTTTTTCACTATTGCAAGGCTACCTGTTCCCCATAGGCCAGAATGGGCAGTTTTGATTATTACATCCTATAATCCTAAACTGACCCAGGGAACATGGTAGAAATTCGAGTTTAGTATGCCTGGACTCAGAATGATAAAATGCATCTTTTAGTGAAGTTGGTTTTAACATTCGGTGTTTGAAAATACCACTTTTAGAAAGTGGGTATTTTCTTGTCTAACCATCCAAGCCTGCCTCTGCTAGGTTGTGTATTCCGTGTCTGGAGTATGAGTGACAGGGGCTGGGGATGCCAGGAGACAGGGTGAGTCAGCACAGGGCTGAATAGCCAGATCTACATGTAGATGGGTGGGAGGAGTACACCTGGGACCTGAATAGGGCTGGGCCTTCCCTCCACAATGCTGGCTCCACCTCCTGTGGTGCGTCTGATGTCCCTAGCCTGCACCCTGAAAGGAAATACGGAGGCTTGTCAACAAAGTGCTCCAAGACTGACCAGAACTGGTTTGGACTAGGCAAAGGCCTCTCTGCCTTCAGAGAACAAAGGAATTTGGGATATAAATATTGGGGCCCTGACCTCATGAATTTAGATCTCGCTGGAATCAAGGAACCTGCCAAGAAGAAGAGCTGGAGAGCTGCTAGGAGTAGTACTGCCCCTTTGCTGAGTTATTGCCTTGTTGGGTTGGCCTGCAGTTGCTGCTTCTACCTTGGGCAGTGAAAGGACTGGACTGAACTTTCTACTACTTGTGCTGAGAACCTCCAAGGGCCTGAAACCGAGCTGGCCTCCTGTTAAGAAGTCTCAGGGACTGCAAAGACTTCACCACCCTCTGGGTACCGCTTCTGGAACCGCTGTTTCAGTTGCCACAGAGGAAGGGAACCGCAACCGACTTCGTCAACTGACTCCATCGCTGGCCCGGTGTCCTGTTTGCACCGCAGACCGCACCGTCCGCATCTCGCACCGCAACCCTGGTCTCACCGACGACGACGTCCGACGCCATCGCCACCGAGCCGCTGCTTGCACCGTGACCTGTGGGCACCGCAGTTTGCATCGCATCGCTTCACTGTGCCAGCCGGACCAGACCGACGCTGTCGCTGCAACTGGCTCAACAATCGTGACCGCATCGCAGTTGGGGCACCGCTCGCACGCTTCGCGACGCACCGCTCCGACTCGCACCGCTGTCCGACGCCAGCTCCCGCACTCCGGCTTGGTCGCCCGCATCGCAACCTGCCAGCACCGCATCGAGCACCGTCTCACCCTGCACCGCACGCCTTGGACTCACCGACTCCGTCTGCACGATTGTCACCGAGCCGCTGCCTGCACCGCATCGAGAGGACACCGCGCCCTGCACCGCTTCCATCTTGCACCGCAACCGCGACGTACGCCGACCGGCTCGCACACTCTGTGCCCGCCACAACGAGAAAAGGTACTGTGACCGAGTCTGTTCACGACTCTGCTGGCCCGTATCGACGCGGTCGGCTGGAACTGTTAGATTCTGTGGTTTTCAGCATCGCGGTAGACTCGGACGGAGCTACCGACTCGTACGAACTTTGTTTTTGAACTATTCCTACAAAGAAGAAATTATCATGCAAAGTAATCACTTTTGAAGTACTGTATTGTGGATTTTTATCGTATTTGGCCTTGTCTTGAGTATATAAAAATATTGGATATTTTTCTAAACTGGTGTGGTGTCCGTTTGTAGTGCTTACATTGTATTACTGTTGGTTTGGTGCAAATGCTTTACACACTGCCTCTAAGATAAGCCTGACTGCTCGTACCAAGCTACCAAGGGGTGAGCAGGGGTTATTTTAGGAGTGTAACTCCCTTATCCTGACTAGAGTGGTGGTTTCTGCCTGGCTTTGGCGCAAGCCTTAGCCAACCAGAAATCCCATTTCTAACACCATCTGTAACAAAACTGTGCTCATTTAAAGCGCTCTGATACCTGATATCTTCGGGTCTAGTTCGCGCTATATAAAACTCTAAAAAACAAACAAAAAAAAAAAGTCCTGGTTTTTAACAAAGGGGTTCGTCATGACTACTTTCAATACCCATTTTATTCAGTATTTTAGTAAATAAGGTGTACTTTTCATATAGTTGATTCTGCCTTGACTTAAACTCCCAAACATCTCCTCTTGCCTCTCACAGTATTTCTCCTATAGCAATGAAGAACGCTATTTTTATTATCTAGATAAGATACTAGATAAAGCGTTGATGCAGTTTTGGGGTCAGTGTTAATCCTGAATAGAACATGAGGCAACGCGGCCCACTCCAAATACCCAAAGAAATGAAACGTTGAGGAATAAGGACACCAGAAATATGGACTCCGGGTCTGCAGCAAATTAGAAAACTCATGAAAGTGTATTAATATTTAATAAGGCATTACAGAAGGGGGAAAAAAGATTAATCTCCATGTAATTGGATCGTAATGTGGAATGAGCCATCAAATGCAGCAGGAGGTCTGACATAAGATCAGCCTCAGAGAAAAATCTTAAAATAATTCTAAGCCAAGAATGTGAGACAAGCGGCAGGAGTTTAGTCTCTGAGAATCGGGGCAAGCAGTGGCTTGGCTCGCCCCCAAAATAGGAAGGAGCATTGTAATATCCTATTTCTCCTTTTCTGTATCCTCTCTTTCTCTTTTCTCTCTCCCTGTCTCTTGCCCTTTAATTCTCTTCATTCCTTTCCTGCCACTCTTCCTTCTAGAATCTGTTTCCCTTTGAATGTGGGATTCTATGCTTGACCTCTGAGCAGAGCTGTTCCTCCTGCTGTAGGCCCTGTTACTTTGTGTATTCTTACCTGATACAAATAAATCCCCTGAACGGAAAACTTTGCCGACTGCTGTTTCTTCACTCAGCTACATTTTGGTACCAGGAGTGGGGCCAGAAAAATATATTTTTTTCCCTTCTTCGCTGCCTCATTCATTTTGCGGTGCCCCTCTTCACTTCAAAGCTGTTACCAAACCAACGGATACCATCTACAGGACCCACAAGCTACCAGGTGTGTTTTTTGTATTATTTTCTTCGGTTTCGGTCCTCTTACAAGGCACCAACTGCCTTCTGCTCGCGAGCGCTTCCCTTCAGGTCTCGCTCGTGCCTCCTCGTGCTTTCCATGCGCATGACTTTCTGACGCTTTGTTGGTTGCCGTAACAACTACCCTCTGCCTTCGCATTTGTTGCCTCCACAGCAACGCCTCAGCATTTCCTCTCAGCTTCTTGCCGGGCCTTGCTGCCTTGACAACGAGATACTGTGATGTCACAAAGCTGTCTCGGCTGTGGGAGCCCCGCTCCAGCCGCGCCATCTGCTGTTCTCTTCAGCACTTTAACTTCTGCTTTGGGAGTTTTTGAGCAGTCTCGGTTGTGCGAGCTCCGCTCCAGGCGCGCTTTCTGTTTTTAATTTCTTGTTTTTAACCTCGGTTGTGGGAGCCCTGCTCCAACCGCACCGTCTGCTCTCTTGTCATTATCACCACTGCAACGTTCGGAGCATTTGCTTTTGTCAGTTCTTCTCCAACCTTATTGTACTTACCTTTAATGAACAATTTACTTCCTTGCAGTCTCCTTCATTATCAGCTGTGAAATGTACATTCCAGCTGCAACTACAAAGCAGTTTCACTTCAACTTTGTCTCCTTTTCCATTTTATGGCTGTGGGAGCTCCGCTCCACCATTTCTATTCTTTTTAGATTTCAATGGAACATTATTACTCTTGACTTTGCCCCTGAACTTCACCAGCCACTTCTTCTTGTAGGAACTTTTCTTCAGACAATTTTCTGCGTTAACCATATTCTTTCCCATTACTAACCTTTTTTCTTTCAGGTTTTTTTTTTTTTTTTCTCTCCTTCGCAAAAATGTCTTTTTCGGACAATGCTCTACATCCTCCTCCATTTCTACAAAAGCCAGGTAAACCTGAAATTCTCTGGAAACCATGGATTCACATTTTTGAGAATTATCTGATGGGTATTGATGGCTTGGATTATGCACCGGGAAGGTAAAATGCTCTTTTATACAATTATCTTGGCATTGCTGCGCAAATTTTGTTTGATAACTTACCTCCCATTCCACAGCCACCTGGTGATGGTGTTTGGAACGTCTGCCTTGAAGCCAAAGAAAGACTTAAAAAAACAATTCTCAGAAGAACCTAACGTTTTTTTAGAAAGACACAGCTTCTTTAAACGTAAACAAGCCAGTGATGAGTCTGTTGAAGAGTACGTGGCTGCCTTACGTGTGTTAGCTTCTACATGTGAA
Organism: Calotriton arnoldi; assembly: GCA_963921515.1. NCBI lineage: Eukaryota > Metazoa > Chordata > Amphibia > Caudata > Salamandridae > Calotriton > Calotriton arnoldi. Next base: position 801,113 of record CAWUFW010002153.1, on the reverse strand, counting down.
TTTCAGAATTCTGTGGATATTTGTATTAGGGATCAATTTGTTTTTAACTGTTTTTCTAAAAAAAAATGCAAGAAAGACTCCTTACTTGTTGTAACCCTTCTCTTTCAGAGGCCATTGACATCGGCAAAAGCATCGAACGCTCTATTATTTCTTCCCAAGCCATGTCAGGACAAGAAGGACATTCCCCCGTGTCCTATGTTTCTGACAATTTTGATGGTGCCACCATTTCTGCTATTAAGTTTAACAAGGAAAGAAGCAAACGCTTTTGCTATCGTTGTGGCTCTAAAACCCATATTGGCAACTATCCCTCTTGTCCTGCCTTGGGAAAGAAATGCTCCAAATGTAAAAAATTAGGGCACTTTCAAGCAGTTTGTATATCCTAGCGCACTAATGAAAGTGTTAGAATCCACAACGTGGATTTGCAAATTCCCTCCACTTCCTCTGGTAACACCACTGTTTCTGAGTGCACCAGTAGGTTTTCTAATGTTCTCCTCACCATCGATGAACCATTGAATTCTATAGAGATAGAACGTCCTCTCTGCCAAGCTTTTATTAATGGCAAACCTTTAGAAATTATGGCTGACTCTGGTGCCCCCATCACTGTACTGGCTGATACCACTTTCATTACACTATGGTCCCATTCCATTACTCTTCAGACTCCAGATATTTCTCCCAAAGCTTTTGGTGAGAAAGACATTGATCTTCTTGGTTTCTTTGTTGCTTCTTTGCAAATTTTGGGAAGAACCACCAAAACCAAATTTTACGTTGCCATTAAAGGTAGGGATTTAGTTGGTTGGAAAGACTTAGCCAAACTAGGCATTATTTTGAGACCCGGCCATAAGTCTCCCATTGTGTTAGGAGATTCTCCCCTTCTTTCGATTGACAACACATCCCTCAATGAAGATGACCTTCTTCCTTCTCTCAAAAACAGCTTCTCCTCTGCTTTTAGTAATAGTATTGGTACCATTAAAGGATTTGAACATACCATTAGGCTTAAAGCTAATGCAACACCTGTTACACACAAAGTTAGATCCATTCCCATCAATGTCAGGCCCGACCTCAAGAAACGTTTAGAGACTTTAACTAAGGATGGCGTTATTGCTGAAACTGACTCCTCTGAATGGGTTTCTCCCATTGTTCTTGCTAAAAAGAGGAGTGGTGATCTTCGCCTTTGTGTTGATTTGAGGTCTTTGAACCGTAATATAATTGTTGACTGCCACCCTCTTCCCCATATTCAGGAAATGCTTTCTAACATTGGCTATTCCAAGGTTTTCTCCACAATTGACTTGCATTCCGCGTACCGTCAGATAGCCTTAAGCACTGAATCTCAGGAGCTCACAACTTTTGTTACACCGTTTGGAGCTTACAAGTACTTAAGGCTACCCTTTGGTTTGGCTTCTGCAGCCTCAGTATTTCAAAAAGTTATGGACATTCTTTTCAAGGACGTTCCCCATGTTCAGGCCTTTCAGGATGATATTCTTGTATTCACTGAAACGAAAGATGTACATTTAGAAACTTTGCATAAGGTTTTCTCCATTCTCAATGCCAGAGGGGTTACCATTCAACCAGAAAAGTGTAAATTCTTAGTTGAACAGATTGATTACTTGGGGCACACCATTACCCCTGATGGCATTAAACCAAAATTGTGTAATGTAGAAGCTATTGTTAAAGCTCCTCCTCCACCTGATAAGGATGCCTTGAGATCTTTATTAGGTCTCTGTGAATACTATGCTTGATTCGTTCCTGATTACGCCTCCTATGTTCAACCCTTGAGATCCCTTCTCAAGAAAGGCACAAACTTTGTTTGGACTGACGACATTAACATTGCTTTCACTGTGATCAAAAAACTTGTAGTCAACGCCCCCTCCTTGAGCCCTTTTGTTCCTGGTCATGAATGTACGATTACTGTGGATGCTAGTCTAAAAGGCCTTGGAGCTGTTTTTGGTCAACAAATTAACAACAAAGAGCTTACTGTTGCTTTTGCTTCGCTGAAACTAAATATAGTACCATCGAGAGGGAAGCTTTAGCTTGTGTCTGGGCCGTTCATAAATTCAAGACCTATCTCTGGGGCAGTCACTTTGTCATTTACACAGATCACAAACCTCTTGTCTACTTATTACAAGGTGATGGTTTAGGCAAAGCTTCTGCTCGTCTGTACGCTTGCTTTCCAAGCTACAAGAGTATAATTTTGCTATTAAGTATATACAAGGTGGTAAAAATTCAGAGCAGATTGCCTCTCCCGTTTACCTTTACCCTCAACAGATGATCTGGATGACGAATTCGAGTGTGTTGTGGCAACCATTGATGCTTCTTTCTCTTCTAATGGTGTCATTTCTGAAAAAGAGTGGGTTGATGTTTCCTCTCATGACCCAGCCCTTAAAACAGTTTGTGACTAAATTATTAAAGGTTGGCCTCCTCTTCGCAATTTACCTCAAGATTTGAAACCCTTTGCTCAAATTGCCTCTGAATTATCCCTTGAAAATGACCTGTGCATCAGAAATGGTTGTTTCGTTCCTCCCTCTACCTTAATGGATAAACACATTCATATTGCGCATGAAGGGCATTTAGGTGACACTGCCACATGCAAGAAGCTTAGAGAGAGTAATTGGTGGCCTTCCATGAATACTCAGGTTTCCTCTTTTGTTGACTTGTGCCCTCAGTGTATTGTTTCTGACAAGCATTGGAGAACCACGCAAAATCCTCTTCGTCCAGTCCCCCTACCTGATAATCCCTGGTCGAAAGTTGCTTTAGATTTTGCTGGTCCCTTCAATCTTTTACCTACCTCTTCGAAGTTTTTATTAGTACTCATTGATTATTATTCCAAATGGATATACTTTTCTTTTGTTGAATCTGCTTCCACTCAGTCTGTTTTGCACTTTCTTGGAAATTCTTTTCTCTGGAAGGCCCTCCGAAAGAGTTAGTCACTGATAATGGCACTCATTTTGTCTCCACTGCTATGAAAAATTTTCTAATAGGTTTTGACATCAAACACATTCAGGTTGCTTTGTATAGCCCTTCGGCCAATGGTTTAGTTGAAAGAGCTAATCGCTTCTTAAAAGAAGGTATTCAAACTGCTCTTTCTTCTGGTTTGGATTTCAATCTATATCTCAAAGATAAAATTAATGCTTACCACAATTCACCTCATTCTATTACTGGTTTCACCCCTTCGAGTTGTTGAAAGGTAGGAAATGTAGCTCTAAACTCCTGCCGTCTTGGCTTGAACGACATTCTGTTTTTTTCTGATAATGCCATCAACCCTGATTCTTTTTTACGCAACAGTGTGTCTTTGGCGCAATGTAAACAAAAACAATACTATGACAATCTGAAACATGTTCATGATAAGGATTTTTCTGTGGGATCTTGGGTTCTTATCAGGAAGCCCTCTGGAGTTAAGAAAGGTGAATCTTTTACTCCTCCTTGTAAAATTGAAAAAGTTGGTCAAAGTGCTTGTTTATTGCAAGAAAGGGGGTGGTGGATGTGAGAAGTTGGCCTGGTATATGCTGTCCACTAGTTAAAGTGGGCACCTTGCACCAGTCCAAACAACCCTTATGATGTATGAGGTTAAAGATAACCTTTATGAAAGCTATCCTAGTGGTAGCTATGGAGAGCAGCCTTCAGGCTTAATCTTGAAGGAATGTAAAGCAGCTTGTTTTACCCGCATATATCTTATTGAATGGCCAAATGAAAGGAGAACCACACAGTATATGTATAAAAATATGTATTCATTACTAACACACTCTCTACTAATCTCTATACGAGATTAGAACATATAGCACACAATATTTAATAAAAGGAACAGTTGTAAGTAGCACAATACACAGCGGGCTCCAGGGGGAGACCGAACCATATACTAAAAGTGGTATAAGAACCACGACTTCAATAGACACAGTGCCTAGAGCACGTAGAATCGCTGGGACCCCAAGGAACCACCCAAAGAAGTGACACAGGGGACCCACGGGGGATGGGTGCAGTGTGGGAACACGACCGCGTGCTCCGTACAACTCTATGGGAAAGTCGCGGTTGGAAAATTACAGATTAAGGACACTTCGGAGAGGACTTCGAGCCAACCCTTTGGAACTTAGAAGGTTCTAAGGCCAGCACCCTTGTGAGTACCGAGATACTCGTGTTACCTATCCCAGAGGAGCCGGGTGCATAGGGGTCAAGTGGTGTCGGAAACCCTCGTCGTTTTCAATGGCGTGATGCGAAGAAGTACTGCTGCCGTGGAGAAGAAAAGTGTCTGGTGTGATCCAAGCCTGGATCGGAGATGTGAAGAACCTGAAAGCAGAGGGGACAAAGTCTGGGTCACTTCACGTGACCAGGAGCGGAGCAATCGAATGCCCACCGATGTCGGGTGCTTCAGGTGCGAGGAGGAGATGCTTGACTCTGCAGCCACGGGGACCAGGAGACGACGACAACCAAAGTCCGGAGGTGAGCTGTCCCACAAAAAATGTCGATGACTGAGGGGTCAGTGTCCGGCTGGAGCACCAACAAGCCTTGGCAACGGCAACCCACGCAGGCAGAGGAAACAGCTACGGTGAGGACCAGCAAGGTCCTGGGGACTCTCCATGCAATGGAGAGTCAGGGCACGTCTGGAGCAACCAGGGAAGCCCAACAAGTAGAAGAGTGACCCTCTTGGGGACCCACAGGTCAACGGACCAGGGATCGCAAAGGGACGTAGAGCAAAAACACAAAGTACGGGCCCACAGAGCACTCGTGGAGTGGAAGCCAGCAATCTTCGGTGCAAATGCTGCTCGGAGTGGGGACCACACGTGGTCCAATGCACAGTTTCAGGAATCGTCGTGAAGTGGGTGCACTTGCAAAATGACGCAGTGCACAGGGGTACGGGTTACACGGCCCCCACGAGGGATACTGGTCTCAGGATTGCTGAGAGGGGAGATCGACCTCGGGGACCTTAGAAAACCCACTTCCTGTGTTGCAGAAATCTTCAGAGTCCGCAGGAGCTCTGGAGATGCAACCGGTCAGTTGCGTTTCGGTGCCTGCTGCTGCAGGGGAGTAACTCCTTTACTCCAAGGAAGATTCTTCTGTCATCCAGCGAAGTGTAGACCGTCTAAGTACTTGGTTTCTGTTGCAGAGTTTAGTCCAGGTAAAATCTAATGTTCTATGAACAGGTTTCCTATTTTATACCCAAGGAAGGGGTTGGATAAACTCTGGGGACCCTCCTAGGGGAGGGGTCAGGACAGAGGGGTGGTTACACCCATGTCCTTTGTCCAGTTTCGCGCCAGAGCGGGAGCAAATGGCTCCCAGGACTGGTTTGAGCTGGACTATGCACAGGGACACCAAAGGTGCCCCCAGTGCAGACTTTCTGGCACTCTGAGTGCCTCCACCCTTGCCCCAATACACTTAAGCCTGTCTGGGAGATGGTCACACCTCCCTGTGACACCTATTGTCCGGCCTTCCTCTGCTCGAGCTTGGCTCAGCAGCAGGAGGGCAGACTCGTGTCTGTGGCTGGCAGCATCCATTTTGTGCTGCCCAGGTCGAGAAAGCTGGTACCGGGTAGACCGGTGACCCATAGTAGGTTGCCCTACAAGGCTAGAATCATACCTCCGCCGCCAGTACTGGCGGGGAGGTATGATTCCAAGGTGTTTGACACCAAACACGACAGGTTTCGAAGCCGCCACTACAAAGTTAGCATTAACGCGAGGTTATAATGCACTTAAGAGTATATGGTTTGACTGCATCACAGACAACCCCGGAGAATGGATTCCGAAGGCTGCAGAGGGGCCCTACTCATGCAGGGGCTCCCTCTCACATGAAACTCAGCACCCTGCCTTCAGGATTGATAAGGTCTGCTATAGGGGTGACTGATAGGTTTCTATGTGTAGTGATTTCGAATAGATATAGGGAACCTATATCTAAGTAAGGGGTGCATGCACCACCTTACACAGGCTGCAGTAGCAGACCCGTGGTGTCATTTTGAATGGCCTCTCAGGGGTGGCATAATACATGCTGCAACCCCTGGGAGGCCTCTGGGGTATCTATGCCCTGGGTACATGGTGTACCATATACTAGGGACTTATAAGGAGTTAACACTTATAAGGGTACCCCAGAATCCAATCTGAGGTGTACCTAGAGTACATGTATGCAATTTAGAGGAGAAAGCAGATAGGCTGGGGTCCTGAATAGCAGGATCCCAGCCAGACTAAGTCGAAAACAGTGAAATATCAGCAAAAAATGGGGGTAACCATAAGAAGCAGATCCTACTCTCCTACAGTGGAACTCATTTCTGACTTGCATGCTGACATTTATAAGAAAACTGCTGTACCATGTCATATAGATGATTCTATACTTTTTGAGCCTCAAAAAAGTTCTCATGAGCCTCAAAGTTATCATGCTACTGTGATTCGTTCCAATGATAATATTCATGTAGATGATTCAAATGTTTCTCTTCCCGTTGTTGATTCCTCCTCATCTACACCTTCTGTATTACATCCAAGAAGGATTGCTAGATTACCAGTACGTTATAGTGATTCTGTTATGACTTAATTCATTTTGTGGGAAGAGAGATGTTGTAATATCCTATTTCTCCTTTTCTGTATCCTCTCTTTCTCTTTTCTCTCTCCCTATCTCTTGCCCTTTAATTCTCTTCATTCCTTTCCTGCCGCTCTTCCTTCTAGAATCTGTTTCCCTTTGAATGTGGGGATTCTATTGTGTTCCTCCTGCTGTGGGCCCTGTTACTTTGTGTATTCTTACCTGATACAAATAAATCCCCTGAACGGAAAACTTCGCCAACTGCTGTTTCTTCACTCCGCTACAAGCATGGCACCATATAATGCAACTTTCTGCACCTGCAAATGAAGAATAAGTAATTAAATACAACTCTTGTCTGCTTAACCTGGATAAGGAAGGTAAGGAAACCGATCTCAATAGATAAAGGAACAGTACCTTAGCGGCACTAAGAATCCCACACAAGCAGGTTTCCTACCAGCTGCTAACTTACCCTGATCAGTGCATCTTTTTACCATACACAAGAAAATAAACAAACTAATCTGAATTGAAACTCATTCACACCTGGACCTTTAGTAACTCAAAAAAATACATTGCAATGGTGGAAAAATCTTAAAATAATTGTAAGTCAAGAATTCGAGACAAACCAGCAGAGGTTTAGTTCTGAGAATCGGGGCAAGCAGCAGCGCGGCTCACCTCCAAAAATAGCAGCTTTTATAATAAAATTAATAGCAAAGACCATATGATCGGCTTGAATTAAGCAACATCTACTCGGCATCAAATAATCAACATACAGATTATTCAACATTACTTAACACCGTTCTCTCTAAATAAACAAAATATTGAATTCACTTTTGTCATCGGGGCTGCGGATGCGACAGTACAAAGTTTGTTACATGAAAATACAATGGCAAACTGGTAAATGAATGACATTTTCTCACGTAACAGTAGGAGTCGACATGGTCCTTGTGTGTAGTGGTCCAAAGGAAAGTTGTTTCACTGCATGTGTGAATTTACTACATAGAGCAGATAACAGATTCAATTGTTATTTTGAACACACGTGGAAAGAGAGGCAAACAAAGCACAGAATCTCTTGCAGGAAATCCATGATGGAGACGAGGCCTAGTTCTGGCACAGTGAGGGTAATTTAAAAAAAAAAACACATTTCCTGCAATGTATAACCTACTCAAAATATGTGCAAAACTAAAACAAACGTACTCAGCAACATGCGAATAGCACCCTGTTCTTTTTTCCTGTCGCTTCTAGGTTTTCTTAATTAGTTAGCCACTCACTTGCTGTTTAAAGAAGTCTTTGTTCTGATGCCATCTTTTGTTTCTCTGAAACAGCCAAAGAGTGGGGGACAGAAAATGCTGATTTTTGATATCCACAACTGATTATTACTCAATACTTATTCCTCTTCATCGTTTTAGACCTGGTCTTGCCTGCAAAGAGGTGCCCAATCCGACTGCTCCCCACATCTCCTCTGAAATGCAGCATAGTCATGTTTGGGCTTTGTTAGGCCTCATCAGTGAGGTGCATTGCGAGTCCTATGGCACAATGATTGTAGTGACCTGTGACTGGGCTTACTCATCCCACTTAGATAGACGCACCTACACAGCAAAAAAGTGATGGATGAAAATGTTGCAATTGAGTTCAGTTATTCATTGTACTTTGTTATATCCTAGTTCTTTTCCCACCCAACCACTCTTTTCCTAGTCTGTCGCTCATCTTTCAGCTCTCATCCCTTGCCTTACTTTGACCCCCCCCAGCCCCCACCCTGTTTATCTCACTCCACCATCTTGCTTTTTGTTTATTTTCTGGGTCCTTCTTTTTCGTGTTACCACTTATGTAATGCCTCACTGTTTTGAGCCCTGTCTTCACTTGTTTTCCGTGTTTTACATTGTACTCTCTGTTTTAACCTTGTTGGAGATTTCTTCTACCACGCTTCTTTTGTAACCGGTTTTTCAAGGTGATGCATACACGTTTACGGTTGAGTTACGGTCTTGCTGTCATACTGTTACTTCCATAGTAAGTGACACATTCTACCCTCTTCCTTGAGTTTGAGCTTGCAGCCCATCTAGGCATGTCCAGTAGCTAAGTAGAGTACAATGCTATGCGTTATGGGTTCTTATTCCACTGTTTAATGAAGTATCAGAAAATGTGTTGGGTTTCATGAAATCCTGTATTTCCTCTTACACTTCTCACTTTCTTTTCGCCCTCCTTCAGGTAGCACCAATCCTGGAATCCTATTGCAAACAGAACAGCACTATTCAGGAATTCTGGCTTCACTATGTCTTACCGGACGTGCGATCAACCAAGGGCACCTCTTAGTACCCACTCAAACGGTGTTGACTGTGGACGTCGTCCAGGTGCTAATGCGCATAGCATATGCATGGTCTCAGATTTTTTTTATCCAAACATGGGAGGTGTGGAAAGTCATATCTATCAGCTGTCGCAGTGCCTCATCGAGAGGGGACACAAAGTTATTATTGTGACACACGCATACGGGGACAGAAAAGGAATCCGTTATCTCACTAATTGCCTGAAAGTGTATTATTTGCCGTTGAAGGTTATGTATAATCAGTCCACAGCAACAACACTGTTCCACAGTCTGCCTCTGCTCAGGTACATATTTGTGCGGGAGAGAGTTGAAATAGTCCATTCGCACAGCTCCTTTTCAGCCATGGCCCACGATGCCCTCTTCCACGCCAAGACCATGGGGCTCCGGACGGTGTTCACAGATCATTCCTTGTTTGGATTTGCTGATGTCAGTTCTGTGCTCACCAACAAACTCCTCACCGTGTCCCTCTGCGATACAAGTCACATAGTCTGTGTATCCTATACCAGCAAAGAGAACACGGTGCTAAGAGCAGCACTGAACCCCGAGATTGTTTCAGTGATTCCCAATGCAGTAGATCCGACAGAATTCACTCCAGATCCACAAAAGAGGAATGCCAACACAACCATTGTGGTTGCGAGCAGGCTCGTTTACAGAAAAGGTAAGCATGTGCTTTCAATTAAATGTACTATTCCATTTATGTGAGCATGTACATACATAGGGTCTCTAACCTTTTTATATGTAAAATAATTCAACCAAGCAAAACCTTTCTAATTTAATAAGCTGGGCTGCACACAGGTGAGCTCCTCGGAGGTAGCTGGAGAGCTACAGTAGCTCACGAGCTACTGGTTGGAGACCCTGTTAAAATGATTAGACATTTTGTGTCCATTCTGTTAAAGCAGTGGGAGGTAAAAAAATAAATACATAAGTGAGCAATACAGCAAAAACAGTCTAGGCCAAAGCCCATAAGTCATATGTCATAAACTATAGGTTTTAATGTTGCTTATGCACACAACATTTCTAGGGTGTGAAACTACTTGTAAGAGTTATGTCAATTTGTACATATTTTAAGAGTTTATATATATATATTAACCCAGTTTTGAATTCCCTTCCACCTTGTTAAGCCAGAATGTCACAGCTAGGTATACACTTGCAGCAATTCTGCCATATCAATGATATTTCCGCATTCAAGCGAACATAAAATTGCAGAAAGGAATTTTTGAATTTGCAAAGTGCTACTTTTGCACACCGAACCTCAGTTTAAGTGCTTAATATTCCTTGTGAATCGAGCCATAAGTTATTAATTGGTTGTTATCTAACTTGACATATTTTATTTTCTGCAAACCTTTGCGGCACCTCGACGCTGTCTCATTAAGAGGGTGCTCTCATGCAAGGTTTTTTTTCTGTGGTTTGCATGCCTGGATGGAACAAGTGTCGTCTGTCACATGGCTTTGGAAGAGTTAAAAAAAATTGTTTATATTGTGACCTATTTATAAGTATGCTATATTTGTTTTTGTGTATCCCAGTTTTTTTTTTTTGTAAAATATTTTTGCATGTTTTAGATCATACATGTTTTTCTAAGTTCTATCTGCGTAAGTAGTAACTTACTTACTACTATCTGTGGTGAATTGTATTGAAGTTTGTGTTTTAAAGTGGGCTTGGTATATTTTATAAATTTTAGTTACTTATGAATTTTGAAAATGATCATAGATATTCGAGGAACAAGTATCGTAGATGAGGCTTGTGCTCCTAAGTTTTTATTGGGATGCACATATATGTATTTAATTGCAGTTAATGGCCAATACTAAGTCTGCAATGGCCGGTTGCAAGCCCATCTGCGAAAGGCTGAGGGGTTTTGCGTGGGGCTAGGTACCCCTGTGAGAAACTGGGTTCTTGTTGCAGTACTCCCTCACTTTTTGCCTGGTTTTTGATGCAACTTTGACTGAGGGTCCCTGCTAACCAGGTTCTCAGTGCCAGTGTTCTCTCTATAAAACTATACCCCAATTGGCACAACTTCAGCAACACCTATAAGTCCCTATTAAATTGTACCCCTGGTGCCTAGGGCATTGGGACTGAAGAGTCCACTAGGTTGTGCCACCCTAGGTACCCCTCACAAAGACCATGCGCACTGCCATTGCAGGCTGTGTGTCTTGGTGCAGAGAAAACTGAAGAGTCGACATGGCACCATGGGTGCCATGCCCACAGACACTGCATGAGGTATAGGTAAGTCACCCCTAGTGCAGGCCTTACAGCCCTAAAGCAGGGTGCACTGTCACCCATGTGTGGACATAACTGCATGAGCAGATATGACCCTACAATAGCCAAGTCCATTCGTGGATATTGTAAGTGCACAAGGAAGTCCTAGAGAGTACATGGGCTGGACACCCGTCAATAAGTTCCCCAGCACCATGATGGCTTCACTGTACCCAGGGATGTTTGGTACCAAACATCTCTCCTTAATAAATGCATACTGATGCCAGTGTTGGATGTATTAATAAATGCACCACACAGAGGGCACGTTTAGAGGGCCCCCTTGAAAACCTACCAGGCACTGGTGTAGTGTCTGACAAGTCTTAGCCAGCCTGCCAACTCCTGAAATGTTTCTGACCTTATGGGGTGAGAGCCAGTGCTCTCAGAGGCCAGGAACAAAGCCTGCTCCGGGCGGAGGTGCTTCACACCTCCTCCAGGCTGGAATGGCATTCCCGGGCAGGAAGCTTCAAAGACGCAGCATCCAAGCAGAAAGAACTACATCCGCCCCGGAGGGTCAGATCTGTTTCCCCACCGAGATTGAAGACACCAGGACCTACCACAGCAATGCCACACCAATTTCTGGGGTACCGGACCCCTACAACCTACACTGAGATGAAGAGTCCAATCCAACTCTAGCTGCCCAGGAAGCAAGAACCTGTCGAGGGACATCGAGACCCTTGAGACCCACTTTGTGAGTGGCCCAGCTGTCCCAGAATCGTGCCTGCAACCTGATTGCCCCTGACCGCGAAGACATCTTGTCGCACGCCGCCCGGCTGACCTGTCTGCTCTGCACCCAGCCCACCCAGCCTGGGTACCGACGAACCAGCTGTGCTCCTGTGGTCCTGAGGCCCTTGCAACCTGCTCCCTCAAGTGGGACCCCTCAGACTTACCTTTAAGTCCCCTTCTGCAGTGTGTTTTCTGGTGGCCCCCTTCTCCGTAGCGCCTACTATCAACTACCTCAGCACCTTGCTCCCGGCCGAATCCGGGATGCTCCGACAAACCGCTGGTGGAACATTGGACTTTGCCTTGCTACTTAGCTAAATCCAGAAAGTGAACCTCGAGATCCAACTGTACAATTTTATATGCATTTTCCTGTTTTCTGCAATAGACTTCTATGGTGTGTAACTGCGCACAAGTGTGTTATTTGGTGAATTTTGAAAATTAATATCTTAAAAAGTACTTACCTTAGAACAAAGTTCTTGGTCTGAAAAATTATATAAAAATCAATGTTATTTTTGCAAATTGGCCATGGATTTATTCTTGAGCGTGTCTCATTTATTGCCTCTGTGAGTACAGCAAATGCTTGGCACTACCCTCTGATAACCCGAACTGCTCGCCCATACTAACAGAAATAGAGCGTTAATATGATATACTTTTGCCTCTGTGTACTAATCTGGGATCCACTGGACTCTCTGCACAGTGTACTTGATTTTAGTACACTATATAGAGAGGCAGCTTCCTACAACCCACCATATAAAAAATTCTAGCTACAGAAACATCGACCAAAACACATCCCGGCCTTGGGGTGGAGAGGAATCTCCTTCACTGAGATCTATGATGCCTTGTGGTGAAAGTCATTGATCCCTGGAAGCCACAAAGCCGATCCACCTGCTTTCGACCAAGACCATCACCATCGGGACATGAAACGTGAGGACCATGGAAGAAACCAGCAAGACAGCCAGCAAAGATGAAAAGATGAAAAAAGACAACCTTGCCCTGCTAGGCATCAGGCAGACCAGATGGACACAGTCCGGACAGAAAAGACTGGTTCCAGGAGGAATGCTGCTGTATTCTGGACACGAGGAAGAGTACGCCCCACCTACTTGGGGAGTAGCAGTGATGCTAACGCCAGCAGCCAACAGATCTCTAATTGGATGGGAAGCCCACAATTCCAGAAATATCACAGCAACCTTCCTCGTAAAGAAAAAGAGGATCAACATGACTGTTATCCAGTGCTAGGCACCTACAAATGAAAGCAAAGAAGAGGAAAAAGAACAGTCTTACAACACAACAGACTCCAGTCCATCCTGGAGAAATACCTTGAGAAAGACATCACATACTGATGGGGGACCTCAATGCCAAGAAGAAGTACACTGGGTACGAAGAAGTCATGGGCAACCATGGCCTTGGGGACATGAATGAGAATGGTGTGATATAACGCTACCCTCCGTAACAAGTTTCAAGAACTAGAGGACGACAGAGACCCGTAGAAAGCCAGCGGGAGAAGATCAAAGAAAGGGTGACCTGAACCTGCCAGGATGTACTGGTTCCCAAGAAACACCAGCATAAAGAATGGATCTCCATCAAGACTCTCTGCAAAATCCAAGCGAGAAAGGAAAAGAAAGCTACAGTCAACACCAGCAAAACAAAAGCAAAAAAAGTGAGCAGTCAAGGCGAATACACCAAAACCAACAAGGAAGCAAAGGGAAGCTTAAGAGCAGACATACAAAGATTCATCGATGGTCTTGCCTCCGAAGTGGAGGAAACAACATGCCATGGAAACCTGAAAGAACTTTACGACATAACAAGGAAACTCTACGGCAGATACAGAAAGACATGTTGCTGGGAAAGCAATCGTGGGTAACGAAGGTAAACAACGAAGATGGTTGAAGCACTTTGAAGAACTGCTGAACTAGCCCGTGCTGCAGTCTCCACAAGACATAAAGCCAACTGACAAGGACTTGCCAGTCTACTGCAGCAGACCAACCAATGAAGAAATCTGGCAAGCCATCAAACATCTGAGAAATGGGAAGGCAGCATGACCTGACAACATTCCTGCCGAGGCACTGAAGGCAGGCATTGAAACATCAGTAGACATTGTCTACCCCATGTTTGGAAGGATCTGAGAAGAGGAAAAGTTGCCATCTGACTGGAAGGGGGGATATCTGATCAGGATTCTCAAGAAAGGCGACCTGAGTAACTTTCACAAACTACAGAGGGATAACTCTATCAACCCTAGGGAAAGTGTTCAACAGAGTCGTCCTGAACAGAATGAAGAACGAGTCGACGCTCAGTTGTGAGACCAGCAAGCTGGCTTCCGCAAAGATAGATCCTGCACAGACCAGATTGCAACACTGTGCATCATCATTTAGCAGTCGATGGAATGGAACTCTCCTGTCAACTACCTAGACTATGAGAAGGCATTCAAAAGCATGGACATAGAGATCCTTTGGAAACTCCTCTGTCACTGCGGTGTGCTGGATAAACTCCTAAGAATCATCAGGAACTTTTACGAGGGAATGACCTGCAAGTTAGTCCATGGACGGCAACTCACGTTTGAAGTGAGGACATGGCAAGGCAAGAATGGGCAAAGCAAGGGCTGCCTTCATTCAGCTAAAGATCTGGAGCTCCAAGGACCTAACGCTGCAAACCAAGATCAGGATTTTTAACACCAATGCAAAATCTGTACTTCTGTATGGAGCAGAAACTTGGAGGACAACGGTGACCACCATTAACAAAGTCCAGATCTTCTTCAACACCTGTCTGAGGAAAATCCTCCAAATCTGCTGGCCAGAAACCATCAGCAGACTTTCTAGCTCCCTACTCATGAAGAAAACATGAAAAGAACCTGTTGCTGGATAGGTCACACCCTCTGCAAGCCTTCATCAAACACCACCAGGCAAGCCCTCACCTGGAACTCTCACGGGAAAAGAAAAAGAGGAAAGCCAAGAAACGCCTGACGTCACGGCTCACTGCAAGGAGATGGGTTACACCTGGAGTCAGATTGAAAGAAAAGCCCAGGACCGAGATGGCCTTCTTGATGGCCTGTACCACAGGAGGGGTAGTAAGCATAAGTAAGAATGGCGAATACTTAAATGCCAACAGACACGAATCCGGAGGGTGACTCCCTGATTTTTTTAAAGCAAAAAAAAAATCTTTATTCTTGTTCTCCCCTGCCAAAAATTGCCTCTGTTTCAGTGTTAGTCAGTTGGAAAAATATTCCCATGATATTTTTTTTTTTAAACTATCTCCCTTTTACCTCCTTTCCAAATGTTGGAATGTATGAACATTGTAAGGAGAAATTTGTCTCTTCTGGGTGCCCTTTCAGATATTTGTTAGTGATGGAGGGGCAATGGTTATTTAGATATGTTTCAAATACAAATTCAAACGGGTCAGCATGCCTTAAATGTTGAAATTCGCTTTCATTTACTTGTGGCAGATTCCTCTTTTCTTAGCACAGTGCCACTGGTGTGTTTTTTTTCGTTTTTTTTTTTTTTTTAAGAGAAGGTCATAGCATTTGATGAAAGGATAGCTTCATGGTAAACCTGCCTTGTTCAATAGGTCCGTAGATTTGCCTTTTTGTTTTGTTTTTTACCGTTGCTACGTTATAATTATTGTGATTTGGACAATGCCTTGCTTCTAACAAATCAAACGCAAGGAAGCTTCAAAAGGCGAAGACCAAATCTGTTCCAGTTTGTGGTTTAGTGTTTGGAAACCAGTCAGTCAGCTTAAATGTATAATGCTTTGCTTTATGTAAGAACAACAAAATGATTTTGTAACCTTGTGCCACGTATGCAGGGTGTGGTACACAATGGCGAAATACCTGTCCCGCCAGAATAGCTAAGAAGTCGAGAAATGTGGGCCTGGTGAATCTCAGTACACATACTTATCTTAACTACTCACGTTACAAAGTCAACCTCTAGAAGCATTAGCACTGGTTGTGGGGAGGTTAGGAGACGGAAACAGAGTGCAAAGACCTCAATTCTGAAAGTTGCTTTCATTTTTAGCAGTTGATTCTCCAATTTCTGGATAGTCTCTGAAAACTTTTTCCAAGTCATACCTATGGGAGCTCGTTCATGAGTGCCCAGTTTAATTATTCGACAATGCCGCATAAGGTATCTGCTGACACTGCAGCATTAAGTTTTCTAGGGTGCAGTATTACTGCATCATTACTAGTTCCGCAACTCAAAATGGGGGGTAAATACTGTCATTTTCCCCTCTCCAAAGATCTAGAACTCAGAATATGCAGCTTTTAACTCCCACAAAGTATACAGATTTTACTTGGAAAAATATATGCATGAGAAAACGAATCTGTGTTTTTAAATTTGCACAAGTTGCAATCCCGATTCATGCGCAAACTCCTTTTTTGTGTCCGAGTTGTAATTTACTAGCTAAATCTGAATGAGGGCCATAATATGTATGGACGATTGGTGCACATTGTGGTGTAGTTAAAAGTGCCACACGTTTTCTGTTTGGGAAATTGCTGTATTCTTTCATGTTCTGTTTTTATTCATTACGTTCTCAACGTCTACCCTGTGTCCATTCTATGTCCCTTCTGGTCACGCTTTATGTGTCTCGTGTATCTTTAGTTCCTATGTCATCTGCGTTTGTCTTCACTGTGCATTCTTGATTTCGTGGCTATTTAGAAAGATAGGAAACTGTATTGCTGACTGGACTGCATGTCTCCTGGCTGCAGGGCCCCATAAAGTTACCTTTCAATTTACTGCTGTGCTGGCCTTTGTATTCTACATATCAGCAAGATTTTCGTTCTGGGCCCCCATCTGCTTCTCTTCTTCATTTCACCAACTCCTTCCTGCGTGCGCATCAAGGCTCTGGAGACGTTTTCCTGTTTTCAGTCTCCGCGATCATTGCCACACGCTGAGAGACCGCAGCCAAATTATTCCTTCATTATCAACAAGTCTGGCCTTCCATCCATGTCAGTGGTGATGTAGAAGATCTGCTTTGTGTTAACTGAACCGCTCTGGTAAGCCGGCAGACTGATTCTGTCTATATTGCTATTTGGCTTGGGTGGATCCTGTTTCTACTACTACTACTACTACTGCACTACGTGACTTGAACACTATGGCTGCTCTGCTTTATGTTAGCTGAGAGACCTTGTTTTTCACCAGATAAAAACTGCAAAGCCTGTTTGCACTATATTGTTACCTCTTTGTGTACTGGCTTTTCATCATCTTGTTTCCAAGCCAAACCCTTCAGCATTTTAAGTGTAAATGTACACTTCACTTCTTAATACTGTTAGCATCACCACAAGTTTCTGTCAGTATTCAGTGCAATCCACCTCCTGTTTCTCTCGATGCTCCTGGTGAACCATCTACAAAGTGGAGGATATGGATGAAATTATTTGATAACTATTTAATTGCCATTGTTAATTTGATGTTGAAAAAAAGAAGTGTTCTTATTGAATTTGCTTGGAAAAGAGGCCCTAAATTTGTTTTGGTGCATGAGCCTCCCTGCCAACTTCTTGTTGGCAGAGTGACTGGTGATTATAATGGTTGTCAGGGGGCTATTTATAGACTTAAACTACAATTTAAAGACGAACCGCACATTGTTCTGCACAACATAAATGTTATACTCGTCAACAACTGCCAAATTAGCCAATCAATGTATACGTAGCAGCTTTACGCATCTTGGTATCTGAATTTGATTTTGATGGAACCTTAAACTTGTATATTTGGGATCAGATTGTTGTACATTGTTACAACAGGAAAATTCAAGAGCAGTTGCTAAGACACAGAAACCCGTCAAAACTATTGATTGACTTTGTCAAAAATGTGGAGATTGCAGTTCGAGTAAATTAATCCGAAGGAAAGCGTTCCAATGAGGAAGTTTGTTGTGGAATACAAACTAATTTCAGAAAAAGTTAATGAAAAATTAATAAACAAATTGAACATCTCACCTTCATCTGAAGTACATCTTGTAAATTAAAAACACTGCCAAGCACTAGGTAAAGAGTGTTTACATGCAGAAGTATGGGGCATTTTGCATCTATGCAATAATAATTTCAAGAAAATTAGTGTAATTCAAGATGCTGAAGACCATGATACCGAAAGCAGTGTCAACATGATTCTCACTATTAAAGATCAAGATGCTTCAAACAATCAACATATTCAAACAAAATTTTTGTTAAGGACATGGATTCTGAACCCTAAATTCCTCCACATTGTGACATTTTTTTATTTTTTTATTTCAAATACTTTATTGAATTTTTCCAACAATAAACCAACATAAGCAAAAAGAAAAAACAAGTTTGGAGTAATGTACAGGCCAAACAGGTGAGCTAAAAATTGCAAAATAGTATGGCAGAAAGTTTTGCAGAGTAACTAAATTAGTAATCCGAACCATATAAACTCAAAACACATTGTGACATTTTGATTGATAATGTACAAACTATAGTATTAGTAGATTTGGGTTCTCCAAATACAGTTATTTCTTATTATTATTTTTTTTACTGATAAGTGGGGAAGCAAACATTTTTTCGAATCTGATATTAAGGCCTTTTCATATTGTGGTAATTCCATTGATATATTAAGGGTTTTTCATTGCAGATATACAGGTTAAATAGAACCTCTGTCAAGGAAAAATGTATGTGCTGCACCAAGGCTAACATTTATTAGGTTGAGACATCAAGGTTATACAGGTGTGACTTTAAAACTAGGTAATGATATACCTATTGTGGGTTTATCAGTGAATTCTTACACTGATTGTATTTTAAATCCATTTGGAAATATTTTTATTAAATTAGGAAGAGTTAAGGGTTTTTTACATGAAATCAAACTGATTGAAAATGTCACATGTGTTAAACACAAAATAAGAAATGAACCCATGACTGTGCGCAAAGAGCTTTCTGAGTTATTACTGAGGAAGGAGTTTTACAACCAGTGGAGTCATCACAGTGGGTATCTCCCATAGATGTCTTAAAAAAGAAAGCAGGAGATTTAAGATTGTATGGATTTGTGATATCTGAACAAGCAAATCTTGGTAGATTACTATCATCTTCCTAAAATTCAGGCTGTATTTTCCAAAATGAATGAAGCTACTATTTGACCACCCCGACCTTGGCGCAGTTTATCACCAGATCAAATTAACTGATAATTGCAAACATCTCACAATTTTTTTCATCCCATTTTTGGCATTTTGTTATTTATATATGCCTTTTGGTCTAGCTTCAGTGGCTTCTGTATTCCAAAGGTTGATGGATTCCCTAATTACGAATTTAATACGGAAGAAATTGCAGCATTTCTAGGTGATAATATATTGTCACGTCTACCCTTAAAGAACATAATCTATTTCTCAATAAGGTGTTATCTATACTTCAGGGAAAAAGGTATGCATTTACAAAAAAGAGAAATGCAAATTCTTACAAGAAGATGTTTAGTATCTAGGACATTCAATCTCAAGCAAAGAGATAAGAGCTGCTCAAAGCTATCACAAAGTCTCTATTCTAAAGAGCAGTTGTGGTCCTTCTAGGGCCTTTGTGAATACTGTTCTTGATTTTTTTTGAGGATTTTTCTTCACATACTATTGCTGTGCGTAGATTGTTAAAGGAAAAACAAAAAATTAATTTGGTCTGATGAATTGACTAAGGATTTTAGCAAGATCAAAACTTTGATCCTGAATGCCCCAGCTTTCTTAGAGGAAGATGTTTGTATTGTCACTGTTAAATTCTGGGGGCTGTTCTCTCTTAACGGTCTAGGTTAGGTAAAAACTTTGAACATGAGATTGCTTGTGCATCAAGATTACTTTCAGTTACTGTGAAACGTTACTGCGCTATTGGAAGAGAGACAGTGAGTTGCATGTGGGTGGTTGAACACTTTAAAACATTTCTTTTGGGCAAAATGTTTTATACTTGGAACAGGCCTTAAACCACTCATTTTGTTATGGTCAAGCAGTTGAACAGGTATCACAGCTTTTAGGCATTTCACATTTTGGATCAGCTGTAGGAAATCAACTTTGATGTTCAATTCATTTCATGTAAAGAGAATGCTAGAGCAGACTGCCATTCTAGATTGCCTAGTGACTGTTTTGGTGAAAATGAATATTGCCTGGAGCAATGCAGTATGGCAAATGTTT
The DNA here is from genome assembly GCA_963921515.1 of Calotriton arnoldi. NCBI lineage: Eukaryota > Metazoa > Chordata > Amphibia > Caudata > Salamandridae > Calotriton > Calotriton arnoldi. The sequence goes on along the minus strand of CAWUFW010002153.1, from coordinate 781,249 downwards.
GACTTATTGGAGTCAGATCAGATTCAAATTTCAGAGGAAGAATGAAGAAGTGCCATATAGGACACTATACTTCTATGTGTCAACAAATTAATAGTTAGCAAATCGCCCAGAGAAGGACCTCTCTCACGTGAATTACATGTTTTTTTGGAAAGCGAAAGAGGAATTATCTATTAGGTGAGATTTTGTTATGAGAGGTGACATATTTGTTCCACCTGTGAGTATTAGATCCAATATTTTTCTAGTGGCACATGAAGAAAACTTAGGTGAGTCAACTACCAAAAAACTTATCAGAATTAGATTTTGGTTCCAAGTATGAGTTCAGTGATAAGCAATTCTATTAATAATTGTTTGATTTGTTTCAACTCTGATAAGTCTATGAAAACTGATGCCATACCCTTTCAACCAGTTCGGTACTCTGACAGACCTTGGGAACTTATTGGAATAGGTCCATTTCATCACTTGAAAAGTGATTGAATTCACATATTTGTTATAATGGACTATTTCTCAAAAAGGGTTGAATAGAAGTTTGTGATTGTATCCAATACTGATAGTGTTTCTGTAGGGAGTGCTTTCTGAAAACCATTATTTTTGACTGAGGTGTACAATCCATTTTGCTCAAAATGCAAAATCTTATGTTGAAACGCAACATTGATCACAAATATACTCCACTGTAGTTTCCCAAGTCGGATGGTTTGGTAGAAAGGATAAAAAGGACTATTTTTGAAGGGGTACACATGGGATGTTCATGTAAATAGAATGTCAGAAAATGTATTAGAGAAAAAAATTGGAATTATCATTTGACACAACATTCTATTATAGGGTACTCACCATTTACATTACTCAGAAATAGAATTGCTTTTTCCGATATCAACCTGATATGGTTAACAAAATACAAGAAACAAGACCTTAACAAATATATGCATGAACAAGCTCAAAGGAATGTTTTAGGAAAACAAGACGTAAAGTAAAACTGGCATGACAATAGATACAGCACCAAATTGTCGAAGATCAAGATCAGTGATACTGTTGGAGTTAAGTATCTTGTTTTCAGAACTAAAGTCAGTTCAAAATGTATGCCTCCTCAAAAAGTTTTTAAAAGATCTAAAATGTTGGTGTTATAAGATGGTTAGTGTGGAGTTTATGTAGAGTGACATTATCCAAAGGAAGTTTGCCATTCACACGACTTGTTGCTGAGGACGCTATGGATCTGGTTGGACTTCTCCAGTATTTTCCAAGGGTGTCTGATGCTACTTCATCAACGAAAGAAGTGTCTGCCAATGAGCAAGACATATCTTGTGAATTTAGAAGGTTGTTAGATCAAAGATCAGTAGGTACTAATCTGCTTGACCAGGATGAAAGTTAAATATTAGAAAAGTAGTAGGGGTATCAGAAGACCTGGTTATTTGTATGAAATTTAGCAGTCACCTCTCATCGCTTTAAATGTCCATGTATTTTCTTTACTAAACCTTTTTGTAGGTGTACCTGTTCCATTTGGCTTTGTAATTTCAATGTATTTTCGGAAGCAGGAAGTATTTGTCAGTATTTGTTTCCAAATGGCCTCCTTTGTTATTTCAGTGTATTTCTATAGCAGGAAGTATTATTCCAATATTTGCTTTCCAAAAAAAGGAGCATTTCTAACAGTTGTGTTCTTTCATATTGTGATTTTATTTATCATGTTGTCACCGTCTACCCACTGTCGTTCTATCTCCTGTCTGGACACTCTCTGCGTGTCTTGTGTTCTGTGTCTACGTGCATCTGTATTTACCTGTGTCATTTGCCTTTGTCTTCAATGTTCGGTCTTGATTTGTGGTCGTTTAGAAAGCTGGGAAACTTTTTGCATTGCTGACTGTATGTTGCATGGCTGCGGGGCCCAATAAAGCTACCTTTCAACTTACTGCTGTGCCAGCCTTTGGAATTTCTACAGAAATCAGTTATTTGACTAACTGTCTTGGTATACTCCCGTGTCATATAGACTAAAATTTGATCAATCAGCAGCATTGAGCACTATGAGTGAGAACCTTTGGCGTGCCCTTAAAGTCTTCCTTTTTAGGTCTCGCCTGAGCCAGCGCGCATGCGCTGCCCTGCGAGGCTTCTTGTAAGGACTTCCAACTTCCAGAGCTTTGCTCGTGTTTTTTTTTTTTTTTTTTACTGCCACGCATTTCATTGGCCATTGCGTAAGGCTTCCACAAAAGAAAGCACGCAAATGGCCAAAGGCTCGGGTATGTCCCGCCTTATCTTTAAATGTCCCCTCCCATAGCCTATGTGTCTCGGGAGCGAGCAGCGGCGCCATCTGTTTCCAATTATCGCGCCCGCGCTTGTTTCCATTTGCCTGTCTCGCGGTCGCGTTAATTGGAAACAGATGGCGTTCACTTTTGCGGCCGCGCGTTTCTTTTTTCTTTTAACTTTGATGCCTATTCCCCCCTCCCACCCACTCCTCAGCAAAGTACTTGTTTTTAAAGCGCGCGATGTCGCGCTTTACCTTTACATTTTTTTTTTTTCTTCAATTGGTGCGCTTGTACACTAGGTTGCTCTGGGGTTCTGGACTGAGCCTCGAAGCCGCGCCCCCGTTCCCCACCGTGGCGTTGCCGGCCCCGCTCCACTCAAACCCCCTTGAGTGGGCTCCTCTCTCCTCACACCTCTCTCCTCCTACTCCATAGCCGAGGATATGTATTCAAGGGCTGAGGGCATGCACTGACTGAGGCCCTTGCACCCTGTGATATTCGAGATCTGAGGTTCTGTGCCCTGGAATACTCAGATGCTGACGCCCATGCGCCCTGTGATAGTTGAGATCTGAAGTTCAGATGCAGAGGCCCTTGCACCCTGTGACAGTTGAGATCTCATGTTCTGTAATCCTCAGATGCTGAGGCCCTTGCACCCTGTGATAGTTGAGATCTGAGGTAGTGTGCCCCGGAATACTCAGATGCCAAAGTGTCCTCGAATGCTAAGAAGCTGATGTGTATGCATCCTATTGTACTTCGGAGGGGATTGCTCCGATCATGTGATACACAGGAGCTACACGCATGCGCTCTGCCAGATTGAGGCGCGCTTCCTATGACTCTCACGTTCCATAGGTTCTGCTCCTTACAATGAAGAATATCATCCTTTGCAGCACGTGTGCAATCTACCCAAGTGTGGCATTCATAGATATTGATAACTTTTTAGCTATTTAGGGGTCCATATTTGAACCTTCATTTGTAGACATCGCACGGAGACCAAACTCACGGAGGGGTCTCAGCTTTCCTTCCACGTGTTGTCTGCGTGTGTGAATCATGCCACCTTTTAGTCTTGCCCCCTTGGTTTTGTTCAAACCACATCCCCCTACCCACGGGGTCGGAATTTCCCCAGCATGCTCACTGAAACAGAATAACTTCCTGGGGCTTTTGTTTACTGCACGTCCACTAAAGACGCCCTCTTTCTGGAAGCCGCCTATAGTAGCCTGCGTAACTCAATGCTCTATCAACCTACCACGCACTCCTAATAAAGGGCTCTTTTCCCAAACAGACAAGCCGTTGTAGCTCCTTCATGCCACTCTGACCCTGTAGAGTGACTAATCTGATGTGATGCATGTTTCACGCTATAAAAGTGAATCTGCAAAACTCTGTGAATGAAGTGGCATTAGTTTATTTGTATACACGGTACAACTCTGGCTTCCTACTAAACTGAAAGTTGTGTCAAAAGCTAGCAGGCGTGGTTTCAAAGCTACTGCTGCAGACTTTAAATCTGGTGAAGCGGTTTCCTGTCGCCATTAACATATGTGAGCAGTTCAAAACCTACAATGCTATGAAAGGTAGCCTACAGGCGTACGTTTGTTTTGCTTGCAATCTCCCTAACACCGCCCACATAGCCACCTAGTGCTACACGTAGTAAAACCTGTAAATGTTAAGCACCCAGAATAATGTGCTGCATGGCTAAAAACTCATAAGGTCCCAAAGGCGAGATCTATTGGCTATGCCAATGCTTGTTTTTTCTTGTCCCCGACTTACCAACTTTCTGCAGGTGAAATAATTTCTTGTTTATTTTGCAACAGATTACCTTTAGAAAGTAAAGTCTTTGAGTCTTTAGTGCTGAGATATCTGCTTTGATTGTAGTTTCCTTAAATTATGATGAAAACAGTGCATATCATAGGAACCTAATGTGAGAATGTAGAGCACTAACTAAAAAGACTAACTTTCAGCCTAAGCATTTAAAAATGCCTATAGGAGAGATCTATACACTTCAACTTAAGGAAAGGATGAATCGCATAACGCAAAATAAAGGGGGGCCCTCAGGCTACCATGTCCCCCAGATATAAATTGGCCTTGGGCAGAATTCTGGGCTCCCTGAAGTGTACCCCTCTCCCTGCACTGCAAACTCTGCTGTTACCTGCGTTATACTCCTGGACAGGGCGCATGATTACTTGGTTACAATATAAATTGCAAGTATTCAAATTACAGAAAGAGGCACTGAGCACTTGTATGCTAAACAAATATCTGCACTTTTTGTCTACACCTATGGCCTCACCTAGGTTGCTTGGTTTGCAAGTTAAGTCTTACATTTGGGAGACCATTTTGAGCCATTAGAGACCCATGCAGTTGAAAAAAGGTCCAGTTTTATATTTAGGTAAGTGGTCTTCAACGTTTACTGTAATAAGAGCTACTTATGCTCAATTAAAATAATCCCCATTTACTAATATTAGTGTTGTAATAGTGATCACATCACCAAAAAGTTCTCCCCTTCAAGCAGTATGTTGAGATCAGCAGATATTCCCTATGTACCTTTAGTTCTGAGAAGAATTTCAGTAGTATACACTAAATACTACACTTACACTCCTGTGTTTAGTTCAAAATAGTTACTACGTTACACGAAGAGTATGCTGTTCCCCAAAAAAACGGTGTGGACAACGTGTTACAGGGGTAGGAGGAGGGAAATCCTCCTTTTCGGAACTAGAGTCCTCACACACCCAGCAAGCTAGGTGTCATGCTTCATCATATGGACTTGCTCCTCGTCGGGTCGGCGCTGCAATACCCAACGGGCACCCATAAAGGGGCTCTTTGGCGGAGATCTTTAGTTCCTTGCCATATGGTGCTGTGGTTGTGAGGGCCCTAGAGAACAGTGTAGATGTGATGTGAGTGGGTGACGTTAAAAAAGGTTGGATAATCCGAATGAACTTTTTATTAGGGTGGCTATCCACCTTATTAAAAGAGAAGTGGAGTGGCTGCTCTCTGGCTCAATGGTCCAGCGGAGCGAGCTCAACTCTTACAATGTGGTCAAAATAGTATCTCCTTTATAAAAACTTTTCACAAATGTTACTTTGTTCTGGCATGAATCTCAATATTTAACATGATCTACATCATCTAACTTTTAGCATGGATTTTCTCACAATAAGTTCGTATTTTGAGATGCCCCCAAATTACATTTCATAAAAACATCACAATAATAATACACAATATTTAAAAAAATGATCAATGTGATGTTCTGCGAGAGTATTTAAGATTCAGGAAGGCTAGTTTTTTAATATGATAATTCCCTTGCTAATAACTTATAAAATCATGCAGGAACAACAGATGATTCTGTTGTAACTCTGATGATTCCAAATGCTCTTTTTCCTGCTTTAGTGAGTTTTGAATTAGTACTTTAGTAAACATCACTGAAGAAAGCTTTCTAATCTTGGTTTTACTTCTATCAGTTCTGCCTTTTTTTTTTTTTTAACAAACTTTATTAAGCCGTGATATTCGTATCATCATCTTAGTAAATTGACATGTTAGGCATTTTACTTTTGTTGATTCTGATTATAACAGTCCATATTATTAACACATACATTTACTTTGTCGTATATACGCCAGGCACATGTAGTATATCCTAGCCCTGTAGGGTAATCTATCACAGTAGTGTTCTGCGTTGTACAGTTAAAATCAATAATTTCTCACAAATCCAGGAGATGGCTAACTCTATATACAATCTAGTCCCCAACTCCCTCCTCCCCACCCACCCTCTCCCCCTGGTCTACTACATACAGGTCCCAATGATGCCTTGTAGGGTCAATGGTAACGCGTTGTGAGTTCTGCTCCGTCTGTAGGTTGTGTTATGCGAGCTGGGGGTCGTACCTAATCTTAATCCCATCAGTGTAGTGCCTACTCTATTGTGTGGGAGTAAGACGCAATGGACTGAGGTCGAGTTCTGTAAAGGCTGCTAACATAGTGTCCCATTCCATTGAGATGGGCAACTGTCTAAGGCCTTTAGTTTCTTCTGCACGTATTGCTACGCTTTCTGCCCCTCCCCAACGTATTATGTCCTCCTGCCAGCTGTGTAGTGTCGGACACCTAGAGGATTTCCACCTCATAGTAAGGCCTCGTATGGCCAGGATTAGGGCTAAGTCCGTGAAGCGACGCTGTACTTTTTGTGTTTTGCTGTATTTCCTCGCCCCTAGGAGGCACTCCAGTACATTATCCTGAATGTGCATACCTGTGACCTCACCCAGATTGTGACGTATCGAGTTCCAGTAGTCCCGTATACGCGGACAGTTCCATAGCATGTGTAGGAGGTCTGCCTCGTCGCCTTTGCAGCGTGGACAGCAGTGTTGTGCCGTAGGGAACATACGGTGTATTCTCTGTGGTGTTAAATAGGATCTATGCAGGACCATATTTTGTATAAATTTCAGTTTAACGTTACGGGGGATCTTTTTCGGGTATTCCAGCATATGTTCCCAAGTTTTGTCGTTAATTTCTAAGCCTGTGTCTTCAGTCCAGCGCTCTCTGAGTGGAATGAGTGAGATACCCGCGTGTGCCCTGATCCCGGTGTAGAGCCATTTAATTAGATGTCCCCCCGTCCCCATGGAGTACAATAGGTGTACCAGTTTATGTTGTGTGGGTTCCATACGTTGGGGTGCCCAGGTGTTCCTGATATACCGTGTAACTATGGCGTGTAGCAAGTAGTGGCGGTCCGTAGCCCCAGTATTATGTACAAACGTGCCATGGTCCATTAGAGTCCCGTCGCTAAAAAATCTCCGATCGTCGTCACCCCAGACTCTACCCAAGGTTTGATTCTATCCATAGTAAGACTACCTCCAGGGGTTGGGATCCCTAATAAAGGGATATTAGCCGAATACGGTACTATATCTCGGGTGTATTTGAGTGCCTTCTTCCAGCAGTGCAATGCTGTCTTCAGCAGGGGGGCCCCCGTGGGGATTTTAGTTTGAGGCAGGATCAGGGAATGTAGTCTCCCTTTGTGAATATCTCTGGGTGTGTACCCTATTTCATGTAGGTTCCTCCCTGCGGCCCAGTAAGATAACCACTGAATTTGGCAAGCGTAGTAATATGCCCTGAGATCTGGGACCCCTAGACCCCCGAGTCGGTTATCTAATTGTAATTTCTGTAAGCTCACTCTTCGACGTCCTGTGCTCCATATGAGTTCCACCAGTAGGGTATTGAGCGTATTAAAGACAGCCTGGGGGACTACTATGGGCAGATTCGTAAAATAATACAATAGGCGTGGGAGTACTACCATCTTTGAAATAGCTATCCGACCCATCACCGATAGGGGTAGGGACGACCAGAAGGCCACGCTGGAGCGTAGCGATGCCACAGCTTTTCCCAGGTTGCCGCTCAGTAAGACCGGCGATGTTCTGTACACTTGTATTCCCAAGTATCTAAATGTATCGCATGCCACCGGTAATAAGTATGTACCGAAGTGTATTTCAGTCGGGCGAGGTCCCTCTTGGAAGAAAAAGGCGTTCGATTTCCCGGAGTTAATGTGTAGTCCCGACAACCGTCCAAATCTGTGGAAGACAGCGGGGAGGGGAGTGTCCTCTATCATTAAATCCCGGAGATAAAGAAGGATATCATCTGCGTATACAGAAGTGAGGTGGATATTGCCATCTATGGGAATCCCTAGTTGGTCCGCTGACTGCCGTAGGGTGATCAGTAAGGGTTCGAGCGCCAGGACAAATAAGAGGGGGATAACGGGCATCCCTGCCGGGTGCCTCTGTGTATCGTATATTCTCTGGAGATATACTGACCTGTGCGCGTCCGTGCCGTAGGTGAAGTATATAGTAGGCGGACCCATCGAAGGTATTCAGCCGGTAGACCGAAGCGCTGTAGGGCAGCAAACATATATTCCCACGTGAGGGAATCGAAGGCCTGGCGCAGATCTAGTGCCAGGCATCCTGCGTTTGTGTAGGCCGCCGGGGTGGTGGTCATGACATAGTGTAGTCGTCTATTGTTTAGGGACGTGCTGCGGTTCGGCAGAAACCCACATTGGTCCTTGTGTATGAGAGTGTTAAGGTGGGGTTGGATGCGGTTAGCAAGTGTTTTGCTTAATATTTTAAATTCCGTAGCTAATAGGGAAAGGGGTCTGTAATTTGTAATGTCTGTGCCATCTCGGCCCGGCTTGAGGAGCGATATAACCAGGGCTTGCATAGTGGAAGGGGGTAGATAGCCAACCCTCAACGCCTCGTTATAGACTTCCTCTAGTTTAGGGACGAGTAGGTCGGAGTAGGTGTGGTAGAATTCAATGGGCAGACCATCGGCTCCTGGTGCCTTGTTCCGGTTGAGTCCCTTGATTGCGGCACGTTTCTCGTGCTGTGTGCTGGGACCTTTTAGTTCAGACTGTATATCACCAGCTAAGGAGGGCACAGGCAGGTCTCTTAGAAAATCGTCTATGTCCTCCTCCGTATCTTGCATAGGGTTGGAATATAGTGCACTGAGATATGTACAGAAGGTGTCATTAATCTCTTGTTGTGTGCGTGCCGTACCGCCAGTGGGTATATTCACCTGAGTGATAACCGTAGGTTCGGGTCTGTCGCATACTATACGGGCCAAGAGTGTCCCTGCTCTGTCTGCTTCTGAATGCGTTCGTTGTATGTAGGCTCTATGGTCAATGACCCTCAGTGTCTCAAGTGTGTCAGCGTGATCAATATGGGCCTTTTGCAAGGCCTTCTTTTTATTAGGGTCAGTCACTGCCTCTTGTTCTAGGGTAGTCAACTGGTTTTCGACCCTTAACAATTTCCGGTGTAGTTCCTGACGAGCCCCTACTACCTTGCCAATTGCGGCTCCCCTCACTACCACCTTGAGTGCGTCCCATTCAACCAGGCGGGAGGAAGCTGTGTTCCAGTTTTCATCCAGGTACTTAGTGATGGTGTCAGAAATAGTGGAACGAAATGGAGCGTCGTCCAGCAGTTGCGGTCTCAGGCTCCAGGTGGGTACTGGGGATGGTACTCTGCCCCAGGTAAGTGAGATCTCAAGGGGGTTGTGGTCAGATAGGGTTTTCGCCAAGTAAGTGGAGTGTTGGATCTGGGACACCAAGGCGTTGGAACAGAGGAATCGGTCTATCCTAGTATGGAGTTGGTGTACTGGAGAATAGAAGGAGTATTCCCTATGTGTGGGATATAAACGGCGCCAGACATCTAATAGTCCCCAGCCTGTCAACCATGTGTTAAAAATCTCCGCTAATTTAGAGGTGAGAGCTCCATGTAGTGGGGGGTGTGATCTATCTAGGGCAACATCAAGGACCGTGTTACAGTCCCCTCCCAATACCCACAGGAGAGTGTCCCATCCAGCCAAGGCTATACCTAGCTTCTGGAAAAAAAATTCTTGATCGAAATTCGGTGCATAGATACTCCCCAACACCAGTGGTACCCCATCCAGGGTGCCTTTTATAAGGATGTACCGTCCTTGATCGTCTGTGCGACGGTCCAGTTCCACAAAGGGGACTCCATGCCTTACCCAAATGGTGGCCCCCTAGCAAAGGCCGAGTAGTTAGTAGAGTAAATCTGTCCCCGCCACTTCTTACGGGTCTTCTGGGCTTCGGTGTCAGTCAGGTGTGATTCCTGTAACAGGACAATGTGCGCTTTGCGTCTGAGGAGGTATGCATGGACCCGGTGTCGTTTTTGTACGGATCCCATCCCTCGCACATTCCAGGTTATTAGATTGTAGGAGCCTACAGTGGTATATTCTTTAGGCATGAGTACAACGTAGGGTTAGATCTCTGTGGTATATAGTGTATGTGCATCAGTGTAGACCAGGGGTACCCCATTAACTGTGTTCTAACGATACATGGCGCAGCTTGAAAACTGTGCTGGGCCCAACTATCAAAACTAACATTCAATTCTAACATAGTGGTGCATACGCTCTGTGGGGGGTGTGCTGACGCCTTCTGCATCGAGTCGGCGGGTGCACGGAGCTCCAGGGGCTCGACGGGACCCCGGGGGGGAGAAAGAGAAAAACCCCAATTAGGACCATATCTGGTAATCAGCCCAGGTCTAGTAATTTGTTGTCCGCTTAAGGCCGGACCCAAAGGAGACAAGGTGCATCCCGAGAGGTTCCTCCCATTCCCACCTCCTGACCCCGGGCGGCCATACCCCAGGGTGAGTATCAGGTAATCCCTATTCTGTACATTTCGACAACCACCCCGGGCAGTAAATTCGTGTCCTCGGGTATTTTCTTACATATCAGCACAATGATTTGGTATGAAAGATAGAGTTCCAAGGTATATCTGTACTGTTTCCTAGGTGCAAACTGTAGGTTTCTTATGTTCTGACTCAGTTATCCACAAGGTCGTCGACAGTTTGCGGTGTGACCGATGGGAACAAGGTAATACTATGTTCGGAGTCCGATTGTAGTGTGCTGCCTTCAGAGTCTGTGAGGATCTTGTTGCCGTCGTCTCGGAGTGCCCCCACCAGTGACACCGCCTCTGCCATGTCCCTCTGTCGTCTCTCCCGGGACGGGCCAGGGCCGTTCTTCCGTTGCTCAGTCAACCGGGGTCGGCTTTGTTCCTGTTTCTGCGATCTTGTGCGGCCCCGGGAGAGTGTTCCGGAGCGTTCGTCGTGACTCTGCCCTAGGTCCATTACCTCCATCCATTCCTCGGCATCACTCGGACTATCGAAAAAGTAGGACTTTTTATCGTAGATGACCTTTAGTCTTGCCGGGAATAATAAGGCGTATTTCAGTTGGGCCTTCTGGAGTTTTTTCTTTACAGCATAATACGTTGAGCGTTGTCGCTGTACCAGGAGTGTGTAGTCTGGGTACAGAGAAATACGGTGGTTTTCGTATAATATCTGTGTTCTATCCCTTGCTTTTTGAAGAAGGACGTCGCGATCCCTATAGTTGAGTACCTTAACAATGAGTGGGCGTGGGGGCGCACCCGTCTTTGGAGCACCTGTCGGTATCCGGTGGGCTCGTTCTATGCAAAAGTAAGGTGAGAGTCCATCTTGAGCCACGTGTTCTTTAAACCAGGCCTCCATGAAGTCCGCTGCTTTAGGACCTTCGCATCGTTCCGGTAGACCAATGACGCGGAGATTGTTGCGCCTATTCCTGCCTTCTGCGTCTTCCACCCTGTCTTGGAGGCCAGAAACTTGTTGTTGTAGGCGTTGTAAGTGTGTTTCCGCGGTAGCGACACGGGGTTCCAGGTCACCCAGGGCCCTTCCTTGCTCTTGGACCGTGTCCGCTAGCTTGCCATGGTCAGCCTTGAGCAGCATAAGGTTGGAGGCCAGGGACCCTATTTGTTGTTCTAGGGCCGATCGAGAATCCCGGATCTCCCGTAGGATTAAGTCAAGTTTGTCTGGGGCCTGCTCTGCGTCCTCCGCCGTGCCCGTCTCCGGAGATGGGGGCCTGCCGCAGGCCCCAGGCACGGTAGTGTGTCCGCCCGTGTGGGGCTGTCCATCTAGTTGTTTCCCCTTGAACCGGCCCATGCCGTCCGCTGGGGGCAAGTTGAGTGGGGTCTGACCTTTGCCACCTCTGAGGGGGGAAATTAGAGGGGGGACAGGGGGAGACCAGGGAAATCCCCAGTCCGGCCCAGTACCCTCCGTCGATTGTGCGTCTATTTCGCTGGGTAGGCCAATCCAGAGGCGTATATAGAGTGTGTGGCCTGGGATACTGTTCTGGTCAGCGGGCAGGTCGCGTCTCCTCTACGATCGTTGTCTGCCCTCCCATAGCCGATCTGTGTCCCTCTCGGGCAGCCCAGAGCAGACCCTCCTATGTTTTGGGCCTTTCCAGAGGCCGGGCAGTGTGTTGGGCCTTTGCGGCCTTTCCGGCCCTTCCTCCTTTTATGCCCTGTCCGTGTCGTTCGGGGGCAGCACCCTCGGGGTCTCAGTTGTGCGGCCCGTGCCAGTGGCCGGTCTATATCTAGGCCACGTCAGGTCCCGCAGGGTCGCGCTGCTCGGGGTAAGAGGCGCCAACTCCGGTCCCAGGCGCCCCCGCTCCGCAGTCCGTAGCGGCGCACTGCTCCTCGTAGCTCCCCTCCCTGGCTCCGTGTGCAGCGCCCAACGCGGCGCTGTTCAAGCGGTTCGGGGGGGGGGCCCGCCTCGCAGTGCCCGCCGGCCCCCGTCTATGTTGCCCCACTCACCGCCAAAGTCCACCGCAGGGTGATGTGGAGCGGTCAGGGATGGTCGTCTGTGGCGGTACCGGGAGATTTGGACGGCGCCTCGATTCCCCGGCTCGTCTAGGATCTTCAGGCGCAGTGCGCTCCGCTCGGCGTGCGGACCACTCGAGTCCCGCTCGGAGCCCCGCCTCCCCTGCAGGCCGTGCGCGGCTCCGTTCTTCGTCCGCTCCGCTCCGGATTGCAGTGTCTGTTCGGGCCCCCTCCGGTCTGGGATCACAGTGCGATTTGGCAGGAGCACCTTCCGGGGGTCTGAATCGGTGAAGACCTGCAGGATTAGCGTTATGTAGGGCCTCCACCCCCGAGGGTCCGGAGCCTCACCAGGACACGTCCGCCATGTTAGGCGGTCAGCCACGCCCCCTATCAGTTCTGCCTTAACTCCATAAATATAAACACTTTTTTAAATTGAATGTAGCAATTTCACGGTACAGCCTTCCCCAATAGTCATCCATGGTCTTTTGGGTGATTTTCTTGGCTACAAATAGCTTCTCTTGAAAACATTACCTCTACTGTGTTCTCTATAAATGGGCATGTGGGCATTTAAGAATGTTTCATCTGTTGAGAAAAGAAAAAAAAAAAAACTCGGGGACTTGTGCTATGGCTAAGATTCATCAACATTTCCTAGTTATTTTCACGTGTCCTAGAGGTCTAAAGTATCAGGATCTAATTTACCTGATTCAGATCAGTGAGATCTGTATTACCACAGTGGGATCTGTTTGATTCTTAGGAGAATGTGAAAAGTCAGTTCATTGAGTCATGGGTAATATGGAGTGCTGCCAAGGATGCTTTGCTTCTTAGCTGATCATCTACAAAACGGTTTTATTTTTTCCAGTACCCACTCTAGTAAACGGTATGCTCTACATTATGCAAGAAATTGCAAAGAATCTCAATGTCCAATGATATAATTGCATTCCAAAGCAGTGAAGCAATAGTTACAAGACTTAAGGATAAGATAATGCTCACGCATTGATGGTATTGACAGTTCAGCTGTTAGATTTGCTTCATAAAATCCTGACATGCAAAATTTACCTCCATAAAGTACTGGAATTTGCTGCTATAAAACCCCCAGATGAATTCCGGGACATTAGTGTACCCAAGTTCTAATTTGAAACACAAAACTGAAATTGTGTTAGCAAAATGCATATCCTTACTTACATGTTCAAAATTTAGAGATTTTTACAAAGGCAAATCCTAGTCCAGTTTATTTGGGTAATTCAGATTAAAAACCCATAACTGCAGTAAACCAATCTAAAAGTATTAATTATTGATCTAAAAAAATATAGATTTTGCATATCATCCTTACATCTTTTGAAATTTCAACTGTCTGCCTTGGTGAAGTTAAAACGTAGAAATTTCAAAGGAACAGTAAGAAAAAAACAGTTCAATAGTACAGCAAGAGTAGGGCCTACTGTGTATATCTTGCATTAAAAGCCAGATACAGTGTTTACCACCTTTATTTCTAGCTTATTCAAATAAGGAGCAGAACGGTAAAAAGGTGCATACTTAATTCAATCACATCCTCCTTAGCAAACGCCAACTTGAGATATTAAATTACTCTATTTTCTTATCACATCACCAACTGGCAAAACTCCTAATCTCGCTCTGGCATAAACTGATCAAGTGTAGGTGGGGTGCATTCTTTCAAAATGACAGCTGGCATTTCTATTGGCAAGACAGACATTGCTTCTGGTTGTCGATAATATGAGCTTTAACTTAGAGTTCCCAATCCATTTACGGAACCTGGATTTAACCATAAAGTCCATCTCTTGCCTTTAGTGTGTCAGGCGAGAGCCACATATCGGGAATTTCTAAGTTAAAGCACCAATGCTTTATGGGTATAATCCATGTAAGCAATAAAGTGCCCTCTCTAGAAAGAAGACCTCTTACATGGTCTCTTAAAACAACACCATTGGGGTTTGTCCAGAGCAGTATTAATACAGGTAGAGATATAAGCTGAGCATGGTGAGAAAAACAATCTCCAGCTCGCATGAAGAAACAAGGCGCAGTGAGCAAGTGACATTAGTGCTTTAAAACAGTATTTTCAATAGGGGACAGACTATTCACTTGGCATTGTCACCAAAGCGCTGTTGCCTATAGTGAACTACTGAGGTGCCTACAATTACAGACTGTCGATGTGGCTGAGAAAGCATAGTTGCAAAGTTTATGGTTGAACAACTACAATTCAGACACTGATGAAGAATTCAGAATATTTTTAGATTTTTCTTTTTTTTTTTTCTCTCAGTTGTTTGTCCCACTGGCCTGATGCAGCAACTCAGATTCCCAGGTAGTCCAACTATTTTACTTGGCCAGAGCCATTCCATTAAAAAATAAACATTTTCAACTTCTTCTTGGGGCCCACAGCCAGCAACCTTGATTTCTGCATGTTAATAATAAGTTTACATTCAGTGCAGAACTTTTCAAGCCCCGTAAATAGAAACACAAGCACATTTTCTGTCTCAACGCATAGAACTGCATCAGCGACATAAAGCAATATAGGTATATGGTCAATTCCCAACTTAGGAATACAACCTGGAATTGCCATTAGAACAGCATCAAGGCCCTTTGATAAACCTGTCTAAAACATAAAGGGAGATGAAGTACAGCCGTGAAAAACGCCCTTTGTAATTATGAAGCTCCTTTATAAGATTTCAGTGCAAGCCATATCAGAAGAAAGACACAAGACCCAGATGTAATATGCAGACCAGCTCCATCAAGCTTGGGCCAAATACCTTTGCCTTTAAGATGTTAAGGTCTGTGTACCACATCAAAGTTATTTTTATATCACGAAATGTAAAATAGATGGGCTGTTTGTAAGAATCATATCTTCATCATAATAGCTTTCAGGCAAAATGTTCGGTCAACTGCCCCCATAACCTTACAGAACCATGCCTGATCCTAAATTAAGACTGTTTATTCCTCAGTCCACTCCTGAACCCTATGCAAGACGAGTCTCCCCAAGATTTTTCCAAGGCCATCTAGGAACAATATTGGGGAAAGTTCTCTGGGTGTAAGTTAACACCGTACTAGACCGTGCATGCGCTGGTGGCTGTGAGACATATTGTGGGCTTACCAAGAACATACAGGGGCTAAGCACCCATCACTTACCATTGATTAGTTTTCCTGTGACTCTCAATTGCTTGTTTATTGTTCAGTGGCTTGCTTTGTCCATCTTGTCTGTCCTTCCCCTGAAGCACTGGCAATGTATTTTTGTCCTTGCACTGTTTGCTTTTAGGGACCTACTGTTTTTTTTGTCTTAAGCACGCCCCAAGAGTGCAGGTGTTTTTTTATTTTATTTTACAGAGTTTTATAAAGCGCGAACTTGACCCGAATCGGATATCAGAGCGCTTTACATATCACCAGTTGCATTACATGAGGACACATTCATTTTTGTTAGGCACGGGGAGATTAAGTGATTTGCCCAGAATCACAGGATGTTCAGCGTCATTGCCGAGACTCGAACCCAGTTCCCCAGATTCGAGGTCGACCGCCCTAGCTGTTAGGACAACTCCTCCCCCCAGCTGTCTCACTGCTGTGCTTCTGTTCCCCCTCCCTCCTCCACAGACTATTTTGCTCTCTTGCAATTGTACTTCTCCCAGTCCTGTTCCACGTTGTTCTGGTGCCTGTTGCTTCTGCTATCCACCTTCCATGTTGCTTCTCTCCCACCTGCACCACCCTCCTCTCCCGCCCGTTGCTTCTCCTCCTATATGGTGATTGTTTCATCTCTGACCCAGGGCCATGGTATGCAACTAGACTTGCATATTGCATTGGGAATTTTCAGAACAAAGCTGGACCAAAATACGAGATCAGTTCTATTGAAATTACCGGTACCTAATTGGGGCCAGGCGATTACTTCCGTTTCAGGGCACTAAGGGCTTGTCAAATAAGGTAAATGTTTTTACTCTGGAAAGCAAATTCACTAAACTAAGGATGCTCCATTTACAGCCACTAAGCCGCTCATGTATGGTGGTCTGTTCATGGCGTCCTATGGTAAACAATAGCACTTGCTGCTGTTTACCAGGGCGCTGCGGGCAGGACGATGTGAGACAAGCCTGTAAATCCTCGAGGGGCCCTGCCACGATGTACCTCGCACCGTGAACAACAGCTGCACAGATGTTGCCTTTGAGGAAAAAGGCCTTGATTTCAAAATAAATTTGATTAAAAAACCGCTACACCTCCGGTGTCCTACTCGGCACTGTTTAAGAACCTGTTTTTCTTCAGAAATGCTACTAAGAACAAATTGTTTCAACCACCGGGAAGGCGGGGGACTCCCCTAAAACCTTTACATTAGTCGTAGCTAAGTTGTCATTCAAACGGTTGCAGTTCAGCCTGTTTAATCAGTTTTACTGTCAGTAAAAACGAAAATATAACTTTAACTAGTTGGTACAATTAGCACGTGTTGGATTGAATAATTCCACACAATTGTATCTTTATCATGATGTAGCACCATAGATAGAAATTTACACAAAATCTTAATAATTCTATTTTTTTATATCATGAAATACCCTTTCTAAGCTCTGTAAACGGATATTACCCATTTTATGGTAATGGATTTACTGACCGCAGGAGGATGGAAGGCTGACTGTGGCTTGTTGGAATTCAATATTTTGACCTTCTGACCACCTATTTGCCAGCAGTGAGTATTCAACTCAAGACATTTTGCCAGGTCAAAACCCACATCTTCTATTTCATTTGTTACCAGCTACTCGTCATTACACCACTGTGGTGGGGGGTGGGCCTTATGGTAAGTCTCAGGGACTAAATTTCATGAAGTGAGTAGGGACCTAACTTGGAGGAGGATGCAAAAGTGCCGTCCGTGACTCAAAGCCCCATATGCATTTTTGTTTCCATCCACCAACCCATTACAGCATCAGTGCGGCCCTCAGTCACACTCGTAGCGTACTGTTTGGTCCCCGACAAAATATTTGTTCACTTAACCCTGGGGAAAATTCCATCGACTTGGCTGACTTTTCTACATCAGCAAGTTTGCACACAAAGAACTTCTACAAAAGCAAGTGCAAGAGTGCTTACTGGGTGAGAAAGAGAAGGAACATCTACTTGTTTTATATGGGTTTAGTGGCAGGAGTTTCTCCAGAGTGCAACATATTTCCTCTATTCAGGAAAAAAAAAGTTTAATTTGAAAAGTATCTATTTACACTACAGATCCTGATTTGGATCTTTAACCTGTTGGAAACTCTGCACGAGTCATTGTGATCCAGATGGAGTGCTCATGGAAATCTACGACTTCCCTTGATTTCCTGTAGTTTTGTAAATCCTATGAAATTTTCACACCTTCTCCATACATGGGAGGAAATCTACGACGTTTAGTTTTTGGAGTTTTAAAACCGTTTCAGAATCCACAGTTCCTATTTTATTTGTAATCCTCCTTGCAGGTAAAAGTTTGGGTCCGAAAACGTGCAAAACATCACTTCTACTTTTGCTGTCTACTAATTTTTTTTAAATGAAAAGAATTAGAATATAATAAAATTCATAGATTAGATTTAAAATATCGTGTTTCAGATCACCTTTGTTTCAAAACTGTAGGAGTGGTTATTTACGAATTTGTACAAGACTTTTTGAAGTCTTAACTTTGCATACTGCCTTATCAGTAGAAATTTGGTGATGCGCTTTTTATCATTTAATTTTCTGCTTATCAAAACTGTTCATGTGTAGTTTTTTTTAGGCCGCCTGTAAGAATGAAAACTTCAATGTAATCACATGTAGTTACTTTACAAGCCTGTGGTTTGTTTTCGAACTACCAATTTCAACCCTGCATTTTATCAAATCGAAGTTAAAAATAAAACAAAAAACAACATTGCTTTGAAAAAATTTGCGTAATCCGCATTGATGTTTTTTACTACGGCCATATTCATATTTCAAGAAGTATGGCCTAGTTATGTGTGTGCTGATCTTATTTGACGTGTACACAGTAATAGTACTTTTCTCACCAGACCATATTAGTTGTAAACCTTTCAGCCAAGGTTCTGAAACTGGTCTTTTAAGTAACCCTTTTCCCTTCTTCCTTTCTGTGTTCTCAGGAATAGATTTACTAAGTGGCATAATTCCAGTGTTGTGTCACAAATATCCAGATTTGAATTTCTTAATAGGAGGAGAAGGACCTAAGCGAATTGTTTTGGAGGAGGTGAGAGAAAGGTATCAACTTCATGACAGGTATGTGACTCATTGTGTGGTTTAAAAATGAATTTATTTGAATTTCTGAACAAATACCGCATAGTTTATTTACAGAGGCTGATAACTTAATACAAAGAGACAATTTTGTTTGCCGTGTGTGCTATCTACTTCGACATGCCTTTAGTAGATAACCATGTTTATTAAGTCCAATTTAAACAGCCAAGTTTGGAAACACCCACGTGCAGCTCGTACTGTTTTGTTGAGGTTGGCAGCCATGTTTCTAATTCTCCAAATTAGGTGAGGAAAAAATCAAGAAATTCGAGATGTAATTTAAAAAAAAAAACAAAGTACGTTGAATATTGTCCACTTATAGTGTTTTTCTTTTGTAAATTGCTCACACTTCATTCTTCCTCAATGGTATGATGTTTCTGTATTTCAAAGTGCATATAGCACACGTTAAGGAAAAGTACCCCACCTACATCAAGGCAGTACACATTTTACATCTTGGTTTAAGCTGAATGCTCAACCTCATTCGCCTTGCAATTATTAAAGGCTATGCATGTACATCAGTATAATACATAAAGTGCCGTAGCATTTGAGCTCAAAGAATACTCCGTTATATAGTGACTAATTATTTGAGATACTACTAACTGGTCTGAGCACCTTCAATCTTTGTAGTCAGAATGTGCAATAAATGGTTCAAAGTATTGTTTCCAGGATACTTTGTGAGGTGACAGTTTGTCCATATTTGCTGTTTGATTCTTCTTTTGTTCAAGAGGTTACTCTGCTTACTGATCTTACTCAAGGAGTGTAACCCGAGTTTTGGAACAAATGGGAAGAGCTGAGCCATGGACCTTGCTAATACAATAATCTTGAAACTACTTACTCTTCCTCAAAACAATATGCCATTCATCTAACTTCTCACTGTCATTTTTATGGCAAGAGACTCTCACCCACTGCATTTCATTGGAATGTGAGGAACTTTGAAGAACTGAAGGTTGTCAGTCTTGTTTTTTTTTTTTTTTTACTTGCTGGTTGAGAAGTTGGCCTGGGAGTATGGGTAGGGCAGATAAGAAGGCTACAAAGTTGTACAGGTGGGTAGCGATACGGAAATGAGAGGTTGGGTTAGCCCATGTTGTTTAATGTGCGAATGTTTCTTGGCAGGGTCTGCCCTTTTGTCTGTCACTGATTTTTGCTTCTGGAAGAATGATGGCAGCCAGATGCTGAGATCTCGCACATCATTATGCCCGTATTTTGGATAGTCCTGCTTGGAGCAAACTCCATTGCTATCTGCTGTGAGACCCATCTCCTTGCACAAATGCTGTGCCTGAGGAGCAGTTGGAACATTACTTCTGAAAGATAATCACCCCAAGTCGTTTCTGAAATCTTAGACAGTGGATCCCCATCTCATGTGTGGAAAATTGAATAACCCCTCAAATGTAGTATGGCCGCAGCAGCCAAACCTGTCACAGTATAAAGACCATTCAAATGGCAGGTGTCGGAGGGCCACTTGGCAGACCAGGGCTACTTGGCCGACTTCTGAGCCTAAACTTTGTGCACGCGTTGCTTGCTGCTTAGCGCCGGGACACCTCTGTTTGAGGTAGCTGTTCGCGCTATATAAATTTCAGTATTATTATTATTATTATTACTGGGCTCAGACCGTGGTGGTTGGGATCGTTTGCCACAAGTGTCCTGAAGTCCATCCTACTGCGGCTTTCCAAATTGGGTCAAGTACACACTTCCTGCTTAGGACGCTCATGGAGGTGGTGGTGAGCAGTTAAACGCATCCAAGGGAGGTAGTATGTGGCAAAAGTACTCACTCGAACAACAGACAAAATAATGCTTTTTTCCAGCCTAGTGCTTATCTTTGTTGATTGCGATTCTAACTGCAATTCCTAAGTAAGCGTTTACACCCTCTATGGTGCCCTCTTCCTGTTGTAGGAGTTTCTCTGATGCCTATGGGACTTCTACCCAAGTATAGGCACGGTTGAAGTTCATTGGGTCTCTTCTCATGAAGAGTATTTTGTAGTTCAGTTCAGTAGTTCATACTCCAAATGTGATTGTAAAGGTAGCAGTCAATGTCCCAGCAGCAGAATATGGTCTGCATGTCTAGCTAAGTCTTTCGCACGAGAGGCCCCTTTACATGCTCATGTTGGCTGCTGTTGTCTAGTGCTGGCAAGTGTGCCCCCACTCAACTAATAACCCAATTTCTTACATTTACACTTTGTAGTTAGTTTACTTTTGGTATTCACAAAGCCGAAGTGTAAACTTTATAAGTGTAAGTTACAGGTCGCCACCCACGAGTGATGAAATTGGCTTACTCTTGTGTGGGTAGGTGATGTCCCATCCTAAATACCTCCCTGACCTTCTCTAAATTGCTTTTACTCCTCCTTAATCCCAGCCCCTTTAGTAGTAAGTATGTCCCGCTTCCCACCTACTCCCCTGTGTCCCACCCACATTTACTACTAAAACGTATACTTTCATGTGCAGGGACTCCGCAGTCGTGGGAGAGAAGTCCACACATATAAGTATAGGCAAAACATACATTTTGTTGTATATCTTGGAGTACTAAAAAACGTACTACAAGTACAGTTTGTGAATCTGGCCTTATAAATCTGTTTATATTTTCCTGTCCCATTGTTCGGCCCCATGAAACCAATGTGTATTTTCTCATATGGGGACATCAGTGAAGATTAATAGTGTTACAAACCACATAATGTCTGTCAGCTGGCAAACAAATGCTACATGAGCCACCCATTTCTGTAATTTTTTATAACCCTGGCCACCAATAGTATAATTTCAATATTTTTTGTAGGTGAGAGTCTAGAATGTCCACAAGGTGCTAGCTCGGCCAATTTCCATCTAACGCAATTAGGAGGAACAATTTGTTCTCCTTTGTTATAAGTTCACCTTCTACACTCAACTTGTCTTGAACCTTATACCATGGTTTCAACGTATAGGCCAGCCACACGTGATATGTTTCCTAATAAAATAAAGATCTTAATCAGCGGCTGCAATCTGCCAATGTTTCTCTGAGATGGAATTTCCAATTTCAAATAAAATATTAACAACCCCAACCACATACTCATGGTATTCCTCAACAGTTTCTTGAGCCTTACTGATTACAGGAAACCTGGAAAGAACATTGGCTCAAAAATCCTTTCCACTAGCAATATGATGAATATTGAAAGTAAACACCTGAAGGTGTGACAGTAGTCCCTATAATCCTTAGCTAGCTTTCCCCATGCCCTTTTCATCAAGCTCAAAAAGCAATGGTTAATGATTTGTACAAGTGTCCTCCTCTACAAATATGGTATTAAATATTATGTAGCCCAAAATCAAACCAGTGCTTCCCTCGCTATTGTGCTATAAAGCAGTTCTGAATTCCTTAGACCTCTCAAAGCAAAACCAGTGGTAATATCTTTAGCATTCACAGCTCGAGTGAGCACAACACAAATTTCTACACAACTAGCATCTGCTGTGATTAAGTATTCAGCATCTGGGTTGAAAAGTTGACAGCAGGTGCATTTAGAAGCATAGACATGACTTTAGAAATGGCTTACATTTTCATGTGAATATTACACCCTTTCTTAGCATTTTTAAAAAGGTTAGGTAACGGGCAAATCCTGGGTTGAAGAGGGCAGAATATTCACATAACCTAAGAGATGATTTTACTTGGTCCTTGTTTGATGGAATGGGGGCAATTATTTTTTATAATATAATTTTATTGAAATTTCACAACAGTTACATACAGAATAGTCCCCTGGATCGGCACCGTGCTTCCCACTTTACACCCAAGAAAGGGAATATTCAAATAGTTTAAATATAGATTAGGAACTCAGCAAACCAAACATCACATAAGGTATATAACAGTCTCATCCAACAAGGACATCCTGCATCCCCAGTTTTCCACCCACAGTAATAATTCCAGATCTTAACGGGTTTGTTCAGGCAGCCTCTAGATTCATAAATAGGCAGTTCTAAAGCCATGCAGACAACTAATTATTTTGGCCCACATTTCTGGGGAAGGGTGTGATCCACTCCCCCACTCTTTTCCGATCTCCCTCTTCTACAAAAACAGCCCCAGGTGCAGGAAGGCCTCCTTATATCTGTTACTCAAGATCCTCAATAATATGAAGCAGTGCGAGTTTTGGTTCTGGACTTGGGGACCACCCCAACTCCTCTCCTGGTATCCTCAACCCTGTCCAAAAGTGCAGAGCATGTTCACATTCAGGTGAGGAAATCTTCCCAAAGCGCCAAAGTTTAGATCCGATATGTAGTATTGCATTTGTAATAGCATAAATTGCATGGCAATGGCTATCACTCTAAGGACCATCGTAGGATGTCGCCAATCCTCATCTGATAAACCCACAAGATCTTTTCCCCATGCTGCTCGAAATAAATCAAGTGTTGGGTGAGTTGTTGACAATAGTATGATAAATCAGGGATATTTGCTTGCATGATATCTCACTCATTAATAGTCTGGCTTCTAAGGGGTTTAATTTGGGGAGTTCAGTCGACTGTTTAATATGTGGGTGTAGAGCATGGTTAAATTGGAGGTTACAGAAAAATTGTCAACTGTGTAGGTGGAAGGAGGTCTGTAGTTGAGTGAATGAGACCAGCTGGGTCCCTTTCATTACAACCCCCAGCATGGATACGCCTATCAAGTCACAGCCTCGGAAACCCTTGAGGGCTGCAGTATCTCTAAGCACGATTCTCACCCAAACTGGAATACCCCCAGTGAGTCTTTTATACCACCTCCACGTCTAAGTGTCTTCCGCCCCCCAGAGCTCAAACACTTGCATTATTGCTGATACAAGAGATGGCAAGATCTGACCCCTTTAAAGGTATTGGAAAACAAAATGCACATTCCCCATTGCCTATCTCTCTGTTGTGAATGCAGGACCTGATTGTGGGGAGTGGAGACAGGAATCTATTACCGAAAGGTGTTCCATTCTATAATTCGATTGACAGAGGCCTCCGCTCTGGAGACGTTCAAATAGTGGCTTATAACATTTACTCTTAGCTATTCTGGGCACCTTGTTATCCCAGAGGAAGCTCCAGGCTACCTTCATAATACTTTGAAAAGGGCCCATGGGATCTTAAACTGTAAGAAAAAGGCGAATGGGGGACCCAAGCTCTACTCTTATCGACTGTCCTATACACTCCAAGGTACTTAAAGGCATCATTCAATAGGGTCATCGAGGCCCAGCCCAGATCCTCTTGCTGCGCTCTTGTCATATATACCACAGATTTAGACATAATAATAGTGAGGCCAGTAAATCTACAAAAAATACTAACTATTTGAAGGACCTTAGATCTGGGCTCTCATGGGTCTCGTAAGAATATTAAAAGACCATCTACATTGACAGAGGTTCTATCCAAAATTGCCTGTGTCCACTCAGGTCCTTTCATTAAAACATCGACACAAAGCCATGCCACGAGGGGCTCAATGGCCTGTGCTGTTTAGGGGTTGGGGGCTGGTTTAGAGCTAGTCACAGTATCCGCACTCTGAAGATCATATGGCAGGATCTCATTTTTCAGCATTGCCTTTATCACAGGAAACGAGTGTAAGGCCGTAAGACTGAAGAACTCTACAAGGGTGTCTGTTTGGATCAGTTGATTTCCCTTTCTGAAGCTGGAAAAGGGCCTCCACCAGCTCCACCTCTGTGATGCTCCCCTCCAACTGAGCACCTTCAAAGAGAGGGAAGTGGCAGGTCTCGAATAAATTTGCCCAGTGCCAACGGCTCTGAGGGTGGGCTTTGACAGAGAGAGAGGAGTAATGGGTAGGTAATTCAGCTATGTCCTGCTGCCCCACCACCAACTGTCTATATGCCTGAGGAACTCCCTATGCCCGCATAGACAGTGCAATAATTTGGATGCTTTATTACCTCATTGGTAGAACCGGCTCTGCTTGGACAAACGAGCTGGTCTTTCCTCTCCCAGCAGCAACTGACGGATTCTGACAGTACAATGATCGATTCTACATTGAAAAACTCGGTCTGGGGTAATTTGACACTGGCGTTCCAGCTTTAAAATCATGATTGTAAGTCCATAATCACTAATGTTCGCTGTTTGTTCTGACCCGCCAAATGGCTGATGATCCTGTCACATAGATGTGCCTTAAAAGCATCTCGGAGACCAATGTGGGATTGCTCGAGCTGGGGTTCTGTTAGAAGTATCCCTTTTTTCAGTAAGTGTGTATGCCTTAAATTCAGGATCAATCAGCCACCTGGCTGACGGCTGCCAACTGCCACTCCAATGATTACTCACCCCCCCCCCCCCCTTTACAGTTAACGTAAGCAGAGAATGATTTGAAAGACCTGGAGCCAGCATCTGCACATCTAGGATGAATTTCGGGCCACATTCGGGGAGCAGAATGTATTCCAGCCTGAAATAGAAGTCATGGTGTCCAGAGTACACTGGACAATGGAGAATGGTGTAGCCCCTGTCATACTGGTGGAAACTATGCCATGTGTCACATAGCACATTTCATGGAGGCATTGAGCCTAACAAAACACCCCCACTTAGCCAGGATCTGTACAGTGTCCAGTCCACAACCCCAGTAAAGTCCCCACCTACCATCAATCATCCGTCTGGGTGCTGCAAGAGCAGGCCATGAGTCGCTCAAGTAAGGAGAGTGACAACAGGGGAGCAGTGTACACGCTAACCATAAATACAGGCGGGTCACCACCCACCATCATTTAGGCTTATCTAAAAGACTGTTGACATTTTAGGAAACAACATAAAAGTGAGTGGGAGCATAAATCCCTGCTTTAGGACTTATCATCTATGTGGTATGTGTGAGCACATGTTCTGTGTTGTGTCTTGCGGTGATGTAGTCAAAGCATCGTCCAGGAGTATATGGGGGAAAAAAACAGTAAGACAAAAACAACCGAGAACGACCAATAAACCCCCACCCTATACCCAGGGCCACTGGAATTATGCCGCAGGAGAGGGACAAATTTTGCAGCAGGGTTGAGTAAATTATGCAGCAAGAAGAAAGCAAATTATGCAGCAATATGCGCCACATTTTGCAATAGTATTACTTCATTTGTCATTTTTAAACTTGGTAACACTGTATGGGCTTTGGTTGCACCCCATTAGTACCAATTTAACACCCAAATTTAGCAATAAGCAACAGAAAGTTGACCATTCCAGCTTTGCAAAGGGCCTTCCACCACGCAGCAACATATGTCGCTGCATTTTTAGTAACTTTTGCGGAATTCCAGTGGCCCTGCCTATACCTCCAAAATTAGAAGTATCTGTTGAGCTACTCTCATAAGAGAATTGCAGATGAGGAGTGGTCTCCCCCCTCTCCCCTCCCCGGGCTCGTGTAGCTGCAACCCCCAGAAGCATCCTTAGATAGAACGTAAGCAATAAACATAAAAGGAGAAAATATAAAATAGAGCTGGTGTGGTACTGCAGCTCTGAGGCTGGCACACTGGTGGGAATGTCCCTCACACCCCAGCCCCCCCCCCCCCTCCAATTACATCTTAATCCGTGTCGTCCAGGCCTCCCATGAAAAAAAACTCAGTGGAAGGATCGCAGTAACATGAGGCCTAGTGCATGAAGTAAACCAAAGCAACACAATTGAGAAAGCAGCAAAAGCAGTGGGGCCTCTAAATATAGGGCCACCAGGACCATTCATACGGTTTCTAGAGAGTATCTGCTGGACATCAGCATGTCTGCAGGATAGATCTATGTGCCCAAGCCTGAGCCTCTTCTCGCCAGCTTTGTCTCAGCTGCTCCTTCTGTTTCAATCGTGATGGATCATCTGCAGTGGGCCTCCGGGGACCCAGAGAACTAGGTCAATGAAATGTCTTTCGTTTGGCCGCCCAGTCCTAAGCTGCCCTAGTGTCTCAAAAATAAAAGTGGTCTTGGATTGCCAGATGACTCTTAACTTAGCTGGAAAAAGCAGGCGGTATTCCAGGTGCATTGCTCACAGCTTTTGCTTTACCTCTTGGAGTGACCGGAGGTGTTGTTGAACCATCTTAGTGTAGTCGGGAAAGATCATGATTTGGCTGGATTCATGTATAAGTTGAGCCTTTTTCCTTACCTCCTGGAGGATGATGTCTCTGCATTTATGGTTGAGTTTCCTGGCAATGATTGGTATAGTGGATTCCCATGGTGGTGGGCACACAGACAGGGCCCTGTGAGCTCTTTTGATTATAAATCCGGATGAAAGCTCCTCAACTGGGAACCAGGATTGCAGCCTTTGGTAAAGATACTGCTCTGAATAAAGGCCTGCAACCCCCTGCCCCACCCTCTGGAAAGCCCAACTTGCAGATGATGTTGTGGGGGCATCTGCTCTATGCATCCTCCACTCTATCAAGCAACATGTGTTTCAAGACAGAGAGGCGATGGACCTTGATCTTCAGTTGATTCACAGAATCCTCAAGCTCATCAATCCTGCCCTCCACCTTGGTTACCCTGTCAACGACATTTCGTAAGTCCTGCCACAGAATTAGGCCATCTAGGACTTCACGTGTAAGAGCCTCTAGAGTGTGCTTGGTGTTATCAATTGCCAGTAGAATGGCAACCATGTCATAGGAGGTAGCTTGACCCTCTCTTCGGCCTGGGGCCCTTCCATTACCCCATCCTTACCCTCCACACCTCCAGCAGGCAGAGCTCTGTCAAATGGTAGGCTGGTGGTACCTTGACACATTTTTTTTCTTTACCATTGTGGAACCTGTAAAACGATAACTGTCTGCTTAGTGTAGAGAATAATAGGGGAGTGGCATGCCAGGATCAAGTTTTCGCAGTAAGGCAAAGACAGAAGAACTGGGCCCAGCAATGGACCCAGATGCCAATCTGATCAACAGCCAAATCGGCACAATACAGAATCTGCAGCAGGCCGGAGGTGACCAACAGGGCCACCGGCACTCTGGCATCTGTTGGACTGATTCCCTGATGTAGGAAGAGTCAAAGTCTGGCCCTGTTCTTACCCAGATCCCTTCTTATGGATAAAGTCTGGATCACTCACAGACAACAAACCCAAACCTAAGGGCCACTCACTAAATTGCTAACCATGAGAAGGATCAGGGCACTGATCATAGCTGAGCATCTAGGTCCGCCGCACGCCATCCTCATTTGTGCCCCAATCCTTTTAGGCGTCTGCTATCCCGCACTCCATCACGGGAGGAACTTCGCACACAGCACCAGGGAGAAAGGGACAACATTCCTGGCATGAGAAGCTTCCCGATTGACCTCATGTCTCTAAGCCTGTGCCCCAACAGTTGCAAGGGCTGCCATGTTCCATTGCATAGCATGCCCACGTGGTGTGGTCTCTGTCTACCTGGAGTTTGTCATGCTACCAGGAGACTCTGAAACTCCACTCCCCAGATTCCACCTGTCCCAAGGCAGCTCCCCTAGCTCGGGGCCAGCCACTCTTCCTCACAATCTGGGGCTCCAGTTTCTGGTGTGCCCAGCTGCACTCACCCTCTCATTTCGTGGCACAGCACAAGCCACCTCACCAATGCCCTGCTTTTGCCAGGCGTACGCTGGCCCACATCCCATCACGGGAAGGATCCTCATCTGTGATGCTGGGGGTGAAGAATCAACTTCCCCGGCATGCTCTGTTCAGCAGCCCTCCGGCTTATCAGCCTGGCCCCAGTCTGGACAGGGCTGCCATATACAAGTAGCTCTCGTGCCACCAGGGAGACACCCCGGAGCACCACTTGTCCCAGGGCGATATCTTGCGAATGCAGCCCGCCACTCTGCTGTACAATCTGGCTCTCAGACCTCCGGTCCCTGCCATTTCCCTGACTACGTGTCCTCTCCTGCACTGTTGCCAAACTCAAGCTACCATCTGGCAAGGACAATATGTTGTGAGGGTCAGCAAATTGCTTGCTAATGGTAATCAAATGCCACGACACATCGGGGCTAATCAGCAGACTCGTGGGCAGTGTCAGGAATCCACCTGCAAAGTGCAACACCCCTGAACCAAAACATCACAGGTTACCAGGTTCCTAGGGATACTTAGCCACTTGCCCCTTGACCACTTTTCAAGCTGATCTGCAGTTTGGCGATGATGTCACCACTGACAGTTGCCTATGGAGCATGGTGGCAATGACCCTGATAAATGTTTGGAGCAGCACCGTATGCTAAGTTACCAGTTCCTTAATCCGTACATCTCTTTAGACATCTGACACTGAAGTGTTGCCACCCTAAAAAGGCCTTTCGGGAACCTGCTCTTGCCTGGAGTTACCTTATGCTCTGATCAGCGGCCCTTTGTGGCTGTTGGCACGCTAATCGGCTATTTGGTGGCCCTTAGCAGTTGGGGCTCCACCAGGGAGGAGGAGGCTCTAAAATCTCGGCGGCCATCTTGGGGGCATCAGAGTACTTAAACCCCACCCAGGAAGTGCTCAATACTTCACATAAAGCTTCCTTGTAAGGCAAAGTCTTCTGTGGATCTCTGCGCAGGATCAAAAATCCCCTCCGAGGGGGCGTGACCAACTGCCGAGGGAAATGGCCGCACGGTAGCTTCGCTCCGTAGCGCCACTCCCGATTAATCCATAAAATACAGACTTGCCCCGGCCATAATTTGTCGTTGAGGAGCTCGTTTGATCCTGGTGTCGAGAGCGCCTGCTGGACCGAAAATCACTGTGTTTGGCGACGCCTGGGCGGCTGTGTGGCGGTGATGCGGCGGAACTAAGGGCACTGGGCGTGCTGGGCCTCTATCCGGCAGCGCACTTCTACTTTACGCCGCGGCGGCGGTTGGGGCCTGTTGACTGTATGTGAGCCAGGAGAGCCACACGACGACCGGTGCTACCGGTGTGCGACCGGTGAGTGAGCTGCCCCCCGCAGGCCCTACGCAGGTCGGCTCAGCAGCCGAAGTGCCCCATGGACCATCGGAGCCCCCCCGGATACCGTCGTGTCCGGATGCAACGGCTTGCATCCTGTTGAGAAGGCTGTACACCCAAACGCTGCGTTGTCCTGCCCTACGGGCCGGCCCGGGCCCCGCCATACATCGGCAACCCGTGCTGGCGATCTGACTTGGAGGCGCGGCCCCATCTTCGCTTGGTGGAGCTGCCCCTTCGTCTATCCTCCCTGGGTGAGCCCCCACCCCCCCCCGCTGCATCTACGATACTTCAGGGTCCGGGTCCACCTGGGTGAAAACCGACAGGCCGTTGTGGATTTTTTCTCGCAAGCAGGCGGCGGCGAGTAGCTCGTACGGCCCCGGCCCTTCGCTGCGTCATACCACCACTACGACGCCATCATGGCGGGCAATCTCAGTGGTCGAGGGACGCTCCAGGCCAAACTTGACAAATTCGCATGGAAAAGCCAAGAGGAGAAGCGTACCAGCCTAGACGCCAGTGGGAAGCAACCAGAGCCCACATTACAGGATGTTCTCGCTGCAATAACGGCAGTGTGCACCTCCCTGGAGGGCCGTATCGATACCGTCGCTTCGGAGGTCTCCCTGATGAGAGCAGACATGAGGAAAATGGCGGAGCGTATACATGAAGTCGAAGTCACCACCAAAGACTTTTCCACAGACCCTGATCTCCTCAAACGCCAGATGGCCGAACTACACGCAACCCAAGAAGCCATGGCATTACAACTCGACGATTATGAAGGTCGTATGCGGCGCAACAGTATCCGTATTTTGGGGGTGCCTGAACGTGCCGAGGGGCCTACAGCCGACCTCTTTGTCGAAGACTTAATTCTCAAGCAATTGCAACCAAAGGGGCTCTCTCAGTATTTCTCTATTGAACGTGCGCATCGCGTCCCAGGCGGCCGGGCCAAGCCGGGCGCGCCGCCCCGACCCTTGTTGGTACGAGTCTTTAACTACCGTGACAGAGACGTAATTCTCCAAATGGCGTGGACGGCCCCCCCACAAGCTATTGACAACCGCAAGGTCACCCTTTTCCCGGACTTCACCCTGCGGGTCCAGAAACAACATCGTAGCTTCCTGAACGTTAAGCGGGCACTGCGAGACCAAAGCATCAAATGCGCCATGTTGTTTCCCGCCAAGCTACGAGTGGAGTCGGAGGGGAAGGTGTGGTTTGTTACTAGGCCGGAAGATGCTTGGGACTGGCTTGATGGCTGGAGAACAGTCGATAAACGTCGTCGCAAACCAGCTGACAGCGACTCAATGACACCGGGGCCAACGGGATAAGGCCTAGAGACTTTGCACTGTTGCTTTAAGACTCTGGCTGGTAGGCCTATCTGAGATGACTCTCGCTGAACTCAGGACGCTCATTTTTTCTATTCATTTGCCTTCTTTATCTCACCACGATACGGATGTCCTTACCTTAGTCCGGTCAACTTACCCACCTCCAGCGGGGGTGATTTTGTTATTCTGACTCTACGTACTGTATCCTTTAATTGGTCCAATTGCTGGGCCGACTGTTAGGGGGTATTTGTCTTCACCTGAACTATTGCCTCAGGGAGTGGGGTTTGGTCACGTTCCTAACACTGTTGAGGGTGGGCGATAGGCACTCTGCAAGTTGGGGGTGGCGGGTGGTTCAGTGCCCGTCATGCAGGGAGGGGGGTGGGACTGGGGAGTTGGGGTCTGGGGGGGATTAGTTTGATTTGTTTATTTTTCTCTTTTGTGTTGGAAATGTTGCACTTTCTGAGGCATACACGGGACTGCGCGGGTCACGCAGATCTTGTACACTTTGCAATGTAGTACACGCAGGAACCATGGCCCGATGATCTACTACACCGCTCGTATGCAACATGTCTGCCCCCATGACGATGAGATCTCTCCGCATCGTTACATGGAATGTTAATGGGTTGGGTGACAAACTGAAGCGGGGGGTGGTTCTCCACTATCTAAAACGACATGCTCCTGATATCGCACTGCTTCAGGAAACGCACCTTCAGGGTAACAGCTGCAAGGCACTCGATCGCTGGGGTTACAGACTGGCAGCTCACTCCGGGTTCACCTCTAGTTCCCGAGGGGTGGGCATTCTTGTTCGTAAACAATGCCCCTTTATTCCGAACAAAGTATGGACCGATGACTTGGGCAGGTATACGGCTTTAGCGGGTACGTGGCAAGGGAACCCCTTTAATATCGTCTCTGTATATGTCCCCCCACTCTCAAAGCAGCCACTCTCTCAGACCTGGGTAAGCTACTATTGGGACTTCCAACTGGCTCACTGGTGATGGGAGGAGATTTTAACCTAGCAGTGGATGGCAACGTGGACCGAAGGCCTCCTCGATCGGACTGCCCCGGCACGTCTGCTCTCCTGGACGGACTTGAGGCGCTCGGCATTGTGGATCTCTGGCGTCATTTCAATCCCCTCACACAAGGCTTTACATTCCACTCCGGGGCCCACGGGAGCTAATCTCGCATTGACCACCTTTTTACGCACACAGCCGATCTCTCCTATTTTTGGGAAGCCACCCTCATGGCCCGTGGTATCTCCGACCACTCCCCACTATTAACCCAGCTTGCAATACCCCGAGAACGTTCCCGCCTCACCCTCTCTATCAACCCGTGGAGTCTGAAGGTCCCACAGATTCGAGATACCCTTATGGAGGGGGTCAATCACTTCTTTACAGAAAACACACACTCAGTTCAATCCAATGTTATACTATGGGGGGCCTTCGGAGCAGTGATCAAGGGGCAGGCACTCTCACTTATGGCGGGATATAAGAAGGAACGTACGGCCAGACTGACGGTCCTAGAACAAGAAATAAGAGACCTGGAGGCAATGTTCCCTCTAATTATTTTCCTCTGTGTGCGGCAGTGTAGGGTCTCTGTGCGCTGCAGCCATGGCTATGTGCGCCAGGAACCAGACTGCTCGTGCGTGCAGCGCCAAATATCACTCCAAACTTTTGCTTAGAAAAGTGAAAAGATGGTGCACTTCCACACATACAGCGCCACGTTTGGGTCTTAAGGCAGGTTTGCAATTTGGATACGCATGCCATGACATGAATTGGCTACACAGGCAAGTACACTTCGGGTTTAGAAAAGCACAAGACTCCAACGGTGGTACCATCATAAGATTTTACTAAAGATTCTTAACTGGAGCACTGTTCATTGGGTGGGGAAATGTTGGGAGCCTATACAAGATCACATATACACAATAAGTTACACACTTACATAACATATTTACAATTTGATGGGCAAGCTACTGAGTAATGTCGGGCTATCCCGTCAAAGATAGTGTATGAAATGCGATTAACTTGAATACTTTCACAAAGACCCGCAATCAGCCCCGCAGCCGCGCTCTTTTAAGAAAAGAAATGCATCAAGTCCAAAAGCACGACGTGTTTTAAACGTCGTGCTTTTGGACTTGATGCAGGTGGCATCGGACATGCTACTTGTTATATTATATATCTGGATGCAGAGAGAGAAAGAAGCAGCAAAATACAACCAATGACAAAGCCAATAGTCCTGGCTTGTTGTAGGTGTAATGTTACTTGTATTATATATCTGGATGCAGTGACAGAAGCAGCAAAATACCAGTCAGGCAGCACACTATGCTAAGCACAGATTTTCAGTTTGTGTTTTTAAGCCACGCCCTTAATTACATCGGTCACACCCCTTTAAGAGACCCCCTAGTTTGTTCATCCCACTTAAAGCCCTTTCTATAAGATTTGTGGACAGTTACTGTAAATATAAAAGAGCATATCTAGAAGTTCTAACATTATGGGATTGGGCTAAATATAATAAAAAAGTTTCCTATGTTCTTTGTACTGCATCTATCTTTGAGGAATACACCTCAGGATCCTGCAAAGGCGCTTTATCTTATCTTATCAGGCTATCAAAAATAGCGTGAATGGCCCCATTAGGCCTACAATGAAATAAGTCACAATTCTAGTGAAAGTTACTTTGAGAATCCTGTATTGTTTTTCAACATATCCTCTCTGAGAGCTTCCTCTCACCACCCCCATCCTCCTCCCACCTGTGCCTTGAATTAGTAATCAGCAGTATTTGTCCAACAGGCCCCTTCTGGTCCTTTGCTATGGATCCCTTTGCTATGTGAGAATCCGCACAGCAGAGGCAGGTTGTTTTGTATTGGCTTCTAGACCTGACACAGATCAGTAACTGCGACTTACAGATGTTCAGTGACATGATATTACGAGTTTGCGTGAGAAGGTTATTGGAGCTGAATGGTGTGTAAACATGTTTATTGAGGTCTCTCGGTGTCGCTGTGAGGCCCATCACAGTGCTGGAAAGAATATATACTAAGTAGGCGGCTATATAATGGCTTTTTATCAGAATATCTTACCCCAAGTCCTGTTTCTTTGCACTGCTGCTGTGGATGCCCTTGGTACAATATGGAGGTGAGCAGATTTAGACCCTCATTACGAGTGGCCTAGTTTTATGTGCGATAGTTATCGCACACAATAAAAACTAACATTGATGTGTACACAATTGATTGTGTTATAATTATGATATGTGGTAACTGGAGTTAAAGGACCATTGGTAATGAGGAACAGTGTGCTTTACAAATCCTCAAGTACTCCTTTGCATGCACTTTAATGCGCCACGTTTTAAAAGTCATCTTTTGCAACCCCACTTTTTGCCTTGATTCATAAAAACGGAAAAAAGCATGCTGACTAGCATTTATAGGAAGCACACCAAAAAATAAAAGTCAGTGGGCATAATTATGAGGCACAAAGTACAATGAAAACAAAGTGTTGGGTTCCCCGAAGAAACCTTTCATGCAAACCCAAAAAATGCAAGCGCAAGCCAGTTGTTTGCAATTAATTCTAACCTGATATTCACATTGATCGGAAGTAGCTGTAAGACGCACGTAAAGCTTTATAGAACTTGCAAAAAAGATAAAGCACGATTTTTACAAAAGTTGAAATTGCAAGCCTTCACGCACAACATTTTAAAACTTAGTTCATGTTATGTAAACATCTAAGTGGCAGATGTATGAATCCATACAGAAAAGGGAACAGGAAAGTGGAGTGGTGCATTCAATTTTTATGTGTCAAAATTCGGACTGGGATGCACTGCAACAATAGACTTGCCCATGCACGTCCACTAATTGCAAGTGCATGTGCCATACTCAAGCACACAAAGTTAATCCGGAAACTTGTGCCCTTGTCGTACCCATGTGGACATGCACTCTCGTCCAGTTTGAGAATAACTCTATAAAATGTATATTTGTACAAATATACAGCGTCAATTATCTGATAGAGACCAATTATCACAGGACATGGGGAAAAAGTTGAAAATCTGCAACTGAACGATTACGCCTTCATATTGAACAAATTTCTAACTTATGGTATTCACAAAGTATCCCTGGAGTATTCTTAGGAGTGTGGTAGTTTTCCTGCTTAGATAGTTGCCGCCTGCTGGTATTTTGGCACTTCTTTATGTCTCTGATATCAAATATACAATACAAAAAGTAGCATGCCAAACAGAGGCGCAACTAGAGTGAAAATTCGGGGGGCTGGGCTAATTCTTCCAGCAATCGTCAGAGTGAAGATGCAGGGGCTCTAAGAAGGGGTGAAAGAACAACAAAGAATCCTTAACAACTAAATGGTCTTTTAAAGACCTGTGAAGTACTTGGGTGCGGCTGTGTGTGTGCCCGGGAAGCGGTCTCAGCCCGGGCGGACACACACGAGGGGTGGGGGTCTGAAGCCCTTGGAGACCAATGGGCGTTGCGCGCCTGATGCCAAATGCCACCTAGCATCAAGTCCAAAAGCACAACGTGTAAAACACACGCTGTGCTTTTGGAATTGATGCATTTATTTTCTCAACGGCGGGCTGATTGTGGGCATTTGTGAAAGTATTTATGTTAATCGCAGCGCATGACTGTGCTGCGATTAACAGGAATACTTTCACAAATGCCCACAATCAGCCCACAGCCACACTCCATTAAGAAAAGACATACATCAAATGCAAAACCATGACGTGTAAAGCACACGCCCTGCTTTTGCACTTGCTGCATTTCTTTTCTTAATGGAGCGCGGCTGCAGTCTGTTTGTGGGCCTTTGTGAAAGTATTCCTGTTAATCGCAGCACAGTCATGCGCTGTGATTAACATGATTTTTTCACAAAATCCCACAAACAGCCCGCAGCCGCGCTCCATTAATAAAATAAATGCAGCAAGTGCAGGGACAACTTGCTGCCGAACGCCTGCAGAGGCTGCCAATCTGCGTACAAAAATACACTTACCTGAAGTGACCTCGTGTTTTCCGTACTCTCCTCTTGCACACTGTTAACACCGCTTCCCACAAACAGAAAATGATTGTTTTTCGCGCCGCTCGCGTTTAAATGCGGCGTCGCGAACGTTCTAGCGGGACGTCCTGTGTGCGCGCTTCACACAGGACAATGCGCGCTGGGGGTCACAGAGGTGCGCGGGCGCGCATGCGCGCACCCTACAGGGAACACTGCCTGGAGGGTGAGGTGTCGACCGATGATAATGAGCAATCCACTCATGCCCTGAACATGAAGCGTTTAGATTATCGACAATTAGCCGAGGACACGGTCAGGACTAAATATAGGGCGACTGCGCATAGGGTGTACGAACTGGGCGACTCCACTGGCAAGATGCTGGCGTGGCTGGAAAAGCGTGATATGGCCCAAAGATGGGTGCCCCTTATAGAAACGAGCGCAGGAGACTTCGTGTCAGATCCCCAAAAGATCGCAGAAACCTTTGCCTCCCATTTCACAGCGGTATATTCCTCCACCACCCGTTCCACCCTGCAAGATTCCTCTGACCTTCTGGCTACAATGCCGCTCGAGGTCCTCACTCCGACAGACCGGGACTCCCTTGAAGGAGATCTCACTGAGGAGGTGCTCGCAACCGCCATCAACGGCATTAAATCCGGTAAGGCGATGGGCCCCAACGGACTCCCAATAGAATTCTTCAAGCTCACCTCATCCAAGATAACTCCCACCCTGCATGCCATGTACATCGAAAGCTTCCAGTCGGGCTCCCTACCCAAAGATTTAATGCATGCCTCTATTGTCGTCATACATAAACCCGGAAAACCGGCCACGAGATGCGAGTCCTACCGACCCATCTCGCTATTAACAGCTGAGAACACAATTCTGGCCCAGGTTTTGGCCCATCGGCTCCTTCCGGTGCTGGGGAAGCTTATCCACCCTGACCAGTCAGGCTTTATGCCTGGCCATAATACGGCCCACAACTTACGGCGTCTACACGGCGTCTTGGGGAGAGTTGACACTATCCGGGAGGATGCGGCACTTCTCTCCCTCGATGCGAAAATGGCATTCGATATTATAGAATGGCCTTATCTATTTGCCCTTCTCGAGCGACTGGGGTTCGGCCCCCATTTTATTCGATGGGTTCAATTGTTATACACGAACCCCACAGCGCAGGTGGTCGTCCACCGTCACACTTCCAGCAGCTGTGGCCTGAGCAGAGGCACCCGTCAAGGCTGCCCTTTATCGCCCCTTATCTTCGCCTTGGCGCTGGAACCGTTGGCGACATGGATCAGAGGTGACCCCATGATCAGAGGCTTAAAGTGGACAGACCAACACGAAGATAAAATCTCCCTCTACGCAGACGACGTTCTGCTGTATGTGGCAGCCCCCAGACCTTCGATACACCGAATCCTGCACATATTCGCTATTTTCCGTACCCACTCTGGCTACACCATCAATTGGACAAAATCAGCCTTTTTTATGTTACAAGGCCCTGTCCCACAGCTGCCCAGAGACACTACCATCACGATTGCCGACGCGAGCTTTCGCCATCTCGGCATCCATATCACACTCAACACCACACTCTTCTACGAGGCTAACCTTCTGTCTCCCCTGGTCCGATTTCGTAAAGACGTCATTCACTGGCGGGCACTACCCCTTACGCTACTTGGCAGAGCGGCACTGTTTAAGATGCTGGCCCTTCCTCGCTTTCTCTATGCGTTGCACAACACCCCGCACGGAGTTCCCGAGACCTACTTTGTTAGCGTAGAGAGTGAAGTCAGGAATCTCTTATGGGACGGCAAGAGCCCACGCATAGCTAAACACAAACTCACCAGGGGGTGGTATGATGGAGGAATTGCGCTGCCCGATCTACGACGATATTACTGGGCCTCCCAATTGGTGGTGATAAATCAGTGGGTCTTCGCCCCGCTGCAAGAGCCGGCATTCCGTACTGACAGATGGGTTATGTCCTGTG
The DNA here is from genome assembly GCA_963921515.1 of Calotriton arnoldi. Classification (NCBI taxonomy): domain Eukaryota; kingdom Metazoa; phylum Chordata; class Amphibia; order Caudata; family Salamandridae; genus Calotriton; species Calotriton arnoldi. Next base: position 743,709 of record CAWUFW010002153.1, on the reverse strand, counting down.
GAGGTTACCAGCGTGCGCTCTACTCCAATCCCAAAAAGTTACACCTGACAGGTCCAACTGCCCATACAGTATCGATTTGGCATACAGTAACCAAAAAAATGGGCTGGCACAACAAAATCACGCAGCACACCCCTCTATGGGACACCGAACGGTTAGGTACACTAAGTAGGTATCCGGGGTTTGACAAATGGGACCTCATTGGCCTCTCCCTGGTAGGTGACTTATGGAAACGAGAGGGCATGGTTTAATTCGCAGCTCTTCAGAAAGAATATCCCCTCGCTGACGCCGAAACCTATCGGTATCTTCAGATTAGGCACGCACTCACTTCTCTGGTCCCCAAGGGAGAAACATTACCGGAGGCCTCCCCACTGGAGGACAGACTTCTGACCGACCCCATGCCACGTAAGGCGATATCACTCACATATCGTAAGCTCATGAATAATCTGCCTGATCCGCTAGTTAAACTCCGCCAACAATAGGAAACGGACGTAGGCTACCTAGAGGACGACGACTGGCAGGAAGCCCTAGCCTCTCCCCGAGTGGTCGCCATCCCCATGCGTCTACGGTTGGTCCAACTTAAGGTCTTACACAGATCCTATCTACCTGCACACACATTAGTCAAGATGGGCCGTCGGACTGACCCTGACTGCGTTAGGGGGTGCACATCGGTGGGCACCTTCTTTCATACGATTTGGGACTGCCCGCGGTTACAACCTTACTGGGCGAAAATAGTTTCGGAGCTGGTAAGGGTGGGAGGGAAGGCCATCACACTGTCCCCACAGATTTGTTTATTAGATGCATGGGAAGCCACGGATCTGACTCACACCGAACGTTCGTGGGCATCGTTGGGGTTCGCTCTGGCAAAAAGAAACATCGCTCAGGGGTGGGGGTCTGATATCCCTCCGAGATATGCAAAGTGGGCCGAAGATATGGACAAAGCCATGCTTGCCGAAAAAGATGTGTTCAAACACCGGGGGTGCCCGAAGAAATGGGACAGTAAATGGGCATATTTCCAGGGGTGGACTCTGCATTTCTCCCACAGTTGAACTGCAAAATACTGTTATAGATGTTACAGCTCTTCCTGTTTAATGTCCTGCTGTACTGCATTTTATCGATTATACGCACACAATGGTGTTCTATGTGCCTTAATGATACTGTGTTGACCTGTGATTCATTATTGTACAACCATATTTTTTAAAAAAAAAAGAGAATTTAAAAAAAAAAAAAATCCCCTCCGATAGTCAGACTGCTGGGCCCGGCAACTTTCTTCCAGAGGTTCAGATAAGTCACCCTTATTATCCACGCTCCTTGGGAGCACAGACTTGTTCTTAGTTTGGGGTCTGTCGTGTCTTGCACAGCCCAAATGATTGCTAGATTGAAGCCCTGTAAGTAGAAACTGTGTCTGCGACTGTGATGGGTCTCCGAATCTATGTAGGTGAATGAGGGATTTAACATTCATGGTCTTCCAACTCTGACCGAATGACTAATCATATCCAATACAGGGTGCATGTGTGATGATGCAAACGCAAAACCCGTACTATTTGCCCAGTATGCATGTATGTTGATGTAGCGCGCACCTCCATTTATCCGAGCAACAGAGTGATTGTGCATTGGTACTTGTGTGTGCAGGATTGTGTGTAAAAGACTAACTCCTTGGCAAGGCTGAAGACCTCATGATCTGCTTCCTCCACCGGTACGAACGCGCACCTGTCTGATAAGTTATTTCAGTTTGTTTTGTTTGTTTTTTCCCAACCTCCTTCCCTTGGGGGCATTGGTTGGGTAGTAGTTATACTAGTTCTGGTGTCCTTCAAATGTTCTCAGGGGGATCGTGGTCCCTTGCCGCCTCTGCGACCGGACGCAGAGCAAACAGTGTGTTTCACCTAGGCCAATTCCTGACAGGCTGCCCCGCATTTGGAGGATTAGAAAGGATTGTCACCCGGCTCGATTAGAAATCCTAGAGTTAGGCGACCACAATTTTGGCTGCCAAGCCACACCCCTGGGGCTTTTCCAATTGTGGTCACTAAGTCCTGTTTGGGCATGATTGCATCAGGAGAGAAGTGTCCTAAATTTTCAGTTCTGTCAACAAGAAGTGTGCACTTTATATTTTTTTTACTGTCTGACCTGGCAGTGACAAAATGTTCAAAACCTTCTCAAGTAATGCTTTATGTTCATCTTTAGTTTTTGAGACGATTAGTATATCATCCTGGTAGACTGACAGTCTCTTCTCTAGACAAATACGTTGTACATTATTTTTTGAAAAACTGTTACTGCAGACGCAAGCCCAATCAATAAGTACTGAAAGGCACCAAATGGTGTAATAAAGGTTATCTGAAAGAGACACGTTAGTGATAGATTCCTTACCTTAGAATATCCCCAGGCGTCAGGCTGGATCCGGAAAGTTTTGCGTAGCAGTACCCTTGCGCGTCGGTAGGCGGCGTCGTGCGGCTCCGCGTCCGTCGTCGGCGTCGTGATCGCCGGGATGACGTCGCAGGCAGCACTTAGGCGCCGCCCCTGCGCGCTGACGTCAGTTCTTCTTTTTCCGCGCCAGCAAGCGCAGATCCGGGAAGAGCAGTGCCCTGGTCAATTTTTGACCATACTTTTTGGTGATTTTTTCACTGTTTTTTTCCAACTCTAAGGTGTCGTAGGGATGCCCGGCTTCAAGCGATGCGGCGCCTGTGCGCGGATGATGTCCGTCACCGACCCGCATTGGGAGTGTCTCTTCTGCCTCGGCCGAGGCCACGACACCGAGTCTTGTCCCGAATGCCAGGCCCTCAACCCGAAAGCTTTGCGAGAGCGGTCTCGAAAGCTCCTCGAGGCCCGGCATTCGGCTCCACGGAAGCCCCGGTCGCGTGAGAGGTCCAGGGGTCGATCGCGGAGTGCACACCGGTCGTCGGCGTCGAAGTCTTCTTCGTCCGGTAAGTCTAAGCACAAGAAGTCCAAGAAGCATCGTCGCTCTCGGACTTCGCCTCGCCGGTCTCGCGACTCGGCTGAGGCCCCTCCCGGCACCGTCCCCGCCCCCGCGGCCCCGGACTTCCCTGTGGAGTCGCCCCCGTCATACCCGCCCTTCCCGGGTTCGGGGCGGATCCGGCCAAGGTACAGGAGTTCCTGTCGGCCATGGCCCGCCTCTTCGGGCCTTCAGGCCCCTCCGGTGCGCCTTCGGGCCCCGCGGGCCCTGATGGGGTTGCTCCGGCGCCGCCGGCGGCTCCGGCCCCGGCGTCGCCCGAGCCTCCAGCCTCGATCCCGGCTTCGGCCCCGGCCTCGATCCCGGCTCCACAACCCCCATCGACGCCGGTCGACCTCACGACACCCTCCGCCGGCGCCGATGTCTCCGGTGCCGCTCTCGACGCCGCCCTGGGCTCCGGGCGGCGTCGTCCCCCAGTTCCTTCCGGCTCCGGACATGGACCCGGAGCGACGTCGCTCGACGCCGGCTCCGGCGCCCGATGGGACCTTGGGTCCCTAATGTCCCTCCTCCTCCTTATTTTGAACCAGAGGAGGACCAGGAGGACTGGGAGGGGTCTGATGACCCTCTGACGCGCAACTGTCAGTATGATGAGGACTGGACAGAGAGTCTAGGGGAGGCCAGTGGTCTGGATACTTCCCCTGACACTGGCATGCTGTCTCCTCCCGTGGCTACGGAGGAGGGGGCCAATTTTGGTACGGTGTTGCGTAGGGCTGCTGGGGCCTTACGTCTCCAGCTCCCTACTTTGACGGTCAAGCCTAACATCTTGACAGAGGTGCTTCAGCCGGCAGCCTCCTCTGCGGAGACTGTGCTGCCGTTTAACGACGCCCTCACTGACGTTCTTTTGGGCGCCTGGTCCAAGCCCAACACAGGGGCTCCTGTGGATCGGAACGTGTCACGACGCCATCGCCCCGCTCCGGGCGACCCCCTGTTTCTTTCTGTCCACCCCACTCCTGAGAGCTTGGTTGTCCAAGCCTCCGCTTCCCAAACCGCCTTCCCTACCGCTCCTCCGGATAGGGAATCCAAACGCCTGGATCAGTTTGGGAAGAAAGGTTTTTCTTCCTCCAGTGCTGGCTTGCGGTCCGTTAACACCGCTTGTCTTTTGGGCCGATATACCCACTCCCTGTGGGATTCGGTGGCGGATGTTTTGCCCCAGTGCCCTGAGGAGGTCCAGGCACTGCTTTCCCGCGCCATTGCGGAAGGAAGGGATGCGGCCAAATACACTATCCGTTGTGGCCTTGACACCGCCGACTCGCTGGGCAGGTCGATTGCAACGACGGTGGCGCTCCGACGCCACGCCTGGCTGAGGACCACTGGTTTTTCAGGGGATGTCCAGAATACTCTCATGGACATGCCCTTTGATGGAGTCGGTCTTTTGGGTCCAAAGCAGACCATGCGTTGGAGCGCTTAAGGACTCACGGGCTACTGCCAAGTCCCTGGGCCTTTCTGCTACACGCCCTCCGCTGCCTTCTGCTTTTCGCCCCTATCGTGGCCACGGTAGGGGCGCCCTTCACGTCAGCAGCCCAGCCACCGGCCCGCGCAGCAGGCGTCTTCGCGTGGCCGAGGACGTGGATTCCGCCGTGGCGGATCGGGCAACCAGCGTGCGGGTCAGGCCACCACCTCCAACCCGTCCGCGGCCTCCAAGCCCTCCTAGTCCCTCCTTTCAGGTGCACGGCACGCCAGTAGGGGGCAGGGTCCGCCATCACCTTCCCCACTGGCGCACCATCACCTCGGACAGGTGGGTCTTGGACATTGTCCGAAGGGGCTACTCCCTCCCCTTCGAGACCACCCCCCAGCCATGCCACCTCAATTCCACCGCATGTCAGGGGATCACTTGGTGCTTCTACAGAAGGAAGTCACGGCCCTCTTGACCAAGAGGGCCATCGAGCATGTTCCGACCCCAGAAGTAGGGCGTGGTTGCTACTCCCACTACTTTCTGGTGCCCAAAAGGACAAGGAGGACATGCGTCCTATCTTGGACCTCCGGAACGTCAATCGCTTCCTCCGGAAGGAGAAGTTCAAGATGCTCACCCTAGCTCAGGTCTTGACTGCCCTCGACCCTGGAGACTGGTTGGTAGCGTTGGACTTGCAGGACGCGTATTTCCACATCCCCGTCCTGCCGGCCCACCGGCGTTACCTTCGGTTCACGGTAGGCCCCGAGCATTTTCAGTTCACCGTGCTCCCCTTTGGCCTTACCAGTGCCCCTCGGGTGTTCACGAAAGTGATGGCGGTGGTCGCAGCTCATCTGCGCCGGGCAGGGGTTTCAGTCTTCCCCTACCTCGACGACTGGCTGCTGAAGGCGGGCTCGTCCCAGGCAGTCGTCTCCCACCTCCAGACTACGGCCGAACTCCTGCACTCGCTGGGGTTCTCCATCAATGTGCCGAAGTCGCATCTAATTCCTTCTCCACAGCTCCTTTTCATCGGAGCAGTTCTGGACACGACGCAGTTTCGGGCCTATCCTCCCGAACGGCGAGTCCGGGATATTCAGGCTATGATTCCGATCTTTCGGCCTTTATCCTGGGTTTCGGTACGGATGACCCTGAGGCTGCTGGGCCTCATGGCCTCCTGCATCCTGCTGGTCAATCATGCCAGATGGCATATGCGGGCTCTGCAGTGGGACCTGAAGTTCCAGTGGGCGCAGCACCAGGGCAACCTGTCCGATCACGTCCAGATCTCGGAGGGGACTGCAAAACAGTTGCAGTGGTAGCTCTCGAACCGGCAATGGGTCATGGGCAGATCCCTCTCCCTTCCCCAGCCAGAGCATACAGTTGTGACGGACGCGTCCCTTCTGGGATGGGGCGGTCACATGGGAGAGGCGGAGATCAGAGGCCTCTGGTCTCCGGCGGAGTCCCGGCTCCATATCAACCTTCTGGAGCTCCGGGCGATCCGGCTTGCACTCAAGGCATTCCTTCCCTCTGTCAAAGGGAAGGTGGTGCAGGTGTTCACAGACAACACCACCGCCGTGTGGTACTGCAACAAACAGGGCGGGGTGGGGTCTTGGACCCTTTGTCAGGAGGCTCTGCGCCTCTGGACATGGCTGGAACATCAGGGCATGTTCCTGATGGTTCAACACCTGGCAGGTTCTCTGAACGCCAGGGCGGACGAACTCAGCCGCAGGTGCATGATGGATCACGAATGGCGTCTTCACTCGGAAGTGGCGCAAGGACTCTTTCTACAGTGGGGAGAGCCTTGGTTAGATCTATTCGCCACCGAAGAGAACGCGCAATGTCATCAGTTCTGCGCGTTGGAATTTCCAAGGCGGCACTCGCTCGGCGACGCTTTTCGTCGCGAGTGGAGTTGCGGTCTGTTGTACGCCTTTCCGCCTATACCACTTCTACCCAGAGTGTTGAAGAAGATTCGGCACGACCGGGCCCAAGTCATTCTTGTGGCTCCGGACTGGGCTCGAAGAGTTTGGTATCCCGAGCTACTCAGTATGAGCGTAGATCCCCCGATCCGTCTGCCTCTTCGGGAGGATCTTCTGTCGCAGCAGCAGGGGACGGTCCTTCACCCGAACCTGTCCAGTCTACACCTGCTTGCGTGGAGATTGAGCGGCGGCAGTTGATTCCTTTCGACTTGCCTCCCGAAGTTTGTGATGTGATTCTGGCAGCCAGGCGTCCCTCCACTAAGGTGGTATACGCCTGCAGGTGGAACAAATTTGTGGCATGGTGCACAGCAAAGGCTGTGAATCCCCTTTCTGCCCCTCTTTCTGAGGTCCTTCTGTTCCTTCTCTCTCTGGCCCAACAGGGTTCTGCCCTGGGTACCATCAAGGGTTATCTTTGTGCTATCTCGGCCTTCCTCAGGCTCCCTGATCAGCCCTCCCTTTTCAAGTCCCCTGTTGTTAACAGGTTCTTAAAAGGCATTACTCACCTCTTTCCTCCTGTTCTGTTTGTGATGCCTCAGTGGGACTTGAACTTGGTTCTTACCTTTTAATGTGCGCTCCCTTTGAGCCTCTACATAACTGTCCTCTTCGTCTTCTGACTCTGAAGACAGCCTTTCTGGTGGCCATCACCTCCGCTCGGCGGGTGAGTGAGCTCCAGGCTCTATCTTGCAAACCTCCCTTTCTGTCTGTTCATCCAGACAAGGTTGTTCTTCGGACGCGTCCGTCCTTCTTGCCAAAGGTGGTTACTGCTTTCCACATTGGGCAGACCATCACTTTGCCCACCTTCTTTCCGCCTCCGCATCCTTCCAGAGAGGAAGAGAGGCTCCACCGTCTGGACCCAAAACGTGCGCTCTCCTTCTATATCGACCGCACAAAACACTTCCGGGTGGATGACCAGCTCTTTGTTGGCTACGTGGGCGCCAAAAAGGTCGGGCGGTGCACAAGAGGACCGTCTCCCGCTGGGTTACCTTGTGCATCAAGACCTGCTATTCTTTGGCCAAGAAGGAGCCTCCTGTTGGGCTGCGTGCCCATTCCACCAGGGCAACGGCTGCTACCACGGCCTTGGGCCGCGGTGTTCCGCTGCCGGTTATCTGTCAGGCAGCTACGTGGGCCTCGCTGCACACGTTTACTAAGCATTACTGCCTTGACAGTCAGGTCCGGAGGGACGGCTTCTTTGGCCGTTCTGTCCTCCAGGACTTCCTTGTCTGATCTTTGTTCGCAGACCCACCACCGGGGTTGGTATTGCTGGGGTATCTATTCTAAGGTAAGGAATCTATCACTAACGTGTCTCTTTCAGATGCACAAGTTACTAACTTGTGTAACGATATATCTGTAAGAGACAGTAGTTAGTGATAGATTCCCTACCGCCCCACCCATCCTCCCCGTTCTGCGAACTGATTTCTAGGGTTAAGGACATCCCTTTCAGGGCCCTAGTATTTTTCAGACACCTGTGTCAGCTTCTTGCATGGCTCTGCGTTCCTGGCGCGGAAAGTCGTGTACAGAACTGACGTCAGCGCGCAGGGGCGGCGCCTAAGTGCTGCCCGCGACGTCATCCCGGCGATCACGACGCCCGACGACGGACGCGGAGCCGCACGACGCCGCCTACCGACGCGCAAGGGTACTGCTACGCAAAACTTTCCGGATCCAGCCTGACGCCTGGGGATATTCTAAGGTAAGGAATCTATCACTAACTACTGTCTCTTACAGATATATCGTTACACAAGTTAGTAACTTGTGCGTTAGTGGCCTCAAATTGTCACTTAATGTTGTTTGATGGTATGCTGACCTGAAATCAATAGATGACAAATATTTTGCATGCTTTATTCTCACAAAATGTTCACAGATTTTGGGAACATGACAATCCACCAAGATGTTCTTTTTTTAAGGACCTAAGATCAGCACACAACCTTATATCGCCATATTTACATTTGGCTGCAAAAATTGGGGATACCCAATCTACAAAATTCAGGCTCTGAATAACACCATCTTTAACTAGTTGATCAGTATGTTCTTTTAAGATCATCCCTTATGCTAAGTGGAACATTTCTGATTTTGTGGTCAGCGGGATTCACATTTTTAAAGCAAAAATAACTTTATGTTCATATCTATAAACTAATCCAAGACTGGTCTCAGCCTGGGTATCCTATCTTTTAAGAAGATCTTAAATATTAAATATAACTCATTCTGTTAACATAATAGGTGTGCCTGTGCCTAGCTCAACACCATGCCAATCTTCCCATGGTCATTCCAGCCTAAGACATGTTAACCCCAATGCCCCATAAGTATTGCAGTAATATTGCAGTCAGCGAAAGCAATATTATCAACAAAGAATCCTATCCTGTCTATTTTTCGGCCTCCATTACATATAGCTTTTATACTGAGTGGAAAGAGCTTATCCTGCCAGATTTTATTCTATTTTACATTTGAAATAATTGTAATAGTAGATCCACACGTTCACCATCACAACTAGTTCTCCATCACCAATTTTTATAAGACAAATAGGTTCCCCTTTCTCGTGATCATTCTCAGCCTTGGTAGACAACGGCACTGCAAGTTATGACATCTTCTGTAGTTCCTCTAGCAACTTTGTTGATCGGAACTGTCTTGTTGAGACGCATCTTGGAGAAATTACCCTGTTTTTCGCATTCCAAACATTGTTTTGCAATTGCTGACCAAGATTTACAATTGATTGAGTCCCCCAAACAGTTATGTAGCAGAGCAAATGTCCTTTTCGCAGACTACTTGTCGCCCTCCTTGACAAACTATTTTCAAAGTCACAAAACTACCTCTTTCTATACGTACCACTGGTTGTTTTCCTGGACATTGGAGAAACGGACCAGGGAGACTGGCTCTTTGAGTTGTTAATTAACTATAAAATTCCTTTAGTAACAGTTTAAAGGTTTGCCTTTTGTCTGAACTCCTCTGTTAATACACTTTAAATGTATCCATTAATGTTTTAATAATGTATAATCGAATATTATTTCTTTATTAATAAAATTGGCATGCTGTGTCTTTAAATATATATTGTTTCCAAATAGAATCCAAAAACCATGTGCTATGTTTTTGAAAGTGACAACATTCAATCATCAACACACTTTGTTCTTTGAGCGGGAGATGACATTTGAGGAAGCAGGCAGTTAATAAGAAAGCATATAATGAGCCTCGAGCTTGGAACATAAGATTGCCACATTCACAACTAAAATCCATAAACAACAAAGGTGTTTGATCCTGTCAAGCCTGAGTGGGGAAGGGATCAATCTAATATTTTTTGACATCGAACGCATCAAGGACACAAGGCAACACTGGAGGGCTGCGACCTCGAGTCATGTAGAGCACTAGTGGAAGGGAAAAACCAAGGTCCTTTACAAATAAAAAAAGCAATTAGAACCAAGAATCGCATCGGTTTTCTTGAACACAGGATTGCCCTGAACACGTGTAGAGTCGAAACCAAGATGAAATATATGATGTTCTGATGATGACCTCATAAAAACAAGCATGCCCAGAGTTCATGGAGGTCGAAACACGTAGGCAAATATGGCTTGAGGTAATCCCTTAATGGCCCTCTGTGCGTACTTGAAAGGATCAAGTGAAAAGCATTGTTGAAAAACGTCCTGGGATTAGTGGAGAGAGGGTCAATATACACACAAAGTTCACTCCTCAGTGCACTAATGGGCTCTCAATGAACTTGTTCAAACTAATCCAATGATATGTCTTTTTGGATGGTGCTACTGAATATGTAGGGAACGGACTCTAAATAGTGTCTTATTTGTATATTTCAACCATTGAGTGTAAATGAATCATGGTGTAAAATTATTTTTTGGGGTATAGGGAATCATTTGTTATGTTTAATGTAAAAAAGTATTCTTTGTTTAGGTGATTAAAATGACAGAAATGTAAAATATGGAAAATGAATAATACAGATTTACACACAGGATTAATGCACTATTTTGTGTATCTTGATTAATCAATCAATAGCTGGTGGTGGTTCTTTGTTTTGTGCTTCAGATCTGAAAGAGACACGTTAGTGACAGATTCCTTACCTTAGAATATCCCCAGGCGTCAGGCTGGATCCGGAAAGTTTTTGCATAGCAGTACCATTGCGCGTCGGTAGGCGGCGTCGTGCGGCTCCGCGTCCGTCGTCGGCGTCGTGATCGCCGGGATGACGTCGCGGGCAGTACTTAGACGCCGCCCTGCGCGCTGACATCAGTTCTTCTTTTTCCGCGCCAGTAAGCGCAGATCCGGGAAGAGCAGTGCCCTAGTCAATTTTTGACTAACTTTTTTTTGTGAATTTTTTCACTGTTTCTTCATTGAGTCTTCACGACTCCTAGGTGTCGTAGGGATGCCCGGCTTCAAGCCATGCGGAGCCTGTGGTCGCATGATGTCGATCACGGACCCGCATCTCGAGTGTCTCTTCTGTCTCGGTTGAGACCACGACACGAAGTCGTGCCCTGACTGCCGGAAACTTCATCCGAAGGCTTTGCGAGAGCGGTCTCGAAAGCTACTCGAGGTCCGGCAGTCGGCTCCGCGCCGCACCAAGCCCCGGTCCCGGGAGAGGTCGAGGGGCCGGTCGCGGAGTCCCCGCCGGTCGTCGGAGTCCAAGTCTTCGCGCTCCTCGGGTAAGTCGAAGCACAAAAAGTCTAAGAAGCATCATCGCTCTAAGACTTCGCCTCGCCGGTCTCGCGACTCGGCTGAGGCCCCAGTCGGCACCGTCCCCGCGGCCCCGGACATGCCTGTAGAGCCGCCCCCGCATTACCCATCCTTTCTGGGTTCGGGGGCGACTCCGGCCGAAATACAGGAATTCCTGTCGGCCATGGCCCGCCTCTTCTGGCCTTCAGGTCCCTCCGGTGCGCCTTCGGGCCCCGCAGGCCCTGATGGGGTTGCCCCGGCGCCGCCGTCGACTCCTGTCCCGGTGTCGCCTGTCCCACCAGCCTTCATCCCGGCCTCGGCCCTGGCCTCGATCCCGGCTCTGGTGGTACCGCAACCCCCATCGACGCCGGTTGACCTAACCACGCCTCCGCCGACGTCCCCGGTGCCATTCCTGACGCCGTCCGGTGCTCCGGACGGCGTCGGTCCCCGGCTCTCTCCGGCTCCGGACATGGAGCCGGACCGACGTCGCTCGACGCCGGCTCCGGCGCCGATGAGACCTTGGGTCCCAAATGTCCCTCCTCCTCCATATTTTGAACAAGAGGAGGACCAGGAGAGCTGGGAGGGGTCTGAGGACCCTCTCACACAACAGTGAGAGTATGATCCGGACTGGGCTGAGGAACTTGGGGATGCCAGTGGTCTAGACACCTCCCCTGACACTGGCATGCTGTCTCCTCCCGTGGCTACGGAGGAGGGAGCTAATTTTGCAACGGTGTTGCGTAGAGCAGCTGGAGCCTTACATCTCCAGTTGCCTACTGTGGCCGTCAGGACTAACCTCCTGACAGAAGTGCTTCAGCCGGCGGCCTCCTCCTCGGAGACTGTGCTGCCGTTTAATGATGCACTCACTGACGTTCTTTTGGGTGCCTGGTCCAAACCCACCACAGGGGCTCCTGTGGATAGGAACGTGGCCCGACGCCATCGCCCTGCTCCGGGCGACCCCTTGTTTTTCTCCCAACATCCCACCCCCGAGAGCTTGGTTGTCCAAGCCTCTGCCTCCCAAACCGCCTTCCGTACCGCCCCTCCGGATAGGGAATCCAAACGCCTGGACCAATTTGGGAAGAAGGCTTTTTCTTCCTCCAGTGCTGGCTTGCGGTCCGTCAACACCGCTTGCCTTTTGGGCCGATATACCCACTCCCTGTGGGATTCGGTGGCGGCTGTTTTGCCGCAGTGTTCTGAGGAGGTCCAGACACTGCTTACCCGCGCCATTGCGGAAGGGCGAGATGCGGCTAAATACACCATACGTTGTGGCCTTGATACCGCCGACTCGCTGGGCAGATCGCTTGCGACGACGGTGGCGCTACGTCGCCACGCCTGGCTGAGAACAACTGGTTTCTCGGGTGATGTCCAGAATACACTCATGGACATGCCCTTTGATGGAATCGGTCTTTTTGGTTCAAAGGCAGACCATGCGCTGGAGCGGTTTAAGGACTCACGGGCTACTGCCAAGTCCCTGGGCCTTTCTGTTGTACGCCCTCCGCTCACCTCTGCTTTTCGCCCCTTTCGTGGCCACGGAAGGGGCGCCCAGTCACGTCAGCTGCCCAGCCACCGGCCCGCGCAGCAAGCGTCTTCGCGTGGCCGAGGACGTGGATACCGCCGTGGCGGTTCGGGCAACCAGCGTGCGGGTCAGGCCACCACCTCCAACCTGTCCACAGCCTCCAAGCCCTCCTAGTCCCTCCTTTCCGGTGCACAACACGCCAGTAGGGGGCAGGGTCCGCCATCACCTTCACCACTGGCGTCCCATCACCTCGGACAGGTGGGTCTTGGACATTGTCTGAAGGGGCTACTCCCTCCCCTTCGAGACCACCTCCCCAGCCATGCCACCTCAATTCCACCGCATGTCAGGGGATCACTTGGTACTTCTGCAGAAGGAAGTCACGGCCCTCTTGGCCAAGAGGGCCATCGAGCATGTTCCGACCCCAGAAGTAGGACGTGGTTGCTACTCCCACTACTTCCTGGTGCCCAAAAGGACAAGGAGGACATGCGTCCTATCTTGGACCTCCGGAAAGTCAATCGCTTCCTCCGGAAGGAGAAGTTCAAGATGCTCACCCTAGCTCAGGTCTTGACTGCCCTCGACCCTGGAGACTGGTTGGTAGCGTTGGACTTGCAGGACGCTTATTTTCACATCCCCGTCCTGCCGGCCCACCGGCGTTACCTGCGGTTCACGGTAGGCCTCGAGCATTTTCAGTTCACCGTGCTCCCCTTGGCCTTACAAGTGCCCCTCGGGTGTTCACCAAAGTGATGGCGGTGGTCGCAGCTCATCTGCGCCGGGCAGGGGTTACAGTCTTCCCCTACCTCGACGACTGGCTGCTGAAGGCGGGCTCGTCCCAGGCAGTCGTCTCCCACCTCCAGACTACGGCCGAACTCCTGCACTCGCTGGGGTTCTCCATCAATGTGCCGAAGTCGCATCTGATTCCTTCTCCACAGCTCCTTTTCATCGGAGCAGTTCTGGACATGACGCAGTTTCGGGCCTATCCTCCCGAACGGCGAGTCCGGGATATTCAGGCTATGATTCCGATCTTTCAGCCTTTATCCTGGGTTTCGGTACGGATGACCCTGAGGCTGCTGGGCCTCATGGCCTCCTGCATCCTGCTGGTCACTCATGCCCTCCTGCATCCTGCTGGTCACTCATGCCAGATGGCATATGCGGGCTCTGCAATGGGACCTAAAGTTCCAGTGGGCGCAGCACCAGGGCAACCTGTCCGATCACGTCCAGATCTCGGAGGGGACTGCAAAACAGTTGCAGTGGTGGCTCTCGAACCGGCAATGGGTCATGGGCAGATCCCTCTCCCTTCCCCAGCCAGAGCACACAGTTGTGACGGACGCGTCCCTTCTGGGATGGGGCGGTCACATGGGAGAGGCGGAGATCAGAGGCCTCTGGTCTCCGGCGGAGTCCCTGCTCCATATCAACCTTCTGGAGCTCCGGGCGATACAACTCGCACTCAAGGCATTCCTTCCCTCTGTCAAAGGGAAGGTAGTGCAGGTGTTCACAGACAACACCACCGCCATGTGGTATTGCAACAAACAAGGCGGAGTGGGGTCGTGGACCCTTTGTCAGGAGGCTCTGCGCCTCTGGACATGGCTGGAACATCAGGGCATGTTCCTGATGGTTCAACACCTGGCAGGTTCCCTGAACGCCAGGGCGGACGAACTCAGCCGCAGGTGCATGATGGATCACGAATGGCGTCTTCACTCGGAAGTGGCGCAAGGACTCTTTCTACAGTGGGGAGAGCCTTGGTTAGATCTATTCGCCACCGAAGAGAACGTGCAATGTCATCAGTTCTGCGCGTTGGAATTTCCAAGGCGGCACTCGCTCGGCGAAGCTTTTTGTCGCAAGTGGAGTTGCGGTCTGTTGTACGCCTTTCCGCCTATACCACTTCTACCCAGAATGTTGAAGAAGATTCAGCACGACCGGGCCCAAGTCATTCTTGTGGCTCCGGACTGGGCTCGAAGAGTTTGGTATCCCGAGCTCCTCAGTATGAGCGTACATCCCCCGATCCGTCTTCCTCTTCGGGAGGATCTTCTGTCGCAGCAGCAGGGGACGGTCCTCCACCCCGAACCTGTCCAGCCTCCACCTGCTTGCGTGGAGATTGAGCGGCGGCAGTTGATTCCTTTCGACTTGCCTCCCGAAGTTTGTGATGTAATTCTGGCAGCCAGGCGTCCCTCCACTAAGGTGGTATACGCCTGCAGGTGGAACAAGTTTGTGGCATGGTGCACAGCAAAGGCTGTGAATCCCCTTTCTGCCCCTCTTTCTGAGGTTCTTCTGTTCCTTCTTTCCCTGGCCCAACAGGGTTCTGCCCTGGGTACCATCAAGGGCTATCTTTGTGCCATCTCGGCCTTCCTCAGGCTTCCTGATCAGCCCTCCCTTTTCAAGTCCCCTGTTGTTAACAGGTTTCTAAAAGGCATTACACACCTCTTCCCTCCTGTTCCGTTTGTGATGCCTCAGTGGGACTTGAACTTGATTCTTACCTTTCTTATGTGCGCTCCCTTTGAGCCTCTACATAACTGTCCTCTTCGTCTTCTGACTCTGAAGACGGCCTTTCTGGTGGCCATCACCTCCGCTCGGCGGGTGAGTGAGCTCCAGGCTCTTTCATGCAAACCTCCCTTTCTGTCTGTCCATCCAGACAAGGTTGTTCTTAGGACGCGTCCGTCCTTCTTGCCAAAGGTGGTTACTGCCTTCCACATTGGGCAGACCATCACTTTGCCCACCTTCTTTCCGCCTCCGCATCCTTCCAGAGAGGAAGAGAGGCTCCACCGTCTGGACCCAAAACGTGCGCTTTCTTTTTATATCAACCGCACACAACACTTCCGGGTGGATGACCAGCTCTTTGTTGGCTACGTGGGCGCCAAAAAGGTTGGGCGGTGCACAAGAGAACCATCTCCCGCTGGGTAACCTTGTGTATCAAAGCCTGCTATTCTTTGGCTAAGAAGGAGCCTCCTGTTGGGCTGCGTGCCCATTCCACCAGGGCAACGGCTGCTACCACGGCCTTAGGCCGCGGTGTTCCGCTGCAGGATATCTGTCAGGCAGCTACGTGGGCCTCGCTGCACACGTTTACAAAGCATTACTGCCTTGACAGTCAGGTCCGGAGGGACGGCTTCTTTGGCCATTCTGTCCTCCGGGACTTCCTTGTCTGATATTTGTTCGCAGACCCACCACCGGGGTTGGTATTGCTGGGGTATCTATTCTAAGGTAAGGATTCTGTCACTAACGTGTCTCTTTCAGATGCACAAGTTACTAACTTGTGTAACGATATATCTGTAAGAGACAGTAGTTGGTGACAGATTCCTTACCGCCCCACCCTTCCTCCCCGTTCTGCGAACTGATTTCTAGGGTTAAGGACATCCCTTTCAGGGCCCTAGTATTTTTCAGACACCTATGTCAGCTTCTTGCATGGCTCTGCGTTCCTGGCGCAGAAAGTCGTGTACAGAACTGACGTCAGCGCGCAGGGGCGGCGTCTAAGTACTGCCCGCGACGTCATCCCGGCGATCACGACGCCGACGACGGACGCGGAGCCGCACGACGCCGCCTATCGACGCGCAAGGGTACTGCTACGCAAAAACTTTCCGGATCCAGCCTGACGCCTGGGGATATTCTAAGGTAAGGAATCTGTCACTAACTACTGTCTCTTACAGATATATCGTTACACAAGTTAGTAACTTGTGTTTCACATTCGTACATGACAAACCGCTGCCACGAGCATTATCCGCTGTTGAAAAAAACCTCATTAACAATGTGCACTAGCTTACGTTTAAATAAAGCATATGCTAAATGCAAAATTTGTAATAGGTAACCATACTTAAATGTTTTAGTCCTACCATTAAAAAGGTGCTGAATTAAGTTAGCCTAACTGTCGATGCCATGTTATGTGGAAAATAATGCATTAACACCAAAAGGCCTGTTTGCACATTGAATAGTTGTTTGTGCAAGATGTTTTTCTTCTCTTTGCTCAGATGGTACAACTTCAGAAGCCTACTGTTAGCTAGTGAATGGACACTTGTTTTGTATTCGACAACTGATAGTAAGATTCTCACCGGGAGGAGATGAAAACGACAGGAAGGATGATTCATGGGAAGAAGTTTTTGGGCCACAAGAAAACAATGTTCTAACGCTCCAAGGACAAATGTCTGAAAGTCTATTATGCTCTAATGAGAGAATGGGAAGTTTGCTTATTCCCAGGAGTTGCTGGTATTCTATTGGTGGATGAAGAAGACGAAAGAAAATAATGTTGCAACTTAGAAATTGTGTGTTTATATTCGTGCATGTTCCTAGAGTAGGGTGGATTTGCTTTATGGTCCATTTACCCGCCATTCACGCACCACACACAAGACTTTCATACCGACGGCCAATGGCCTAACCCAACAGACCACATTCCATCCACATGCCGCCACCATGTAAGGGCCCATCACATTCATATGCCACAGGATGGAATCAGTTTGACTACATTTTTACCACCTGTCAAGTAACCGCCTTCATCCTGAACATTACAGACTGTGTGCCTAGTAAACCTTTACTAGTGGCTTCCATGACAGCCACATGAAGCTCAGGAAGATGTCTTACATGCGCGGACATTCGGGCTGGATACTCGTGTCTGATCTTTTAGATTTCTCTGCATGAGTGGTTATTTGGCCTAATTCTCTGTCTGCTGATTTATGACCCTGAATATTTTTCAGTCTGATTTGGTAAGGCTTTAGGCTTGCACATTGATCTCTCTCTTTTCAGAACTCTTCATTGGGTTTCTGAACTGAGACCTTTTTTCTCTCTCAATACCAAATTTATTTAGAATAGGGAGTTTCATTTATGAAACTTGTTGTATTATTACTATTTTGACTGTGATCATAATTAACATTTTGTTCTATTTTATAATCAAATATCGATTGTTTAATTATATTACATTTTAATTCTGAAATCTAAAGATTAATGCCTCATGAATAAATAGATGAAAGACTAAAAGATCTGAAAATAAAACCCTTCAACTCACACTAACTCTATTGACCGACTATTTATTGTTATGTAGATGTTTGCTCCTCATTTCTCTTTGTTGAACTACAAAGGTCCATACGACCAGAGGAGGGGGTAATTTAATGATTATACTCGAAGACTGAGATATAGAAAACCCAGCTCTCTCAAAGCCTTGTGCCACATCCTCAGGGCAACAGTCACCCACAGCAGGGTTTGTGACTCGGGACAACACCACAGCCAACAGCGAAGCTGGCACTCTGAGCAGTGAGGTTTTTTTTATTTTTTTTATTAACAACAATTTATAATTCCTATGACTACTTTACCTTGAGCAGTGAGTCCAAAGATATTTGATCACCTAATCTTCTTCCTGAATCACAGTGGAGCTCAGATGCTTCTTGGAAGTGTAGCTGCAGGTATAGATGAGGGGAGACACACAACTGTTACTTTTTACCTCCAGGGGTTTATTTGGTTTCAGCGTACAGGAATGTGAAGCTCAGAAGCAGCAATGATTCTCCGCCCACAACAGGACTCCAGGAAAGAACACAACTGGCCAGCCCCTAGAATCTTAGAACGTCACCTGATTTGTAAACTAATGAGAAATATGCACCTTGTGCAGAAGCACAAGGCTACACCTTTAATTCTATTACTAACTATACAAAGAACAATAAATGAATACATCGCAATATCCTCCTTTCTAAAATCATCTCAGATTTGCACTTCTAATGCTCATCTTCATTGTAGTTTGTCAAAAAGAGCAGGAACCTGTCTCTTGAATTGACCACTTGCCTCAGATTGTAAACTTCAAACCGTGTGGATTGTTAAGAATACCACTGTCGTTTCCCTCTCGTTCTCTTGTCGAGCAAACATGAACAAAACTTGCCATTTGTAAGTGGCTACTGAAAACCCAAAGGTGGAATTAAGTATAAGTAATGATGTAGTGATTCTAATGCGTGTTATCTTCAGTTGTGGGAAACTTAGAAGGCTAGTAATTGAAACACTTGTCTGTGTCTATTCTTACTATTGTAAACTCCAAGAGTCCTTCTCATTTACTATAGAATGTGCTCATCATCAGACAGTCCTCGATTCTATTTTTTCTTAAATAATGTATTGATTTTTGTTTCCTAAAAATATATTCATTGCATAAGTATGGTAAAAAAAAAACGCTATTTCAGTTGATCATACACAGAATTGGACATTACTATATGTGATAGAGACATCTAGCTGCAGATTTCTTACCTTAGAATTCTCCCCAGGCACCAGCAGAACCTCTGCGCGTCAGTTGCGGGCGTCGTGTGACTGTTGCGACGTCGTCCATCAGACGTGATGTCGACGGAGTTCATATAAGCCCATCCCCGACGCGCTGACATCAGTTTCTTCCTTTCTGCGCTACAATGCGGATCCAGAGAAGAGATTCCTCTGGCAGTTTTTTTTTTTGGCCTACTCAGACATATTTTCGTTGGAACAGTGTTTTTTTTTTTTTTTTTTTAATGCCTTCTGGCTTTAAACCTTGTGGGTTTTGTGCATGTTGGACTCTCTCATTTTGTCTGTATGTGGTGCTTAGGCGAGCTCCACAACTCCTAGGAGTGTGATGTCTGTCAACAGCTGGAGTCGAAGTCTCTGCAGGAGCGACAGATGAAGTTCCTGATGGTGCGGTGTCAGGATTCCCCCAACTGGCACAACAAACTCTCTGCATGTAATTGCAGTGTTACCTCGGTTCAGCTCAAGATGCTCGTGCAAGGGCAGGAGTTTTAAAAGATCTGCCTTGTGCCTCCAGATTCATGGAAGAACCCGGAAGCAACCAAGAAGTGCAACAGTGGTTGCAGGTCTAGTTTCTCGCGGCCACAAGAAACCGCAAGACCAGGAGAAACTGTGAGGTGCGCGTGTAGCGTTCTAAGCCGAGCACTTCACCTAGATTTCCTCAGCGGTAGTGTGGTTGGCATTGCGCTTGCGCTTATTTAGTTAGATAGTTGTTAGTGTAGTCTGTCTGAGTTTGTGCATAGAGAATTAGAGCATGGCAGTATCTTTCGTGTGCGCTGGTTTAGTTAGGGAACGTTCTGGTCTCTCGTCTTAAAAAAGGGTTGACGGCTTAAGAAAGAATTGCTCATGTGAAGAAGTGAATCCTTAAAGAAGATGGAAGTCTTAGCTGAATAGCTAAATTCCAGTAGCTGTAAGAAGTCCTTATTCCAGACCAGGCACACGCAAGTATTCAACCTGAAAAGAAAGGAAAGTATTATTGATGGCGAAAGAAATGTAATTTAAAATCAGTATATCTAATCTTGAATGAAAGAGTGAATTGTGAAGTACCACATTAAAAGTTCATAAAAGAAAGACAGCAAAAGAAAAATGACAAACAGTATGCAAAGAAAAGTATCAACCAGTGTGAAGTGTATCTATTTGTTAAAGAAAAGAAGAGATGCTAAAACCTTAGTCTAGAGGGTAAGAAAGCTAAAGTTATTAAAATAGAAGTAGACATTAAAAAGAAAGTGAGAAGTGAATTTTAACATCTTGCTATTTTGTTGCAGTTCATCTTGCGATTCCCCTGAAGTCAGCAATCAGACATGAAGGATAGCTGTAGAGGGAATAGCGGTGAACCCAAGAAGACCTAGACAAGGCAGTCTCTTCTCTATCCCCTTTCCCCCTGGGAGTTCACTTAAATCTTCTTCATATTGGAAGAACTAAGCTGGATTCTGAGTAGGAAGTTGGTATATTAGCATCATTCTGATCTTGTGAAGTTCTGAGGTTAACTGTGAGTACTTACGTTCTTGACAGAGTGAAGTGATAAGTCGGAATAAGTCCTGATGGTGCGGTTATCACAATACTCCAAGTCTCCTCGATCTCGGTCTCCTCGCTCTAAGGTTCCTTCGCGGAGCCGTTCTTGTGGACATTACTCCCAGTCTATGTCCCACGGTAAGTCTCGTAACGAGTGGTCGAAGTCGCGGGCCCCCCAGCTTCGTCGCGTCACGACGTGGTTTCCCACTGCTCCTCACGCTCTCAGGCGTAGGACCCCATGCAAGAGTCTCTCCTGCGCCTCCCTGCCTTTCCTGGAGCTGGGTTGACTCTGACCCAAATGAGAGATTACTATCAAGCTCTCCACGCCATTTTTGGGTCTTCACTTTGGGCCCTAAGGAGGGGTCGGATGCCTTGATTGTGCCCACGCCAAGTTCTCCCTCAGCTGCAGTTAGGCCCGTGTCTTCATTGACGCCAGTGCACAGCCCTTCGGGGTTCACATCTTCGGCGTCGATCAACTTCGGCTCGGCGCTGGTACACAAGCCTACGGAGCTCGCTCCGACGGTGACGGCGCTGTCTGACTCCCTTCCACTGTCTCCTCTAGACATCGGTGTGATGCCGGTTTGGCGTTGATCGACATCGGATGCAGACCCAATGCGTCATGTTTATGCGGAACCATCACATGAACATTATTTAAAAGATGATGAGGAAGGGGTTGATTTGGTACAGCCAATGTCTGCGGATCCTCCTATGATGGACAGTCGACTAACTGAACTAGGTGAAGCAAGTGGGCTAGAGTCTTCCCCTGCTTCTGGCCTTCTTTCCCCTCTGGGCCTAGCTATGGAGGACAGCTCTTTTTTGGCAGACATGTTGGTAAGGGTGATTGTGGTCTTGGATTTGTCTCTTCCTTCAGTGGCTAAGTCTACTGACCCCCCTCATTAGGGTTCTTCATCAGGGTCAATCAGGTGTTGAACCAGCGCTACCCTTTTGTCAAACACTGCATGATATTTTGCTGGGGGCCAAGACTTGATTCTGGGGCTCCTGTGGACCGTTTGATTGCCCACAAGCACTGCCCTGCCCCCACTGACTCAGCTGGTCTCATCCGCCAACCGACACACCGCAGTTTCGTGGTTCAGGCCGCTACGGCTTCCTATGATTTAGATTGTCTTCCTCGTACTCCGGTTGAAGGAAGTTCCCGGAGGCAGGACTCTTGTGGAAAGCATGTTTTCTCTTTGACCAGTGCAGCTTTACGTTCCATTAACACATCGGACATTTTTCTCATGCCTTATGAGATTCATTGGCACAGATTTTGCCTTCTCTCTCCGGATGCTAATCAGGACGATCTGGCCCAAGTGATCTCGGATGGGCAGCAGGCTGGTAGATTAATTATTCAGTGTGGGATGGATACCACTGATTCGCTTGGCTGGTCCATGGCTACTTCTGTGGTGTTGTGCCGGCGAGCTTGGCTTCGTACCACAAGGTTGTCAGAGGCAGTCCAATCCACTTTAATAGACATGCCTTTTGATGGCTTCCATTTATTTGGCACCCATGCAGACACTGCTTTGTGCCGGTTCCAAGACAGTCGGTGTGATGCAGACCATTAGCTGTTTTCCCTTCTCTTAACCTACATTGTTGTTCTATAGCTGGGTTGTTCATGCTCAGCGTGTTATTCTAGGGGTTTCACTGATTCACATCTGCGTTTTGTACACTTTTTGGAGTACCCTATGTGGCCTGCCCTGTATAACATGTCACCTGGAGTGAATTTCCTGCTGCTGCAGGCCTTACTCTTTTTTTAATTTACTCTGTCGATGACCGGTTGTGACCCTGGGTGGCCTACTACCTATTGAATAGGTTTTTCTGTTTTCTCTGCTGAGGGGTCCAAGAGATCTTTTTTCTGTGGTATTTCTTTCTTGATCAAAGATTGATTTACCTGTGTATACCTGCTCTTTAGGGGCATTTGCGGTAGGCATGTTGCCGTTCTTGATACTAAGTTTGCTATCTCTTGAGCGATCCTATGGCTTGTTTCTCTTTTGAGGAAGGGTGTGTACAGTTTGTTTGGATGCCTCTACTGAGGCATTGTTAGTCTTCCTGATTTTCTCAGGTAGCACCCTTTATGTTAAAGGAGTTTCAACTGGAGCAGTGGAACGTCTGATATGGTCCCTACTTGGTAATCCACATTCTGGGCCTGACCAGGGGTTTCCCTTGAGGCATCTTTTTCTTTTGTGTCCCCATTTTCTTTCGACAACCCTTCTCGCCTTTCTTTAGAAGGGTGCATTTCTGAAAACGTATGGTGCAAGTTCATCCTACTGATCTTATTTGTTGTGGTGTATTCCACATTCTCGATCTGTGTGGTCATGCATGAGAGTTTCAATTCTCTCTCTTTCTTTTCACAACCAGCCTTGTGTCTTTTCTCTGACTCTTTCTGTCAGTACTATTGTTGCATATATGCATCCTATTTAACTTGCTTCCTCTTGTTTTATGGCATCAAGATGTTTATATTTCTATTCTTTCACCATGCTCCTTCTGTAGGTTGATGGCTTTATCCATCTCCATATGGATTCTTGGAATTCTACCAATGGGCTGTCTTTGGGGTTCTTTCATAGACTGTTATGTTCGGTTGTGCTATACGATTTCGTTTAGGCTTGTCTTCAGGATTCCATTATTGCCATGGGAGTCCCTTTTGGAGTCCCTTTCTTCATAGATGATTTTTCTCATCTTTTTACTGCAGTTTTGTCAATTCTTAGACCTACTGTGTTTGGCATATCATGCACCGGACTATGTCCTGGCACTTTGTTTTTCCTTTCAAACAGGACTTACTAGTGTTAACATTATGTTCGTTCCATTTTGTTGAATCCTGCTTTTTGTGGAACCGCTCTTCCTCCTATGAATACATATTGTGTTTATTTCATTTGACTCTCCTTCCGATTGGCTTTTTCATAGCTTAATTTCACTTCGGGACTATGTATATTCAACTTTATCATTGGTTCCTGTGTTGGCAGATAGCCGTCACCATTTTGACAGTCTTGGCCTTCCATTAATTGAGCTTTACTCACCTTGGCCTGTATTTGGTACAGTTAACCTTTGTTTTCTTTGTAGCAAGGTTCCCTTTCCTGATGCTTTCTTGTGGCTTTTACCAGTCCCCTTTTCAGGCTTCTAATCGGCTAGCATAACTTCCTTATTCTTCACTGGTTTTTCTTTTGTTGAGGGGTATGATTCCCCCTCTCTCTTTTCCTCTTCCTTTGTACTATGTTGCTAATTGTTCAGCCTCATAGTGCTTATGTTCATGAGCGTCAGCCTGGTGATGCTTTCTTTCTTTCATTGATATATTTATATATCATTCTATTATCGATTAATGTGTATATATGCATCCTTGTGGGTGTGTGTATATATATGTGTTTGTGTATGTGTATATATATATATCTATATATCTATATATAATAAAGTTTTGTGCGTACCTAGATTTTAGGTATCTATCAGGTAGGCAATGTTCTATCGACATGAGTACGTCCTAGACAGGGATATATATATATATATATATATATATATATATATATATATATATATTTCTCGATACTTATATGTCTGTATTTCTTTTGGATAACATAACCTCCATGTCACCGTTTTGAGCTATTTCTACATGCATTGCTTTTCTTCTCCACCTTGCTGTGGGTCCTCCCTTTTGGGTGTTTCTAGCGGGGTTCCACTGCCTAGAGTTCTTCCAGGACGGGGCTCTTTTTTGTTTGGTCCTAATTGGTTTGTAGTGGAAGCATGCCTCCTCCTTCCCTAATCGAACATGTGTTCCAGGTTTATTCTTGATGTTTTCACCCCAGATAGTATCAGTTGGTGTGGATAGGTGGAGCTTTGCTCTGTAACAGTTTCTGTGGCCCTGTTTTAAAATGATTCACTTATTTATGGTTCTAAGTCCCACCTTGAGTCTGATTCATATAGTATCGTATTGGTTGGTGTATTTTGCCACGTTGTTTTCCATTGCTATGGGTTCTGCTTGCCCATACTTTTCTGTGTCTGTTTTTACTGTTATTATCTGTAGTTCTTCTACGGTTCTTATGATGAGATTTATTTTTATTCTCACCTAATTTGTCATACCACTGGTTCTTTCGTCGTTCATAGACCAATTATTTCTATATTTGGATTTTTTGGTAAGGGAAGTTCACAGACCCACCTCCAGGGAAGGTGTTGCTTTGGTATCTAATTCTAAGGTAAGGAATCTGCGGCTAGATATCTGAATCAGTTGGACAAGTTGCTTTCTTTTGGTAACGCCTTGTCTAGTGGAGACGTAGTCTAGCCGCAGATTCCTTACTGACCCACCCATCCTCCCTGTTCTGCGAACTGTTTTCTTCTTACCTACAAGATCCTTTTCCTTTAAAAAAAAAATAATATATATATATATATTCACTGAATGTGTGGATGTGTGTGTAGAGCTTGGAATTACTGAATAGGTGTGTTGTAACTGGTATTGGTATGTCCATTGTTTTGAAAATGTTAGTTTGTATTTTTGAGTGTGTGTATCAAAGGTTATATTAGGGTGAGAGGAGGTCTGCCACTCTATCACAAGGATGATGTCATCAGTGATGTCATTTGAGATGTCATCAGTGATGTCATGAGTGATGTCACTGACCATGTCATGAGTGATGTAATATGTGACGTCATCAGCAGTGCATTGCGGGCGCGACGAGTTATAGTTAGCTGAACTAACTATAACGGGGGAATTTCTATGGTTTTGTACGAGTGAAATGTCCAACTAACTATAACGCCCCTGAAACCTATGGTTTTTTCAGTGAATTTCTAAGGTTTTTTAAATGCTAATTTCTAACTATAACGTGCCTGAAACCTATGGTTTTTTCAGTGAATTTCTAAGGTTTTTTAAATGCTAATTTCTAACTATAACGTGCCTGAAACCTATGGTTTTTTCAGTGAATATATATTTATTATACTATGTATACATGTAAAAATGTCTCGGTCCCCTGTTTGCCTTGGTGGCACGGAAAAAATGGGTGGAACAGACGTCAGCACGCCGACGAGGTTCTCTTATGGCTCCGATGACGTCATACGGTGTCGCGAGCGGAGCCGTGCTATTATGACATCCTCGTTGACGTGGGAGAGCTAGGAAAGAATTTCCGTGGAATGCTGGTGCAGGGGATATTCACCTAAGTGTTCAGGCTAGTCCTTTGGGAGCAACTGTTTATGTTGCCACTCCAGAAACCGAAACCAGTGATCCGAGGGCAGAGGCCCTGCAGATGGCACACGAGGTGGGGTGCCCAGTCGTGTGCACCGGCGGGGCAGCGAAGTGACAAGCACCACAACCCACAAAAAAGGTAACGAGGGCACTGAATAACACAGGATCTTCTCTTTGTATCTGGCAGGAACAACGAAGTTAAAATGCCCTAGTACCAAAATGTAGAATTAGTGCTACAACGGTCTTCAAGAGGACCTGCGATGCCGCTTCTGCCTCCCGTACCATGGAGGTGGCACATGGGTCACGCGGTACGGTCATACTGCGGTGGGACGCACACTCGTTGACCTCTCATGGCACTGCTCCACACTTCAGGGAGGACGCTTTCCATTAGCTATGTTTTCTGATGACATGTTGCGCCGGCCCCGTCCAACAACAGAACTCCTTTAGATCCAAACAGACTCTTCCACTCTCTCACCGGAAGTGAAACCAGGCCACGCGGACACTTTCACAATACAACAGCCGGGAATGCACTTTTCGGTAAAAAACACATTCCTTCCTCCTAATTAATCAAATAAACGTCTCACTGAAGAACAGGGGCCAGCTTCGATCGGTAAACAGCCGTTACAACGACTTTTTTACTTTGCGATACCATTACAAAGCATGCATTACCACGCATGCGTTGTACATCACGAAGTCATTACTACGCATTTTTAGAACGCATGGTCATTTACCACACATGCCTTTACAACGAATTTTGTTGTAAAGGTATGTATGCTAAATGACCATGCGTTCTAAAAAACATGTAGACGATCCATGTCGTTGTAAGGAAACAGAGGCTGTTCCGTTTCCTCACAACGACGTGCACCGCCCTCAGAGACGACGTGAAGCAGGAACCACGAGGAGAGAGGAACCACGAGGAGTGAGAGGTAAGGGGGATTGGGCATGGGGTGGGAGTTTCTTTTCTAGGGTTTAGGGTAGTGCAGTGGTGTTTGGGTGGTGTAGGGGGTAGTGTTTTAGGGTTTAGGGTAGTGCAGTGGTGTTTGGGTAGTGTAGGGGGTCGTGCTGGGGGTAGTGTTTTAGGGTTTAGGGTAGTGCAGTAGTGTAGGGGGTCGTGCTGGGGGTAGTGTTTTAGGCTTTAGGGTAGTGCAGTGGTGTATGGGTAGTGTAGGGGGTCATGCTGGGTTAGTGTTTTAGGGTTTAGGGTAGTGCAGTGGTGTTTGAGTAGTGTAGGTGTCATGCTGGTGGTAGTGTTTTAGGGTTTAGGGTAGTGCAGTGGTGTTTGTGTAGTGTAGGGGGTCAGGCTGGGGGTAGTGTTTTATGGTTTAGGGTAGTGCAGTGGTGTTTGGGTAGTGTAGGGGGTCGTGCTGGGGGTAGATTTAGGGTAGTGCAGTGGTGTTTGGGTAGTGTAGGGAGTCGTGCTGGGGGTAGTGTTTTAGGGTTTAGGGTAGTGCAGTGGTGTTTGTGTAGTGTATGGGGTAGTGCTGGGGGTAGTGTTTTAAGGTTTAGGGTAGTGCAGTGGTGTTTGGGTAGTGTAGGTGTTCTGCGGGGGGTAGTGTTTTAGGGTTTATGTTAGTGCAGTGGTGTTTGGGTAGTGTAGGGGTAGTGCTGGGGTAGTGTTTTAGGGTTTAGGGTAGTGCAGTGGTGTTTGTGTAGTGTATGGGGTAGTGCTGGGGGTAGTGTTTTAAGGTTTAGGGTAGTGCAGTGGTGTTTGGGTAGTGTAGGGTTTCATGCTGGGGGTAGTGTTTTAGGGTTTAGGGTATCACCGTGGTGTTTGGGTAGTGTAGGGGGTAGTGCTGGGGGTCGATTTAGGGTTTAGGGTAGTGCAGTGGTGTTTGTGTTGTGAGGGGGTCGTGCTGGGGGTAGTGTTTTAGGGTTTAGAGTAATGCAGTGGTGTTTGTATAGTGTAGGGGGTTTAGGGTAGTGCAGTGGTGTTTGTGTAGTGTAGGGGTCATGCTGTGGGTAGTGTTTTAGGGTTTAGGGTAGTGCAGTTGTGTTTGTGTAGTGTACGGGGTCATGTTTTAGGGTATAGGGTAGTGCAGTGGTGTTTGGGTAGTGTAGGGGGTCATGCTGGGGTTAGTGTTTTAGGGTTTAGGGTAGTGCAGTGGTGTTTGGGTTGTGTAGGGGGTCGTGCTGGGGGTAGTGTTTTAGGGTTTAGGGTAGTGCAGTAGTGTAGGGGGTTGTGCTGGGGGTAGTGTTTTAGGCTTTAGGGTAGTGCAGTGGTATATGGGTAGTGTAGGGGGTCATGCTGGGTTAGTGTTTTAGGGTTTAGGGTAGTGCAGTGGTGTTTGTGTTGTGTACGGGGTCATGTTTTAGGGTATAGGGTAGTGCAGTGGTGTTTGGGTAGTGTAGGGGGTCATGCTGGGGTTAGTGTTTTAGGGTTTAGGGTAGTGCAGTGGTGTTTGGGTTGTGTAGGGGGTCGTGCTGGGGGTAGTGTTTTAGGGTTTAGGGTAGTGCAGTGGTGTTTGTGTAGTGTGGGAGGTCATGCTGGGGGTAGATTTAGGATTTAGTGTAGTGCAGTGGTGTTTAGGTAGTGTAGGGAGTCGTGCTGGGGGTAGTGTTTTAGGGTAGTCCAGTGGTGTTTGTGTAGTGTAGGGAGTCGTGCTGGGGTAGTGTTTTAGGGTTTAGGGTAGTGCAGTGGTGTTTGGGTAGTGTAGGGGTCGTGCTGGGGTAGTGGTTTAGGGTTTAGGGTAGTGCAGTGGTTTGTGTAGTGTAGGGGGTCATGCTGGGGGTAGTGTTTTAGGGTTTAGGGTAGTGCAATGGTGTTTGTGTAGTGTAGGGGTAGTGTTTTAGGGTTTAGGGTAGTGCAGTGGTGTTTGGGTAGTGTAGGGGTCAACCAACATGAATTTGTCCTTGTGTGATGTAACCAATGCTCATGTAAAGCACTCCAATACCTGACCAGTCTGCACTATATAAAACTGCAAAAAAACAAAAAATAAAAAGTGTTTTGCACACTTCTGTCATTGGGCTATACGTGGGCTACCTCTGGGTGATATTTGTGCTACATTTGGGCTCTTTTTTTCTCTGGTGGCCATCTTGGGAGACTTATTTGTTATGAAGTTTCCTAATTTCCTCATTTACTACAGTCTCCTCAGTAGGAAATGCTTTCAGTTTTTTACTTTGATTCCATCAAGAAGGCATTCAGATGTGTCACACATTTGCCATAAATTCAGAATGTTAGCACTCTAGTTGTTCATTAGATCACTGTAGTAAAGCTACTGCTCACCAAGGAGTTAACTGGAAGTCTACTGCTGGTATTGAAAGTGATTGTTTCAGTCTGCATGTCAGAATTTTCTAATGAAATAGAAGAGAATTTGAGATCTCACTTAAAACATGCCCTAAATTTTCTTTTTGCAGCACTAACCATAATTTTTATGGCAAAATGAACCCCCTCATTTTGTTCCTTTTAAAATTAAATGTTTTAAGTGTTACCAGTTTGTTCCAATCAAGATGGCTTCAGGTGTGCCATACTTTTGTCATAAGTAAGGCTGTTAGCACTCTAGTTGTTCTTTAGAACACTCTGGGAAGCTGCAGTAGAACACAAAGGCATCAACTGACAGGCTGCTCCTGTTGAAATATAACAGGAAGATATTTGAGATCACACTTGAAACGTCCTAATTTTTCTTTCTACAGCACTAACCATAATTTCTATGACAAAATGAACCCCATCATTTTGTTCCTTTTTAAATTAAATGTTTTAAGTGTTACCAGTTTATTCCAATCAAGATGGCTTCAGGTGTGCCATACTTTTGTCATAAGTAAGGCTGTTAGCACTCTAGTTGTTCTTTAGAACACTCTGGGAAGCTGCAGTAGAACACAAAGGAATCAACTGACAGTCTCTGCCATTGTTGGATGTACATGTTTTACTGAGAATGTCAGACTTCATTCTCACATGACTGAGAAAGATAATGTGAATTTACAGAAAATATGCTCTCATTTTAGCTTCTGGAGCACCTTCCAAAACTGTATGGGACAAGCATGTGAAAATAGTTTTCTCTCAAACATGATTCATGATATCCCAGCAGAAGGTTTTTCACAGGGTAAAATCACCTTAGAACACACCACAATTCCTGAAATTAGTATGGTACCATCAACAAATGAATTCTAATGTAACTAAAGTCTGTTATCACCCTTTATAGTTCTCCTTTTGGTAACCCTCAAAATCTTCGATTCACTACAATGCATTTCAATGGTACTATCATTTATATTGGTCCCAAGATGGCTGCCAGCAATTCCAGGATGAAGTGCTGACAGCCAATCAGATCTCACGATGACATGTGTGGTTAGCTCCGCCCAGATATATATGTGTTTTTACTTTTGATTTTCTCAGCAACTACTGAACGGATTTACACCATTTAACAAAAAGGGTTCTTTCTGAACCAAGAACTACCTCTTTGCCAAATTTGGTGTAATTCCGTTCAGCAGTTCGGGCTGTAGCCTTGCATAAAGTTTCCTATGGGAAATTGATTTTTTGACTCTTATTTTTTTAATTTCTCCGCAACTACTGAACGGATTTACACCATTTAACAAAAAGGGTTCTTTCTGAACCAAGAACTACCTCTTTGCCAAATTTTGTGTAATTCCGTTCAGCAGTTCGGGCTGTAGCCGTGGCTAAAGTTTCCTATGGGAAAATGAATGGGGAAAACACGTTTTGGGACCCCCTTTTTCTCGGCCCCGCTTGACGAATCACCCTGAGACTTTCAGGGTAGGAGCGGACCGGAGCGGGCCATAAAGTTTGAAAATTTCGCGAAGATTCGTCAACCGACGCAAGAGTTATTTCAAATAGAATGTTGCGGATTTCCTATGGAAAATAGGTCCTAACTATAACTATCTACTGGCGACCGCCAGTAGATAATATATATATATATATATATATATATATATATATATATATATATATATTTAGGATGTTACCACTTGCAGTGGTTAATTCAAAGTTTATCAATCTCTGTGGCACAGTGTTTCCTTATCCAATTTCTGTGATGGCTCTGCATTTTGGCGCGGAAGTTAATCACGGAAGAAACTGACGTCAGCGCGTCTGGGATGGGCTTATATGGACTCCGTAAACCTCATTTACGGTGGACGACCGCACAACGGAGTCACATGACTCCCTCAACCAACGTGCAGAGGTTCTGCTGGAAAATTTTCTGGATCCAATCTGGAGCCTGGGGAGAATTCTAAGGTAAGGAATCTGCAGCTAGACTATGTCTCTACGAAGGTAAGTAACTTGTCCATTAAAACGCACAAGACTTTAAAGTTGTAGGTTGACCCTTACGAATCTTTATAAAAAGGAAACATGTTAGCAAAGCCTAAGCATAGGAAGTAAAATAACTATGGGCTGACCATTATGTAAATTAATTGTTATATTAAAAGCAAGATTTTATTCTAATGGGATCTCCGTGAACAGACACTTTGTTGGAACTAAGGGTAAAGTGGAAAAGGCAACTGGAAGCAGTTGGAGGAGGACAGGGTGGAGGAATTTTCATATTCATCCAGTGAAAATGTTTTAGCAGAAAATGTAGTATTTCTTCTTCCCTGCTGAAGTTTGCTGATGATAAAGGACCAATCTGTAGAAAATATTTTAATAGGTAACCCTGTTCTTCTTAGTAAGGTACAACTGTCCCTCATATGCTCCTCCTCTGCACAGTACAATGAGTCCTATCTTGTTGCAGAATCAAAACTGAGCATGACCTCCATTTTCTGGAGGTGAGAGATATTGCACTACATTTGGATTACTATATTTTCAACAGCTTTTGACTTAAAGCAATATTTTAATATGCATACCTTTAAACCCTCTTCTTTTTATCTTTCTAGGGTTCGGCTGCTGGGTGCCTTGGAACATAAAGATGTTCCGAATGTCTTGGTTCAGGGACACATTTTTCTGAATACCTCTCTAACTGAAGCCTTCTGTATGGCAATTGTGGAAGCAGCCAGCTGTGGTTTACAGGTGAGTTGCTTATTTGAGATTGATGTAGCAATCATTTCTACTTATGTGATCTCCCTATAATATGCGATAGTGGTATATAAATTGCATAGCAAAATGCTAGAAGTACCTAGCTGTGGCTAGAGGGGAACTTCACCTTATAAAGACTTTCCTTTTACCGGATCAAGGGTTTTCTGAAACAAAAAGTTTGAAAATGAACTCAATTAAGTGGTTGGCAAGGATAATAAACTGACTATTTTACAAACATCTCTGTTCTGAAACTATGACTTACAAATGTCACAGTATTTATATCTTTACTATTTTTTGTCGTTTGGTTACACACTGAAATACACTTATGTAAATAACAGCGCAGGAAGGCCTTTCCCACACCATGCCCCTTTTCTGATGTGAATCAGGGAACCAATCCCTATACAGCTTTTGCAAATATGAGTAGCCTGAGGGAGGAAGATGCGATACAAAAGGGGATGATGGACGGAACGTTTGAGCCAATCAAACACTCACCCCCAGTCAACTGATCTGGGTTTAATCCATCATCATTCTTTAGCTCACTCCACCACCCCAGTTCAGACATGGCCATATGCAAATCAGTCTGACCCTGTGCCTCATGGGAACAGTCCAGCCCGAACTGCCAAGCCATGTCTTCCCTGGACCGGAAACAAGCATCCTAGGACCGGTTTCTGGCATTCCAGCCATCATCAGCCAGGCTTGCTTGAATCCAGTGGCAAAGTGAGCAAGGGACCCACGTCTGGGCATACCCCGCCAACTTAGGGCGAACAAAGCGATACAAAAGGGGATGATGGACGGAACGTTTGAGCCCATCAAACACTCACCCCCAGTCAACTGATCTGGGTTTAATCCATCATCATTCTTTAGCTCACTCCACCACCCCAGTTCAGACATGGCCATATGCAAATCAGTCTGACCCTGTGCCTCATGGGAACAGTCCAGCCCGAACTGCCAAGCCATGTCTTCCCTGGACCGGAAACAAGCATCCTAGGACCGGTTTCTGGCATTCCAGCCGTCATCAGCCAGGCTTGCTTGAATCCAGTGGCAAAGTGAGCAAGGGACCCACGTCTGGGCATACCCCCGCCAACTTAGGGTGAACAAAGCGATACAAAAGGGGATGATGGACGGAACGTTTGAGCCAATCAAACACTCACCCCCAGTCAACTGATCTGGGTTTAATCCATCATCATTCTTTAGCTCACTCCACCACCCCAGTTCAGACATGGCCATATGCAAATCAGTCTGACCCTGTGCCTCATGGGAACAGTCCAGCCCGAACTGCCAAGCCATGTCTTCCCTGGACCGGAAACAAGCATCCTAGGACCGGTTTCTGGCATTCCAGCCGTCATCAGCCAGGCTTGCTTGAATCCAGTGGCAAAGTGAGCAAGGGAGGAAGATGGCAGCTTGCTAAGATAAAGTTAGCAGAACTGCACAGTTTTTGTTTAGTTGAACAACCATATAACACCAAAGAGAGAGAAAGAGGCACTACACCAGGATCACGCTTGCCTCTTAGAAACACTCCAAACACAAAATTGGCATGACACCCTCTTAGCGTGCTTTGGGGATTCTCCCCAAGCCCTAGTTTGAGTCAATCTATCTACTGCTAATAGCCCTACAGAGAAATGGGCAATTCCAGGAATTGGACAAGGTAGGCTCACTCGCGTGACGTGACATGCTTCATCATTTGCCACCTCATTCCACCCTGGTGAGATACTACCCGGGCGGACTCAAACTCCGGGTCGGGGCTGACCTGAAGGAGTTCTTAGAAATTAATTATTTTCTCTGGATAAAACACTTGGATCTAGTTCAATGCTTAAAAAGCCTTAGGTTATGCCACAAAGTATCCTTTATTCGAGTGGTATCCTAGGCTTGAATAAAAAGTACCATAAGGAAATCTCAGAGGATGTACGTGGTTACTCTGACCCTTATGTACCGCTGAGTTATCATGCATGATATTTAAAAGTATGACATGTAAAAAAAAACATGTTAAACATGCCCTTATAGTGAAAAAGCCCCACGAGCTATTTTCAATGTATCAAGGCTGGCTGTTCCATAGGAAAACACTGGGTTGCATTATTTCATTTAATATTGCTAATTTTGGTGAGGAAACCAGTAGAAATGTCATTCAAAGCTCTTTTTAATAATTAATCAAAATCCATTTTAATTCAAAGAAGAAATTTTAATAACTATTACTTTTTGAAAGTTACCTTTTCTCTGCCTAAAACCTCCGGAAGCCCCTTTGCATGAGTTCCAGCTATCACCTGGCAGCTGAATAGTCCCTTTGATGAGGTATCAAAACTGCTGCCAGAGAAGGAAAAAGGCCTTGGGTTTGGGTAATTGTTTCTGTTCCTCCGGCAGGAAGGCCATTTGGGCTGTGTCTGTGAACTGGATTAACTTCAGAGAGGCCTCCCTGTCACAGACGTATGTTAACTGACATCTGGGAAGGGCCCTTCTTTTGCCCCCCGCAGCCAGGCATGCAATAATAAAAGTGGACCTCTTTTTGACACTAGTGTCAAATTCTGCTGGAATGCTAAATTATGCTCGGCAGGTCTGCTGGGCACCCTAGTAGTGCACTTGAAAGGATGGGCAGCAGGAGGCCAAAACAAATCTTGTGTATCCATACTGTGGTTGCTGAAAAACTGTGCTTTGTTCTACCAGACTTCTTCTGTCTCTGATTTTATTCGCGGTACAGCGACTGCCCCAAACTGGATTTTGTTAGATTTGGGTAGGACACCCCAAAAACACACCAAGTCCTCAGAGCTCAGGTTGAGTGTGGCCATAGATTTAGGCCATCTTGAAAATGCCTAAAGTGGTTAGGGTTGGCCATGGGATCTTTTACCCTATAGTTTAGTGTATGCCCAGAAATAATTCCCACCCCCTAGCTCATGCCTGGCATCAAAGTTTCACCTCTTGGAACCCATTTCAGAAAAATCCCGGACCTGTGGAAGATCACAAGAGGACAGAACCTGAGTCTTATGAACCATGAAAATCCTAGAAAATTGGATCTGCTTTCTCTGTGGTACCCAGAACAAAGAAGCAGACGCCAAGTATCATAAGGCTACATGGACATTAGAGAGCTACAGGAGGCCTTTGCCTGCAACTGCCTAGCTGACCAGTGGCAACTGATCCCAGACTGGACCTGGCTATTTGGCATCATCCTGACATATTATAAGTCTCTCAGTGCCCCCCCTGCGGCCCTGGGGATCTTTAA
This sequence comes from Calotriton arnoldi, assembly GCA_963921515.1. NCBI lineage: Eukaryota > Metazoa > Chordata > Amphibia > Caudata > Salamandridae > Calotriton > Calotriton arnoldi. The sequence goes on along the minus strand of CAWUFW010002153.1, from coordinate 709,192 downwards.
AAGTGTACTGCTGTGGTAGTTTGAGACTTAAAGGGCTAAAGTCAGAAAGTAAAATCTTTGACCAGTAAGAACCTGGTTGGTGTATTCTATACATCTCAGCCAGCCTCCGATTACGCCTATTTTCCCTGTGTCAGGGTCGTGTTTTCTAGGGCCTTTCAACAACAACCCTGCTATAGCTGCTGAAAATCTTAAGTGAATGTCGAGCAGGCCAAAAAAACTTGGCGGCCCCCTTGTTATTCAACAGTGATGAAAGTGTATCTGTCATATTGGTGGATGCACTTTCTTCTCATGAGATAACCGCCAGGCAGAAATTATGGTTGGTTCTCTTCCACAGTGCTACATGCTAGAGCTTGTGTCAACCTGGCGGATACTTGACTATATTTAAACAGCCCTCTTAGTGACTTCTTGACATTTGTTGTTACAATTTCCTTCCATGTTAAATGGAAATGGACAGAGGAATGAAAGCATTAAAGAATTATACAAATACAGTTTTCTCAAGTTTCAGAAAGTTAAGATCTATGAACATCAAGCAATACAGATCACTAGTGACCGATGGTAAGTCTTTAAATTATGTTTTACATCATATTGTGAGATTGTATTGCAATTCACTGAAAAGAGCGAAGTAGCTGTATAGTTGTATACATCTAGGCTTTAGTGGTGCAATATATCTCTTTCTTGCATTTACTGAAGTGGTGTATTTCTAGTTTAATTTCAGGAAATTATAACCCCACCTGTCCTACGTTGCAACAAGCTGTGCTTGAGTCAAGTTTTCAGTTTACTGTGTCACTTGTAAAATGTTCTGAACATCAGAGATAAATATTGATTAATAGACAGAGTTTCCCAGAAGATGGTTATGTGGGTTGCAAGAAGGAGTGCAGGGTTCTCTCTTCTACCCCTGGTAACTTCAATAGACATCCATTTATCTTTCAACCAACGCAGAAAGGCTTGTAGTTGGGCACATACAAATATGATGCTTCACAAATGTAACCTTGTGTTACTTGTGCTATTTTATTTAGAAGGTGTCTGTAGATGCAGACACTTTTATAATATTCATACTACTTTTTTATGAGAACCATTTAATTGTTCATATTAGAATATAATTTTAATTATGTTCGTATTAAAATATAATTTTAATTATGTGGACATATTTAAGGCACATCAAATTGCTTCTTCAACAGGTTGTGAGTACAAGAGTGGGCGGGATTCCAGAGGTGCTACCTGAAAGTCTAGTTATCCTGTGTGATCCATCAGTAAAATCCTTGTGTGATGGATTAGAAAAGGCAATTGACAATCTGAGGACAGGAAGATTGCCAAGCCCTGAAACAATTCACAACACTGTGAAGACTTTATATACCTGGAGAAATGTGGCAGCGAGAACAGAAAAAGTAAGTGTACCCAAGTTTAATTACTCACCATACATTAATGTCTCTCTTCTCTTTTGGCAATACATTGTCACAATGTCACTTAGTGGAGGGAATGAGGACTTGCTTTCTAAAGCTGTGTGAAAAAGAAGCTAGGAGGCTGCCACTGTGCACCCTTCCCCTAAATTCCGTAGAGCGCTTTAGCATTTTTAGGTCAAGCCTAGAGACAACTTTAGCTCACTCGTTAGCCTCATGTGTTCAAAAACATTAATGAATTATAATATGAACGTATATTAACAGTGGTTTTCGGTCAGAATTGTCCCTCCATTGGTCTGTGTATATGTTTTTCACATTTTGCTTCCACCCTCCACAACATACAGCATTGGACAGTTTGTCAGCCATTTTGGCCATTGGCTTACTTGTACTGTGAGTGATGGCATTTTTCCTGATTGCATGTGCACATCCACCTACAGTAATTCCCTGGTTAGCTTTGCAGCTCTCTTCTCTGATGCTCCACAGAAGAGCTAGTAAGGGAAATTGATGCTGCTTTGCATGGCAACGAAGAGAAATCTTTTAGTATTGTTTTCCTTACATGCCCAGTAAACTCGGAATACTCAACATTTTAACATAAAAACAGCTATACCAATAAGTCAGTGACAGCCTTGAGCAGACATTGTCCAAAAACAATAGTTGCCCTTGCACTTCAGCTGATGATCCCAGCAAATGTTGGATCCTGAGTGACGAGATCACAGTAGTTAATCAACTCTATGAACCAAACAAACTTTTTGTTGTAAGCATGAGCTGTTAAAATGTTTCCAGCTCTTTGGTTTCTATTTCTCTTAACCACTCATAGTGCAGTAGACAGTGGGAAGGTAAAAAAGAATACTCGCGGTCTGCAAATTATAGAAGGTAGTCAGTCCTGTCTAAGGCCTATCCTTGTCTTTGAAAGAAGGTGCCTGCTATTTCCCAGAGTCAACTTGATCCACACAAGGAATCATCACAGCTAACAAATCTTTAGAACATTTTGTTTCTCTTGCCTACGACTTTGTTTTTGTGACTTGTTTTGCTTTAAAAATAGTCCTTTCCTTAACAGGCAGGTGTATACTTCTAGTTCAAAAGTGACCGCTTACATAGCTATGATTGCCTGCAGAGGGTCACATTTGTTACTGCTTCTTTGTTGATGTATTCATCCATGTGGTGTTTTCTATAATAACAATTTCTTGTGCTATACTGGTTGAAGACATTCGGAAAATTGGGATATGGCGGGGTCTACTGTGACCAGAGTGCTTGCTGGACCTCTTCTCATGCCAGAGTTAAGATCCCTTAGAACTTGTTCATTTTTCCTCACCTAATGTACTGGTTGAGTAAACATGAAGGTAGAGGAGATGATAATGGTGAGTGACTACAAGAGGGTCTATCTTTCAGGATGAGAGCTTAATGTCAGATCCACAGCTGTGATTGAACATCAACAAAAGGTAACCAAACGTCAAGCGATTCACTGGTGAGACAGTCTCAACCTCAGGGAGAGCACAGTGACTTGATGAGACAGTGAAATGGGAACCAACATTATGATTCCTTTAAATGTAGCCTAACATCAAACTGGCCTCAACGGCAAGCGATTCTGATTGAGGGCCTAATGTCCTATCACTCCAATGATGCAAATTTGCCCTATGAACTGTAGTTTTACATTAGATGGTTGTAAGCTCAGGTGACTCTAAATGTGCAAGATTGCCCACTGGTGAGAAAGTTTCGACCTCCAAGGGGCGCCATCATCAAAAGGGTACTCACTGACTCCTATTGCTAGATGTTCTCTACTTTAAGGATGCAACGTTGGAGTTATTCAGTAAACTAGACAAATACTTATCTTGTGGCCTGGAGCCCATAAATTTAACAAATGTTGCAGCATTTAGGAAAACTGTATGGAGAGATATTGTGGTTGACGAAAAACTGTAAGAATTGTCCCTCCAGCAACTTCTGCTACAATGGTACAGAAAAAGAAACACTTGAGATGTCTGAGGCTTCACCAAGGAAGCACCAGTAAAATTAATCTCTTTAAAAATAAAAAAATAAAAAGGATTTTACCTCTTGATGCAGCTGCCTACGTCTACCATCATCGCCTATATAAATGGTGAGAAAATTTACTCTGGCAGATGTTCTGACACCTTTCTTGCCAAAATAGTCTTCGAAAGTAGTTCGTAAAGGTCTTTCAGCTGACAAGCCATCTTTGACACAACTTGGTCTACAACAGCCTCATCACTGAATTTGTCATTGATGTGTACCTTGTTGTCTAACACCTTAATTTCATTGCCTACCTCTTTACTGACTGTCACTGGCCACTTCTCCATAGATGGGCTTCTACTCCACGTTATCAAGTAGTTACCATCTATTCGACATGTTGATAGGAATTCCACAACTGGAATCTCCACTATCTTTGACACTATTCGCAATAGTAAGTCTATATTTCGGAGATATTTCCATCGTGCCATTGCTGGAAGTGCCTCTAAGCTGTGCCCTACACTCTTCTCCAGATAAAGTGACTTACCATCTATGTACTAACATTTTAAATGCAGTGGAAGAAGAAGAGGATGTTTAAGAATTTACTTCACAGTACAGTCCGCAATAATGGATTCTATTGCATTCTGGAATATGAGCCAGAAATGCCACAGGAACAAGCAGTATGAGGCTAGGGGTCATTTATGCAATATATCCTCAAGGGTACAAACAAAACTACAGCAATGCGCAGAAAAAGCGAAGAGGATCTTTGCACACACAAATGGGAAGGGTATGCACAAGCGGACCACACTCCTGCAATGCCAGCCAACACCCCTTTCCAAGCAGTATGGGGGAAAATCTGATTTTATCTTGATTTTAGAGAACAACACTACACACATTTGGGAGCTCCAGGTCGCTCATTCAGGGCTTATTTCTCAACCTCCTTCTCAAGGATTCAATAAAGTAGGTATCAAAAATCCACAAAATCTGGGGCTTCTACTCCAGGTTCTTCCTGGTCAAGTAAATGGCAGGAGGCTTGAGAACCCATCTTCGATCTTTGGGATTTGAACAAGATCCTAAGGATGCTGTCCTTCAAAATGGTCATGCTGCAAGAGACCCTCTCCTTACTCCAAGAAGGAGAGTTCCTGATGTCTTTGGACCTTCAGGATGCATAATTTCACATCTATAGCCATTGGAACCACAAGTCCTATCTGAGATTTTCTTTGGCTGGGCAGCAGTACCAATTCAAAACCCTTCCACTGGGCCTCAAGGAGGCCTGAGAGACTTCACCAAACGTCTGGTGCTAGTGGTGACATATCTTCCAAAGAAAGGCTGTCGAGTGCTTCCATATTTAGTCCGCTTGCTCATAAAAGGGTCAATGGTGAGGCAGAAGACTCCAAACTCCTGACTTACACTCTTGTGCTGCTTGGGGCTCAATCTGAATGAGGCTAAATCCTCTTTCAAAAGCAAGTACCGTAACCTACCTCGGAGCATGCGTCAACACTTCTCAAGGAAAGCAGTTCCCATTACTGGATTGAGTGGCAAAGCTAATGGCCCTAGCCACTTCTATATCTGACCTCTCTGCATTTCCAGTCCAGCAGTGCTAATCACTTCTAGACCCATTTCTTTTTGTTTTTCTTCAATTCCACATCGCAGAAATTGAATGCAACCCATCCATCAAGAGTTGGACCTTCAATGATAACAGCCCAAGGGATCACTGGAGGATGAGGTGACTGTAACTAGCTGGCATTGTTGTGTTAGGCAATGCCACAGAACCTTTCAAGGGGCCTTCCTTTTCAGATGGTGTCCTGTGTACACCCTTTCAGTAAATATATATACATCAGTAAGGCTTAATATTCTCATTCATCAATCTTGAAATTTCCAGTCGACCACAAACATCAGCAATATATACATGTTTTCATGAAGTGGAACACACTGCAATGTTATTCTTAGCACATCCACCCATTATGTTGGCCCAAACTCCAGGCAAAGATACTAATTGTTATTAAATCTTCTAATCTCTTCTCCTCTCAACACCCTCCTCCTCTAAAAGGCTACTATGCCTCAGATTTTGAAAGCACAAGAGTGAAAGGAATGAAATGAATATAAAGAATCCAAGAGAAGGGTATAAGTAAGAGTTGCATGTGAATCTATGAAAGACACTAAGGTTTAGATAACTGTAGTTACAGGTAAGGAACTTTTCGCTCTGAAGCCCTGGACCTACCAGAGATTCACATGCTAAAGTTAAGATTACATAGAAGTAAAGGAAGTGGAACAGGCTCATCGTTCCTCATCTCCATATCAGGAGAATGCTGCTTGGTGAACAGTGGGTGGCAATGGCTCCGGTCACAGCTGTACAGATGATTCTAAAGTACTTGTTCAGTTTTCAGATGTACAAAATTGGCTTCCATCACGCTGAACTTTTCTTTACAATAGAATATATTGAATAGAACTCCTTTCCTATTTGGGTCTTTGGAACCATTTCTACATCTATTTGAGGACCATTTGCAGCATTTCTTTCTCCAAGGTAGCCTGAAGATCTTCTAATAATAATACATTTTGCCCCTAGTAGACTGGAAAATGTTAGGGTAGGAATGAAGGCAGAATCGTGCTGTAGTAGTTTATTAAGACTAGAATGTTTGGATTCTTTCCAGTAGAACCTGGACATGCATTTGGTTGCTTGGGGTGTAATATTGACTGCTGTAGCCCTGATTGTGCACAGTTTATTGCATTGTTTGCTGCTGGTAATACTGATATCATAGTGGCAAGTTGGTCTTCCTCTTGAGCCCCGAAGAGGATAACCTCATCAGGTTCACAACAAGGCTAAAATAACATGCCCATTTAATGTTAGTCTAATATTCTGCAACACATCACACAACCCAAAAAATATGAACCGATTACACTGCATGTTAAGGACTTGTGCCTGTACTTCAGGAAGGAACAGAGTCCAACTAAGCCATCCAAGTCGATTCATGAAAGCAGCGTTTGCGGACAGAAGCTTGAAACTGAGATATCCATCTCCATATCAGTTACCCTGGTTAAAGCCAATTGTTCCTTTACCGAGTTTGCCTTTGCCTCCAGGCTCCATTCCTCAGACTGTAAGGTGAGATATTGTCACACATTGCAGCCTTTACAAACCAAGCTGCTTCTGTACTTCTTTTCCTCCCTAGTTCACCTAGCTGATGCCCCTCTTCATCTGGGGGTAAGGAGCAATAATGAAGCAAGATTTATGGATTGCCTAAAAGCTGCAGTGGCTATTAATGGGTCTGGTCTAGGTTGATTGATTTCATTTATTTAGGGTTTTTTTTGTGGGGGGGTTGGTTGAGACACACAGAATCTAGCTTGGCAGCTCATACCTTTTTTCCACTCCGTGGATCAAAGCAGAAAATGAAGAACAATCTTTTCCCTTTTCCTACTGCCATTAATGAGCCAGCTTTTATAGACTACCTTAATTTAACTTTACCATAAATGGACCTTATTTGTTGCGCAGAACTGCTTGTCTGAAGAGTCTACTGCTGTATTTGTGTATAGGCAGTAGTGCTTGGTTAATGTGTGCCTGTTCTTACATGTTGCAGCCCGGCAGATGTCATGCAGAGGCACTCTTGTGTAAAAGGCTGTGGGTGAGTCCAAGCTCCTGAAGGAATGTGCCATTCCTTCCTCTTAGAGATCCAGTTACATTTTTGTGCCAGAACGCTATGCAGTCTGAAAGTAATCTTGGTAGGGCTTGCCTTGAAAGTGGGATACACCTCCCAGGCTGTTCAAAGGTCACAAAGATCTGGTCAGTTTTCCGAATGTGTTTAGTCTTTTCTAGGTGCTACTTAAAACATCTGTGTACATCCACAGAATGCAATTCTCTCTAAGCATGAGAGGCAGGATTTAAAAAGAATAAATGGAGGACCACCCCTTCATTGAGACTGATGCCTTAAGGTACTTTAGAGATGAACTTTGGATTTGTTCATCTACTACCTACTCCTGTTAGAGCTGAAGAAATGATGTCTTGATAGTTGTGGCATGTCATTTTTTGCATACTCTTCGTGAAGAGTTCAAGGTGAGAAGCAGTGCCATTTTCCTGGAGATAATAACCTTATGATGTGTAGATGTTGAAAAAATATGCTTGGGTGAGGTTTCCAAGCATCCCTGGGGTGATACCTACGACCAAAAGACAGGTAGCATAAATTGATATTTTACTTTCAGTTGCTTTCCAAATTTTTGAAATGTCCTACACCTATTTTGTTGCCTGTGGGAAGCCCAAATTTATAGAAAACCCACACTTGTCTGGGAGCACACTCTAAGGAGACCCAGAGGACCAAACCTGGGGGTCAAACCTTGTTCATGAGTAAGACTAGAAACAATTGCCATGTTTTGGAAAAGAAAATTGCTAAAAATAAGACGAAGATCATATTCATTGTGATCTACGGTCCAGCCAATCAATGTGAGGAAGGTCTGGCACCCAGCAAAAGAAACCTCAGGATGTATAGAGGATAAAAAAACATATGTTTGTGGTGGTATGCTCACATATTGCTCGATGGTAATACTAGTGATAAAAAAGTAAAAAACGGGAATACTCAGCCGACATTTTGCTTGCAGTTGCTTTCCAAATTTCCAAAAACAAACTGCATCAATTTTTTTTTGCCTTTGAGCACCTTAAACCCATTTAAAACGTATGTATGTTTGCTATCCCCACGCTCAGGAAATAGAGAGGAACAATTTTGGCCATCCAGCCATGGCAGGGATAAGTTCCTGCATGATGGAGGCTGGAGGGAATTGCTATATTTTGGAATTTGAAACATTGCAAAAAATCAGTCAAATGTCATGTTGAGCGCATTCTACCGGCAGTCAGTAAAGCAGTGTAGGTCTGGCTTTCCACAGTAGATTCCTTGGTTCGTACAGAATTTGAAAATATATACTGCTCTTCCAAGGGATTCTCATCAACAGTCATAAAGTGACCAAAGAAAAGCTTTCACAAACCTTTTTTTTTTTAAAAAGGAAAAAGAAAGAGAATATGAGACATTGTTAACTAATAGACTGCAATGCAAAGCATAGTAGAGAAAACTGTGACTGTGTCATTAAGAAACTCACAGGTGACAGTTAGGTCAATTCATTTTTCTGGCTCCTGAAACAGGATCTCGGGGCACTGAGCTCTATCTTTTTCGTAAGATTCTTTCCAGACCTTATATTCAGAGTTTACACTCGACGTCTCTTGTCATGTAGGGTAGTTTGACACCTTTTTGTGACTGAAAATTATCAATTTTTTCTGTTTAAAATTCCTTCACTGTTTGTGAAATGCCCTTCCTGTGGGAAAAAGAAGGCACAGTCCTACCCCCCCACAGGCTCTGTATCGTGTCTTCCGGTAGATCACATCCCTGAATCCTGTGCTCATTGTCACTCCTTCTCCAGAAAAACTTTGAAGCACAGACAGAAAATTAGACTACACGGGTTGCAGCAAAGTAAGGAAGAACACGCTGCCAGATCTTCTAGAAGCCATCGAGAAGGTCATTCTTCTACTAGAGATTCTTCTCCCCACTCCAAGGACTCCCCTAGAGGTAGATCCAAGGAGAAAACACATCAGAGGAAGAGACATCGCTGCTGTTCGACGTCAAGGAGCTTAGTGTAGAAGATTAGACACATACCTATTTGTTCGCTATCCTCAGGTATGATGTCGGGACACTCTGCGGTGAAAGAACCCGGACGATCACTGTCAAACCTTCATCAACGGTAACATCAGTCGTCGACATCAAAATCACCTCTGTCTATGGCAAATCTACACCCGTCAATGTCAAGACTGCCTCCATTGACTATGACGCCAGCCCTGTCAACGTCAAGGCTACTTCAGTTGATGTCAAGATAAGCTCAGTCAATGCTGAAGCCACTTTCATCAACAACACGACCTCCAACATCAGTTATTACCATGGTATTTGCGCTAGGAGATTCTCTTTGCTTAAACTAACAGGTCTAAAGCCAGAAGGAAGCGCAAACTAGAATCCTGAACATGCCATTCTCAGGAAACCTGCTGTTCAGATCTCACGTGGATGACAAAATGTCACAGATGAAGATTGAATTGGACACCTTAAAAGCTGTGGGCCTGGAAAAGGAAAAATAATTTAGAAAGAGGCACAAGCCTTATAACAGTTGCTACTATCCTCAGAGGGTTGAACCCCTCACTGATCACACCACCAGCAGCAACAACAGCAGAAACAGTTATACCAGATCTTCCAGAGAAAGAGGAGGCCAACATCAGCAATCTGCAGCAGGAAGAACACCTACCTAACAATAAGTTACATCTTCCCCCCCACATCCAGTTCATGAGGTGGGAGGAAGTATTGAAGCACACTTTTCTGAGTGGCGACTGATAACAGGTTTTCAATATTGTTCAGAATGGCTATTCTCTTTGATTCAAGTCCCCTCCTCCATCCAAAACATCATCTTACCAAGGAGGTGAACATTTTACTACAGATAAATGCTGTGGAGGAGGTTCCTTCATATCAAAAAGAATGGGGAGTGTATTCCCTTTTTGGTTCGGAAAAGAGGAATCAAACAGGAATTCAGGCCTATTCTCGACTTAGGGTACTGAACAAGTACATAAGGAAACAGCAATTCAGAATGCTCCCATTACACCAGATCTACCCTCAACTACATCAAGGGGACTGGAAGTGTGCAGTAGATCTTTAATATGCCTACTTCCACATTCTGATCATAAAGCATTGAAAGTTTTTGAGGTTCATAGTAGGCTCAAGGCATTCTCAAAACAAAGTCCTCCCCTTCTGACTGAAGTCAGCTCGCTGAACATATGCAAAATGTATGACCGTCATCGCAGCACATCTGAGAAAACAAAAATTATTCATCTACCCTCATCTGGACGACTGGCTAATAAAAGGAACATCCTTAAAAGAAACACTGATCCATTTTCAAATATGTCTCCACACTCTTACCAAGTTAGGTGTGCAAATAAACCTCAGAAAGTCTACAACCTCCCCAGTTCAAAACATACATTCCCTGGGAGCTATAATAGATATGCAGTCCGAAAAAGTGTGTGCTCTGGAGGAGAGACCATTATCAATCCAACTGAAGTGTTGCAAACTCCTGATCCAACAGCTTGACCGATTTAATCTTTGTTGGGATCGATGGCCTCTTGCATGTTTCTAGTTCCTCATGCCAGACTTCAAATGAGACCTGTACAGCAATGTCTGGAGGACCAGTAGAACCAGTTCTCGAACAGTTGTGAGAAAAAATGGACTCTATCACAATCAGCCATCCAATCACTTCCTTAGTGGACCAAATTGAAAACTCTGATGAAAGGGATCTCGTTCCCTTAAGATCTCCCAGCTCAGACTCTAGTCACAGATGCATCCCTACAAGGACGGGGAGCACATGTGGGCAATTTAAAGGACCAGGGACTATGGTCACACACACACAGAGAAGGCCTACCACATTAATCTACTTGAGTTGGGAGCAGTTCATATGCCTTTTAAATTTCTTTCTTCCGGCAATCAAACAACTTCTCTGCTTGTTCAGGCAGACAATACAGCAATGTACTACCTGAACAAGCAGGGAGGAACACATTTGAGCCCTATGTCCCTAGAGCCACAAGCTCTATTGAAATGGCTTATTGCAAGGAACTTGGCAATTACAACTGTCCATCTCCCAGGCGCTCAAAACATGGAAGCGGACACACTCAGTCGAATCTTCCAAGAAAACCATGACTGAATTGTAAACTGAGTTGTAAAAGAAATTTTCCAAAATGGGGATATCCTCAAATTGAATTTTTTGTCGACATAAAAAACAAAAAATGCCAGGACTATGCCTCCAGATATTACCAGCCAGGGATGACGAGGAATGCTCTTTGATAGACTGATCAAAGAAATGTTTTTATGCATTTCTACCAGCTTCCCTCATTTCAACAGTTCTGGCCAAATGTTATCGTTCTAAAACCAGGATGATAATGATTGCACCAGAATGACCTCATCAGTGGTGGTTCACAGACCTCCTTCACCTATCAGAGCGACCACACAGGGATAGCTGTGCAGACAGGATTTCCTGTACAAGTTTGGTGGCCAGATTCTGCACCCAAACCTTCCATCACTGAACGTAGCTGTATAGCTCCTGAATTCCTGCAATATGGCCATCTAGGTCTTCCACAAGAGTGCATGAACGTTCTAAGAGAAGCAAAACGACTATCCACAAGAAAATTATACACCTTTAAGTGGAAGAGATTTTGCTTTTGGGGCATTGAAAATATCCACAAATACTTCCCCCTGTCAAGAAGTTGTACTGATACCATATCTTCATCTAGCAAGGTCTGGTTTAGTTTTCTTTGTTTAAAGTTCACCCTGCGTTTAGAACTGCCTCTAGGAAGTCTTCATCACAAACCTCTTTATTTAAAATATCTACGATCAAATATTTTCTAGAAGGTATTAAAAAGGGTTTTCCACCAGTTAAGTCCATTGTTAGGTCGAGCCTTGGCAGCGCGCATGTGCTGTCTGCAAGACTTGCTGTAATCAATCAATCAATCAATCAATCAATCATGTCATTTATAAAGCGCACTACATACCCGCGAGGGCCTCAAGGCGCTGGGGGAAGAGGGGGGTGGTGCTGCTACTGATCGAAGAGCCAGGTCTTGAGGAGTCTTCTGAAGGCCAGTAGGTCTTGGGTCTGTCGGAGGTTGGTGGGGAGGGTGTTCTAGGTCTTGGCGGCGAGGTGGGAGAAGGATCTGCCGCCGGCGGTCGTTTTCCGGATGCGGGGGACTGTGGCGAGGGCGAGGCTGGTCGAGCGGAGCTGGCGGGTGGGGGTGTAGAAGCTGAGTCGTCTGTTGAGGTAGGCTGGTCCGGAGTTGTGGAGTGCTTTGTGTGCGTGGGTGAGGAGCTTGAAGGTTATCCTCTTGTTGACAGGGAGCCAGTGCAGGTCTCTCCAGGTGGGGTGTGATGTGGCTGCGTCGGGGGATGTCGAGGATAAGACGTGCAGAGGCGTTCTGGATGCGTTGCAGCCGTCTCAGGAGCTTAGCCGTCGTTCCTGCGTAGAGGGCGTTTCCGTAGTCCAGCCTGCTGGTGACGAGGGCCTGGGTGACTGTTTTTCTTGTTTCTGTGGGGATCCACTTGAAGATCCTGCGGAGCATTCGGAGGATGTTGAAGCAGGATGAGGAAACGGCGTTGACCTGCTTAGTCATGGAGAGGGTGGGGTCGAGGATGACCCCTAGGTTGCGTACGTGGTCGGTGGGTGGCGGGGCTGTTCCCAGTGATGTTGGCCACCAGGAGTCGTCCCAGGCTGAAGGGTTGGAACCAAGGATGAGGACCTCCGTCTTGTCCGAGTTCAGCTTCAGGCGGCTGGTCCTCATCCATTCGGCGACGGCCTTCATTCCTTCGTGGAGGTGGGCTTTGGCGGTGTGAGGGTCTTTGGTGAGGAGAGGATCAGCTGGGTGTCGTCGGCGTAGGAGATGATGTTGAGGTTGTGCTGTCGGGCGACGTGGGCGAGGGGTGCCATGTAGATGTTGAACAGCGTTGGGCTGAGGGAGGAGCCTTGGGGTACGCCGCAGATGATCTTGGTGGCCTTGGATCGGAAGGGGGCGAGGCGGACGCTTTGTGTTCTGCCGGAAAGGAAGGATGTGGTCCAGTCCAGGGCCTTCTCTTGGATCCCGGCGTCGTGAAGGCGTGTTCGTAGTGTGTGGTGGCAGACCGTGTCGAAGGCGGCTGATAGGTCCAGGAGGATGAGGGCTGCTGTTTCTCCGTTGTCTAGCAGGGTCCTGATGTCATCGGTGGCGGCGATGAGGGCGGTTTCGGTGCTGTGGTTGCTGCGGAAGCCGGACTGGGAAGGGTCCAGGATGTTGTTCTCCTCGAGGTAGCGGGTCAGTTGTTTGTTGACGATTTTCTTGGTGACCTTCGCGGGGAACGGGAGCAGAGAGATGGGTCGGAAGTTCTTGAGGTCCTTGGGGTCTGCCTTGGGTTTCTTGAGTAAGGCGGTGATCTCGGCGTGCTTCCAGCTTTCTGGGAAGGTTGCTGTCTCGAAGGAGATGTTGATTATTTTCCGGAGATGGGGCGCGATGGCTGTACTGACTTTGTTGAAGATGTGGTGAGGGCACGGGTCTAGCGGTGAACCGGAGTGGATGGTGTTCATGATCTCGCTGGTGTCCTCGTCGTTGATGTTGGTCCAGGAGAGCAGGCGGTTGGTGGTTGTGGGGGCAGTGGTCTCGGTGGTTGCCGGGGCGGTCGTGGTGTTGAAGCTGTCGTGGATGTCGGCGATTTTGCGGTGGAAGAAGGTGGCCAGTAAGTCGCACAGGTCTCGCGACGGCTGGATGTCGTTGGTGTTGGAGCTGGGGTTGGAGAGTTCCTTCACGATGTTGAAGAGCTCTTTGCTGTTGTGTGCGTTGTTGTCTAGGCGGTCTTTGAGTGAGGCCCTTTTGGCGGATCTGATGAGGTGATGGTGACTGCGGGTGGCGCTCTTGTGGGCGGCGTAGCTGTCCGCTGTCCGTTCGTGGAGCCAGATCTTCTCCAGTTTTCGGCATGTTCGTTTGGAGGCCTGGAGGTCTTCGGTGAACCAGGTGGCTTTCTTGCTGGTGTGGCTGTTGGGCGGATTCTTGAGCGGGGCGAGGGTGTTGGCGCAGTCGTCGATCCACTGTCTGAGGTTGCGGGCGGCGGTGTCGGGGTCGGAGGGTTCGGCGGGTGGGCTCAGGGCGAGGTTGTGGTTAGCTGGTCTTCCGTGACTCTGCTCCAGCAGCGGCGAGGCATTTGTTCGGTGCGGTGGTGCGTGGTGGGCTTCCTGTAGGTGAAGTGGATGCAGTGGTGGTCAGTCCAGTGGGGTTCGGAGGTGTGGTTGAAGGAGACGTGTGGGCTTGCGGAAAAGATGGAGTCGAGCGTGTGGCCGGCGGCGTGGGTGGGTGTAGTCACGAGCTGTCTGAGTCCGAGGGTGGCGAGGTTGTCGATCAGGGTGGTGGAGTTGGTGTCCTTGTTGTTCTCGAGGTGGAAGTTCAGGTCCCCGAGGAGGATGTAGTCCGGGAGGCGATGGCGTGTGTGCTGACGAAGTCAGCGATGGAATCGCTGAACTGTGGTCGGGGTCCGGGGGTCTGTAGATGAGGGTTCCTCTGAGGGTGGTGTTGGGATCGGTGTGGATCTGGAAGTACATGTGTTCGGCGGTGCTGAGGGTGTCGTCGGTGTTGGTTGAGACTCTGAGGGTGTTCCTGTGGACGATGGCGATGCCTCCTCCGACTCCGTTGGTGCGGTCCCTGCGGGTGATCTTGTATCCGTCCGGGATGGCAATGGCGATGTCGGGGGCTGAAGCGGGATTCAGCCAGGTCTCCGTCAGGAATGCGACGTCTGGGGAGGTTGAGTCGAGAAGGTCCCAGAGTTCGATGGCGTGTTTGCGGGCGGAGCGGGTGTTGAGGAGGATGCATCTGAGGTAGTTGGGTTCTTTCCTGGGCGGTGGTTTGGCGGGGCGGGTGCTGGCGAAGCTGCAGTTCCCGGCAGGTGAAGGGCCCTTGGGTGCGCTTCGGGGTGGCCTGGTAGCAGGCGTGATCTTTTCCGGGGTTGAGTGCGTGGAGGGTGCTGGCGTCGTATCGGCGTCTGTTGATGTGGCGGGCGTGGGGGATGCCCGGACCAGGGGTCTGGCGCTGGGCGTGGTCACGGCGCGGACGGGCGCAGATGGGCTTGCCTTAGGCGCGCCTTCGGCGCGGCCGCCATAAATGGGGAGGTGGGAGGGAGGAGCAGGGAATGGGGCAGCAAATGGGCAGTGAGAGGGCGGGGCCGCAGGGGCGCAGCGGCGGGAGACAGGCACAGAAGGGAAAACGAGCACAATCAGGGCATCAAGGGGGCACAGAAAGGAAAAAAAACGAGCACAATCAGGGGCAGCAAGGGGGCACAGAAAGGAAAAAACTAGCACAATGAGGGGCAGCAAGGGGGCACAGAAAGGAAAAAACTAGCACAATGAGGGGCAGCAAGGGGGCACAGAAAGGAAAAAACTAGCACAATGAGGGGCAGCAAGGGGGCACAGAAAGGAAAAAACTAGCACAATGAGGGGCAGCAAGGGGGCACAGAAAGGAAAAAACTAGCACAATCGGGGGCAGCAAGGGGGCACAGAAAGGAAAGACGAGCACAATCAGGGGCAGCAAGGGGGCACAGAAAGGAAAAAGCGAGCACAATCAGGGGCAGCAAGGGGGCACAGAAAGTAAAAACGAGCACAATCGGGGGCAGCAAGGGGGCACAGAAAGGAAAAACGAGCACAATCAGGGGCAGCAAGGGGGGCACAGAAAGGAAAAAACGAGCACAATCAGGGGCAGCAAGGGGGCACAGAAAGGAAAAACGAGCACAATCAGGGGCAGCAAGGGGGGCACAGAAAGGAAAAAACGAGCACAATCAGGGGCAGCAAGGGGGCACAGAAAGGAAAAACGAGCACAATCAGGGGCAGCAGCAGGGCACACAGACGGAGCTGTGTGGTGGGGGAGCGACCTACCAGTCAGGGGTAATCAATAAAACGACTGTATTCACGCCTCCTACTTACCATTGGTGCACTCCAGCGTCACTCTTCTTTGCTGCCTCCTGTCTCGTTCTGCAGCCGATACTTCACTTCCTTTCAAGGCTCAGGAGCACCAGTAAAGGTCAGTATACTTACGCTTCCCTTCTTTATCTCCAGTTTGTGAGAACCTTTTTTCTTTATTTTTGTTTGCAACGCAGGACGTGCTTGCAGTTTAATAATGGCACCCCCACAAATTTGATTTTGTTTCTTGTTCACAGCACGGGGCTGTAAACTTCTTTTTTTGTTGTTGTTGTTAAGTGGTGTGGTGCAGCGAGTCCCCTTGAACCTCTTCCAAAGAGAAGCCCTGACCCCTCCCAAAGGTCTGGTTGTTTGTCCTGGTGTATTGTTATAGTGGGAGGGGAATTGCTGCTTCCTGTTTGCAATGCGCTGGGTTTCTACGTAATGAGCAACTGCACCCTTACACGTTTGAGACTGCCTCCTCCCTTTCAGGTGCATAGTGGTTGTTCCCCGGAGGGCCGTCTGCTGGTCCCCAGAGATGGCTGCTTTTAAACCCCTCCTCCCCCCTAAAAAAATCAGTTTAGCGAGTACATGGGATTATTTTGTTGTCACAAGATTAACCCAGTTAATCAATGATCAATAACTGACAAACTAACCATTTCACTTGCTTTACAGAGTAGTTTGCCTCTTCACAGCGCTTTAATTGTAAATTGCTTGTGTCCGCTGTGGATATCCCCCGACGTAGCTTTCAATGGTTTCTGTGCTCCGGACAAGCGAGCACGACCTAGTGGCCCCGGAGCACAAGCCGGAACATACTTGAGTGCTTGCAGGCTAGCATGCACTTGGTAGTCCCCCTGGCGCCGCCGAGACTTGAACCCGGATCCCCAGCTCCTGAGTCAGCAGCTCTGGCCCCTGCGCCACGTCCTAATTGAAGAGATTCACAGTGGTGTTTTAATGGCAAAATGCTGTTTTGAAAATTAAGCTCATACCTTCCTTTGTTAGTCCTGTGACTATATTTTAATGTGATATTTGACTGCTTCAATGTGAAGTCTTCATACAAATCCCTCCTCTTTCTAACATGAAGGATGGTTAGCATAATAGTGCAGCACACTGCCTTACAGACTGGGCCATGCTGGTGTTTGAGTCCCTCTTTTACAGGTTGCTTAAGATTTGCTTGGGTCACTGTTTAATTATATACAGGACTCGAACCTGAAATTTGTCCCTTACTTTTCTTTTTTTTAATTTTATTTTATACGTTGTGTTTGACTATTAAACCATTACATTATTTCCAGTTTACTTCTAGTTTTAATTTTAATTTGATTGAATCGTTGCTGTCTCGGTTTGCTTTTAGCTTTCCCTGCTCTATAAGGCAGCTTTTTTACCTATCAATATATTTGGGTCCGGGTTTTCATGCTATATGTAATGTGGATCGGATATTTTTGAATTTGTGTAGACAAATAACGGGCTGAGCTGCCAGCTGTTGCTAATCATTAAGGTAAACTTACTAGTCTGTGTAAATCATAACCAGGATGTCTCCTGGCACTAAACACTTTGCACGGAGAGGTTAAACCAAGGGGCAAGAACAGGATTTCTTTGGAGGTGGTATAGCATATCACAATACACGATGTATTCACCTCAAAAATAATTACATTTGCCAAATACAAAGGGTGAAGGGTGCAAATATTTCAATGTCTCTGAAATTTTCGATAAGTACTCCATGTCGCCTTAGGGTACTTAAAATCAAATCAAGGAGGAGGTTTGACGCAGGACATCTGATAAAGGATGCTTAGTCTTCCAAATAAGTATCTGTCACTGGGGATTTCAGAAAGAAGGCAGTGTTAGCTGCAATTTAAGTGCTGGGGAAGGGGCGCCCCTTAGGCTTAAACCATTCTCCCAGCTCGCAGGCCTCCCTTAAAACGTTTGCTAAAAGAAGGCTTGGGGGAGCCCTGTTTAATTAGTTGGAAAAAAAACAGGACACTTCTCTGAAAGCCTGTACCATGTTTTTGAATTTAAAATGGATTTGCCTGGTGCAACATATGCTACTCAGCTATTCTTATATTTAATTTATTTATATAACTTATGTTCCCTTACGTATTTAAACTGGAGTTACAACGTGTATATATGTGCGTTTCATGGGATGAGTTATGACTTCATGAGCTCGAAAAGAATTCTCCTTAAAGTAGTTCTTGTTAGCTTCGGTACTTTAATCTAACACCTTGTTCTTATGTGGTGCTTGCTGCCTTCTTTATCTGTCACCCCCACTCCTTTAGCTAAATCCAGTAGTACTCCCTGTATCGACCTGAGAAGGATGAAGGGCTGAGCCAATCCAGTTATTGGAATCTGTGGTTAACACCGTGCATGCTGATTTCGATATGTGGGGGATTCCATTAAGCTACGAGCTACTCTACATTTTCGTGTTTGGGAGCTAGCTTTCATCAGTTCCCCAGAATAGAGACTTGTGCTAGAATAACTCTTCGTCTCAGCCGTTTAGGAGGTTAGTTCAAATGTCTCCTGATCTTGTTGCAGCTCCATGTCTGCACCTGTGTTACACTCTGAACCCCCACTTTCTCTTCTGAGAGAGGGGTTGGCATATTTAATGAGTACTTTAAATGAAGTCAATTTATACTGCATGGTCATGGAAGATAGCATAGTCTGATGTTGGAATTGCCATTATTGACAATCTCATTATTACGGGCATCATTAGGTAAATTTAAGGACTTGTTTTTATCTGCTCATACACATTCATCATCCGCTGCATTTGCAAACCTCTGCATCCATTTTTAAAATGGATGCTGAAAAAAGTTTTTTCAGCACCCAGTTGCGCATTCCCCATTGCTGCTGCTATAACACTCGCGAACATCAAGCTTACCCTCTAAACTGCCTTTGCCGGATCTGTTTGGCTACCGCATTGCTCCGTAGAAGTGGTTGCTTTGGATTGACTACCAAAAACGATGCAAGCTCTGTGCGACTCGTGCCTTTTCTCCTATGGGTGACTGTTCTCATTTGATTATTAAGCAATTTTTGTAGAGGTGGTTATTACATGCTGGATTGGCTGTAAGTAACTTAGTTGCCATACCACCTTTTGGTGAGATG
Organism: Calotriton arnoldi; assembly: GCA_963921515.1. Classification (NCBI taxonomy): domain Eukaryota; kingdom Metazoa; phylum Chordata; class Amphibia; order Caudata; family Salamandridae; genus Calotriton; species Calotriton arnoldi. Next base: position 690,293 of record CAWUFW010002153.1, on the reverse strand, counting down.
CTTGCCATATATCCCAGATATTAATGTGGATTATTTACAGCCCCCCATTTGGGGGTTGTTTCTTTCTTTGAGCTGGAGCACTCGACACGAGTACTCATAGTTTACAGAGCATCTGTTGTAAATAGGGCTGTAAATCTTACTCTTATCTTGCCACATTTGCTGTGCATTCGAAGACCGAGGTCTGTTTTGGCTGCAGCTGCCTCATACTCCCTCTGCTTTTCAAACTCACGACCAGAGCATCATGGTCCCTGCCTTCCTTTGGCTGCTGCTGCCTCCGTCTCCGAGCTCAACAAGCATTTGCAATGCAATAGGTCTTGCATCGGCGAGAGTTTGAGCTAAAGGCACTGCCTTTTATTTATGTGTTATAAAAACCTGCAAGCAGTGCGTAAACACGCATTTTGTACTTATAGTTGTTGCTTACGAGAAGCAAGGCTGGCAGCCTTGCTTCTCGTAAGCAAGGACTGTAAGTACAAAGTGCGTGTTTATGCACCGCTTGCAGGTTTTCAAAACACATAAATAAAAGGCATTATCATTTACAATGCCAATAGCTCAAACTCTCGCAAATGCGAGACCTATTGCATTGCAAATGCTTGTTTCTCCTTGGGAGCTTAACATTGTTCTCGCTAAATTAATGGGACCCCCCTTTGAACCCATACACAAAGTGACTTTACAACATCTTACATGGAAAACAACTTTCCTAGTTTCAATTACCTCTGTGCATAGAGTTAGTGAGATTTAAGGCTCTATGCGCTACTGACCAATACACAATATTCCATAGTAATAGAGTGGTTATGAGAACACACCCTAGACGCCTTCCTATGGTAGTTTTGTATTTCCACATTAACCGAACTATTTACTTATTTATTTATTTTAAAGTTTTATAGAGCGCGAACCAGACCCGTGAGGGTATCAGAGCGCTTTACAAGATTGAAGGGTGGTATACAAAAGAATTAGGAGGGGAGGGTAACAGTGAGGTTAATAGGTAGATACAGTATACAAGGAAAACAAGCAGTACAAAGTCCTGGATACCTTTGGGATAAAAACGACAGGTAGATACATTATACAAGAAGGCACGCAGTCTCAACTCTTGGGTGGGATGCCCAGGAGTGCAGGGTCGGTATCATCCGTAAAAGCCATGGATAATGCCGAGGTGGAGGGTGGAACAGGTCGCTGCGGTAATTGTAATATGATCGTTATGCGAGGAATTTGCCCATTAGGAAAGTTTTGGTCTCCTTTTTAAAGCGAGCCAAAGACGGAAGTCTTCTGATGGCGGGCGGGAGAGAGTTCCAAATTCTTGGAGCGGCCCCCCGAGAAGGCCCGATTGTAGGTTTGTTTTCTCCAGAAGCGTGCTGGTTGGAGCAAAAAGTTTCTGGCCGATCGGGAGTTTTTGGCTCCTCCGGATATCACGAGTTTCTGGGCGAGAAATGCAGGGGAATTGGAGTAAAGAGCCTTGTGAGTAATGCAGGCCAGTTTAAGTTGGATTCTGGCCTCAAGGGGAAGCCAATTCAGAGCTTTAAGGTGGGGAGAGATGTGGTCGAATTTCTTTGAGCCAGTTAGGAGTCTGGCGGCGACGTTGAGGCAGGCTTTCAAAGGCGCCAGAGAGTTCTTGGGTAGCCCTGCGAGAGTAGAGCATCCATATTTTAGTCTGGAAATGACTAGTGCCTGGATTGCCGTTTTTAGGTCGGAAGTGTCGAGGAAGGGTTTCAGGTTTCTCAGGTAACTCAGGTGAAATCTGGCAGTTTTGGCCATCGAGTTGATGTGGCCCCGCATGTTCAAGCTGCCTTCAAGGGTTATTCCAAGGGATTTCGCAGAGTCCACAATGGTAGGAGGGCAGTTTAGCGCTGTGATAGCCTTGATCCATTCTTTGATGTCTGGATTTGTTTTGGGTGGGGAGATTAGAAGAAACTCTGTTTTATTTGCGTTAAGTTTGAGCTGGTTGGTGGTGAGCCAGTGAACAGTCAGCTTCAAGTCCTCATTCAGGGAGAGAATGTCTTCAGGGGAAGAGATTTTAATGTAGATCTGGGTGTCGTCAGCGTACATGAGGTAGGAGATATTGGCGTGCGTAGCACCTCTGTGAGCGGTTCAAGGTAAAGATTGAAGAGGATGGGGGAAAGGGTTGATCCTTGGGGGACTCCAACCGTGATTGGAGAGGGAGCGGATAGGTTACCGTTGATGAGGACTCTCTGTGAGCGATTTTGGAGGAAGGATCTAAACCATTCAAGGACGGTGCCATCCAAACCCATCCTGAGTTTGAGGCGTTCAAGGAGTGTTTCGTGGTTAACCGTATCGAATGCCGAGGATAGGTCTAGGAGGATTAGGAGACAGGTTTTGCCTTGGTCGAGGGCTTGGAGAGCGTCATCCATGATGTGGAGGAGGGTGGTTTCAGTGCTGTGTCCAGGTCTGAACCCGGATTGGAAGTCATCTAGAAAGTGGAAGTTGGGGATGTGTAGGCTCCGCTGCTGTTGCACACATTTCTCCAGAACTTTGGCTAGGAGTGGGATGTTTGATATGGGTCTATAGTTGTCGGCGGAGGCTGGATCCAGCGTAGGTTTTTTTAAGATAGGTACGACTTGGCCGGCTTTCAGAGAGTCCGGTATCGAGCCCTGTAGGAGAGAGGCATTGATTATTGCAGTCCAGGAAGGGATGATAGCCTGAGAGGCGGCAGCTAGGCAGTTAGAGGGGAGAGGATCATTGAAGTGATTGTTCGGGTTTAAGGAGGCTAGAATTTTCGAGATAGTGTTCGTCATATACTTTGAAGTTGGACCAGTGCGCTTGTTTTGTGGGTGCAGTTTGGGAGGGCAGCGCAGAGAGAAGAGATAGACCCGACGTATTTTGGTGGTGAGTTGCGGACATAAGTTTGTTTCCTAGGGCAGAGATTTTGTTGCAGAAGAAGGATGAAAATTCCTCGCATGATATTAGGGGTTTAGGCGTTTCTTTGGAGGTTTTTGCTAGTTTGTTGGATTGGTGTTTGACCAAATCAAATAACTTGCGAGGACCTGTTCTTGGCGTTCTCTAGTTCAGTTCTGAAGAATTCTTTTTTAGAGTTGAGGATTTTCCTATTGTAGGTATTTCTGGCCTGGTGGAGAAGTTTTAGATGGGTTGCTGACGGGTGCTGTTTCCAGTTTCGTTCAGTCTGTCGAAGGGATCTCCTCTCCTTGTTGAGGGGACCCGTTGAACCAGGGATTCCTGTCTTTGATCTGGGTTCTTTTTAGTTTTAGCGGAGCAAGGTCATCGAGAATGTCGGATATAGTTGAGGAATAATGATCCGCGAGGTTGTTAACCGAAGTGCACTGGGGGGGAGGGGGGAGATGTCGGTCGGTCTCACAGCGCGCAGCCAGCTTCCCGAGATCAAGGTTCTTGGTGTCTCTAACCCATAGTTTGGGAATCACGGGTTGTGTTGTCCATGTCTTGTGGGTGCTAGGCAGGAGGAAGGTGATAGCGTGGTGGTCAGACCAATCACATGGGTCAATGGAGATAAGTTTGACCGCTGACTCCTTAGCGATGATCCAGTCTAGGATGGCGCCTTTCGCGTGAGTGGGGAGAGAGCAGGCTTGGGTAATGGCGTTGACCTGAGGGTGCTTAGGATTGTTCCAATGCAAGTTGAAGTCGCCAAGGAAGATGTCATTAGAGTTAGGGGAATCCTTGGCTGTGATGATTTCCAAGAGGTGGTCAGTGAAGGTGTCATTCTTGCCTGGGGGGTGGTAAAAGATGTGTAGTCTGCACAGTTGGGAGGTGTTGTTGCAAATGGAGAGTGCGAGGTATTCACAGGAGTCTATAGGGTCCGCTAGAAGTTCAGTAACGAGGAGGTTAGAGCAGTAGATGCAGGCAATGCCTCCCCCTTTTTTCTTTGAATGCCTGTCCAGCCTAACGCTGTTGTAATTGGGCGGGACTAAGAGATCTAGGTAGGGCGATGTGGATTCCTTGAGCCAAGATTCAGTCAAGATCGCTAGGTCCGATTTTTGGCTCAGGATGAGATCGGTGACATCAGAGGCGTGCTTTACTGCTGAGCGGCAGTTAATTAGGAGGCCGGCTAGAGAGGTGTTGGAGTGGGTGTCATGGGTAGGAGTAGAGATGGGTACATTCGCTAGGTTGCTATTGACCACCCCTCTGACGCGGAGGGTAGCTGATCTGTTCGGGTTCGTTGCAACCGTGCAGATAGGGTGTTCGTCCCTCAGGTCTGAGGGGCATGGGGTTGTCAAGGCAGATTCGTAGCTAATGAGGAGGTCTACCACTTCCTCCTCCGAGAGGTCTAAAGGGCTAGGCATGCCCGGGGTAGGTTTGTAGGTGTGGAGGAGGGCAAGAACTTCCTCCTCCGAGAGGTGGCAAGGTTGCTTGCGGGGGCGCAAGTGTCTCAGGGATAGCGGTAGTGGGTGAAGGAGGGGCTTAGTGTAGGGGGGGTAGCGTTCTGCAAGAGCCAGAGATTTGAGAAGGAGAGTTCGGTGAGGTGCAGGAGGTTCTTTAGATCCAGAAGGGAATTGTGGATGCTCAGGGTTAGTTCGGTACCCATTTTTTCACCCAATACATTAAAACTAGCAAAAAAATACTTACATTCTCAGGATATTAAGAGTCCTCAAATTTTACCTAGACAAAACCAAAGGATATAAGACAGTCAGACCGTCTTTTCATAAATTATGGTCCAATACGTACAGGCTTGCCTACTTCCGAACAATCTACGTCTAGATAGATGGTATCATGTATACTTCTTTCATACCAGATAGCAAAGACACCCCTACTTTGTAGCCTAAAGCATATCGTACACAAGGCAAGGCTACTATCATAGCCCTTCTTTGGAATGTTCCCATTTCAGAAATATGTAATGCGGCTACTTGGAGATCTGTTCATACATTTACTAGACACTACTGCCTAGATTCAGACTCCAGAGCGGATACTCGAGTAGGGCAGGCTTCTTTAAGGAACCTTTTTGGGTGAATGATAGTTGTTTTTATTTCATGTGTGCCTGTTTGTGGGAAGTGCATATGACTATTGATGAGGATCCCCTGGAAGAGAAGGAAACGTTACTCACCTGTAATCCAAGTTCTCTTCCAGGGGAATCCTCATCAAAGTCCTAAGTAACCCTCCCACCCCCACGGGCAGGAACTATTAAAGCTCTCAACAATTGCGTAGCCCAGGATTCCTTTTTTCCCTAAAAATGACCTGACTAGCTGTCACATGTGAGGCATGATGGGATACAGGGGATTCTTAAGAGGTTCTCAAAGGCACAGTGGCCGTTTAGCATAGTAGTATGCTTTGTGTTGCAGCCTATAAGCTAACAATGTCTCCTATTCCATTACTTTTTCCTTTAAAAAAAAAATATATATATATGTTTATATAAGATTTTCTGTGGTCGCTTTTTCTATAGTGACTCATTTCTTTGCAATTTACATCTTTTTAACATGAAAGTTCAATGAAAACCGGCCATTTTAGCCTTCTTTAGGCTTCAAACGTATATGTGAGATATGGTACACAGTTTTTGTTATACATATATGTATACTTTTTAAAGTGTTCCAGAATCCCCGCATGTGGGCAGAACTATTCAGTGCTTATGACTTTCATGAGAATACCCCTGGAAGAGAGCTAGGATTACAGGGGAGTTACTTTTCCTTTTCATATTTTCCATATAGTCCTGTTTTCATATTGCTGGTCTCCAAACATTCAGTGCAACATTGCTTTGGTTAGCATTCCAGTATTTGTTTATCCATTATAGGAGTGTAACAAAATATTGAGCAAATTTGCTGAAAAAAATGAAAATATCTCCATTTATTTTATTATGTCTTCATGCTGAAATTCAATAACTATGCAGGGTTTGCACAAATACAATAGTACTGAATGTGCCAACCAAACTTAAAAATTGTTTGGGTGCACAAAGAGGGAACAAGACTGGAGGGGGCGGGGCAGGTCGTGGTGGGGTGTATTACAAAATTTAAAAAACAGACTTACAGGTAGCTTAAATGTACCAATCAGGTGTAGGCCAAAATATTTTTAGGAAGAGAGCCCAAGCACTTCACCACAGGTTAGTGGGGGGGAAAGTGCACACAGTCCTAAAAGCCAACTAAAACGGGTTCAGCAAGGGAAGGCAAACTTCTGGGGTCACCCTACAGAGAGGGCCTGGCTCAAAAATGTGGCATACGCTTCGTGGGTCGATGTAGAGGATGACCAAGCCAGCAGGCTGCTAGCTTGGTTTCTGGGAGGGACACGACTTGGGCCAGTTCGCAAGCTGAGCGAGCTTTGGTTTTTACACAGTAGGAGATGCTTTCAGCCCTCTTTAATTTTTATCAGCGCATCTACATGAATGGCTCCAGAGACTCCCAGGCTTGAATATATGTGTTTCTTGCTGCTCTCCCTCTACCTCAAACCCCCCCGAACTGCTACATGACATTGAGGATCCCATAACACCATAGGCAGTCAGAGAGGCCATTCACAAACTTGCAGCTAGTAAGATAGCATGTACGGATGGCCTCCCGCTAGACTTATATTATATGTATGCAGATTTCATATCTCCCAAGCTAGCCATGTCATATGAAGTGGAACTAGATGAGGGCTTACTCACCAATCACCCAGAGAAACCTTCTTAAACCCTCTCTTCAAGCAGGGGCATCCACCTGATGATCCATCCTCAGGCTTATTGCCGTTCTCAATTCGGACTACAAAACCCTTGGGAAAGTCTTGGCCTCCCGTATCCTTCAGGTTTTACACCAATTGATTCACCCCATCTAGAACTTGTTCACTCCCCCACAGGTGTACTACTTTGAACCCAAGAAGCCTTTATAGGCTCCTTTTGGCCACCCCTTTGACCTGGCCCTGGTCCGACTTGCTGAGCTTGGACCTCGAGAAAACCTTTTACACACTACGATGATACTACTTGTTCGTGGACCTACAGCAATTTGAATTTGGGGCCTGTGCCATTCTCCTCATACAACTTTTATACATTCATCCTGTGGCACAGGTACATACAGATACATTTATATCTCCTTCATTCGTGGTCAGTAGTGGGACTCGACAGGGCTGCCCCTCTACTCTATGCTTTTTTCCATGGATCCACTAGCAGTGAGGCTGTGAGTTGAGGGCACGATTTAGGACATCTCACGAGTGGATGGGACACACGCCATCTCCTTATATGCAAATGATCTCCTTATCTATCTCCGAGACCTCCGGGGAGATCATTATTTAAATATTGCTCAGACCTTTGAAGACTTTGCTGCCATCTCTAGTCTATGGATAAACTGTCCCCCCCCCGCCCCAACCTCTTGGAGAGATCTGTAGACTAATGTGGTAGACCTCTCCAATGGTAGGGAACTACTTTCCGCTACCTAGGTATTGGGATTTACCACTCAGACTGGGACTTGCTTGTTGGTAAATTTGTTCCAAGAAGCTTTCTGAAGAACTCTCACTAGCCCCTGGGGGCGCATCTCCCTCTTCAAGATGGTGGTCCTACCTTGTCTCAGATAATAATCTTTTGCCAGTTTGGCCATAACTCTCCTTAGTAAATTCTTCAGTGAGCTTGACAAGGGTCGCCCTTGCCAATTTATGCCTCCCTGGTGGAGGCTAGGCACCTCGGGCCTATCACAAAGAGCTTTATTTTCTCTCTGCTCTGAACAGTATCTCTTCCCATTCAACTGGCTGAAAGATCAATACGCACTCCACTGGTGTCTGTTTCTTTTTCTTCACTCTGTCTAATGTACCCATCGCAACTACCGGTCCATTTCGGACACTTGACCGGAGCCCCATGCATGTATTCAGTCCTTTTATACCATGGGTCAAGGAAGCAGGTACATCACTTTGTTTTAGAAGCCCTCCTCTCCCACATGCACATTCACCTTTGCGCGACAGATGGTAGGCAGAAGTCGAAATGGTGGTCTACTTGAAGGAATGGTCAAACGCCCTAGCATACCCACACTTGATCTCCCGCAATTCAAACTCATTCTGTATTACATCCTACATGAAGACTACCTCTCTCCAGCAGCCATTATTAAGCACTTTCTAATAGCAAACGCCATTTACACTGGCTGCCATGCCTACATTGGATACTTCCAGCACATTTTATGGGCGTTCCCTTCATTGTTAGATTACTGGCCAGAGTACTAGAAGTGGCTTCTTTCTTCACTGCAAAGCCAATTCCTCTTGACTGGGAGGTAGTGGCCACCATCAATAAATCGGCAAAGGCCAAGAGCAGAGCCCTACATAGGGAGAAATCCTGAGGCCTACTTAGGTGCTCCATAGCGGGGGACTGGGGTACAGTCCTGAAAATGTCCTCCAAGGCTGACATAGTGCCTCCGTAGTTCCTCTTTTTCATGCAGCGTTCTTCTACCCCAAAATCCCCTCCAGTGTCAGGTGGACACTCCACCCCTCACCAACTATTTTGTTAATCTCTCAACCAAGCAATTTCTCCCTGCACCTAGCCCCCTTCCCTCAGCCACTACTTTTTCAGCCCAGCAAAATCAATTTTGATCGAGGATCCCCCCACTACCCCTCCCCCTAATAATACCTCTTCCTTTCCCTGTTCACCCAATAAGAGGCGATCTCAGTCAATGACATGTCTATAAAAAAAATCGCACAGTCTATTTGTCTTTGACGCAAACAGTTACAGTATACTTTTTCATGACTCCAGCAATGGACATGAACTCTATAATTATCCAATCACCTTTCCTATAACTCAAATGAAGTTCTGATGGGACCTAGCCTAATCTCATCTATTCCATAGTTGGTATACTATTGTGACCATTGAAGTCTTTGCTTATCCATGTCTTGTTTATTTTATGCAAATACCAATAAAGTTTGTTTTAAAAAAAAATCAAAAAGTTGCACTGATTTTAAAAGATAACCAACCTTAAACTCACGATGCAAAGAGGGCAACCTCTAAACTCCCTTAAAGTGTATTTTAAACTGAAAAATGGCAGGTAAGAAGCCTAGAGAAAAAATCCAGCATTGTTTTGGAAGCTGACTATTCTATCCCAGAGGGCAAAGCTTTTGACAGTTGACTTCCAGTTGTGATGTTTGGACACTGGTTTTAGGCCTTCTTTTAATTAAGACCTTTTGATTTTGCCAATATTATAATTGTAATATACTTATAGGGGTCCTCAGCCAACCAGCCTTCATCTATTGGTCTGTTATTCAGGGGCATAGCCGGATGGCCGGCAGTGCGGGTGACCCCCAGCCCTCGGGGGCCTCTTAGGACCTCCATTATTTGCAGTTAGCTGCTGCTTGTACAAAGCTTCAGCGATCTTCACAATACTGACCTCGGTGATGTACCCCTCTCTCCCAGACCAACCTGCAAAATTAATCATCTTGCAAGTTGTAAAACAGACCTTACCTGGGAGTGGGTGGTCCCCCCTTTTCAAGGCTTCATTATGGGTAAATGTGCGATAGGTGCCACCTTGTATGTTAAGGACGCTTCCATAGCTAGTCCTCACTTCTACCCCTTTTCACTTCCTACCTTGGAAGCCCTTCGCCCTCCTTCTGTTCACATATTGCCCCTCAGAATGAGATGGTGAGAGGCAGTAACTGGCGAAGACACCAGTACTGCATCATGCTGGCACTGCCCTCGCATGCGAGTTCTCAAGAATGTATGAGCGCGCATTTGATCCCAAGTATGCACCTTCCTGTGTGTTTACTTCGGGTGGCAGTGCATCACTGTGCTGGAGGTTGTTCTGTGGAATAACCCTTCGTTTCCCCAGTCTCTATGAACTGAATTGGAGTTCTAGCAGAGAGTGACAAAGGGGTCGTAAGGTGTTTGTTGGCTGCCTGGGAGGGGTGGCTGAACATCTTGATTGCCCAGCCACTTTAGGGAGGCAGAGGAAGCGCTCTTTGGTTAAACATGTCCATGTGTGAGTATCTTATGCAGTCTGTGGTTTTTTTGTTTTTATGAACTTATGCACGAGCACTTTTTCTGAGCGTTCTGTTGCACATCTTTGGAGCAACCTTTATGTGTAATTATTGTATGTATATTACATATTCTAAATAGTTAATTTATTTTTTAATTTGACTGTACTGTTTTTGTGTGTTGTAATTGTTTACACTCTTCCCTCTGCTGGCTCTACATTCTCCCTACTTTTGTTGTTTGGGGTGGAAGGGCAAAGTTGTGCTGCCTTAGGATGTGTTAATTGAGTGAACGTATCTGAATTATCTGTGTGGACCAATTGTTGTGTCTTAATTGTGCAGCGCAAGCCGGTTTCTCTTCCTTCTCGAGCATGGACCAAGTACAAATAGCTACATCTTGATTATGGTCTGTGATTGAGGTACTATTTGTGTTGCGTCTTTTTGTTTTTTGTTGTTTTCTTCCCATCACGTTTCTTTGTGTTCTTCTTCCCTCCCATCTGTCACCCCTTCACCCTCCCATTGTCTGTGCTACCTCTTTGTTCCCACCCCCTAACACCCAGAGTCTGTGTTGCCCACACACCTACCTGTTTAGAAATATAAGCGTTGTAATGTGGCCAATGCTGGTCACTTCCTGGCACTTTATTTTTACCTTCCTGTCTAATAGCGCTTTTAACAAACAAACAAAAAAACGATTTATCGCATTTAAAAAAAATAACTTTCAGGCATGCTGCATAGCAGCAACGCTGCACTACAACATGGCTAATCCAATAGCTCTCATAAAGGCCATACTTATTGGCTTTACCGCGGCTTGTTTTTAGCTAGCCAACATTGTTAATACAATGTCTTCTTCAGAGACAAAGCAAACCCAGTCTCTCTCAGAATATTTAAAAGGACCAGGTGCTGCTTTCAGGGAGGTTATCACTGGCATGAAGGTGACAAAATGAGTCTTTGGAGCCAAGTTTATAAAGCATGGTGTAATGTAGACCATTTATCTTCGAAGTAGATTGGAAATTGTATTTTTCTTGCTCAGTAGGAAGCTAAGGGAACAACTTCAGAAATATTCCCAAAATGCTGAGTAGGTGGTCCAGTTCTAGTTCAAGGAAACCAAAAGGATTGCTGCCCCAATAGGTTCTAGCATGGTGGTTTGATTAGACAATCGGTATGGCTGTAACTCCTCCAGAATTTCCAGAGTAGTGTGCCCAGATGCTTTAATGAAGTAGGTAAAACATTTTATTCGATAGTCTTTGTGTGACAATAAACGGAATACTTTCACTGGTGCCTGTCCCCCAATCCATTCTTGTTATAATCTCCTTGACAGGATTAAAGAAGAGTTTCTGAATAAGACAAGCTTAACCTCTTACTGATCTAAAGGAATTTTCAACTAGTGGAGTATTGTTGGAACACAGCAGTGGTGGCTAGCTTACAAGAAAATGGTGAGGCGCGAAGGCACTCGACTCATCATAACCGCAGAGCTGGAGCACGACTGCTATGGCACTTCTCCTTTCCACGAGCAGAAAAAGGAAGGACTTCCTTCCTGCTTGTGGAACTGAACGCCGACCAATCCTGGAGCTGCTTTCATGCTGTGAAAGCAGTTCCAGGATTGGTGGGGGCAGGCTCACCTAGCGCTCATTTTGAGGCTGGGGGCCTGTGGCAGCAATCCCCAAGCTGCTTCACAGTCTTTGGATTGCTAGGTCTACAGTGCACATGTTGGGCTGGCCATTGCAAGACGGCCAGCCAATCCGACATGTGCACTGTAGATCAGTGCTGACATCCTGCATTTGCAGGATTCAGCCCTGCCCCCACCCTCGCGCTGTAGACAGCACGAGCCAGTGCGGTGGCAAATTAATAAAATGGCATTTTATTTATTTGTGTTTGCCTGCTGCGCTCGCAGCAGGCGGGGCGACGCTCCTCCGCTCCTGAGGAGCCACCCCTGGAACAGAGCATTGCCACTCCCCCCTCTCACCTCTCCACTTGCAATAGACGTCAAACGGCTCTTGGAAAATAATTATGCTCCACGTTCCCAATCTCAGTTTCTTTTTAGGTGGGTTAAGATTGTCTTTATTGTAGCAGAGAGATATTGATTTCTTTATGCCGTTGTTATGTTTTTGTGGCTTACTTATTAATGTAGTCCTAATGTTTGCCATTTATATTGTTTAGACATATCTTTTTAAATTTCTTAACGGTTTTAATTTTGTTGTTGTTTATTGCTTACTCTTTTATCTTCTACAGGGTTAAACATTGACTTTGACCATCCTACTCAAGGAATAGCCTTTGGCTGATCGGTGTTGTGAATACCTAAGTTTGGGTGTTACTGTAACTTACAAATAATTCTTAGATGTCTTTACTTTATCTTCCACCTCAGCCTGGCCAGTGACACCCTCAAGAAGTGTATACACAACGTTTAATGTTCCATTTGTACGGCATCCATTTATAATGTTTATTTTTTTAAAGTTACGTCACACAATTCATATTTTCGTTTTTCTAGTCGCTGGCTATTGTGCTTTTGTTTGTTCGGTCCTAGTGTTTTTTTCTGACCCAATAAATATAGTTTGTGTGAGCTCTGGTGTTCTGTTTATAACCTGCCTATTTTTTTCCCCATAGGTCTATGATCGTGTCTCTGGAGAAGTGGTATTACCCATGAATGAAAGACTGAACAGATATATCACTCATTGTGGTTCAGTCACTGGCTACATATTTGCTCTTTTCACCGTGCTTAGCTTTGTTTTTCTTGTATTTCTGAAATGGATGACTCCAGATTCCAACATTGATCGAGCTGTGGACGCTACAGGCCCTAAAGGACCATGGGCTCAACAGTATTCTTTTGAAAAAAGTAGAAAAAAGGACCGACCTTGAAATATTTAAATTGTTTACTGAGTAACTCAAGACCATCACAACTCACGTCATCTACTTTTGTTGTTTACACTATACATTGTAACTTAGAATAATTATTTTCGTAGGTGCATGTGCATAATAGTTTCGTGCATTACTTACCAGGGTGTTGCAGCAAAATGCTGAAAGCCTCTAATAAGTGTGAGTAATTGGACATTCTACCTCAAGTTAGGATTGTGATATGGTAGCTTTAGGAAAACTGTAAAACCTATGCAACTTTTTAATTTGAAAGCTGCCATGAACAGTCCAAGGGAATGTGGAAGAATGAGCTGCCTACGTTTTAAATCTTAATAGATTTTAAAAATTTTAGGTTTTTGTGTTGCTGTTCCTCGAAAAAATGTGTTCTTTTATACATCAGGTGCATACTGTATTTAAGCCAACTATGCGTCAGTGGGTCTCCCACTGATTTTGGTGTAGAATATTTTGTAATCATTGTCAAAGTTTGAGTGATTAAATGCAACAAAACGAGGATGTATAGAGCATGGACGAAGAACCACTATAGTGTTTATGTATGACCGTGCATTTGGTTTGTTTAATTGGCATACAATGCTCCCCGTGCACCATTGGGTCCCAGCACTACTGCATTACTGATGGCAATAGGACCGTGGATCAAAAGCCGCCCTCCTTTTGTGGTAGGCAAGCACAGAGTGAGTACCACATCCTAAAAGGGTGTTTGGGAGAATAGTGTGGAGTAGAGAACCTAGCACAAGCAGATTTGGAAAAAAAACAGCCTAACACTACAGTTTTAATTCAGGATCTAAAACTAAAGTCAGGGGCACTGATCTTCAAAACTGTCTCACGATATCCCAATTTTTCAGTCCCCTAGCCCAGCCCAGCCCAGCCCTGGGTGTAGCTCACAGCCATGTTCGCTTCGATGACTCCTCCTGAACTTCTATGATGTCACCATGGACTTCCGGTAACCCATAAAGGTGGAGTGATGACACATCTTGTTGCACGTCATTTAAGCAGTTAGAGCGAATTGTGTATATTCTTTTTCCTCTCTCAAGAGGCCAGGCCCTCTTCAGGTTTGATCTTTCTGCTCTGCTATTTCAAAGTTTTTAATAAGAAGGTTTTCCACAGAGAAACCAATGCAATCCTGCAGTAATATCTGCTGGTTTTTTGTCAGATTTTAACCCTGTTAACTCACTGCCTCGCTTGAATCTTATTGTGACTCCATATTAACAGCGGACTGCGCATGTGTGCTGCCTATTTCACGTAAGGATAAGCTTCCCAGTAATCAATAGTATGTGGAAAAATACATTAGTCTCCATACAGATGGTTTTATTTGTAATGTGTACGGTTATAATAGATATGTTTTACACTGAAATATAAATTACTTTTACATATATTTATTTTGATTTTATATAATGTTTCAGGCGATCACTCACAGGGCAGTGCGAAATGTTGAGCAAATGGGAAAAGCATGAGAGCAAGCAGAATTTTTGCTCTGAAAATGGAGGACTAGATGAGGTTGGTGGCCTATTTCCGCTGCCACGTATTTAGTTATATTTATTCCTAGATTTAACTTCCCCCCCAACATTGGCTGCAATCTGTTTGCTCTTTCCCGTATTAATGAAGCTGCAAGAATTGTACAGAAAAGCCCCATGATAGGTAAAAAACGATACTAAAACATTAGTGTTCGTGGCTTAGGCATCATCTGTTTTAAGGAAATGTGGCTTTTGACTTTTCTTACCCCACTTATCCTCTTGATTCTGAAATGTGCTGGAATTTCATTTTTGACAGATTATCTCAGCCCCATCTAGTTTGCTCTTAAAAGCATTGAATATTTCTCCCTCTGCTTGTATGCCAGATAGAACACCTGGATCTTGTCATTTAAGGGGTCTTTGCACTTGCTTCGTGTCCCTTTTTGAAGTCCAAAATGATCCGCCTTGATATTTTGAGTGAATGTGTGCCATGTATTGTTTATAACCCGCTTAGTTGATGTTGAAATTGCACTGAAAAGTTATTCCAGAGCGTCTAAGTAAAAAGTGTTGCAAGTCGCAGAGCCAAAAATGTAAAGTGTGATCCCAGAACAGTCAATGCTGACAATATCCTGACACTGTGAATTGATGTTTTTGCGGTTGTATTTCAGAATATCGAGAACAAAAATATCGGCTGACAAGTATAAGAACTAAAAAAGTCACTTCATTGCGTATCCATTTTAAATTAACTCCACTGGGGTGTCAATTTTGTAAACAATATTTAGAACACACTATTTTTGGCAGACGATATTTAGTTTGTGATATTCTAGTACCATAATGTTTGTGCAGTTCCTGTGTATCTTAAACAAGTTTTCACCAAAGTAGTTTTAAAAAAACAGTTACATCAGAGTACGGAGCTGTGAGTTTTGAATTATTTACAGAGAATATATGATAATGGTTGCATTAATGCTTGTAAGTAATCGCAATCCTTATTATTCAGTAATTTGTTGCCTTCATATTATATAGTCTAAACACATCCGTTATTCATTGTTTTGGAGGAACTGTAATTCGCTGATTTTATTCCCAATATGTACAACCAATATGCACAATAATATTACTTATTCCCATTAAAGTGGAGTAACCTTTTGTTGTCTATCGCAGTATTATTGATTTGATATATGTGTTCTTATGATTGGTCTGTTAAATTGCCATTCCCATTTTGCTTCCACCAACCACAGCACGCAGGATGGGTCAATAAGTCAGCCCTCTGCAGTCCTTGGCTTTCCAAACCATGAGTGATGGCATTTTGCTCATGCTCGTTTGCACATGTGACTCCAAAAAGTGTATACTTCAGTGCCAGAGCTCATTGCCAATCTTGCCATTTCTCTACTTAATTATTGGCATTGTTTGCAATGTTTTTATTTATGCTGTTTTTTTTTTATAGCGCACCATTACCAAGTAGCTTCCTACCCTTCAAAGCACACTGTGTCTTGCACAGTCATTGGTGCTAGTGTGATTAGCTTAGGAAGGTTTTTCTCATACTTTATTAGTTCACCACCCCCAAGATGGCCGTCTACCACCTTGAAATAATTAACCAGTGGTTAAGTATGGCAAAAAGCATTTAAAGACTGCTGTGTGCACACAAAAGGGTGGCCATCTTTAAATGCTTTTTGCATACCTTATCGAATGATAAGCAAGCCATGGTGAAAGGGTAAAGAATCCCTTTCACCATGGCTTGCCTACTGCTTCTAAACATACTGGCCATCTTGGAACAATAAAGAATTGTAAAATATGCAACACATTCTACAGTGGCCTCCCATGCATGTACAGACTGTTATTTATGAATGTTTTGTTTGCCATGCTTGATCATTGCTGCCCTCGTAGATATAAGCATTGGCCAAAGCCAAGAGCTGCACAGGAGGACATTACAAGCTAGACTTATTGGCTTTGCCAGTGTTTTTTTTTTGTAGACTGTTAAAGATGTTGCAGCAGAGTTTTTGAGTTGAAAGTAGGTGGGCATCTGAAATATAGTTATTAAATGGATGTCAGGATAAAAATGAGGTAAAACTACACTTAAAGCGAGAATAATTCCTGGTGTGTTGACATGTTCTTTACAGCTTTAAAATTGCTCATTTGGAATGTTCTCACTAAAAATATCAGCATTGACGTGCCTTAAAATACACCCAAAATGTTTTCGTTATACTTATTATGTACTTTCGTCTCCTTAAAAAAACTTGACATCACTGACATTTTCTTGAACCTCTGATTTCTCTGTTTAATGTAGCTTATGTTGTGACATAATGTGCTTAAATAGTGCATTGTGTGTGTATATATATTCACTGAAAAAACCATAGGTTTTAGGGACAGTTATAGTTAGTTGGACATTGCACTCGTACAAAACCCGTGAAATTCCCCCGTTATAGTTAGTTCAGCTAACTATAACTCGCGCCCCCAATGCACTGCTGATGACGTCACATATTACATCACTCATGACATGGTCAGTGACATCACTGATGACATCACTGATGACATCTCAAATGACATCACTGATGACATCATGCAGTGACTGTGTGTTTCTATAAAGTTTAAATATGTTTAATATACATGCCAAGGTGTATTGAATAATGAGTGGGTGTATAAGTGTCTGGATGGATGATTTAGTAGGTGCGTGACTGACTCTATAAGTGAGTGATTAAACGTATCTTACTAAATGCATGGGTTAGTGACTAAACTGTGTGAATGTCTTTATCCGTCTGTCTGTTGGTGTGTAAGTGGCTGCATGGGTTTGTAAATAGCTACATGAGTGTCTATGAGTTATTGATTGGTTGTCTGAGTATCTGTATGGGTGCCTGAGTGTTTGTGTGGATGGGGTGTGTGTGACTGCACATAGATGTATCAGTGGGTGATTCACTGGGTGCATGGTTTCAAGAGTGCATCTGTGATGGACTGTATGGGTGGGTGAGTGTGTGTATGGGTGTGTTAGTGAGTGAATGTATATCTCAGTGGTACATGTGTGAGTAACTACATATGTGAAAGGCAGTATATATGTGTGTTGGAGTATATAAATGGGTATAAGTGAGAGTGTGTGATTGTGAGAGTGACTGTATGGATGAGTGTGTGCTTGTATCAGAGATTGTATAAGAGCGTAAGAATGTGCTAGTATTTGTATGAGTAAGTGAGCTGGTGTGTGTATAACTGTATAGGTGAGTAAATGCCAGTGTGATTAATTATTTGCCTGACTGACTAGGTGTGTGAGTACCTCTATGGATGAGTGGCGGTGTGTGAGTGTCTATGTAGGTGTATGAGTGCATATGATAGTCCTGTACTGAGTGACCGTAAGTATGAGTGACTGTACAGGTGAGTGAGTGGATGTGTGTGTAGACCTAAGAATCAGTGAGTGGGTATGTAGTTATTGGTGTTGGAGTGTCTATGGTTTTGAGAATGGCAGTCTGTAATTTAGAGTGGGTGTATTAAAAGTTATATTAGGATGTGAGAAGATGCATGAAATTATCACATGGATGATGTCATTTGAGATGTCATCAGTGATGTCATCAGTGATGTCACTGACCATGTCATGAGTGATGTAATATGTGACGTCATCAGCAGTGCATTGCGGGGCGCGAGTTATAGTTAGCTGAACTAACTATAACGGGGGAATTTCACGGGTTTTGTACGAGTGCAATGTCCAACTAACTATAACTGTCCCTAAAACCTATGGTTTTTCAGTGAATTTCAAAGGTTTTTTAAATGCAAATTTCTAACTATAACGTGTCTGAAACCTATGGTTTTTCAGTGAATTTCAAAGGTTTTTAAATGCTAATTTCTAACTATAACGTGCCTGAAACCTATGGTTTTTTCAGTGAATTTCAAAGGTTTTTTAAATGCTAATTTCTAACTATAACGTGTCTGAAACCTATCGTTTTTTCAGTGAATTTCAAAGGTTTTTTAAATGCTAATTTCTAACTATAACGTGCCTGAAACCTATGGTTTTTTCAGTGAATTTCAAAGGTTTTTTAAATGCTAATTTCTAACTATAACGTGCCTGAAACCTATGGTTTTTCAGTGGATTTCAAAGGTTTTTAAATGCTAATTCCTAACTATAACATGTCTGAAACCTATGGTTTTTTTCAGTGAATTTCAAGGTTTTGTAAATGACAATTTTTAAATGTATTAATTGTTATCTTTATTTTTTTGATACTGATTTACTACATTTTTTTAAACTATTTATTTTTTAAATTACATTGTAATTACATTATACATTACATTACAAAATATACTTTCTCAGAATGAATTACTTTAGTTTAAATTCTTTGCAAATAGGCAATAGACTTTTAAGTACAGTAGTTACAGTTGTTGCAATGGGCAACACAATTTCAAACACAATGCAACATTGAGCTCAATGTGAATTTCTAGTTAAATGCAATTAGTTACTTTATGGATTACTTTTCTAACCACAGGACTGGATCCTAGATTCAGTCCTGGGACATCTCCTGTAAACAGTTGAGTAAAAGCGTTTTGGTTACAGTACTGATTTTTAAGGAATATTATTGTATTTTAAAAGTTGACAGAAACTTTTTCACATAGAATCACCAATGTTATCCTATGGCAGGAAATTCACTTAGCAGGTAAGTAGTGTTATCGTTACTTTTTCTTACTCAGTGGTGGATCCTGGATCCAGCACTGGTGCATCTCCTGTAAACAGTTGAAAGAATGCGTTTAAGTCATACAGGCGATTTTTAAGGAATATTTGTAGTTTGTGAAAATCGACACTTTGAAACTTTTCTGCTGAAAACCAGACAATGGATTCCTATGGAAGGAAATACAAGTTACTGGTAAGTACGGTTAGAATTACTTTTCAGGGTCAGTGCTGGGCTAAAAGATGCAGCACTGGGTTCTCTCCTGATAACAGGTGAGTAAATCGGAATTACGTAGTTCGGCTGATTTTAGAGGAATATTATAAAGTTCCAAAACTCCACACTTAGAAGAATTTCCAAGTGAAACCAGTCAATGTTAGCCTATGGAAGGAAATTCAAGTTACTGGTAAGTACGGTTAGAATTACTTTTCAGGGTCAGTGCTGGGCTAAAAGATGCAGCACTGGGTTCTCTCCTGATAACAGGTGAGTAAATCGGAATTCGTAGTTCGGCTGATTTTAGAGGAATATTTGCACAATGGTGAAGGAAGGGGGTGGGGCCTGAGGTGACATGTCTGCAAACACGCCCTGTGGCGCGTTTTAAGTTGGAGAATTCCTCCTCAATCCCGAGGGACCCTAGGGGCCAACTAGCCCACCAGATACCTCCAGTATGCGCCAGATAGCTGCGTTGCAGAGAGGTGTTCAGAGGCCACGCCCCTTTTTGCACCTCTCTGCAACGCAGCTCTGTGGTGCTTTCTGGACGTACCTGGTGGGCTAGTTGTCCCCAGGGACCCTCAGGATTGAAGGGATTTAATTCCCCATCTTAAAACACGCCACGGGGCCTGTTTGCACACATGTCATCTCAAGCCCCGCCCCCTCCCTTCACCACTGTGCAAACGCGCCCCGTGGCACGTTTTAAGTCGGGGGATTAACTCCCCTTCAATCCTGAGGGTCCCTGGGGTGCAACTAGCCCACCAGCTCCCTCCATTATGCGCCACAGAGCTGCGTTGCAGAGAGGTGTAAAAAGGGGCGTGGCCTCAGAACACCTCTCTGCAACGCAGCCCCTAGCTGGCGCATACTGGAGGTTCCTGGTGGGCTAGTTGGCCCCAGGGACCCCAGTATTCAAGGGGAATTCGTTCCCCATCTGCAAACGCACCAGGGGCGCGTTTGCAGAGTGGTGAAAGAAGGGGCGTGGCCTCCGGCGCGATGCCGGTGTTTTTGTTTTTTTAAGAAGGGGGCTGTGTGGCCCCCCTTCTTTTCTAATTTATTGGTCCTGGGGACCCCATCCCCAGGGCCTGCCCCCTATTTATTTAAAAAAAAAAAAAAATTTGGAAGGGGGCCGCGTGGCCCCCTCCCAAGGCCTTAATCGGCCCCGGGGACCCCATCACCCGGGGCATGGCCTTTTTAAATTTTTATTGTATTGGAGGGGGGCTGCGTTGCCCCCTCCTCAGGCCACTATGGCCCCGGGGACCCCATCCCCGGGGCCGGCCTTTGTTTTTTTTTTTGTTAAATTTTGGGGAAGGGGGCCGCGTGGCCCCCTCCCGGGCCACTACTTGCCCCGGGGACCCCATCCCCCGGGGCTGGCCCTCTTCATTGGGGACTGTGGGGGGGTCCCCAATCCCTCCACGGTCCCGCCGGCTCCCCGCGTCCCTCGGGAGCCGGCATTGCTTTCCACATGGGGAGCTGCTAAGATGCAGCTCCCCATGTGGAAAGCTAATTTGCTTGGATATTGGAAGCGAGAGCAGGTTTCCCTGCTCTCGCTCCAATATCCAAAGCAGTTTGCTATGACAGGACGGGAGCCGCGAGGCTCCCGTCCTGTCATAGCAAACTACAGTGTCTCGGGGTAGGCACCCCGGGACACTGCAGGAGCCGGCCCTGGGGGTGGCGGTCCCCAGGGCCATCAAGGGCTCCAGGAGAGGGGCCGCGCGGCCCCCTCCCTTGAATTGCACAGCCCGGGGAGGTGGTGGTCCCCGGGGCTCTGGGGGTCCGTAACGGAACCCCACATTAAAATATTTAGTGCCCCGGGGAGGTGGCGGTCCCCGGGCGTGTGGGGGGGCTCAAGCCCCCCCACATAGGTAATTAAAAAAAAATAAAAAGAAGCCCCGGGGTGGCGGTCCCGGGGGCTGCGGGAGGGCCAAGAGCCCTCCCGCATCATTTTTATTCAAGCCCCGGGGGTGGCGGTCCCCGGGGCTTGGGGACCTTAGAGGCCCCCACACATAAAACTTAACCCCCGCATGCCCCGGGACTTGGCCCACCCGGGGGCCAATTACCAAAGAAGCGCGGGAGGCCGCGCTTCGTTTTTTTTTTAATCAGCAGGATCCGCGCACCGTAAGCGCATCCTGCCGATTTAAAAAAAAAAAAAAAAAAATAATAATAATTGGGCCCTGAGCAGGCCTAGGGGGTCAGGGTACAAAGTTCATAGAAAAGGAAGGCGCACTCTGATTGCAGTCACTTAAAGAACACGTGTAGTGCCAAAATTAATCTTTTTATTAATGTTGCTTTAACTGTAAAGTAGGCACACAGCCAACGCGTTTCGTTCCCTTGTGCCAGGGGAACTTCGTCAGGGCTAATTCAAAGTTGAATGAAACACCCCTTGACAATCATGTGGGTGTTGAAACGCCTAATTGAGAATCTCTGGTGCAGTCAAGATAGAAGATATATCAATCTAAACAAGTGTGGAAAGACATCTAGTAGTGTCAAAAAAACAATCCAATGTCCACATCAAGTATCACCTGAGCAGCAGTCGCATGAGACAAAGATAACAAGGTCTTCGCACTATGAACACCAAGACCGCACAGCATGATAACTTGCGGGAAGTCAGGTGTTTCTACCCTGCCCCCTTTTTGCGTATTGCACACTTTTTTTACTGCTTTCTTGTTCCTCAGTTCTACCGAGGAACAAGATGGCTGCCAACACTTCCTGGTTTGGAGTGTTGACAGCCAATTAGCATGCAGCTCGAGGTCGGGAGGGTGCGCGGATCCACCGCGGCCATAAATATCGAAACTTTTATTTTGGATTTTCTCAGCAACTACTGAACGGATTTACACCATTTTTAAAAGGGTGCTTTCTTAACCAAGCACTACCTTTTTGCCAAATTTGGTGTAATTCCGTTCAGCAGTTTTGCTGTAGCCTTGCATAAAGTTTCCTATGGGAAATCGATTTTTTCACTCTTATTTTTTGAATTTCTCCGCAACTACTGAACGGATTTACACCATTTTTAAAAGGGTGCTTTCTGAACCAAGCGCTACCTTTTTGCAAAATTTGGTGCAATTCCGTTCAGCAGTTCGGGCTGTAGCACGTGGCTAAAATTTCCTATGGGAATTAACATGGAGAAAACGCGTTTTGGGACCCCCCTTTTTTCTTGGCCCCCGCTTGATGAATCACCCCGAATCTTTCAGGATAGGAGCGGACCGGAGCGCCCCACTAGTTTTGAAAATTTCGCGATGATTCGTCAAACGACGCCAAACTTATTGGGAATAGAATGTTGCGGATTTCCTATGGATAAAGGTCCTAACTATAACTATCTACTGGCGACCGCCAGTAGATAAAATATATATATATATCTATATCCTACTGGCGGTCGCCAGTAGGTAGTTCTAGTTAGGACCTAGTTTCCATAGGAAAAGCCTTTTTTGATTTGCCAATAACTTTGGCGCCATTTGACGAATCTTCGCGAAATCTTCAAAACTAGTGATCAGCTCCGGTCAGCTCCTGTCTTGAAAGTTTCGGGGTGAATCGTCAAGCGGGGGCTGAGAAAAAAGGGGGGGGTCCCAAAACGCGTTTTCCCCATGTTATTTTCCATAGGAAACTTTAGCCAAAGCTACAGCCCGAACTGCTGAACGGAATTACACCAAATTTGGCAAAAAGGTAGACCTTGGTTCAGAAAGAGCCCTTTTTCTTTTTAAATGGTGTAAATCCGTTCAGTAGTTTTTGAAATATTAAAGGAAAAAGAAAGGAAAAAGAAATATTGATATCTGGGCGGAGCCTAACCAAACATTTCATCGTGAAATCTGATTGGCCTTCAGCACTTCATCCAGGAAATGCTGGCAGCCATCTTGGGACTAGGTTGAACCAGAGTCATAAGAAAACAGTTAAACAAAGATGAAAAACAAGAAAAGGGGGCAGGGTAGGAAGACCCTGACCCCCTAGGCCTGCTCAGGTGGTCCCACAAGGACCCCCAGCCCAAAAACATTTTAAAAAACGTCTGAATTCGCGCTGGGTGCGTGAATCCGGAAGAAAAAATTAAAAACAAGCATTGGCATCGCCAATAGGTCACGCCGTTGGGACCTTATAAGTGTTTAGCCAGAGATATTGGCAATGTTTCTAAGGTATGTTGTAGAGAGAGAGACTGACAGAGAGAGACTGACTGAGAGAGAGACTGACTGAGAGAGAGACTGACTGAGAGAGAGACTGACTGAGAGAGACTGACTGAGAGAGACTGACTGAGAGAGACTGACTGAGAGAGACTGACTGAGAGAGACTGACTGAGAGAGACTGACTGAGAGAGAGACTGACTGAGAGAGAGACTGACTGAGAGAGAGACTGACTGAGAGAGAGACTGACTGAGAGAGAGACTGACTGAGAGAGAGACTGACTGAGAGAGAGACTGACTGGGAGTGACTGACTGAGAGACTGACGGAGAGAGACTGAACGACAGATAGACTGAACGACAGAGGCTGAACGACAGAGAGAGAGACTGAACGACAGAGAGAGAGACTGAACGACAGAGAGAGAGACTGAACGACAGAGAGAGACTGAACGACAGAGAGAGACTGAACGACAGAGAGAGACTGAACGACAGAGAGAGACTGAACGACAGAGAGAGACTGAACGACAGAGAGAGACTGAACGACAGAGAGAGACTGAGCGACAGAGAGAGACTGAACGACAGAGAGAGACTGAACGACAGAGAGACTGAACGACAGAGAGAGAGACTGAACGACAGAGAGAGACTGAACGACAGAGAGAGACTGAGCGACAGAGAGAGACTGAGCGACAGAGAGAGACTGAGCGACAGAGAGAGACTGAGCGACAGAGAGACTGAGAGAGAGACTGACTGAGAGAGAGACTGACTGAGAGAGACTGGCTGAGAGACTGACAGAGAGAGACTGACTGACTGACAGACTGAGAGAGACTGACTGACAGACTGAGAGAGACTGACTGACAGAGAGACTGACTGACAGAGAGACTGACTGACAGAGAGACTGACTGACAGAGAGAGAGACTGACTGAGAGAGAGACTGACTGAGAGAGAGACTGACTGAGAGAGAGACTGACTGAGAGAGAGACTGACAGAGAGACTGACTGAGAGAGAGACTGACTGAGAGAGAGACTGACTGAGAGAGAGACTGACTGAGAGAGAGACTGACTGAGAAAGAGACTGACTGAGAAAGAGACTGACTGAGAAAGAGACTGACTGAGAAAGAGACTGACTGAGAGAGAGACTGACTGAGAGAGACTGAGAGAGAGACTGACTGAGAGAGACTGGCTGAGAGAGACTGGCTGAGAGAGACTGACTGAGAGAGACTGACTGAGAGAGACTGACTGAGAGAGAGACTGACTGAGAGAGAGACTGACTGAGAGAGAGACTGACTGAGAGAGAGACTGACTGAGAGAGAGACTGACTGAGAGAGAGACTGACTGAGAGAGACTGACTGAGAGAGAGACTGACTGACACAGAGACTGACTGACACAGAGACTGACTGACACACAGAGAGAGAGACTGACTGACACAGAGAGAGAGAGACTGACTGACACAGAGAGAGAGAGACTGACTGACACAGAGAGAGAGAGACTGACTGACACAGAGAGAGACTGACTGAGAGACTGACTGAGAGACTGACTGAGAGACTGACTGAGAGACTGACTGAGAGACTGACTGAGAGACTGACTGAGAGACTGACTGCGAGAGAGACTGACTGCGAGAGAGACTGACTGCGAGAGAGACTGACTGCGAGAGAGACTGACTGCGAGAGAGACTGACTGCGAGAGAGACTGACTGCGAGACTGACTGACTGCGAGACTGACTGACAGCGAGACTGACTGACAGCGAGACTGACTGACAGCGAGACTGACTGACAGCGAGACTGACTGACAGCGAGACTGACTGAGAGAGAGACTGACTGAGAGAGAGACTGACTGAGAGAGACTGACTGAGAGAGAGACTGACTGACAGAGAGAGACTGAGAGAGAGAGACTGAGAGAGAGAGACAGAGAGAGAGACTGAGAGAGAGAGACAGAGAGAGAGAGACTGACTGACAGAGAGACTGACTGAGAGAGACTGACTGAGAGAGAGACTGACTGAGAGAGAGAGACTGAGAGAGAGAGACTGAGAGAGAGAGACTGAGAGAGAGAGACTGAGAGAGAGACTGACTGAGAGAGACTGACTGAGAGAGACTGACTGACTGACTGAGAGAGAGACTGACTGACTGAGAGAGAGACTGACTGACTGAGAGAGAGACTGACAGCGAGAATGACTGACTGAGAGACTGACTGACAGCGAGACTGACTGACAGCGAGACTGACTGACAGCGAGACTGACTGACAGCGAGACTGACTGACAGCGAGACTGACTGACAGCGAGACTGACTAAGAGAGAGACTGACTGAGAGAGAGACTGACTGAGAGAGAGACTGACTGAGAGAGAGACTGACTGAGAGAGAGACTGACTGTGAGAGAGACTGACTGAGAGAGAGACTGACTGAGAGAGAGACTGACTGAGAGAGAGACTGACTGAGAGAGAGACTGAGAGAGAGACTGACTGAGAGAGAGACTGACTGAGAGAGAGACTGACTGAGAGAGAGACTGACTGAGAGAGAGACTGACTGAGAGAGAGAGACTGTCTGAGAGAGAGAGACTGACTGAGAGAGAGACTGACTGAGAGAGAGACTGACTGAGAGAGAGACTGACTGAGAGAGACTGACTGAGAGAGACTGACTGAGAGAGACTGACTGAGAGAGAGACTGACTGAGAGAGAGACTGACTGAGAGAGAGACTGACTGAGAGAGAGACTGGCTGAGAGACTGAATGACTGACTGAGAGACTGAATGACTGACTGAGAGACTGAATGACTGACTGAGAGACTGAATGACTGACTGAGAGACTGAATGACTGACTGAGAGACTGAATGACTGAGAGACTGACTGACTGAGAGACTGACTGACTGAGAGACTGACTGACTGAGAGACTGACTGACTGAGAGACTGACTGACTGAGAGACTGAGAGAGACTGACTGAGAGAGACTGACTGAGAGAGACTGACTGAGAGAGACTGACTGAGAGAGACTGACTGAGAGAGAGACTGACTGAGAGAGAGACTGACTGAGAGAGAGACTGACTGAGAGAGAGACTGGCTGAGAGACTGAATGACTGACTGAGAGACTGAATGACTGACTGAGAGACTGAATGACTGACTGAGAGACTGAATGACTGAGAGACTGACTGACTGAGAGACTGACTGACTGAGAGACTGACTGACTGAGAGACTGACTGACTGAGAGACTGACTGACTGAGAGACTGACTGACTGAGAGACTGAGAGAGACTGACTGAGACTGACTGAGAGAGAGACTGACAGAGAGAGACTGACTGACTGAGAGACTGACTGACTGACTGAGACTGACTGACTGACTGAGAGACTGACTGACTGACTGAGAGACTGACTGACTGAGAGACTGACTGACTGACTGAGAGACTGACTGTAGGAAGGTGGAATCTGACTATATGGTTGCCCCCACTTCTTTTATGGTGTTTTGCTGGTTTATGACTTAGTTGGACTGGGATCCTGCTATTCAGGGCCCCAGTCTATCTGCTTTCTCTGTAAAAGGTTTCCATGTGCCTTAGGCACATCTCTGATTGGAATCTGGAGTGCCCTTATAAGTCCCTAGTATATGGTATACTATGTACCAAGGGCATAGGTACCTCAGAGGCCTGCCAGGGGCTGCAGCATGTATTATGCCACCCCTGGAAGGCCATCCAAACTGACACCACAGGTCTGCTACTGCAGCCTGGGTAAGGTGGTGCATGCCCCCCTTACTGTGATATAGGTTACCTATATCACTAAATACATACACACATATAAACCTATGTCACTCCTAAGGCAGGCCTTATCAATCCTAAAGGCAGAGTGCATGGTTCCTATGTGAGAGGGTGCCCCTGCATGAGCAGGGCCCCTCTGCAGCGTTCGGAGACCATCTCTGATGCTGTTTGTAGTGCAGCCTGACCATATACTCTTAAGCGCATTATATCCTCGCGGTAAAATGCTAACTTTGGAATGGCTGCACCTAAACATGTCGTGTTTGGTGTCAAACATCTTGGAATACTACCCCCCGCCAATCCTGGCGGCGGGGGTAGCATTCCACCCTTCTAGAGGGAAAGACATGTTAACTCTGGCTTACCCGGTAACTTCTTTCTGAAGCCCTGGCATCACAAAATGGATGCTGCTGCCACAGACACAAGTCTGGCCTCCTGCTGCTGGACGAAACTCCGGCAGGGGAGGCCTGGACAATAGGTTTCCTGTTGCAGGGAGGTGTGACCACCTCCCCAGACAGGATAATGTGTATTGGGGCTGGGTGGGTGCACTCTTAGAGTGCTTTGAAGTCCTGCACTGGGGAGCAAAAGGCTCCTCTGTGCATATGCCAGTTCAAACCAGCTCAGGGGCTACCTGCCCCTGCTCTGGCGCGAAACTGGACAAAGGGAAGTGGGTGTAGCCACCCCTCCCTTGACCCTCCCATAGGTGGGGTCATAGAGTTAGTCCCTCCCTGTTTTACTGGTTAAAATGGGGAACCCTTGCCACAGCAAGGTTAGATTATACCTGGACGAAACTCTGAAACTGAATCCTGGACCTTCGACGCTCTACGACAAGATTAGAGGACTGAAGAATCTCCCTTGGGGTCAAGGAGTGACTCCCCTGCTTGGCAGGCACCAAAGAAGCATCTGTCCGGTTCGCATTTCTGAAGCTCCCGTCGGACGCCGAAGTCATCGCATCACCAGAGGTGGATTCTCAGACTTCCCCGAGGCTACCCTGAGTCCCCAGCAAAGCTGAGGCCCGTGGCTATCGTGGGTGACTTGAGACCTTGACCCCTGGACACCGAGCACATTTGCAAGTGCACCATCTTCTGGGTCTCCCAAGAAGTCGTGCTTTGGGCTCCGAGTAGCCCTAGCCTCCAGCACCACCTGCACCGAAGATCACTGGCCCCCACTCCACGAGTGTCCTGTAAGCCAGCTCCACGTGCGGCGTCACGAGGCTCCTTCGCGGTCGCTAGCCCGTTGGCTAGTAGCCCTTAACGAAGGCCAATCCTTTTCTTACTTGGCATCCTGGTTGCTCCAGGCCTGCCCTCACTTACCCTTGCTGGGTGAGTTCCACAGACCTTGCTGGTCTGCACCATCTACGATCTACATCTTCCTCGAGACTTGCCGTTGCCAAGGCTTGTTGGGTCCAATCCGGTCGCCGACACCTCAGCACTCGACAGACATCGTGTACCAGCCCGAATCCTGCTCCTGGTCGCCGACAACGCCTCCTGGACCTCGTGGCTGAAGAGTCAAGACGACCGTCAACGCACCTGAAGCACTCGACATCGGTGGGCATCTGTCCATCGCCTTCCTGGTCACTGGCTAGTGACCCAGACTCTGTCCCCTCTGCTTTCAGGTTCTTCAGAACTCCGATCCACTCTTGGATCCACCCGGACACTTTTCTCTTGGCCGCCAGCAGCACTTTGCAGCAGATCGCCATTCGAATCGGCGACGAAACCCGACCCCGAAAGGCACCTATGCACCCGGCTTCCCTGGGTGAGGTAACACGAGTACTCCGGTGCTCCCGTGGGTAGAGACTCTTCAAAGTCCTAGATCTCAAAGGGTTTTGTCCTAGTCCTCTTTTAAGTGTCCCTTTCCTCTATTTTTCCGATCCCGACTTTCTCCATAGAGGTTAACGGCGTATCGCGGTTGTGTATTTACACTGCACGCGTCTCCCGTGGGTCCCCTGTGTCACTACCTTGGGTGGTTCCTTGTGGTCCAAGCACTTCTAGAGGCTCTAGGCCTAGTATCTAGTTCAGTCGTGGTTCGCATACCACTTTATTGGTATATGGTTTGGTACGCCCCTAGGGCCCAAAAGTGTATTTGTGCTATTACTGTGATTTAATATCTTATAACTTATGTACTTCGAACTCTAGCCTCATAAAGAGACTAGAGGGGTGTGTTTAGTAATAAATACATATATTTTGAATATATACCTGGTGTGGTGCTCTTTCATTTGGTCACTCGAGATTATAGACTGGTAAAACAAGCTGCTTTACATTCCTTCAAGACTTAGCCTGAAGGCTGCTCTCCATAGCTACCACTAGGATAGCTTTCAATAAGGTTGTCTTTAACCTATCTCCAATAAGGGGTTGTTTGGACTGGTGCAAGGTGCCCACTATAATTAGTGGACAGCATATGCCAGGCCAACTTCTCACACTGACTGACTGAGAGACTGACTGACTGAGAGACTGACTGAGAGACTGACTGACTGAGAGACTGACTGACAGAGAGACTGACTGACAGAGAGACTGACTGACAGAGAGACTGACTGACTGAGAGACTGACTGAGAGAGAGACTGACAGAGAGAGAGACTGACAGAGAGAGAGACTGACAGAGAGAGACTGACAGAGAGAGACTGACTGAGAGAGAGACTGACTGAGAGAGAGACTGACTGAGAGAGAGACTGACTGAGAGAGAGACTGACTGAGAGAGAGACTGACTGAGAGAGAGACTGACTGAGAGAGAGACTGACTGAGAGAGACTGACTGAGAGAGAGACTGACTGAGAGAGAGACTGACTGAGAGAGAGACTGACTGAGAGAGAGACTGACTGACAGAGACTGACTGAGAGAGAGACTGACTGAGAGAGAGACTGACTGAGAGAGAGACTGACAGAGAGAGACTGACAGAGAGAGACTGACTGAGAGAGACTGACTGAGAGAGACTGACTGAGAGAGAGACTGACTGAGAGAGACTGACTGAGAGAGACTGACTGAGAGAGACTGACTGAGAGAGACTGACTGAGAGAGAGACTGACTGAGAGAGAGACTGACTGAGAGAGAGACTGACTGAGAGAGAGACTGACTGAGAGAGAGACTGACTGACTGAGAGAGAGACTGACTGACTGAGAGAGAGACTGACTGACTGAGAGAGAGACTGACTGAGAGAGAGACTGACTGAGAGAGAGACTGACTGAGAGAGAGACTGACTGACTGAGACTGACTGACACAGAGAGAGACTGACTGACTGACGGAGAGAGAGACTGACTGACTGACGGAGAGAGAGACTGACTGACGGAGAGAGAGACTGACTGACTGACGGAGAGAGAGACTGACTGACTGAGAGGCTGACTGACTGAGAGACTGACTGACTGAGAGGCTGACTGACTGAGAGGCTGACTGACTGACTGAGAGGCTGACTGACTGAGAGGCTGACTGACTGAGAGGCTGACTGACTGAGAGGCTGACTGACTGACTGAGAGACTGACTGACTGAGAGGCTGACTGACTGAGAGGCTGACTGACTGACTGAGAGGCTGACTGACTGACTGAGAGGCTGACTGACTGACTGAGAGACTGACTGACTGACTGAGAGACTGACTGAGAGACAGAGAGACTGACTGAGAGACAGAGAGACTGACTGAGTGACAGAGAGACTGACTGAGTGACAGAGAGACTGACTGAGTGACAGAGAGACTGACTGAGTGACAGAGAGACTGACTGAGTGACAGAGAGACTGACTGAGAGACAGAGAGACTGACTGAGAGACAGAGAGACTGACTGAGAGACAGAGAGACTGACAGAGAGACTGACTGAGAGACAGAGAGACTGACTGAGAGACAGAGAGACTGACTGAGAGACAGAGACTGACTGAGAGACAGAGAGACTGACTGAGAGACAGAGAGACTGACAGAGACAGAGAGACTGACTGAGAGACAGAGAGACTGAGAGACAGAGAGACTGACTGAGAGACAGTGACTGACTGAGAGAGAGACTGACTGACTGAGAGAGAGAGACTGACTGACTGAGAGAGAGAGACTGACTGACTGAGAGAGAGACTGACTGAGAGAGAGACTGACTGAGAGAGAGACTGACTGAGAGAGAGACTGACTGAGAGAGAGACTGACTGACTGAGACTGACTGACGGAGAGAGACTGACTGACGGAGAGAGAGACTGACTGACTGACGGAGAGAGAGACTGACTGACTGACGGAGAGAGAGACTGACTGACTGACGGAGAGAGAGACTGACTGACTGAGAGGCTGACTGACTGAGAGACTGACTGACTGAGAGGCTGATTGACTGAGAGGCTGACTGACTGACTGAGAGGCTGACTGACTGACTGAGAGGCTGACTGACTGACTGAGAGGCTGACTGACTGACTGAGAGGCTGACTGACTGAGAGACTGACTGACTGAGAGGCTGACTGACTGACTGAGAGGCTGACTGACTGACTGAGGCTGACTGACTGAGAGACTGACTGAGAGACTGACTGAGAGACTGACTGACTGACTGAGAGACTGACTGACTGACTGAGAGACAGAGAGACTGACTGAGAGACAGAGAGACTGACTGAGTGACAGAGAGACTGACTGAGTGACAGAGAGACTGACTGAGAGACAGAGAGACTGACTGAGAGACAGAGAGACTGACAGAGAGACTGACTGAGAGACAGAGACTGACTGAGAGACAGAGACTGACTGAGAGACAGAGACTGACTGAGAGACAGAGACTGACTGAGAGACAGACAGAGAGACTGACTGAGAGACTGACTGAGTGACAGAGAGACTGACTGAGTGACAGAGAGACTGACTGAGTGACAGAGAGACTGACTGACAGAGAGACTGACTGACAGAGAGACTGACTGACAGAGAGACTGACTGACAGAGAGACTGACTGAGAGAGAGAGACTGACTGAGAGAGAGACTGCCTGAGAGAGAGACTGACTGACTGAGAGAGAGACTGACTGACTGAGAGAGACTGACTGACTGAGAGAGAGACTGGCTGACTAAGAGAGAGAGACTGACAGACTGACTGACAGAGAGAGACTGACAGACTGACTGACAGAGAGAGACTGACTGATTGACAGAGAGAGAGACTGATTGACACAGAGAGACTGACAGAGAGAGACTGATTGACACAGAGAGACTGATTGACACAGAGAGAGACTGATTGACACAGAGAGAGACTGACTGACTGACGGAGAGACAGAGAGACTGACAGAGAGACTGATTGAGAGACAGAGAGACTGACTGAGACAGAGAGACTGACTGAGAGACAGAGAGACTGACTGAGAGACAGAGACTGACTGAGAGACTGACTGAGAGAGACAGCGACTGACTGAGAGACAGAGACTGACTGAGAGACAGAGACTGACTGAGAGACAGAGACTGACTGAGAGACAGAGACTGACTGAGAGACAGAGACTGACTGAGAGACAGACTGACTGAGAGACAGACTGACTGAGAGACTGACTGACTGAGAGAGAGACTGACTGACAGAGAGACTGACTGACAGAGAGACTGACTGACAGAGAGACTGACTGAGAGAGAGACTGACTGACAGAGAGACTGACAGAGAGACTGACTGAGAGACAGAGACTGACTGAGAGACAGAGACTGACTGAGAGACAGAGACTGACTGAGAGACAGACTGACTGAGAGACAGACTGACTGAGAGACAGACTGACTGACAGACTGACTGACAGACAGACTGACTGACAGAGAGACTGACTGACAGAGAGACTGACTGACAGAGAGAGATACTGACAGAGAGAGATACTGACAGAGAGAGAGACTGACAGAGAGAGAGAGACTGACAGAGAGAGAGAGACTGACAGAGAGAGACTGACAGAGAGAGACTGACAGAGAGAGAGAGACTGATTGACACA
This sequence comes from Calotriton arnoldi, assembly GCA_963921515.1. Taxonomy (NCBI): domain Eukaryota; kingdom Metazoa; phylum Chordata; class Amphibia; order Caudata; family Salamandridae; genus Calotriton; species Calotriton arnoldi. The sequence goes on along the minus strand of CAWUFW010002153.1, from coordinate 657,639 downwards.
GAGAGAGAGAGACTGATTGACACAGAGAGAGAGAGACTGATTGACACAGAGAGAGAGACTGACTGAGAGAGAGACTGACTGAGAGAGAGACTGACTGAGAGAGAGACTGACTGAGAGAGAGACTGACTGAGAGAGAGACTGACAGAGAGAGACTGACAGAGAGAGACTGACAGAGAGAGACTGACAGAGAGAGACTGACAGAGAGAGAGACTGACAGAGAGAGAGACTGACAGAGAGAGAGACTGACAGAGAGAGAGACTGACAGAGAGAGACTGACAGAGAGAGAGACTGACAGAGAGAGACTGACTGACAGAGAGAGACTGACTGAGAGAGAGAGACTGACTGACTGACTGACAGAGAGACTGACTGACTGACAGAGAGAGACTGACTGAGAGAGAGACTGACTGACTGAGAGAGACTGACTGACTGAGAGAGACTGACTGACTGAGAGAGACTGACTGACTGAGAGAGAGACTGACTGACTGACTGACTGAGAGAGACTGACTGACTGAGAGAGACTGACTGACTGACAGAGAGAGACTGACTGACTGACAGAGAGAGACTGACTGACAGAGAGAGACTGACTGACTGACTGACAGAGAGAGACTGACTGACTGACTGACAGAGAGAGACTGACTGACAGAGAGAGACTGACTGACTGAGACTGACTGAGACTGACTGACTGACAGAGAGAGACTTACTGACTGAGACTGACTGACAGAGACTGACTGACTGACTGACAGAGACTGACTGACAGAGACTGACTCACAGAGACTGACTGACAGAGAGAGAGAGAGAGACTGACAGAGAGAGACTGATTGACACAGAGAGAGAGAGACTGACAGAGAGAGACTGATTGACACAGAGAGAGACTGACACAGAGAGAGACTGACTGACTGACAGAGAGCGACTGACTGACTGACAGACTGACTGACTGAGAGACTGACTGACTGAGAGACTGACTGACTGAGAGACAGAGAGACTGACTGAGAGACAGAGACTGACTGAGAGACAGAGACTGACTGAGTGACAGAGAGACTGACTGAGTGACAGAGAGACTGACTGAGTGACAGAGAGACTGACTGAGTGACAGAGAGACTGACTGAGTGACTGACAGAGACTGACTGACAGACTGACTGACAGAGACTGACTGACAGAGACTGACTGACTGACAGAGACTGACTGACTGACAGAGACTGACTGACAGAGACTGACTGAGAGAGACTGACTGACTCACAGAGACTGACTGACTCACAGAGACTGACTGACTGACAGAGACTGACTGACAGACTGACTGACAGAGAGAGAGAGAGACTGACTGAGTGACAGAGAGACTGACTGAGTGACAGAGAGAGAGAGAGACTGACTGAGTGACAGAGAGACTGACTGAGTGACAGAGAGACTGACTGAGAGACAGAGAGACTGACTGAGAGACAGAGAGACTGACCGACAGAGACTGACTGACTGACCGACAGAGAGACTGACTGACTGAGAGACTGACTGACTGAGAGAGAGACTGACTGACTGAGAGAGAGACTGACTGACTGACTGCGAGAGAGACTGACTGACTGCGAGAGAGACTGACAGAGAGAGAGACTGACAGAGAGAGAGACTGACAGAGAGACTGACAGAGAGACTGACAGCGAGAGAGACTGACAGAGAGACTGACAGAGAGACTGACAGAGAGAGAGACTGACAGAGAGAGAGACTGACAGAGAGACTGACAGAGAGAGAGACTGACAGAGAGAGAGAGACTGACAGAGAGAGAGACTGACAGAGAGACTGATTGACACAGAGAGAGAGACTGAGTGACACAGAGAGACTGACAGAGAGAGACTGACAGAGAGACTGACAGAGAGACTGACAGAGAGACTGACAGAGAGAGAGACTGACTGAGAGAGAGACTGACAGAGAGAGACTGACAGAGAGAGACTGACAGAGAGAGACTGACAGAGAGAGACTGACTGAGAGAGAGACTGACTGAGAGAGAGACTGACTGAGAGAGAGACTGACTGAGAGAGAGACTGACTGAGAGAGAGACTGACTGAGAGAGACTGACAGAGAGAGACTGACAGAGAGAGAGACTGACTGAGAGAGAGACTGACTGAGAGAGAGACTGACTGAGAGAGAGACAGTCTGAGAGAGAGACTGTCTGAGAGAGAGACTGTCTGAGAGAGAGACTGTCTGAGAGAGAGACTGTCTGAGAGAGAGACTGACTGAGAGAGAGACTGACTGAGAGAGAGACTGACTGAGAGAGAGACTGACTGAGAGAGAGACTGACTGACAGAGAGAGACTGATTGACTGAGAGAGAGAGACTGATTGACTGAGAGAGAGAGACTGATTGATTGACAGAGAGAGACTGATTGACAGAGAGAGACTGATTGACTGAGAGAGAGAGACTGATTGACTGAGAGAGAGAGACTGATTGACTGAGAGAGAGAGACTGATTGACAGAGAGAGAGAGAGAGACTGACTGACTGACAGAGAGACTGGCTGAGAGAGAGTCTGACTGAGAGAGAGAGAGACTGATTGACTGAGAGAGAGAGACTGATTGACTGAGAGAGAGACTGATTGACTGACAGAGAGACTGACTGAGAGAGAGACTGACTGACTGAGAGACTGACTGACTGAGGGAGAGACTGACTGACTGACTGACTGAGAGAGAGAGAGAGACTGACTGACAGAGAGAGAGGAAAACCTGTTCTCGCTACAATGAAGCAAAGCAGGTTTGCATGTCAGCAGCTCCCCTTGCTCAAAAGCAATGCCGGCTCCCGCAGGAGGCGGGGAGCCGGCGGGACCGTGGGGGCATTGGGTCTCCCACCAAGGTCCCCAACACAAAGGGCCGGCCCTGGGGGATGGGGTCCCCAGGGCCAAAAGTGTCCCAGGAGGGGGGCCACGCGGCCCCACTTAAATATTAAAATTAAAAATAAATAATAGAGGCCTAAGGAGGGGGGCCACGCAGCCCCCCCTCCTTAAAAAAAATAAAAAACAAACATAAAAAATGTGGCCATGCCCCGGGGGATGGGGTCCCCGGGGCCGAAATTGGCCTCAGGAGGGGGGTCATGCGGCCCCCTTCCCGTTTTTATTTTTATAAATGTAAAAAAAAGAGCAGACCCTTGGGGATACGGGCCCCAAATAATGTAAAAGAAGGGGGGCCACACAGCCCCCCTTGTAAAAAAAAAAAAAAAAAAAAAAAAAAAAGCCGGCATCGCGCTGGAGGCTCTGCCCCCTCCCTGCAGCACTCAGCAAACGCACCCCCTGGCGCATTGTAAGTTGGGGAATTAATTCCCCTTGAATACTGAGGGTCCCTGGGGGCCAACTAGCCCACCAGGTACCTCCAGTATGCGCCACAGAGCTGCGTTGCAGACAGGTGTTCCGAGGCCACGCCCCTTTTTACACCTCTCTGCAACGCAGCTCTGTGGCGCTTACTGGAGGTACCTGGTGGGCTAGTTGGCCCCCAGGGACCCTCGGGACTCAAGGGGAATTAATCCCCCAATTTACAACACGCCAGGGGGTGCATTAGCACAGTGGTGCAGGGAGGGGGCGGGGCCTGACATAGCAAGTGTGCAAACGCGCCCCCTGGCACATTGTAAATTGGGGGATTAAGTCCTCTTCAATCCTGAGGGTGCCTGGGGGCCAACTAGCCCACCATGTACCTCCAGTAAGCGCCACAGAGCTGCGTTGCAGAGAGGTGGTCTGAGGCCACGCCCCTGTTTACACCTCTCTGCAACGCAGCTCTGTGGCGCTTAATGGAGGTACCTGGTGGCCTAGTTGGCCCCCAGGGACCCTCAGGATTCAAGGGGACTTAATTCTCCAACTTAGAACGCGCCAGGGGGCGCGTTTGCAGATTGCTGCAGGGAGGGGGTGGGGCCTGTTATAACAAGTTAGCAATCCTGCTGTGTGGGACTTACTGGAGGTAATAAAAGGGGTAGTTGGCCCCCAAAGTTGATGTTGGGGGCTAACTATCCCTCCTGTTACTTCCGCTAAATCCCACACAGTGGGATTGCTAAAAGGTGTTTGAAGGCCACGCTCACCTTTCTCCACCACTCTGCAAACGCGACTGCTATGTTATAGTTAGAAATTAGCATTTAAAAAACCTTTGAAATTCACTGAAAAAACCATAGGTTTCAGTTACATTATAGTTAGAAATTAGCATTTAAAAAACCATTGAAATTCACTGAAAAAACCATAGGTTTCAGGGACGTTATAGTTAGAAATTGGCATTTAAAAAACCATTGAAATTCACTGAAAAAAACATAGGTTTCAGGCACGTTATAGTTAGAAATTAGCATTTAAAAAACCTTAGAAATTCACTGAAAAAACCATAGGTTTCAGGGACGTTATAGTTAGTTGGACATTTCACTCGTACAAAACCATAGAAATTCCGCCGTTATAGTTAGTTCAGCTAACTATAACTCGCGCCCCCGCAATGCACTGCTGATGACGTCACATATTACATCATTCATGACCTGGTCAGTGACATCACTGATGACATCTCAAATGACATCACTGATGACATCACTGATGACATCATCCACGTGAAAATCTGATGCACCTCCTCACACTCTAATATAACCTTTGATACCCATTGTAAAATACAGACTACCATTTTCGAAACCATCGACACACCAATACCAGTTACTACATACGCACTCACTGATTCCTAGGTCTACACACACATCCACTCATTCACCCATACAATCACTCATCAAGACGACACTATCATATGCACTCATACACCTATACAGACACTCACACACCACCACTCATCCAGAGTTACTCACACACCTAGTCAGTCATGCAAAGAATCAATCACACTTCAATTTACTGACCTATACAGTTATACACACACCACATCACTCATTCAAACAGAAACAAACGCATACTTACTCTCTTATACAATCACTGATACAAGTACACACTCGTCCATACAGCCACTTTCACAATCACTGACTCTCAAGTGTAGTCATTTATATACTCCAACTCTCACATACACTGCCTTTTACATATGTAGTTACTTGGACATGTAACACTGAGACATCCATTCACTCACCAACACACCCATACACGCACTCACCCACCCATACAGCGGTTTCCACATGCACTCTTGAACCCATACACCCAGTGAATCAACCACTCAAACATCTATGCAGAGTCGCACACCTCCCACCCACCCACACACTCAGGCACCCATACAAATACTCAGGCAACCAATCGATAATCCATATAGACACATGTAGCTACTGACCAACCCATGCAGCAGTTTATACAACAACAGACAGACTGATACAGACATTCACAGTTTAGTCACTAACCCATGCATTCAGTAAGACACATGTAATCACTCACTTAAACAGTCAGTCACACACCTACTAAATCCTCTATCCAGACACATACACCCACTCATTCTTCAATACACCTTGGCATATATATAATACATATTTAAACTTTAAAGAAACACACAGTCACTGGATGATGTCATCAGCCAAGACTTGTGTACTAAAGTGGCCAATTTCTTTTTTGACAAAGTTAATGGCATTTTCCAAACTTTCTCACACTCTACAGTAAAAACATCGATCAACTGCACAAATGGCCACTTGAGAGAAATAAAAGATGCCTTTCTTTTTGACCAATTCGCCTTTTTAACGGAATCTGACACTCTTAATCTCCTTGCTAAAGTTAAGTCAGGCTCTCCCTACGATCCATGCCCGCCAGCCGTAGTCAAACTAGTGGCAGAGCCAGTGTCACGTAAATTGACTTCCATTATTAACACAATGTACCGGGAAGGATACTTTCCAATAGATTTGAAACAGGCATCAATCTTGCCCCTGTTGAAGAAACCTAATCTGGACGCCAATGATCCAAATAATTTCAGACCCATTTCCAGATTACCACTCCCGGCAAAAATCATTGAAAGAAATAGGAACTCTCAACTTAACCAGTTTTTGCAAAAATCTCAAGCACTGAATCCAACTTAATATGGTTTCAGAGAGAGCCACAGCACGGAAACGGCGCTCCTCAAATCCACAGAAGAAATTAGGACCATTCTTGACCAAGGAGGAAATGCTGTACTGATCATGTTTGATCTGTCTGCAGCATTTGATACGGTCCACCATGCTTTGCTGATGGACCTTCTGGACAAGATAGGAGTCAAGGGCATGGCCTGGAAACTGCTCAAATCCTTCCTCTCGGATAGAACACAAACGGTGGCCCTTGACAAATTTTAAGCAGAGTCCTTTTCTCTTCCCTGTGGAGTGCCACAGGGGTCCTCGCTTAGTCCGACGCTATTCAATGTTTGTGTCCTCACTGGCTCCTCTAATTGAATCCTTTGGATTCAATTTGACGTCATACGCGGATGACACACAAATTGTGGTGACTATACTGCCAGAAGTGATCCAGGAAACCACATCCAGGTTGCAAAACTGCATGAAGGCCGTGGGCACATGGATGGCCCAAAACTGCCTAAAACTGAACTCCACAAAAACTTAGGTTATGTTGTTCGGTAACAATACTAACTTCTGGACCCCTAGGTGCTGGCCGGAAGCGTCAGGCCCGCTCCCCACCCCGATTAGGAAGATGAAGAACTTGGGAGTGTGGATAGACGACAAACTTAGCTTCAGGGACCAGGTGAACACAGTGGCTTCTTCAACATCATACATTCTCAGATCATGCAAAAAAATAATGCCACTCTTACCCAAAGAGGCGCAACAAACAGTGGTCACTGCGCTAATAATGTCAAGATTAGATTATTGCAATAGTCTGTAACTCAAGGTCCATGAAGGATCACTGAACAAATTACAAATCCTTCAAAATGCTGCCGCTAGGCTTCTCACAGGCACACCAAAGTTTGAATCGATCTCAGCCAAAATAAAAAAGCTCCATTGGCTTCCGGTCAGGAAGCGTTCTCAGTTCAAGGCGCTGTGTCTGGTCTTTAGAGCCCTGCAAGGAACTGGGCCGGACTTTCTAAAACAAAGATTTCGCTGGTATACACCAAAAAGAGCTTTGCGGTCTTCTGATGCTAATCTTGCGGTGCTGCCCCGGGTGAAAAAGGCTAACTGGGGAGGCAGAAGCTTTGTTGCCGATGCGGCCAAAGCATGGAATGGCCTTCCACCTCTCCTGAGAAGCATGAGCAATCTTCTAGTTTTTCGTAAGGCACTAAAAACATGGCTTTTCTCAAAGTAAACCTGCTTAGAACTACACCGATGTTGTCTTCAGTCAGGACTTCACACAGCGCCAGGACACCTTCGGGTAACAGCGCTATATAAGTCCCAATAACATTAACATGTCATTTGAGATGTCATCAGTGATGTCACTGACCATGTCATGAATGATGTAATATGTGACGTCATCAGCAGTGCATTGTGGGGGCGCAAGTTATAGTTAGCTGAACTAACTATAACGGCGGATTTTCTATGGTTTTGTACGAGTGAAATGTCCAACTAACTATAATGTCCCTGAAACCTATGGTTTTTTTCAGTGAATTTCTAAGGTTTTTTAAATGCTAATTTCTAACTATAACGTGCCTGAAACCTATGGTTTTTTCAGTGAATATATATATATTACCTAGTTATAGTTAGAACCTATTTTCCATAGGAAAAGCGTTTTTTGATTTGCCAATATCTTTGGCGCCGTTTGACGAATCTTCGCGAAATTTTCAAAACTAATGGGGCGCTCCGGTCAGCTCCTGTCTTGAAAGTTTCGGGGTGATTCGTCAAGCGGGGGCCGAGAAAAAAGGGGGGTCCCAAAACGCATTTTCCCTATGTTAATTCCATAGGAAACTTTAGACCAAGCTACAGCCCGAACTGCTGAACGGAATTACACCAAATTTGGCAAAAAGGTAGCTCTTGGTTCAGAAAGCGCCCTTTTTTTTAAATGGTGTAAATTCGTTCAGTAGTTCCTGAGAAATTAAAAAAAGAAAAATATCAATATCTGAGCACCGAGGAGTCGCGACTCCTCCCGGGCACGAGCTTCACTCTGATTGGCTGCCAACACTCCAAACCAGGAAGTGTTGACAGCCATCTTGTGACTCGGTAACCGAGTCACAAGAAAAGAGTAAAAAAAAAGGTGAAAAACAAGAAAAGGGGGCAGGGTACAAACACCCTGACCCTTTAGGCCTGCTCCAAAACAGCATTTTTTTTTTTTTTAAACGGCAGAATTCGCGCTGGGTGCGCGAATCCTGCTGAGAATTTTTTTAAAAAAATGAAGCGCGGGCTCCCGCGCTTTATTTTAATGAGCCCCCGGGTGGGCCAGGTCTTGGGGGCAATGCCCTCACACCTAAACTTTGTATGTGGGTTCAAGTGCCAAGGACGTGTGGCTACAAAAATGTCACATCTAGTCAAACATAACCTGACACATGAGAGATTTCTGAGCGTGGCGTTGAGCGCCAAGAATGCTTAGGCGTTAACACTGTGCTTTATCAATATCACACCGAGCCCTAATATAACCAGACACACGTACACTTTCTTTTTGTGGCTTCTAGTGCCAAGAAACCCGTGTGGGCGAACGGTTCCCTGGCTTAACATCACACTTAGGCCTAACACAACCTGACACACTACAGCTGGAAGCGAAGCACCGTGGGATGTCTCACCAGCCGCCGGTTCCCCTTTAAATGTAACAATCGGCCCTGATTGCGAAGGTCTCCCGTGGAGTGGCCGGGCCTGTCGCCTCGAGATAAAGCGCTCTTTGTTAGGGGCGTGCACAGAAATGACACAGTGGAGGGGGCTTCGCCTGCCCTCCCCGTCACATCAATATGGCTTCATCAACACCTCCGGTGCCAAGGCGAGTGTTCAACAATCCCGACTAATTGTAGGAATAACTAATTGACCCCAGCGCTGAGGGGGTGGGGGCGGGAGGCGGGTGCCAGGGGAGCAGGCAGGCGGGAGGGCGGCAGAGATGTGATCAGAGTGCGTGAATGCGAAGGACGGCAGGTTATCCACTCACCGGAGCGCGCAAACCCACTAGATAAAAATCAACAAAGCAATTAAGCTGCAAAAAAACCAAGAGTTTTTTTCACATTGTAAATAGAAAGGCGGGGCAGGCATCCGACACCCACATGTATGGCGGTCGTGCCGGCCCCCGATGACCACACAGAGGCGGGCCTGTCGCGCGCAATGGTGACGCGGCAGGCGCGCCTCACTATCGATTGGTCTGGTGGTCCGGTGCGCGCCCCGGAAGTGATTGTAATCGCTTCCGGGGCGCGCGTCGCACAAACGTCAGGCCGGTTAGAACCGGCATGGCCTGGGTTGTCTGGGGGGTAATAAAAGGCTGGGGAGCGGTGGAGTCTGCCTCTTTGCTCGCCGCTCCCACAGCCTGCAGCAGGACACCAGCCTCGCTAGGAGGCTGTATTTTAATTTCTATTCTTTGTTTTGCAGGTTTTTACTCGGGATTGGCGCCGGGTTCGAGGATAATCGAGGCGGGCTGTTGAGCGTCGGCATTTGGGAGTCGGGCGGCCTCGCGTTGAGGCTTCACAACACCCCCTTGGTGCTTTGTCTTCCAGGTCTTATCCGGGTCGAGCGGCTTTACAGATCTGCGGTGATTCTGCGGGTCGGTGCGACGCGGAGAAGAGTTCGCCGATCGGAGCGGCTGGGACGCGTAGAGGCTAGAAACGCATCGGTTGGTTCGAGCACAGTAAGCGGAGGAAGCATGGTGATCGCTGGTGACAAGTAAATGCTGCATTGCACCGTCCAGTTGACGTAGAGTGCCCATTTCATAGCGCATGTTTAAAGCTGAATTGAGTGAAGCGCTGGGGCCTTGTTAAAGCGCTTTTCGTATAGCTGGGAGTCAGTTGTTGTGGCGGGGGCACCGCGTGTTGGGGGCTGCCTGCTGGGATGATTTTACCGGGCATAAACTAAGCGGAGGCAATTTTGTGGTGCGGGACCAGCGCAAGAACAACGCGATCGGGGGCAGTATATTTTGACAAAGCCTTGCACCAAATTGAAGAATTAGGCTGAGAGCCAAGGCAAGTTTTGTGCGGTGGGGCAGAGCTTTTACAGCACGATTGGAGCCACGTGTTTAAGCGAGCAGGGTCTGTGTTTCTCCCTATTATTGCAGTGACGGGCAGTGTTGGGCAGCTTCATGGTTCTAGGGGGTCACGCAGCTCAGCTCTTCAGCCTCACCTGCGGGCTGCACTTGATCTATTTTTCTGTGTTTTAGGATACAAGCAGCAAGGGGCACAGCGCCGTGCACGCGGTCATAGAGACAAAGAACACGAGGACTTCATCTGAATTGCAGCTGCTCAGCAGCCTGGTTTGGGGACAACTTGTTCGGATCATAAGAGGGCCTTAAGGGGACACGGACAGGCCTGCATGCCAGCGCTTCTGGGAGCCACGCGGGTTGGAGAATACTCACCTGACCCACTAGATTAGCTGGTGTGGCGTGGCTCAGGTTACTTGGGTGCTTGTGGCCGGTTGTGTACCTCCTGCGTTCATAAGGTAAGGGCCCGGGCAGCGTCTCAGGCCGTGAGGGCAGTGGGGTGTGCCAGTGTAGACTGCTCTAAGGGTGCCCCCCCCCTTTTTTTCCAGCGCGTGGAGGGCATTTAGTTTAAGTGGGGGTAGTTGGTAACCCTTTTCTTCAGGAGTGTTTTTCACAGCATTTGTTTGCATATTATTAGACATAATGGCCAGTAAGTCAAAGCGGGGCGATCAGCGTGCCCGCATGGAGAATTTGATGGAAGTCATGATGCAAAAAATGGTTGATATGGAGGATAGATTAAAGAAGGTTGATGAGATGGGGCAGGCCATTGCAGACCTTAGGGAGAGAGTTGATGGGCAGGATGGGGTGGAAGAAAGGCCCAGACGTACCCATGTGGCTCCCAAGGCGGCATTCCCTCCTCTTCCCAAAAAGAGTAGAGCCAGAAAAGGGGGGGCACCGGAAGGTGTAGGAGCAAATGAACCCGTTGCACCAGTGGCCCCTGTGCCAGTTCCCCGGGCAAGCGGGGAGGGAGGGGAGCCAGGTCCATCTGGGGGAACCGATCCAGCTGTCAGTGGTGGGGCTGCCCCTCCAGCAGGTACAGGTGGCAACCCGCAGGCCCCAAGTGCTCCTATGGGTGCTGCCCCCGCAGGGGGTGGCCAAGTTCCTCAGGAGTTGGTATCCAATTTGGCAGCGGTCCTCCCTTGGTTAGGGAAGGTGGGAAATTGGTCTCCAGCAGCGGGTATGTCTGGTAGCGGGGAGGACTTACTTGCTAAAGCCAGGCAGATAGTGGCTCAGTTGGACGGGGCACTTGGGGATAAGCCAGGGGAAGGGCCGGGTGCACTAACCTCTGTCACTCCAGTGGGTGGGGCAACCCCGGTTGGGACCAGCAAAGATTTGCCGGCAAGCAGCCCAGGTGTGGATCGTCCAAAAGAGAAGCCAACAGAACCAGCGGGGGCAGCTGCATCAGGTAAGCAGCAGACTTTGCCTGTGTTAGGTGTGGGGGAGGCACGCACCCCTAGGGAACACTTGGCAAGACATGTCACGCAGGAAGTGAAGAAAAAATTTGGAAGGGAAGTTATATCAGCATGTTCTCGCTGTTGCTTGATGAAAGTGAAAGAGAGGAGGCCAAGAAAAAGAAGGATTGGATGCTCCCGAGGGAGTGGGCAAGCGAGTTACAGAAATATAGGATTGAGGAGTCTTTGATCAATTGGGTGAGGGGCTTCTCAGTTTACATGGCAGTTATGGCAGAGCGTTTTCCAAATTTGGGGGCTGAAATGGCATGCTATCAGAGCAGGATTACTGGGGCACATGACAAATATGGTGGTGTAGGGTGGAAAGAATATGACAAAAATTTCAGAAGAGCTAAGGCGTCGGATCCTGCCCTCTCTTGGGATCAAATTGATATGATATCGTGGTTAGATCAATTTGGTTGTGTGTCACAATACAGTGCCAAGGGCCAGTCCGTTCAGCCTTTTTGGTCACTTCCCTCCGCTAGTTCCAACAGTGGAGGGGGAGAAAAGGGACGTGTTGTGACTTTAACAGGTGCACATGCTCTAGGCCTGCAGGCACGTGCAAGTTCAGACACGCATGCAGAGGAGGCTCTTTTGTTCAGCGCCGCCTTTTCATTGGCATTTTACGGTGCGTTTAAAATTGGAGAGCTGGTGTCCAAAAACAAGCAGGATGAGCAGGGTGGTCTGCAGCTTAACCGTGTTAAGATCCAAGGTGATTCTTTGTTTATATCGATTCAGAGGTCCAAACTGACCAGGAGGCCCGCGGGGAGGGGGTGGTACTGCACCGGGCACAAGGGAATCTTTGCTGCCCTATCACCAACCTAGAGGCATTTCTGAGGGGAAGGCCCAGGAACACAGGGGGCCCATTGTTAATTCATGCTGATGGTACCCCACTCACGAGGTTTCAATTTAAAAGAGTCATGGATATGGCAGTGCAGAAGGCAGGTGTAGATCCCAGTTGCTTTGGAACACATTCCTTCAGGATAGGGGCTGCCACCAAAGCGACAGCAAGGGGTTTCCCCAGAAGCGATGTGCAAAGGATTGGCAGGTGGTCCTCCAATTGTTATAAGCGCTATGTGCGGCTGCATATGTTATGAGTAAGGCATGGACCGTTTTTCTGATGCTTGTTTTTCTGCTCTGCTCATTTTACAGTTTCTCAAGCCTGTCACGCAGGGGGGAAAACTAGCGGCAACACATCAACAACATGGATCGGCACAAGAATGGGTGCACGCCCGGAAGCAAGGACCACATGTCGTGTGGGTCATTGGTCATTCTTATGTGAGACGTTTGAGTAACTTTTTTCTTTCAGGCAATTATGAGTCCAGAGCAAGGCAGGCTGGTTTTAGGTTATCATTTCACGGGCAGGGGGGTCTCCGCTTCAGTCAATTCAGGGGCTTGGTGTTAGACCTGCTAGACAGGAGAGGGGTTCATCCCAGCATTATTATCCTACACTTGGGAGGGAACGATCTGGTACAACTGGGTAGAAGGGGGCTGGTGGAGACCCTACTCACCGAAGTGGGTTGGTTAGCACGGCTATGCCCGGGGTGCACCCTGGTTTGGTCACAGATGGTGCCGAGATTCCGATGGCGGGGGGGAGAGTCTGCGAGGGCACTGAACCATTCGGTAAGAAGAATTAATAACAAGATGGAGAGACTATTCAGGGCTCCACATTTACAAGCGATCGCCCACGGATGCATCACGGGGGAGCCGTGTTTCTTAAAAGACGGCGTCCATCTGTCCAAACTGGGTAACAAAATCTTCATGGAGAATCTGCTGGCTTGGTTAGTTGGGTTTAGAGACAGGGCATGACCTTTCAGTGAGCTTTGGGGGGGGCGCCAGATAGTCGGGCAACTATGCAGGCCTGTGGCGGTAAGGTCATGATTGGTGAGCATTAAATTTAAGGTCCTTAGAGGGCGGCGCCATTCTTGAATGGGGTCGCCCAAGGGGGAGGGACAAGTGGTCTCTCATAGAACTCCAGGGGCAGTTGCAGCCGGTTGGCTGGATGGGTGCGGGGGAGGGGGAGTTACGCTTTTCAGTAGGCTGGTAGGCCACCCCACACGTGCACAATGGCGCAAGTAAACGGCGCATAACTGCAAGGGCCCCTTATGGAGATAATCTACAAGGGCCCCTTATGGAGATAATCTACAGGGCGTACGGGGGTGACCGGGGGGGAAGTACCCTCACGGTGAACGGGCCCTCTGCGCATGCACACTCCGGTTGGAGGGCGGGCATAGTTTGATCAGGATCTGGCGCCAGTTATTGACCTTGCCGTAGGCTCAAATAGGGATTTGCAGAAAAATTAAACGCCATTATGATTATTGATTATGGTATGTTTAGATTCGGATAGGAATGTCTTTGTATTAGAGATATGTTAAGGCTAGCAATATGACATATGTACCTATCAATGTAATCAATGAAAAGCAATGGTTTTCTGCGTATTGCGTAAATAATATATATAAAAATGTTGTTTTAATTTTAATGTTAATAAATATGGCCGGGGGTTTAACGACCCCCTGATCCAAAAACTTTCCTTGTGATAAATGTGTTACTGTCTTAGTATGGATATGGGAGGATGGGGTCTAGGCCGTACCTGGCCATACGGTAATTGCTGCGCTCTACAGCAGAGATAAAGAGGGGGGTTCACAGCTTGGCACATTACGAGTTTTTTTTATCCCCCTCCTAACAAAGACATGAAAATCGCACAAGTCTGTTGGGGGGGTGGGGCGGCATGGGGGGAGTGGAATGTATGATGATACAACGCGTACCATCACAACGCAGTATGTTACATCGCGGTCTTGACAACGCAAGTCGTTACATCGAATTGCGCTGGAGGGTGCTGGACTTGGGAATAGTGTGAATTACTATTCCAACTACAGTCTACGTACAGTAGGGAAGGTGTTGGAATAGTAATTCACACTATTCCTTAGTCTAGAGCGCCCTCCAGTGCAAGTCGATGTAACGACTTGCGTTGTGAAAACCACGATGTAACCATACCGCGTTGTAATGGTTTCGTGGTAAAGGATGTTTCCCGGGGGAACCCAGCCTTCTTCAGCCGTGTGTTCTTGCCCTATTTTTCAGCTCCAGAGGTCAGGTCATTGACCCGTTTTAAGTGTCTGTGTCCAGGCAGAAATCACAGGAGATATATAGAGATATATATATATATATATATATATATATATATATATATATATATTATCTACTGGCGGTCGCCAGTAGATAGTTATAGTTAGGACCTATTTTCCATAGGAAATCCGCAACATTCTATTTGAAATAACTCTTGCGTCGGTTGAGGAATCTTCGCGAAATTTTCAAACTTTATGGCCCGCTCCGGTCCGCTCCTACCCTGAAAGTTTCGGGGTGATTCGTCAAGCGGGGGCCGAGAAAAAAGGGGGGTCCCAAAACGTGTTTTCCCCTTTCATTTTCCCATAGGAAACTTTAGCCACGGCTGCAGCCCGAACTGCTGAACGGAATTACACCAAATTTGGCAAAGAGGTAGTTCTTGGTTCAGAAAGAACCCTTTTTGTTAAATGGTGTAAATCCGTTCAGTAGTTGCTGAGAAAATCAAAAGTAAAAACACATATATATCTGGGCGGAGCCTAACCACACATGTCATCGTGAGATCTGATTAGCTGTCAGCACTTCATCCTGGAATTGCTGGCAGCCATCTTGGGACCAATATAAATGATAGTACCCCATTGAAATGCATTGTAGTGAATCGTAGCTTTTGAGGGTTACCAAAAGGAGAACTATAAAGGGTGATAACAGACTTTAGTTACATTAGAATTCATTTGTTGATGGTACCATACTAATTTCAGGAATTGTGGTGTGTTCTAAGGTGATTTTACCCTGTGAAAAACCTTCTGCTGGGATATCATGAATCATATTTGAGAGAAAACTATTTTCACATGCTTGTCCCAAACAGTTTTGGAAGGTGCTCCAGAAGCTAAAATGAGAGCATATTTTCTGTAAATTCACATTATCTTTCTCAGTCATGTGAGAATGAAGTCTGACATTCTCAGTAAAACATGTACATCCAACAATGGCAGAGACTGTCAGTTGATTCCTTTGTGTTCTACTGCAGCTTCCCAGAGTGTTCTAAAGAACAACTAGAGTGCTAACAGCCTTACTTATGACAAAAGTATGGCACACCTGAAGCCATCTTGATTGGAATAAACTGGTAACACTTAAAACATTTAATTTAAAAGGAACAAAATGAGGGGTTCATTTTGCCATAGAAATTATGGTTAGTGCTGTAGAAAGAAAAATTAGGACATGTTTTAAGTGAGATCCCAAATATCTTCCTGTTATATTTCAACAGGAGCAGCCTGTCAGTTGATGCCTTTGTGTTCTACTGCAGCTTCCCAGAGTGTTCTAAAGAACAACTAGAGTGCTAACAGCCTTACTTATGACAAAAGTATGGCACACCTGAAGCCATCTTGATTGGAATAAACTGGTAACACTTAAAACATTTAATTTAAAAAGGAACAAAATGAGGGGTTCATTTTGCCATAGAAATTATGGTTAGTGCTGTAGAAAGAAAATTTAGGGCATGTTTTAAGTGAGATCTCAAATACTCTTCTATTTCATTAGAAAATTCTGACATGCAGACTGAAACAATCACTTTCAATACCAGCAGTAGACTTCCAGTTAACTCCTTGGTGAGCAGTAGCTTTACTACAGTGATCTAATGAACAACTAGAGTGCTAACATTCTGAATTTATGGCAAATGTGTGACACATCTGAATGCCTTCTTGATGGAATCAAAGTAAAAAACTGAAAGCATTTCCTACTGAGGAGACTGTAGTAAAGGAGGAAATTAGGAAACTTCATAACAAATAAGTCTCCCAAGATGGCCACCAGAGAAAAAAGAGCCCAAATGTAGCACAAATATCACCCAGAGGTAGCCCACGTATAGCCCAATGACAGAAGTGTGCAAAACACTTTTTATTTTTTGTTTTTGCAGTTTTATATAGTGCAGACTGGTCAGGTATTGGAGTGCTTTACATGAGCATTGGTTACATCACACAAGGACAAATTCATGTTGGTTGACCCCTACACTACCCAAACACCACTGCACTACCCTAAACCCTAAAACACTACCCCCAGCACGACCCCCTTCACTACCCAAACACAACTGCACTACACTAAACTCAAAAACACTACCCCCAGCACGACCCCCTACACTACCCAAACACCACTGCACTACCATAAACCCTAAAACACTAGAACCCAACACGACCCCCTACAGTACACAAACACCACTGCACTACCCTAAACCCTAAAACACTACCCCCTACACTACACAAACACCATTGCACTACCCTAAACCCTAAAACACTACCCCCAGCATGACCCCCTACACTACACAAACACCACTACACTACCCTAAACCCTAAAACACTACCCCAGCACGACCCCCTACACTACCCAAACACCACAGCACTACCCTAAACCCTAAAACACTACCCCCAGCACGACTCCCTACACTACACAAACACCACTGGACTACCCTAAACCCTAAAACACTACCCCCAGCACGACTCCCTACACTACCTAAACACCACTGCACTACACTAAACCCTAAATCTACCCCTAGCATGACCTCCCACACTACACAAACACCACTGCACTACCCTAAACCCTAAAACACTACCCCCAGCACGACCCCTACACTACCCAAACACCACTGCACTACCCTAAACCTAAAACACGACCCCGTACACTACACAAACACAACTGCACTACCCTAAACCCTAAAACACTACCCACAGCATGACCCCCTACACTACACAAACACCACTGCCCTACCCTAAACCCTAAAACACAACCCCCAGCATGACCCCCTACACTACACAAACACCACTGCACTACCCTAAACCTCCCTACACTATACAAACACCCACTGCATTACTCTAAACCCTAAAACACTACCCCCAGCATGACCCCCTCACAACACAAACACCACTGCACTACCCTAAATCGACCCCCAGCACGACCCCCTACACTACCCAAACACCACTGCCATACCCTAAACCCTAAAACACTACCCCCAGCACTACCCCCTACACTACCCAAACACCACTGCACTAACATAAACCCTAAAACACTACCCCCCGCACAACCCCCTACACTACACAAACACCACTGCACTACCCTAAACCCTAAAACACTACCCCCAGCACGACTCCCTACACTACCCAAACACCACTGCACTACCCTAAACCCTAAATCTACCCCCAGCACGACCCCCTACACTACCCAAACACCACTGCACTACCCTAAACCCTAAAACACTACCACCAGCATGACCCCCTACACTACTCAAACACCACTGCACTACCCTAAACCCTAAAACACTAACCCAGCACGACCACCACTGCACTACCCTAAAGCCTAAAACACTACCCCCAGCATGACCCCCTACACTACTGCACTACCCTAAACCCTAAAACACTACCCCAGCACGACCCCTACACTACCCAAACACCACTGCACTACCCTAAACCCTAAAACACTACCCCCAGCACGACCCCCTACACCACCCAAACACCACTGCACTACCCTAAACCCTAGAAAAGAAACCCCACCCCATGCACAATCCCCCTTACCTCTCACTCCTCGTGGTTCCTCTCTCCTCGTGGTTCCTGCTTCACGTCGTCTGAGGGGCGGTGCACGTCGTTGTGAGGAAACGGAACAACCTCTGTTTCCTTACAACGACATGGATCGTCTACATGTTTTTTAGAACGCATGGTCATTTACCATACATACCTTTACAACAAAATTCGTTGTAAAGGCATGCGTGGTAAATGACCATGCGTTCTAAAAATGCGTAGTAATGACTTCGTGATGTACAACGCATGCGTGGTAATGCATGTGTTGTAATGGTATCGCAAAGTAAAAAAGTCGTTGTAACGGCTGTTTACCGATCGAAGCTGGCCCCTGTTCTTCAGTGAGACGTTTATTTGATTAATTAGGAGGAAGGAATGTGTTTTTTTTACCGAAAAGTGCATTCCCGGCTGTTGTATTGTGAAATTGTCCGCGTGGCCTGGTTTAACTTCCGGTGAGAGAGTGGAAGAGTCTGTTTGGATCTAAAGGAGTTCTGTTGTTGGACGGGGCCGGCGCGACATGTCATCAGAAAACATAGCTAATGGAAAGCGTCCTCCCTGAAGTGTGGAGCAGTGCCATGAGAGGTCAACGAGTGTGCGTACCACCACTGTATGACCGTACCGCGTGACCCATGTGCCACCTCCAGGGTACGGGAGGCAGAAGCGGCATCGCAGGTCCTCTTGAAGACCGTTGTAGCACTAATTCAACATTTTGGTACTAGGGCATTTTAACTTCGTTGTTCCTGCCAGATACAAAGAGAAGATCCTGTGTTATTCAGTGCCCTCGTTACCTTTTTTGTGGGTTGTGGTGCTTGTCACTTCGCTGCCCCGCCAGTGCACACGACTGGGCACCCCACCTCGTGTGCCATCTGCAGGGCCTCTGCCCTCGGATCACTGGTTTCGGTTTCTGGAGTGGCAACATAAACAGTTGCTCCCAAAGGACTAGCCTGAACACTTAGGTGAATATCCCCTGCACCAGCATTCCACGGAAATTCTTTCCTAGCTCTCCCACGTCAACGAGGACGTCATAATAGCACGGCTCCGCTCGCGACACCGTATGACGTCATCGGAGCCATAAGAGAACCTCGTCGGCGTGCTGACGTCAGTTCCACCCATTTTTCCGTGCCACCGAGGCAAACAGGGGACCGAGACATTTTCACATGTATACATAGTATAATAAATATATATATATTCACTGAAAAAACCGTAGGTTTCAGGCACGTTATAGTTAGAAATTAGCATTTAAAAAACCTTAGAAATTCACTGAAAAAACCATAGGTTTCAGGCACGTTATAGTTAGAAATTAGCATTTAAAAAACCTTAGAAATTCACTGAAAAAACCATAGGTTTCAGGGGCGTTATAGTTAGTTGGACATTTCACTCGTACAAAACCATAGAAATTCCCCCGTTATAGTTAGTTCAGCTAACTATAACTCGTCGCCTCGCATAATGCACTGCTGATGATGTCACATATTACATCACTCATGACATGGTCAGTGACATCACTCATGACATCACTGATGACATCTCAAATGACATCACTGATGACATCATCCAGTGAATGTGTGTTTTTCTGAAAATTAAATATGTTTTATATATGTATATCTCAAGGTCGATGGAAGAATAAATGGGTATATAAGTGTCTAAATGGATGATTTTGTTTTGTAAAATTGATTGTATAACTGACTAAGTGTATCTTAGTGAATACATGGGTTAGTGAGTAATGTTTAAATATGAAAATATCTGTATCAGTCTCTCACTTTGTGTATAAGTGGCTGCATGGGTTGGTGAGTAGCTACATGAGTGTCTATATGGGTTATTAGTTGGTTTTTGAGTATCAGTATGAGTGTCTGAGTGTCTGTATGGTTCGGTGGCGGGTATTACTTAGTGCATAGATGCATGAATGAGTGACTCACTGTTTGTATGTGTTGAAGACAGCTTGTGTGCAGGACTGTATAGGTGGATGAGTATGTGTATGGGTGTGTTAGTGAGTGAATGACTGTCTCAATAGTGTCTTTATGAGTAACTACATATGTTTTAAACTAGTATATGTGAGTATTGGTGTATATAAGTGAGTATATGTGAGAGTGAGAGATTGGAAGAGTTCCTGTACAAATAAGTAGGTGTTTCTATAAGTGATTGTTTAAGAGAGTAAGTATGTGTAAGTTTCTGTAGAAGTAAGTGTGGTAGTGTGTGTATAACTGTATATGCAAGTAAATGGATGTTTGATACTTTGTTTGCATGTGTGACTGTGTGTGAGTAACTCTATGGATGAGTGGTGGTGTGTAACAGGATGTATAGGTGTATGAGTACATATGATGAGTGAGTACATGTATGAGTGACTGTATAGGGACTGTTGGTGAATGAGTGGATGTGTGTGTAGATCTTGGAATTACTGAATAGGTGTGTTGTAACTGGTATTGGTATGTCCATTGTTTTGAAAATGTTAGTTTGTATTTTTGAGTGTGTGTATCAAAGGTTATATTAGGGTGAGAGGAGGTCTGCCACTCTATCACAAGGATGATGTCATCAGTGATGTCATCAGTGATGTCATTTGAGATGTCATCAGTGATGTCATGAGTGATGTCACTGACCATGTCATGAGTGATGTAATATGTGACGTCATCAGCAGTGCATTGCGGGCGCGCGAGTTATAGTTAGCTGAACTAACTATAACGGGGAATTTCTATGGTTTTGTACGAGTGAAATGTCCAACTAACTATAACGCCCCTGAAACCTATGGTTTTTTCAGTGAATATATATATATATATATAATTTTTTTTTTTTTTTTTGGTAATGCATTAAAAATAAAATATATATATAATTAAACATATTACAATAAACAAGTAAATATCTTCATGAAAACACAGAAGGAAACCCCGATTATACAACTGACCTCCCCGGGCCTTCTGTGTGCTCCAGGGACACACCGGCAGCCACCTCAAGTGGACCCCTCCCGGCCCCTCAGTGCACTTCTGCTACGGTGGAAGGCTCTCGGAAGACCCTCCTGACCCCTCAGTACACACCTGCTACGGTGGAAGGCTCTCGGAAGACGACCCTCCTGACCTCTCAGTACACACCTGCTATGGGGGAAAGCTCTAAGAAGAAGACCGCACTGACCCCTCAATACACACCTGCTATGGTGGAAAGCTCTCAGAAGTAACCCCACCGTGCCCCTCAGTACACACCTGCGTAGATATAGGTGTATATTTTATCCGTATTTCACATACAACGTGCGTTTCTGGCAAGCCATAAAGTAGAAAGAGGGAGTCTGTTCCAGGCAGGCTCCTCTATAGACCGTTCCTTTTCTACACTCCCAGTACCTTGAAACCAATCACTTCCGGTCCACTCTGTGAGGTCAGGAGGTGAACCGCAGTCAGCCCTCAGCCCGGACACATCCCCCCCCACCCCCACCCACCCCCCACCCACGGGCAGTGCAGGTGTCTGCCCCAGGTCCTGGCTACACGTGGCACCCCGTTTACGTGGCTTGCCCCGGGAAGGCGGGTCGTTCCAGAGCGTGGGGTCTGGGTGGCAACTCTCCCAACTGACAGCTGGAAATAGTTGCTCGGCATCATGATGTCATTGTGACCCCAAACATTTAGCACAAATGGTTGCCCCTTGTCTGCAATGTGCGCGGGTTGAGGCAATGAAAGCATGTGAAGGGCAAATGCGGGGCTCCGAACCCCTCTTTAGAGGCAGTGGGCTCGAGAGCCTCAGATGCCACACTGCAGCGCTTTAGGCACCCCAAAATGTAGGCGCTACGTTTTGCACTACATGGAGCTGCTGCTGATACTTATTTTTGGAGGCCTGCAGGACAGCCGCATGGTCTTCATGGAGGTGCCCAAAGCACCCAGCGCAAGCAGACACTGCTCCGAAGGAATGTAGGGCTGAGGTTGGCAAGTTATCCTCAGTAAACAACCATCTCTTGACCTCGAACATTGGCAGATTTAATGCTGATTTCGGCTCCAACAGAAGGCCGCAGTTTTTATTTATGCTTTTAAAGGTCAGGGACGGATCGGCAATACGGGGAGTCGGGCATTGGCCAATGGGCCGGTGTCTCAGTGCCCTCTGTGGGCCATTTTTTCCCCTTTCCCAGCCCACAGAGGGCACTGAGACAGGGAGAGCAAAGCAGCATCGCTGGGGGGGGGGCTGTGTGATATGGCCCTAGGGCGATGATCAGCTGTGGCCTCTCCTTGACCCCCTGCCCTGCCAAACAATCGCCCTGATGGTGGGCTGGCGATCAGATGATGGCGAGAATCGGGCTCCCTGGGGGCCAGGTGTTGCTAAGGCCATTCAGCCATTCTCACCTCGGCCCCCCTGGAGCCAATGCAGCCCAGAAACTGTGTTTTTGTCTGACACATCAGCACATGGGCCTTCTCATTCAGGGCACAGTGGGCGGGGAAGGGTGGGTTTGTTCTCAGGCCTTGCTGTTGGGGACAGGTGATGTTGTGGACTTGGGCCATTTTCACCTCAGCCACAACCCCTATGGATAGCCCAGCAGTCGTGTTTTATGCTTAATTCCCCTCCCCTGTTAGGCCAATGGCCCGAGGCAATGGAGGGTGGGGGAGGGGTTCAGTAATTTAGTAAGGGAAGGGGCCTGGCTGTTGTTCCATTGCTCAGGCTGTAGGCCATTGTCACCTTGGCCCCAGTGTCCTTCCCAAGACCAAAATCCTCCCACTTCCATGCTTTGCGTGTGCATAGACATATGTGGCTTGCAGGTCAGAGTTGCAGAGAAGGGGGATCAGGTTCAAGCCTGGCATCTGCTCTCAACATCCTGTGATTCTGGGCAAATCACTTCCTCTCCCAGGCCCTTAAATTAAAAAAAAATCTGATCTTGTGTAGTGAAATTGGTGCTCATGAATAGCGCTCAAATAACCGCTCACACAGTATAAAGCTCTCAAAATGAAGAACAACAATAAAAAAACAAGCATTGGCAATGCCACTAGGTCTCACATTTGAGAGAGTTAGAGTTTTTGGTGTTGTAAATGACAATGTGTTTTACCCATGTGTTATGGAGTGGAGGTATGTGGTGTGGAGTGGAATTATGTGGGTTGGATTGGAATTGTTAGTTGGGGAATTGTGTGGCATAGAATTATGTGGCATGGTGTGCAGTGGAATTATGTGGATCGTAATTATATGGTTTTGAGTGTACTGGAATTATGTAGAGTGGGATTGTGTGTCATGGAGTGTAATTATGTGGAATGGTCTGTTGTGTAGTGGTATGTTGTGCAGTTTAATTATGTGGTGTGTTAAATTTTGCAGCATAATGTAGTATTGTGTGGTGTGGATTGGATGTATGTGGTGTATTGTGTAAATGTGTCGAGTTGATTTATGTGGTGTGTTGGTGCATTGTGTAGAAATATAATGTGTGGAGTGGAACTCTGTGGCGCTGAATTAAATTATGCTGATTAGAATTATGTGGTATGATGAGGAGTATATTTATGTGTATTGTTGCTATGTGGCATCAAATGAACTTAAAAACCACATTTCCTTTCAGATACCAGCAAAACAGTTGTAAAAATGTGAAAATGTAAATAAGACTGAGGGCTGCCTTTCATCCCACAGAAACGCATGCTTAATTAACATATTGTATTTATATAGCGCTTACTACCCCTGACGATGAGTTGAAGTGCTTTGCTATGAGTAGCACGCTACCCCGGAACCCGTGCTTCAGATTTGGTGCTACAGCATGTGTTTTACACATGGAGGGCATGTGAAGAATTGTGAGGGATTGTTACACAGATGGATTATTTAAACCAATATCACTAGTTGTCGTCAGGTCACTTGCACCATAATTCTGAGAACAGAGGGTGTTTATTGCTACTTCTGAATTCTTAGTGGCATTTGATACATATTCTCTTTGGAAAAGTGAAGAAGGTTCACTTTGCAGGTTTGCATGTGTTTGTCTATGACCATAAAGTATTATCTATATCTCTTACACTCATTATCTACCTATCTCCTCTTCTTTCTATAGCTATGTACCTTTTCTTCTGGCGTCCCGATCTTTCGGTCTTTCACTTATGTCTCTCCACATCACACCTATCACTACCTGATTTCTAGTTCTACTTCACCTCTCAAAATTTGTGAGTGAGGTAGATTTCATTTCTTTTTTGAGTGTTTTGCAAAATGTTTTTATGGCTGATTTGCAAAATGTATTTCTTTACTGTTTGTCATTAGAGGTTCTATTCTCCAAGGCAGAGGTTCAGAGCTGCTGTCCTCTTACTTTTGTTATTACATGTTCTATTTCTAGAGTTTCCAGTCTAACTCTTTCCCCTTGACTTTGTGATATATTTCTGATTTATGTGATGATCGGAGTCAAGGACATAGCTGGTTGAGAAAGAGTATCTGACTACATTGTGCAGGGCGTTAAGACTGCAAGCAAGTACTCAGTTTTCCGAACTGCTGTGCTCCGTATCTTCGCCAATGTTACTGGCTCTATAAGCTTTAAAATGATTAATTTACCAAAACTTTCTCTAGAAATGAGACCTCTGAGAGTAACCAAATGGTGTTTCATGAAAGGGCACGCCCCACGAATGTGGGCCACTTTTTTTGACAGTGCCCGGGCCAAATTGTGATCCCAATCCGACCCTGGTAAAGGTGATAACGATAGGCGCCGCTGGGCTCGAAAACAGTTTACGTCCCTTAAATGCACTCTGAAAGCGAAAAGAAATTAATAAAAATGCTTTTTTCAGACATGCGGATAAGACAGGTCAAAAGTAAACAAGCCGAAAAGGGCGCGAAGACAAGAAAAGAGCCTCTTGGTTTCACAAACGTCTCCTCTCGCACCCTGGTCAGGGTGAGATTGGGTGCATGAAACCTCAAGGTGTTTTTACAGGAACCGACACGGGCTCCTTCGGCAACTGTTACCCCCACACGCTTGTGCTCGCCGCAGCAAACATGACCCCGCTTCGCGCCAAGATCACACGAGGCGCTGGCCACTTACCGCTCGGGCAGAATGCCTTCTCGACAGGCCCGGCTGGCTGCAGGTGTGGCGGGTGCGGGCGCTGCTCGCAGCCCGGTATTTTGTTTACATACTTCTCAGGCAGAAGAAAAGGCAGCGAAGAGAAACAAGCACTCTTGACAGCACTGGCTTATCTTTGCAGTGAGGTGGAAACATTTAGCAGGTAGCAGTGCTGCGCCAAGATAAACAGCAGCGCTGGGGCTTCGGTGAGCACCTGAGGGGAGCGGGACCCGGGCGGGGCAGGGCTCTCGCTCAGGCATTTTTGAGGTATGCAAGTAGAGTCGCCCCTATGGAATTAAATCCGAGGCTTTGTCCTCTCATGACAGCAAAGGGGCAGCGTGAGGAAGCAAGGCCTCTTCTCACCAGTGTCACTCAAGGGCCAAGCAAGAAAACACAAGGCCTGATGGCAGACACACCTCACTTGCCCTAGTGCCGGCCCACTCTTGATAGACCGCTTCAATGCGCTCCCAGCTTTACCCCAAGACTTACTTATGACTGTTCAACACTGGGTGTTGGAATTTTGCTCCTGACTGCAGGGTGACCCCAGATTGTTATCTTCTGTAGCTTAACTTGTTTTTGTTAGTATTATGACTCTGGGCAATTTACCCCACCAGCGGTAAAGTCAGTAGCGGTCGCTGGTATTGTGAAGTGGCAGGGCGGGGATGAATGCATACTAAAGAAAAAAAATATATAAATATTAAAATTACACTTAACTGCTCCGACAGCTGCCGCCTTCTTCCTGATACCTGCCTCCCGGACATCCAGGAACTGCTGCACACTGCACAGGATCCCAATCCCAGCGCTGCTCATTTGCTGGGAATCGCTGGATTGGTCTGAGAGCCTCGGTTCGGCGCCCACACATGGACTGGGAGCCTGTGTTGGTTTCTCCACCCTGCTGTACTACACAGCTAGGTGGAGAAAGGCTAAGTGCGCCTGACGGTTAGGCCGGCTCCAGAGGGCCAGCCAAACCGTCATGCCCACTTGGCAGTGCCCACCACTCCCCCCTCCTCCCGGGGGCTGCAGCATCAAAATGAATGGCCCCGCCCCTCCCTCGAGCCGAGCCTGTAGGACAATAAATAAAATGATAATAAAAATGTTTTATTATCATTTTATTTTTGTCCTTTGCCTGTGCTGGCTTTCAGCGGGGGGGGCGTTGCTCCTCACCCGTGATGTAGGAGCCGCCCCTGGGAAAGTGCTTGTGCTCTCCCTTCCAAGCAAGGTAAAATTGGCATACACCTGATTGGTACATTTATTTTACTTATAAGTCCCTAGTGCATGGTACTATATGTACCTGAGGCCTGTAAAGTAAATGCTACAAGTGGGCTGCGGCACTCATTGTGCCACCCACTAAAGTAGAATTGAAAAACATATCAGGCCTACCATTGCAGCCTGTAGTGCTGTTTTAAACCACCATTTCGATCTGGCAAAATACACTTTTGCAAGGTCTTAGCTTTCCTTTTTAATACTTACAACTCACTTCTAAGATAGGTCCTAAATGTCCACAGGGAGGGTCAATGGTATTTAAGACATAGGACATGTACATTTAATGTTTGACAAGTCCTGGCAGTGAAAACCTCCAAAGACCTTTTTTCACTGTGGCAAGACTGGCCTCCCATTGCCTAACACTGGGTTGCCTTATTTCATTTAATACGTGTTAAATTCAGTATGGCGCAACTAGAAAAAATCTTTTTCCACTAATTTTAATCATAATTTAAAATCCTCTTTAATGCTAAAGTCGGATTTTGAATTATTATTTTGGAAATTCCACTTTTAGAAAGTTGACATTTCCCTGATTAAAGTTTCTGAGGCCTTTCTGTGAGTAGCCAGCTGTCCCAGGGCTGTTAATGGCTCCCCCATTAGGACATGTGTATTGGGCCCAGACAGTGCACAAATGGCCTGTCTGTAGAGGGTGAATGTGTCTTCCTAACAGGACTGCTGGGGAGGAGCTGTGCCCTGCCATGATTAAAAGTCTAAGGAATCTATCTGCCCAAGCACACACAAAGAAACCTGACAACAGGCCTAACCCCTGTCTTTTGTTTCACTAGCCAGGCTGAAGCCAATCCCAGGGTAGCGGGAGAACTGACCAGAACTCGTTTTGGAGGTAGACAAATGATTGTCCTCCAACCAGAGCTGGCACTGGATATAAAAGTGGCACTCTCAAAACCTGAAATGAGAGCATTCCTGGACTTGGGAAGATTCAGAAGAAGGACTGCCCGGCTGAGGGATTTCTACACGTGCTGTATCACTAACATTACTAGGAGTTACTCATTGCTCCCGGATTGGTCCCGCTCTGTGACACTGCTGCTGGCCAGCTAGAAATGTAGAAGACATTAAACGCTGCTATCTCAACAAGACAACACCACCCTCTGGCCAACAACTCAGCACATATTGTCCACTTCGAGTCACTCATGCACAAAATCAATAGACCTGACCTTTGCTGAATTTGCATTTAAAAAACTTTAGAAATTCACTGAAAAAACCACAGGTTTCAGGGACGTTATAGTTAGAAATTATCATTTAAAAAACCTTTGAAATTCACTGAAAAAAACCATAGGTTTCTGGGACATTATAGTTAGAAATTAGCATTTAAAAAACCTTAGAAATTCACTGAAAAAACCTCAGGTTTCAGGGATGTTATAGTTAGTTGGAAATTTCACTCGTACAAAATCAGAGAAATTCGGCCGTTATAGTTAGTTCAGCTAACTATAACTTGCGCCCCCGCAATGCACTGCTGATGACGTCACATATTACATCATTCATGACATGGTCAGTGACATCACTGATGACATCTCAAATGACAACACTGATGACATCATCCACATGATAATCTGATGCACCTCCTCATACCCTAATATAACCTTTGATACACCCACTCTAAAATACAGACTACCATTTTCGAAACCATAGACACACCAATACCAGTTACTACATACCCACTCACTGATTCCTAGGTCAACACACACATCCACTCATTCACCCATACAGTCACTCATACATGCAGTCAACCATCAATACAGAACTATCATATGCACTCATATACTTATACAGACACTCACGCACTGCCACTCATCCATAGAGTTACTCACACACCTAGTCAGTCATGCAAAGAATCAATCACACTCCCATTTACTCACCTATACAGTTATACACACACCACCTCACTTATTCAAACATATACTAACACATACTTACACTCTTATACAATAACTAATACAAGCATACACTCATCCATACAGCCACTTTCACAATCACTCACTCTCACATAGTCATTTATATACTCCAACACTCACATATACTGCCTTTCACATATGTAGTTACTCACACATGTACCACTGAGACATCTAAACACTCATACATACACTCACCCACCCATACAGCCCTTCACAGATGCACTCTTGAACCCATACACCCAGTGAATCACCTACTCACACATCTATGCACAGTCACCCACCCACAGAGACATTCAGGCACCCATACAGATACTCGGACAACCAATCAACCCATATAGACACTCATGTAGCTACTCATCAACCCATGCAGCCGCTTACACACCAACTGACAGACTAATACAGACATTCACACAGTTTAGTCACTAACCCATGCATACAGTAAGACACGATTAATCACTCACTTATACAGTCAGTCACGCACCTACTAAATCATCCATCCAGACACTTATACACCCACTCATTCTTCAATACACCTTGGCATATATATATATATATATATATATATATATATATATAAAACATATTTAAACTTTACAGAAACACACAGTCACTGGATGATGTCATCAGTGATGTCATTTGAGATGTCATCAGTGATGTCACTGACCATGTCATGAATGATGTAATATGTGACGTCATCAGCAGTGCATTGCGGGGACGCGAGTTATAGTTAGCTGAACGAACTATAACGGCCGAATTTCTCTGGTTTTGTACGAGTAAAATGTCCAACTAACTATAACGTCCCAGAAACCTGTGGTTTTTTCAGTGAATTTCTAAGGTTTTTTAAATGCTAATTTCTAACTATAACGTCCCTGAAACCTATGTTTTTTCTCAGTGAATATATATATATATTTACATATTGTTTCATTTGACATCTGGAAAAGCACTTTCTGTTGGAGAGTGTTGCACAAATAAAACCCTGCGCTTTATTCAGAAAACTGTCTTTTGATGTGCCTCATTTTATGAGAATGAAACCCCTTTTCTGCTGTTTTCTTGCTTTGCTGTGTGTGTGCCTCTGTGTGGGAGTGCTGTATTTCTCTTATTTGTGAGTGCAAAGCAGGACAGGTACTTCCTTAATGCTCACATTAGACTCAAACATAAGATTGAGATATCAAGTACAAACAACCTATAAATTATTTCAATGTGTCCCTTTCCATATAAAAAGATGGCATTAATATATTATGTAGCCAATAATGTACATTTTAAAAAATTTAGCTTTTTGCTAAAAGTTTGTTTTTTGCTTAAAGCAACCACCTAAATATTTGCTATACAAGGGGGAGGTTAGGTAAGTCACTCCTATACTTATCCCTTTCCACTGGACATACAGCTGGTCCTAAATAATGAAGATATTTTTAATGAGGACCAATCATAGGGCTCTAATAATGAATTCTATGAAGACTCAATTAAGCAAGCAAACCTTTTCTCAGTCAAGAAGTCTTCAGCTGCTGTTATAGCTTGTCACTGAGTGATATTAATATGCAATACTTAAATATGGACTATGACCTGCCCGTCACGTCTGTACTGTTACCCATCCACTTTCTCTACTATATTATCTCCGATGTATGACAGAATCTGCTTCACTAATGGTGTCAGTAAATGTTTAAAATATATAGACAGTGGTTGTTTTATACAATTACTACTAGTAACTGTTGGTCTTGGGGTTTCCTATATCTTTGAATATTTTCAGCAAACCATAGATGGTCAAGATAGTTTGATCCATAACACTTTCAAAATTAAGGGGTGATTTAGGTCTTGGCGGGCGGGTTACTCCATCACAATGGTTACGGATATCCTGTCCGCCGAAATAGAAATCCTATGAGATTTATATTTCGGAGGACGGGATATCCATCACCATTGTGGCAGAGTAACCCATCTACCATGATCTAAATCAGGACCTAAATTCTTGTTGACATAGCTCTCCAAGGTCTAAAGCTATTTTCATTAACTATTGGACAAATATTTCAATTCTTGAAGTTTGTTCTCACTAGACTATCCATAATACTCCTCATTTTGTAGCAGATTTTTGATCCTATGCTTATAATCTGTAGAGCCATGTACTGCAGTACCTACTCTTTTATCTATGGTCTTTATTTTACTTTCATCACATTCTTGAAATATGGTAACGTCTTTTTTCTTTTCCTTGGAAAGACTGAAATCTACTCAAGTTTCCATATTCCTCTTTGAGAGACATGGTTGTACTTCTAGCAGTTGTACTTCAACTTGTTGCTTATAGAAGCCCTGAGGAAGTTGGGTAGCGGTACAAGTCCTCACTAGTATTGCTGTTCACAAATTAGTTTGAAATTACATCACTTCCATATGATGTGTATAAAAGGAAATGGAAGAAAACAGCCAAGTCATCATTGGAGATGGCAGAGAAAGTAGTGAATTTGGGGTGATGAAGACAACCCCAAAAGATGTCTAGAGTCACCGAAGTGTTGTTGGAATTTGTTGATCTTTTCCTTACAGTAAGGAAAGCAGGGCACTTTAGTTGTCTGAGAATGGCACAGAGACTTTTTAAAATTGTCAGATCTCCTTGCCTCTGCATTCTCCTCCACTTATTCTTACATCAGTGTGGGAGGGATAGGCGGAAAAAGAATCAAGGAGGTTTAATGTGCTTATCAATATTGGTGCACTTTATTTGGGAGGGGGGTGGACAGATTGAGTTTGTCGATAATAGTCTCTGTTTTCTTCCTCTAGGTTACTCTTTCCCTTCTTCTTTTCTTCTAGGGTTGTTTTCTTCAAGGAGGATGTCCCCAGGAGGCTCGGGAAAGAGAAGAATGTTGTGGTAAGTATCTCGGTTTTAAAACAGCTGGGTTAGGACAGTATCCTTCACCACATCCGGTGCGATGGAAAGGGAAAACACCCAAGCTTTAGGCTTGTATAATAGAGCGGTGAGGTCTCTGATACCCGAGTTGATAACTACTGTCTTGGGGTTTATTATGTTTCTCCCCTTTTACCCTCTCCCCCCCCCCCTTCCCAATGAAAGTGAGTCAGAAGCACACACGAGAAGGAAGAAGAGATTAAATGCTTGTTATTAGGCATATATAACCCTTTTTTCCATCCGTCTCAGGTGGTGCGCTATCCTCTTTCTTATGTTAATCGCTAGACAAGCAACTTAAGGGATCTTAGCATAGCACTAAACACTAAGGATGGCGCAGCCGCAGCAACATACAAAAAAACCTACTTTTCTTTAAGCGCCTCACACGGCACTCTTTCTGCACTTCACTTATGGCCTGTACTAAGTCCCACACTCACTCTGACACTCCCTTAGACCCCCTTCCCAGTCCGGAGCATGTACAGCAAATACTGCAACTCTCCTCTGTTGTGGGGGCGTGTAAGCATCCCAGTGGGCGTCTACCACTCCTCACTCCGGTCCTCTGGAGCTTTGGTGTCCTCTTCTGTTTCCCCTGACCAGGCTTCTCCAGTCGACTTCTCTTCTCCAGCCGACAGGTTTTTCCTCGGTCAATTCTCCTCGGCGTCTACCTGGATTCCCCAGCTCTACCCTCCGTCTTCAAGTACACCATATTCGTGGTTGTCCGTTGCGATAATTTTAACCCCTCACGGTGTTGTCAGCGTTCCGAGCTGTAGCAGGATGACTGTGACAAGAAAGGTAAGTCAAGGGGCCCCGTTTGTAGTGTACCCCGCTCTTCCTTACAGTCAGCTAATGGTACATTTGCTGTCTGTTAGGTTCAGACTGCAACATGGATTTGAAGGGTTGGCTTTCAAGGTGCATGCCTTGTTTAGAGCATTGCCATTTACTGTCTTTTGAAGGATGTGGTTGGAGTCTTTAAACATGGTCTCAACATCTGCGCTATAGAAGATGTGACTTCCAGAGCGGTCCAGAGAGGTCAGGTTGACATGAAGTGTATCATTTGGGAAAAGTCTTATGTATGCATTGTTTTCAGTCGCTAATAATAGTTTTTGCCCACACCTGCTTTGCAATTTGAGACTTGCATGTCCAAGAATTGGCATATGCCAACTTCAAAGAAGCTCATGTACCTGTGGCTCTACTCAAGATTATGACTTTTATAAAGTAACCCAATTATCTCAATGTCCTAAACATTACATTATGCACCTTAAAAAGGCCTATGACTTCAAAGTATTGTGCTCTCTGATTTGTTATACCCCATACCTATGACACTCAATAGGACACAAGAGTTGCTTGGAAAAAAATGTTTACCCTGAGATAAGACCATGCCATGCGCCAAATGTTTATTGAACTGACTACTAATAAGAAAAGTAAATTTTGGGTTCAGATTATCTGACATGTTCAACAGCTGCCGTTCAATATATCTGATCACCCTGTGGTATACAAATGTTATGTTGAGAGAGCTTATATAGCGCGTAGCTGCACCAGCCACAAGGCTTCCCAGCGTTGAACCCGTCACAGAGGTGCATCATCTACATACACCAAACGGAAAAGGGTAAAGAGGAAATCTAATTGGAAAAGAGCCAGGTCTTAAGCAATGTCCTATAGTGCAGATAGGTCTGGGTTTTTTTCTGAGGGGAAAAAGGTAGTTTGTTCCACAAAACAGGGGCCAAAGACTAGCAAGACCTGCCTCCAGCCTTCTTGACTCGAGGAACAATGGCCAAGTTAAGGTCAGCCGATCGGTGAAGTCTGTATGGTATATAAGGGGATATGAGATTGTTGAGGATGGGAGCCCCCAGGGAGTGAAAAATCTTCTGGCCGTTCCACGGGTTGGAGCTAAAGTTTGGGATGAGAACCCTTGCTGTGGCATTTTGGGCAATCTGTCTTTTCGTCACAGCGTTTTTAGCTCCTAGGTATATGACTTTGCAGTAATCAAGGCATAAAATAATAAGATAATCACAATAAAACAAATGTACCCAGGACAGGCTCTTAAATATGGGAACCAGACTGTCAGGCATTGATCCATCGGCGCGCCTACCTCAAGTGTAGAACAACAGCGCTGGCAGGACTACATCTCCCAGAAGGCCGTCCTTCTGGGAGGGAGAAATACCACGTACAACGCAGGGAGCGTTGTACGTGATTCCAGTTGGCTCGGGAAATTGTCAAACGCAGAGCGGCTGCTCTGCTGAGGTCCCGCTGGTACCGCCGGATCTGGCGCTCTCTGTCCGAGGCGCCGAACATACTATCCCACCTTCTAGTCTGCGGCAGAGATCGAGGGGAAGGTGTGTGTTCGCTTCTGCCACAAGCGCTCGGAGGAGCGCTGAACATTCAGAACGTGGTTTTTCCCCGCCCGCGGCTGCAGCAGGAATAACGTCGAGGCTTTGAGGGAGGTGCCTCTGGAAGAGTACTGACTCCTTAACTGTTCCGTGGATTATCGACGGCTGGTCTGTTTCTCTTTGTTTCCCTTTGAGTCGAAGAGGGAAGGGAGGTGTTGAAGCTCCATGGTATCCTGCGCCTGAATCATTCCTAGGAGGTACCGCCTTTTCTTTTTTTTGTTTTTTCTTCGTTGCTTTCCATTCGTGAAATTGGATTAACTCTCCTGAGTGCTGTCTTCCTGTATTCCGTCTAAAATTCCAGTAGGAGTGATTTATGCCGGGATTGTTTGCAGTATCTTGACAGAACGTCCTGATTCCTCACCAAGTGCCCTTTAACTTCTTTCTTTTACTGGAGCTGGCTGTTACCTTTTTCTTCTAGTTTTGAGGGTGTGTGGTAGAGGGTATGTATGTGGATATTACTCAATTATTTGCCAGAAAGAGAAAAGTGGACGGTGTACTAACTGGTCTGTGTTTGGTTTCTAGGTGCTTATGTTTTGTTGCCTACGGTGAGAGAAGTATCTTCCCAGACAGAGAGGTTCTATACAGTAGGGGATGAACTCTAACAGGTACTGAGACAGCACTAGTGAGATATTATGAGAGTAGTTAGCCTTGTATATCCTACTAATCATTTGCTTATTTTTGTTACAGGTCTCCCCTTTTCCCACGCTGCACCTACCCTATCCCTCGCTTGATCGCCTCAATACTCTGGGTATCATTTAAATCAGAGTTTGGGGATGTCAGGAGGTGGACCCCTTTGAGCGTCGCCCAGATCCTGAGGAGTGCTGCACCCGTGATACAGACATCCACATTAATGAGGCTTTTAACTTATTTTAGGATGATTATGTCCCAATGACTGGAGTGAGGACCTTGGTTGGGGGGGGATTTCCCAAAAATAACGTGATGGCCTCACACACACCCTGGGTGTCATGCTTCATCATTGGCCATACCGGGCTCACCAGAGAATGCTGTAGTGGTGAGCGGCCTTCGTATATAGAGGGACTGTTCAGGGATGTTCGTGAGGAGTGGGAGATCCTAATAGCTAAAAACGCATACACCTACCTGTGTTTTAAATTCTATACTTTTTAATGGGTGGTGTAGGTAATTAAAATTAAGTATTGGACACTTGAGACATCATTATGTGACGTGTCCTATCTAGGTCTGTATTTTCAGCCCAACAAGGGCACACAGATGGGTCTGGGCTTTTCTTCAGGACTAACATCTTGTATGTCCCTTTTTAATTCGCTGTCACAAGCGTCAGTACCCAATCAGTGCGCAAGCAAACATACTGTACCAGTGCCTAATGGCTGGTCAAGGTCAATGATAGGGTCCTAAAAAGACAGAAGAAATGTATAACAATTTGCTGTACATTGTGCAGACCCCAACAATTGGGACATATAATGTTTAAAAACGGGCAAGACCGAAAATAATTAGAATCAACATTTAAAATGTTGCTAAGCTATGAAACTAAACAACTGTATGCAATTGTTAGATGGTTATTGATGTACAACCACAGAAACAATAACTGGTCTACTCCCAGCCAAGGAGCATGTCTCACAGTATGTTTTACGTTTAATCAGTCTTTTTTTAGGAGGTATTCATGGGCACTTTTTCTATTTTGTATGTATGGAACTCTCCCTATAAAATGTCACCAGTTAGGTAATACATAAGTATTGGAGATGAACATCTTTGATAGAGGTGAAGTCCACATGTAATTAAAAAAGATTTTCTGCATGAATTGTTGTAACAAATTCAATATATTCTTGATGGCTGATCTGGTGATTAATGATTGTGTACATTTTCAGGAGTTAAAATCCGAAAAGCGTAGTTTTGGAAGATTTGACAAACATGTTAACGATGAACACATTCACCAATCAGAAATTGAACCACCTCATTCATGCACAGAACCAACATCCAGGCAATGGGAAAGATTAGTTAGTCCACAATCACCTCCACCAGTGGCTGAACAAGGAGAATGGGCTTTATTTATATTGCAAACTGTTGATTTAAAAATGTTTCCTGGAAGTTACTAAAATAATGTGTTGATTTATGTAAAGAAACATTGGCAGACACATACTGTTACAAGTAGAGCTTAGACTATAAGCTCACCACATGATAACATGTTTTAACAGATTATCACTGTAGGAAAGTAGGATCTGCTTCTTATGGTTACCAGCACTTTTTGCTTGATGTGATGCTGTTTTTGACTAGTCTGACTGGGATCCTGCTAATCAAGACCCCAGTCTATCTGCTTTCTCCCTGAACTGTTATGATATGTACTTAGGTACACTCCAGATTGGATACTGGGGTACCCTTATAAGTCCCTAGTATATGGTACCCAGGGCATAGGTACCCCAGGGGCCTCCCATGGGCTGAAGCATGTATTATGCCACCCAAGAGAGACCATGAAAAATGGAACTACAGGTCTACCACTTACTTAAGATATAAGTTTACTATATCTAAGGGTATCTGCACTTAAAACCTATAAGTCACCCCTACAGTAGGCCTTTACAATCCTGAAGGCAGGGTGCTCGGTTCTAAGTGAGAGGGTTCCCCTGCATGAGCAGGACACCCCTGCAGCCTACGGAGTCCATTCTCCCGGGTTGTCAGTGAAGCAGCCATATACTAAGGTAGAGGTGCATTATGTGACCGCGTGATGACCATCTCGAAAACGACTGCAAGTAACCTTATGGTGTTTGGTGTCAAACATCTTGGAATCATACCCCCACACCGGTAGCCGGTGGGAGGTATGATTCCGCCCCTCAGAAGTGTCCTTCGTGGGGCTCCTGGTGGTCCCGGTACCAGCCTTCTAGTCCCGGACAGCACAAAATGGTTCCTGACGACCAGAGACACATTTCTGCCCTCCTGCTGCTGAGCCAAGCTCGAGCACGGGAAGGCAGGACAATAGACATCCTGTCACAGGGAGGTGTGACCTCCTCCCAGACAGGATTTAATGTATATGGGCTGGGTGGGTGCGCTTGCCAGCGCCTGAAAGTCTGCATGAGGGGCACATTTGGTGTCCCAGTGCATAGTCCAGTTCAAACCAGTCCGGGCAGCCATTGGTTCCCGCTCTGGCGCGAAACTGGACAAAGGACATGGGAGTAACCCCCCCCCTGTCCAGACCCTCCCCTGGGAGGGTCCCCTGAATCTTTCCAACCCGTTCCTTAGGGGACATAAGGGCTTACCTGGTTGTGGGACTTTAGATTCGTCGTGGACAAGATTCAGAACTTAAACCACTGCACTTCGACCGTCTGGGCACTCTGGACTTTGTTTCGGCCTGACTTCGTCTCCCTCTCAGTCGGCTGCATCGTCTGTGCCTGTGCACCATAAGGATCCGTGCAGGACCTGTGGAGCATCCAAGACAACTGAAGATAATCTCACGTGGAGGGAAGGAGTCACTCCCGTGCATTCGCAGGCACCTCAACACTGCTGACCGGTCTGCTGATCCTGAGCTCCTACAGACTCTGAAGGGTCCAGCAACACAGAAGGTGGGTTTCTACCACCGAGAACACTTTTCTCCCTTCCAGCAGCTGGACTTTCTCGAAGTCCTCCATTGAGTTCGACAGCGGTGTCCGACACCACTTCATCCCTATGCACCCGGCTTCCCTGGGATAGGTAACTTGGGTACTTCGGTATCCACGGGTGGGGTGGCTCTCCAACCTTCTGTCTTCCAAGGGGTTTCTTCGAAGTCCACTGGGAAGGGTCCCTAAACTTTAAAATTCCCACCGCGACTCGCACATAGACTTGTACGGAGCACGCGGTCATGTTCCCACACTGCACGCGCACTCTGTGGGGATCCTATCTACTCACCTTGGGTGGTTTCTTGGGGTCCCAGCAATTCTACGTCCTCTCAAAAATCGTCCTGACTCGACTCGTAGTTCTTATACCACTTTCTTAATATATGGTTTGGTCCCCCCCTGGGGCCCACTGCGTATAAGTGCTATTTACTATAATTTCTGTGCTTAAGTATTGTGTGCTTTGTGATTATCTCCATGTAGGAGATACTGTGTCGTACTAGATAGTGTTATAATAATAAATACATATTTTTATAACTAATGTGTGGTTCTCCTTTCATTTAACCAATACTATAAGATTGCATTCTGGTAAAACAAGCTGCTTTACTTTCCTTCAAGACTAAGCCTGAAGGCTGCTCTCCACAGCGACCACTTGGATAGCTTTCTAAGGTTATCTTAGACCTCTTAAATCACTATAAGGGTTGTTTGGACTGGTGCAAGGTGCCCACTTTAACTAGTGGACATCATATACCAGGCCAACTTCTCACAGCTCCCATCCTCAACAATCTTATATCCCCTTATCTAGCATCCAGACTGCTCCAATCGGCTGACCTTAACTTGCCCATTGTTCCCCAAGTCAAGAAGGCAAGATCTGGAGGCAGCTCTTTCTGGGCTTTGGTCCCTATTTTGTGGAACAAACTACCTCTTTCACTCAGGAAAACCCAGAACCATCTGCACTATAGGAAATGGCTTAAGACCTGGCTCTTTTCCAACTAGATTTCCTCTTTACCCTTTTACATTTGGTGTATATATTGATGTACCTCTGTTAGGTGCTCAGCGCCGGGAAGCCCTTTTGGCTGGGGCAGCTATGCTCTATATTAGCTCTCTTAACATAACATTTGCATACCACAGGCTGATCAGATATATTGAACAGCAGCTGTTGAACATGCCAGATAATCTGAACCCAAAATATACTTTTCTTACTATTAGTCAGTTCCATAAACAGTTGGCACGTGGCGTGGTCCGATCTCAGAAGGAGGATGGGAGCACACTGCTTCACCTCCCAGCACAGGTCACCCCTTAGCATCCTGGTAAATGCAGTTCAGTTTAAATGCTTACTTGAAATTTTGCTGAAGTGTTTCACCAAAGTTGGTGCAGGTTAGTGCTGTTAATCTCTAGACACGTGTTTCTGGATATTATCCTTCATCAGTAGAGATAAAAACGAAATTCATCTGGGGTTGCTGAGAAAGCTGCTACAATCCTCTCAGGTCTCTGTGCCTCTCCTTGGCGCACAGGTGCATCTCCAGGAGCTCGTCAGCTCAGTGGCTCAAGGAAGCCTTTTTTAACAGAAGGGGGATGGGAGAACACTGCTTCACCTCCCAGCACAGTTCACCTCTTAGCATCCTGGTAAATGCAGTTCAGTTTAAATGCTTACTTGAAATGTTGCTGAAGTGTTTCACCAAAGTTGGTGCAGGTTAGTGCTGTTAATCTCTAGACACGTGTTTCTGGATATTATCCTTCATCAGTAGAGATAAAAACGAAATTCATCTCAGGGTGAACATTTTTTTCCAAGCATCTCTTGGGTTATATTGGGTCTCCTAGGTATGGAGTATAACAATTCGGAGAGCACATTACATTGCAGTCATAGGCCTTTTTATGGTGCATAATGTAATGCCTAGGACAGTGAGATAATTGAGTTAATTTTTAAAAGTCATAATCTGGAATAGAGACTTTGTCAACCTGACCTCTCTGGACCGCTCTGGAAGTCACATTTTCTATAGCGCTGATATTGCGACCAATTTTAAAGACTCTAACCACTTCCTTCAAAAGACAGTAGCTACCAATGCTCTAAACAAGGCATGATGAACCATGAAAGCCAACCCTGCTTTCCTTACTGTAAGGAAAAGATCAACAAAATCCAACAACAATTCAGTGACTCTCGACATCTTTTAGGACTGTCTTCATCACCCCAAATTCCCTACTTTCTCTGCCATCTCCAATGATGACTTGTCTGTTTTCTTCCATTTCCTAACATACACATCATATAGAAGCAATGTCATCCCAAACTAAATTGTGAAGAACAATACTAGTGAGGTCTTGTACCGCTACCGAACTTCCTCAGGGCATCTATAAGCAACAAGTAGAAGTACAACTGCTAGAAATACAACTATGTCTCTCAAAGAAGAATATGGAAACATGAGTGGATTTCAATCTTTCCAAGGAAAAGAAAAGTGGTGTTAACATACTGAAAGAATGTGATGAAAGTAAAATAAAGACCATTGGTAAGTGAGTAGGTACTGCAGTACATAACTCTTCAGATTATAAGCGTAGGATTCAAAATCTGCTACAAAATGAGGAGCATTATGGATAGGCTAGTGAGAACAAACTTCAAGAATTTAAATTTTGGTCCAATACTTGATGCAAATAGTTTTAGACTTTGGAGAGCTATGTCAACAAGAATTTAGGTCCTGAGTTAGGTCTTGGCAGGCGGTTTACTCTGTCACAATGATGACGGATATCCCGTCCTCCAAAATATTAATCTCATAGGATGGAATGGGATTTCTATTTCGGTGGACGGGATATCCATCAGCTTTGTGACGGAGTAACCCGTCCACTAAGATCTAAATCAAGCACTTAATTTTGATAGTGTTATGGATCCAACTATCTTGGCCATCAATGGTTTACTGAAAATATTTACAGATATAGGAAACCCCAAGACCAATAGTGACTAGTATTAATTGTATAACACAACCATTGTTGAAATATTTTAAACATTTTCTAACACCGTTAGTGAAGCAGATTCTGTCATACATAGGAGATAATATGATAGAGAAAGTGGATGCGTAACAATACAGAAGAGACAGGGAGGTCATAGTCAATATTGAAGTATTACATATTAATTTCACTCAGTGCCAGGCTATAACAGCAGCTGAAGACTTGACTGAGAAAAGGTTTTCTTGCTTAATGGAGTCTTCATAGAATTCATTATTAGAGCCCTGTGATTGGTCCTCATTTTAAATATCTTGATTATGCAGGACCAGCTGTACGTTCAATGGAAAGGGATAAGTATAGGAGTGACTTCCCATCCTACCCCTTGTATAGCAAATATTTAGGTGGCTGCTTTTAACAAAAAACATACTTAAAAAAGCTAAATTTTTGAAAATGTATATTATTGGCTACATAATATATTAATGCCATCTTTTTATATGGAAAGGGACACATTGAAAGAATTGATAGGTTGTTTGTACTTAAGTTTACATCTAATGTGAGCATTGAAGAAGTACCCAACCTAAAACTCAAAATACTGCATACATCTGAAAGAGACATCTAGCCACAGATTCCTTACCTTTGAACTTCCAGGCGTCATGCTGAATCCAAAAGATTTTTCTGCGCAGTACCTCTGTGCGCCGGTAGGTGACATCTGTCGACTCCCGTGACGTCGTCGGCGTCGTGTTTGTCGAGACGTCCGCATCATCAATATAACCACCACTCCAGCGCGCTGACGTCCGTTCTTTTCTTTCCGTGCCAGCCAGCGCAGATCCGTCGAAGAGAGCTACCCTGGGTCATTTTGTGACAGACTTTTTCGACCTTTTCGTCGACCCCTTTTGGTGTGTAGGATGTCTAGTAAGAAGACCTCTGGGTTCAAACCGTGCGGCGCCTGTCACCGTGCCATTTCAGTCACGGGCCCCCACTTACTGTGTCTCTGGTGTCTGGAGCGCGACCACAACACAAAGTCGTGCTCAGATTGCCGGGCCATGGCGCCGAAGGCTTTGAGGGAGCGGTCCCTAAAGCTGATCGCGGCCTGGCGTCTGGCACTACGGCGGTTGCCTCATCGGTCTCGATCCCGGTGCAGGTCTCGGTCGAGAGGAAGGTCTGAGCACCTCTCCGGTGAATTGAAGTCAGGTAAGAGGCACCACAAGAAACACAAGAAGTTGAAGCGTTCTTCGACAAGGCGGAGGAACCTTGGCGTTCGAGGCCCCGCTCTGCGGAGCTGGTGCCTGGATCGGCTCTGCGTTTCACAGCCTTCCTCAGTCCCAGAGCGACTCCCGCCCAGCTTAAAAAGTTTTATGACGTCATGTGCGCCTTACTTGGGCTGCCTGATGCCTCCGAGCCCCACATGATGGAGCCCCACACTCCGAGCTCAGATGATGGAGGAATCCCCGTAGGTTCTGGGCCTTCGGCTCCGGCCCAGGCCACGGCCTCCAACTCGACCCTTTCCTGGGTCTAAACCGGCACCAGTCGCACCTCCGAAGCGGCCTTCCATGGCGCTGCGTCCACCGCTGAGGTCCTCCGCATTGCCGGCGCCCACTAGTGGCGCCTCCCCAATCCTCATTCCCGATGAAACGGAGCCGGTCGGGTGTACTCTGACGCTGAGACCGACGCCGACGGAGCCGTACAGTTCCATGCCGTTCAACCTGCCCTATTCTGAAGGGTTAGGAATGGATGAGGAGTATTGGGAGGGGGAGCAGGATCCCTTAGAAATCCCGCAACCACAAGACAAGGACTGGTATGAGGAACTGGATGATGCCAGTGGTCTGGACACCTCCCCAGATTCTGGCATGCTGTCTCTACCTAACCTGGCTATGGAGGAGGGGGCATCATTTGCTATGGTGGTACGTAGGGCAGCGGAAGTCCTGGACCTGCAGCTCCCTACAGTGGCAGTCAAGACTAACGTCTTGACAGAGATCCTGCAGCCTGTTGTCTCCAACTCTGAACCCTTGCTGCCTTTCAATGAGGCCTTAATGGACGTCCTTCTGGGCAACTGGTCCAAGCCCAGCACAGGGACTCCTGTGACTAGGACGATTGCCCGCTGCCATCACCCGCCACCAGGCGACCCAGTTTTACTCACTGTCCACCCCACCCCTCAAAGTTTGGTGGTCCAAGCTTCCACTTCCCGTGGCGCGTTCCCTTCTGCACCCCTGGACAGGGAATCCAAGAGGCTGGAAAGCTTTGGAAA
The DNA here is from genome assembly GCA_963921515.1 of Calotriton arnoldi. NCBI lineage: Eukaryota > Metazoa > Chordata > Amphibia > Caudata > Salamandridae > Calotriton > Calotriton arnoldi. The sequence continues at coordinate 615,493 of CAWUFW010002153.1, read as the reverse complement.
GAAAAACATTTCTTCCGCCAACCTGGCATTGCGGTCGGTGAACACTGCATGCCTTTTGGGCCATTATTCCCATTCGATATGGGAAACGGTTGCGCATGTGCTTCCCAGGTTCTTGAAGGAGGACCGGGCCCTACTCTCCCAAGCTATCTCAGATGGGAGAGATGCAGCAAAGTTCGCCATCAGATGTGGCTTGGACACGACTGACTAGCTGGGCAGGGCGATTTCCACAATGGTGGCCGTACGTCGCCATGCCTGGCTGAGGACATCTAGTTTTTCGGGGTACGTCCAAGCTAACTTTATGGACATGCCCTTTAATGTCTCCCGTCTCTTCAGAGACGAAGCAGATGCCGCCCTTGAGCGTATCAAGGACTTGCGGGCTACGGCCAAGTCGTTGGCCCTCACCACAACATCCCGGCCTATATCTGATTTTTGCTCCTTGCATGGCTACGGAAGGGGCTACTGACTGTGCCAGCCCTATTCCAGCCAGAGGGCCCTGCAAGTTCAGCAGCCTCTGTGGGGCCGTGGACGCGGTTCTCCCCAACCCCGTGGGTCGGGAGGCCAGAAGTCGAGCCAAGCCATGATCCCCTCCTCCACCGCAAAACCTTCCTAGTCCAATCCCCCAGGATCATTTGTGACCAGTTGGTGGCTAAATACGCCATCATCTCCACCACTGGCGACACATCACCTCGGACAGGTGGGTGTTGCAAATAGTCCAAAGGTGCTACTCCCTCCCCTTCGATACTACCCCTCCATCTTTGCCTCCACTGTACGATTGGCAGATGGAGGATCACCTTGCTCTGCTCTGCAAGGAAGTCAAGACTCTCTTGGCCAAATGGAGCTATAGAGAGGGTTCCCGGGCCAGAAATAGGCTGTGGTTGTTATTCCTGCTATTTTATGATCCCAAAGAAGGACGGAGGCCTTCATCCTATCCTCGACCTCAGAGCCCTCAACTACTTCTTCAAAAAGGAGAAGTTCAAGATGCTCACCCTAGCTCAGGTCCTGTCTGCCCTGGACCCGGGAGACTGGATGGTGTGCTGGGCTTGCAGGATGCCTGATTTCATAACCCCGTCCTGCCTGACCATCGTCGCTACCTGCGGTTTACGGTGGGCCACGAGCACTTTCAATTTGCGGTGCTCCCCTTTGGCCTCACCAGCGCCCCTCGGGTGTTCACAAAGGTGATGGCAGTGGTCGCAGCCCATCTGCGGAGATCAGGGGTTCCAGTCTTCCCCTATCTCGACGACTGTTTGTTGTAGGCGGGCTTGCCCCAAGCAGTCGTCTCCCACCTCCAGACTACGGCGAACCTCCTGCATTTGCTGGGGTTCACTATCAACGTGCTGAAGTCACACCTGACCCTCTCGGACACTCCCTTTAATTGGAGCGGTTCTGGACACTGTGCAGTTTCGGGATTATCCTCTCGAACGGCAAGTCCAGGATCTTCAGGCTATGATACCGATGTTTCAGCCTCTATCCAGGATTTCGGTGAGAATGACTATGAGGCTGTTGGGCCTCATTTCCTCCTGCATCCTGCAGGTGGACCATGCACGGTGGCACATGCGGGCTCTGCAGTGGGACCTGAAGTTCCAATGGGCAGAGCATCGGGGAAATCTCACCAACCTGGTTCAGATATCGGAGGGCACTGCAAAAGACCTGCAGTGGTGGCTAACAAACCGCAATTGGGTTGGAGGCAGACCCCTATCCCTTCCCTACACAGATCTCACAGTAGTGATGGATGCATCTCTTCTGGGATGGGGCGGCCATCTGGGAGAGGTGGAGATCAGAGGACTCTGGTCTCTGGCGTAAGCCAGGCTCCATATCAACCTGTTGGAGCTTCGGGCCACCTGACTGGCGCTGAAAGCCTTTTTACCATCCATAAAGGGAAGGCTAGTTCAGTTGTTCACGGACAACACTACTGCCATGTGGTACTGCAACAAACAAGGTGGAGTTGGGTTGTGGACTCTTTGTCAAGAGGCCCTGCACCTCTGGACTTGGCTGGAACAACAGGGCATTTTGCTGGTGGTTCACCATCTGGTCGGTTCTCTGAGCACCAGAGCGGACAAGCTCAGCCGAAGGTGCCTTGCGGGTTACCAGTGGCGTCTCCATCCGGAGGTGGCGCAAGGTCTTTTTCAGCGGTGGGGAGAGCCTTGGTTAGATCTGTTCGCCTGCGAAGAGAACACGCAATGTCAGCAGTTTTGCGCATTGGAGTTTCCAAGACAGCTCTTGCTCTGCAACGCTTTTCGTTGCGAGTGGAGCTCAGGCCTCCTATACGCCTTTCTGTCCATACCACTCCTGCCCAGAAAGCTCTAGAAGATCAGGAGCGACCGGGCACAAATTATGCTTGTGGCTCCGGATTTGGCACGGAGGGTTTGGTATCCCGAGCTTCTAGATATGCGCATCAATCCTCCGATCAGGCTGCCCCTTCGGGAGGATCTTCTGTCGTAGCAGTATGGGAGGATTCTCCACCCAAACCTGTTCACTCTCCTCCTCCTTGTGTGGAAATTGAGCAGTGACAGTTGACAGCTTATGACCTTCTTCCGAAGTCTGCGAGGTTCTTCTGGCAGCCAGGCATCCCTCTCCAAAATTGGTATATGCCTGCCGATGGAACAAATTTTGCAAATACAACTTCAAGTTGGTGGTAACCCATTCGCAAATGGGAAGGGGTCCCAAACGGACCCCTTCCCCTTTGGGAATGGTGGCAAAAATGTTTTTTAAGAACAGGCAGTGGTCCTACAGACCACTGCCTGCTCTTAAAAAATGATTAGAAAATGTATAATTTTTTCTTTTTTAAACGCAACCCATTTTCCTTTAAGGAAAATGGGCTGCATTTAAAAAAAAAAAGATTGCTTTATTGAAAAGCAATCGCGGACATTGTGGTCTGCAGGCCCCAGCAGGCCACCATCCCCGTGATTTTAGCAATTCCTAGGGGGTCTCGAATTGCGACCTACCTATTAATATTAATGAGGTAGGTCAATTTGTAACCCTCTACGAATCACTGTATGAAACTCTTGGAGTTTCATACATTTGTAATAGCAATTACCTAATTGCGATTCACAGAAAATTACAATTAGGTAATCGCTATTACAGATGTTGATACACGTGGCCCTTTATTTATTTCCACAAAGAAATCAGCAATACAGAGAGTGACACTTGCGCTGTAAGCATACAGCAATGCGAATCAATGATCAAAAGAAGAAAAAAAACACTCACCCCAACTATCCCGTCCCTCCCACCCAGTATTAATCCTTTGAACATGAACAGATGGGTTATCATACTCCTTAAAAGTCTATAGTTATTTGAGGTCGCCATGCATTGTCGGGGGAATGGCCGCAGTTAGCCGTAATAAACATAGGTATTTTGGACACGTGAGCTTCTTAAATTCAGAAGAGAGAAGCATTATGAACGGGCTCCAGAGTTTCCCATATGAGGCAGCCTGTGAAGTGAGGGAAAGAGTTATCTTTTCCATCCCTAGAATATGCCATAATCTATAAAGCCACCCTTGATAGGTTGGGATGCGTCCCGTACCCCAGTTCGCCAAAATATTTTGAAGGGAGGCTCCCAATGCAACCCTATCTGTCTCCCTCTACGGGATTTCAGGGGTAAGGTAAGCGGATTGGGCAGGTCTAAATGGATATAAGAAGGGAATCTGGGAAGTTGTGTGGTGAGGTATCTATCAATGTCATCAATCACCTTAGTCCAATAATCTTCCAACCAAGGGCAATCCCATAATAAATGTAGCCATGTGCCTGGAGCCCTGCAACTCCTCCAACAGTCTGGATTGCATTCCGGGTTCCGTCTGTGAAGACGCACTGTAGTTAAAAACCAATACGTAGTGATCTTTACCGCAGTTTCTATACTGGCTACGTCGCGTGCTGTGTGCCACGCTCTGTAGTACACTTCTCCCCACTTCTTTGGTGTCAAGGTCCTACGTAATTCAACTTCCCTTTTCTGGCCTGCAGTTTGCAGGGATGTAATCGAATGCTGTAAAACGTTATAGATCCGAAATTAACCATTTGTCGGAGGCTCTGGTCACTGGTAATTTCTCATAGGGGGTGAGGGCTCTCTGGGCCTCTGAGCGATATGGGGGATGCAGCACCCAGTGTCGCACCTACAGGTAGTGCATTCTCTCAGTTTCCAGGAGCGCGTAGTCACTGCACAGCTGGTCAAACTGTAATATCCCATCTTCAGTTAATAAGTGACCCACTGAGTGACATCTCGCTCGCTCCCACAGAGCAAAAGCTGCAGGATCCTCACCCGGATGAAAATCATGATTGTCCAAAATCAGTGTCAATGGGGGACGGATGCGATGTAAGGCTTCTACTCTGGCTCACCTGATCCCACACCCCCAGTATAGCTCTAGTAATAGGGGAGACATACAAGCTTTTCAGGCGTTGAGTTTTCTTTAAGAAAGGAATCTTCCATAGATGCCGACCTGCTATTGCCCTATCTTGAAATAACCAGTGCTTTTCAGATTCCTCTTTATTCCATTCCACTAAGTATCTTAACTGTGACTCTCTATAATATTGTAGTAGATCAGGGACACCTAGGCCACCCTTGGAAGAAGACTGGCAGGCTTGCTCCCTCCTCATGCGGGGCGGGAGTCAGCCCACACAAATCGATTAATTTCCTGCTGTAAGGCTTGTATCAGCCCTGAGGGGGTGACACTGGTAAGGTCTGAAATACATATATCTTTGGTAAGGCATCTTCATGGCTGCAAGCCTTCCAAGCCAAGATAATTTATAGTAACACCACCGAGCTAGGTCTCCCTTTATAAGCGAAGCAAAGATCCATAATTTAGAGCCGTGGACTTGTGTATTGGAGATGCTAATTGGATTCCCAAGTAAGGGCTGGAATCAGAGGTTCATTGAATCAGGTATTAGGATGCTAACCGTGTCACCGTTGTCAGAGACGCTGATAAACTAAGAGCCTGGGATTTACCAATATTAACACAGAACCCTGCAGCCCGACCAAAAGCCTCAAGCTCAGCTAAAAACGCTGGTAGAGAGACGTCAGTCGCATCTAGAGCCACTAAAACAACGTCTGTGTATAAGCTAACAGTATGCTCTTCCCCCCCAAAGGTAGCCCCAGTAATATCAGGATTGTCCCGTACTCGTTGGGCCATTGGCTCCATATGAACGGCAAACAGCAGTGGCGACAATGGGCACCGCTGTCACGTACCCCTACCCACATGGAACGGGTCCAAAATTTGCCCATTAACTCTGACCCTTGCTTGAGGGTGACTGTAGTTGCTCAAAACCCAAGCTGTAAACCGGCCCCCAAAACCAAAGTGGGAAAGCGTCTTCTCTAAACAGGGCCAGTAAACGCAATCAAAGGCCTTCTCAGCATCTATTGTTAGTAATATTATTTCTTTGATTGAGCAATTGGCCTTATCTATCAAATGGAGAATATGCTTGGTATTGTCGCTGCATTGTCAGTTAGGAATGAATCCCACTTCGTCTGGAGCAATTAGGGTAGGCATAATAGGCCCCAGCTGAGCCGCACGAATGCTGGTAAAAAGTTTAAGATCTACATTAAGAAGGGATATTGGGCAAAATGAGCTACAATGGCGTTTGTCCTTCCCCGGTTTGGGAATCACCATGATGGCTGCGTCCAGCATGGATGGGGGCAACGATACGGGTCCCGATATAGAGTTAAAGTCTTGTCAGGATTGGGGCGAGTACCTGGAAGAACGTCTTGTAAAAAGGGACAGAAAAACCATCAGGACATTGCGATTTTCAGGGTTTCTGGCGGGAGATGGCTGCTATTACTTCTTCCTTGTGTATTGGGCACTCCAAGGATTCTACCTGTCCCGGAGAGACTCATGCAGTATCTGCACCTTAGAGATATGAGGTGGAAGCCTCTGAATCAAGAGTTTGGCCAGTGTACAAATCTCACCTATCTCAGAGCCATCTGGACCTTGTAGCGGCTGCACACTCGCCCCCTGTCATTGCATGCGGAGTCTATTGGCCAAAAGATGGCCCTTTTATCTCCACCTATATAGAATGAATGCCGGAGACGAAGGGCTGCGTATTCAGCATTATCTATGTAATGGCCTGCCAGTTGGGTACAAGCGGCTTCAAATTGTCGCCAAACCCTTGGGGGCCCTGTGTGTTGGTAGATGCTTTCCAATTCTCTCACCTTTTGAGAAAGGTTGTCTCTCTTCTCGTTGCGAAATTTATTATCTGCTGCCGAGATAGCAATTAGTTCTCCTCTAATCATGGTCTTCAGGGCTTCTCACAATGTTGTGACGGTGATATCAGGGGTATCCTTAATTTCTACGAATTGGACTATAGCCTTGTTCACTTGAGTCACCAGCTCAGGTCTATGTAAGAGTTTTTCCCTAAGTCTCCATGCTCGTGTGTGTCGAATAGTCTGGGGGGAGTGCCATCATGAGGGAAACCGCAGAGTGATCGGATAGGGAACATGGCTCTATCTCGGAAGTCATGGAGAGGGCGAGAATATCTTTGGTCCCTAGATAATAATCCAGACGGGCGTAAGTTTTATGGGCATGGGAATAGAAGGTATAATCTTGTGTGTGTGAGTGTTCACGACAGACGTCCTGTAGCCCCAATTCCTGCATCCATTCCTTACCCTTTTTGTGTTAAGGCGCCAGTGTTATCATATCATTGTGTTGACCTATCTAACGCGTTATCAAAGACCAAGTTGAGCTCTCCCCCAAGCAAAACCAGTCAGTTAGAGGTGGACTGTAGGAAAGTAGGATCTGCTTCTTATGGTTACCCCCACTTTTTGCTTGATGTGACACTGTTTTTGACTAGTCTGACTGGGATCCGGCTAATCTGGACCCCAGTCTACCTGCTTTCTCCCTAAACTGTTGTGTTCAGTACCTATGTACATCCCAGATTGGATACTGGGGTACCCTTGTCAGTCCCTAGTATATGGTACCCATGTACCCAGGGCATAGGTACCCCAGAGGTCCCACATGGGCTGCAACATGTATTATGCCACCCATGAGGCACCATTCAAAATGTACCTACAGGCCTGCCATTGCAGCCTGTGTAAGTTGGTGCTTGCACCACTTACTAAAGATATAGGTTTACAATATCTAAGGGTCACTGCACTTAAAACCTATAAGTCACCCCTATAGCAAGCCTTTACAATCCGGAGGGCAGGGTGCTTGGTTCTAAGTGAGAGGGTGCCCCTGCATGAGCAGGATACCCCTGCAGCCTACAGAGTCCATTCTCCCGGGCTGTCAGTGAAGCAGCCTTATACTATATAGAGGGGGACCACGTAATTACGCGATGACCATCTTGAAACTGGCAGCAACAAATCCTATCGTGTTTGGTATCAAACATGTTGGAATCATACCCCCACACCGTAAACGGTGTGGGAGGTATGATTCCAAGCACTGGAAGAGCCCTCTGTTAGGCTCTCAGTGTTCCCGGTACCAGCCTTCTAGTCCTGGACAGCACAAAATGGTTGCTGCCGACCAGAGACACGTTTCTGCCCTCCTGCTGCTGAGCCAAGCTCGGACAGAGGAAGGTGGAACAATAGGCATCCTGTCGCAGGGAGGTGTGACCACCTCCCAGACAGGATTTAATGTATTAGGGCTGGGTGGGTGCTCTTACTAGTGCCTGAAAGTCTGCATGAGGGGCTTTGGTGTCCCTGTGCATAGTCCAGTTCAAACCAGTCCTGGGAGCTGTTGGTGCCCACTCTGGTGCAAAACTGGACAAAGGACACGGGAGTAAACTCCCCCCTGTCCAGACCCTTCCCTGGGAGGGTCCCCTGAATCATCCCAACCCTTTCCCTATGGTTCTTAAGGGCTTACTTGAGTGTAGGTCCCTAGATTCGTCGTGGGATAAGATTCACAACAGATACCACTGCACTTTTACCGTCTGGGCACTCTAGACTTCGCTGGACATCAATTGGGCCTGACTTCGTCTCCCTTCCAGTCTGTTGCATCGCCTGTGCCTGTGCATCATACAGGAACCTTCCAAGGCCTGTGAAGCATCGAGGACAACCGAAGTAATCTTGTAGGAAAGTAGGATCTGCTTCTGATGCTTACCCCCACTTTTTGTTTGATGTGATGCTGTTTTTGACTAGTCTGACTGGGATCCTGCAAATCAGGACCCCAGTTTATCTGCTTTCTCCCTGAACTGTTACGACATGTACTTAGTTACACTCCAGATTGGATATTGGGGTACCCTTATAAGTCCCTAGTATATGGTACCCATGTACCCAGGGCATAGGTACCCCAGAGGTCTCCCATGGGCTGCAGCATGTATTATGCCACCCATGAGAGACCATGCAAAATGGAACTACAGGCCTGCCATTGCAGCCTGTGTAAATAGGTGCATGCACCACTTACTTAAGATATAGGTTTACTATATCTAAGGGTCACTGCACTTAAAACCAATAAGTCACCCAATAGCAGTCCGTTACAACCCTGAAGGCAGGGTGCTTGGTTCTAATTGAGAGGGTGCCTCTGCAAGAGTAGGACACCCCTACAGCCTACGGAGTCCATTCTCCCGGGTTGTCAGTGAAGCAGCCATGTACTAAGGTAGAGGTGCATTATGTGACCGCGTGATGCCCATCTCGAAAATGACTGCAAGTAACCCTATCGCGTTTGGTGTCAAACATCTTGGAATCATACCCCCTCACCAGTAACCGGTGAGGGAGGTATGATTCCACCCCTCAGAAGCGTCCTTCGTGGGGCTCCTGGTGGTCCCGGTATCAGCTTTCTAGTTCTGGACTGTGGAAGCAGACAATGATGCAGAGGAACAAATAAACCTATATTTCTGCATCATTGTCTGCTTCCACAGTTGATTTCTTGCCCAGATGCGGTAGGAGTATCAGGGCAAACCCCTATTTTTTCTAAGTTCTAGTCCTGGACAGCACAAAATGGTTGCTGCTGACCAGAGTCACTTTTCTGCCCTCCTGCAGCTGAGCCAAGTTTGAGCAGGGGAAGGCAGGACAATAGGCACCCTGTCACAGGGAGGTGTGACCACCTCCCAGACAGGATTTAGTGTATTAGGGCTGGGTGGGTGTGCTTGCCAGTGCCTGAAAGTCTGCATGAGGGGCACATTTGGTGTCCCTGTGCATAGTCCAGTTCAAACCAGTCCTGAGAGCCGTTGACTCCCGCTCTGGCACGAAACTGGACAAAGGACATGGGAATAACCTCTCCCCTGTCCAGACCCTCCCCTGGGAGGGTCCCCTGAATCTTTCCAACCCTTTCCTTAGGGTACATAAGGGCTTACCTGGTTGTAAGACTTTAGATTCATCGTGGACAAGATTCAGAATTGAAACCACTGCACTTAGACCGTCTGGGCACTCTGGACTTCGCTGGATTTCGTTTGGGCCTGACTTCGTCTCCCTTTCAGTCTGCTGCATTGTCTGTGTCTGTGCACCATACCGGATCCGTGCAGGACCTGTGGAGCATCAAAGACAACTGAAGATAATCTCCCTTGGAGTGAAGGAGTCACTCCCCTGCATTCGCAGGCACCTCAACACTGCTGACTGGTCTGCTGATCCAGAGCTCCTACGGACTCCGAAGGATCCAGCAACACAGGAGGTGGGTTTCTATGTCCCTCGAGGCCCGAGCTGCCCTCTTACCGAGTCTGAGGCCAGTATCCCTCGTGGGGGCTGCAATACCCGAACCCCTGTGCACCGCGTTCATTAGCAAGTGCATGTGCTTGTTGGCATTTCTTTTACAAGTGCATTGGGCTCTGAGTAGCCCGAACCTCTGACACCATTTCCTACCAAGATCTTTGACCTCCTCGCACCAAGTGCTCCGTGGCCTGTTGTTTGGTGAAATTGCTCGAGGTCCTCTTGCGACTCCTGTGCCTTAGGCCTGTGGGTCCATTTGAGGGTCAACTTTGCTTTTATTGGGCTCCCCTGGTTGCTCCTGTATTGCCCTGACTCCCCTGTATTTGGTGAGTCTCTTGGACCTTGCTGGTCCGAACCGTACTCTTCTTTGACTTCCTGCGTGGGTTGCTTTGCCAAGGCTCCCGCCGGACACCGACCCCTCAGCACTCGACATCCTTCGTGCGACAGCTCACATCCAGCTCCTGGTTGTCCTCAACATCACCTGGTCCCCGCAGCTAGCACCGTCAACTATCCTGAAACACCCGACATCGGTGGGCATTCGTCTACCAAGCCCCTGGTCACTCCTAAGTGACCCAGACTCTGTCCCCTCTGCTTTCAGGTACTCCTCGACAAGAATCCACGTTTGGATTCCAGCGGACACTTTTATCCCTTCCAGCAGCGGCACTTTTTCGAAGTCCTCCATTGGGTTCGACGGCCATTTCCGACACCACTTCATCCCTATGCATCCGGCTTCCCTGGGATAGGTAACTTGGGTACTTTGGTATCCACGGGTGGGGTGGCTTTCCAGCCTTTTGTCTTCCACGGGGTTTCTTCGAAGTCCACTGGGAAGGGTCCCTAATCTTTAAAGTTCCAATTGCGACTTGCACATAGTCTTGTATGGAGCACGCGGTCGTGTTCCCACACTGCACACGCACTCCATGGGGTCCCTATCTACTCACCTTGGGTGGTTCCTTGGGGTCCCAGCAATTCTACGTCCTCTCGACATCGTCCTGACTCGAGTCATGGTTCTAATACCACTTTCTTAATATATGGTTTGGTCCCTCCCTGGGGCTCACTGTGTATAAGTGTTATTTACTGTCATTTCTGTGCTTAAGTATTCTGTGCTTTGTTATTATCTCCGTGTAGGAGATACTGTGTCGTACTAGATAGTGTTATATTGATAAATACATATTTGTATAACTACTGTGTGGTTCTCCTTTCATTTAACCAATAGCATAAGATTGCATTCTGGTAAAACAAGCTGCTTTACATTCCTTCAAGACAGCCTGAAGGCTGTTATCCTCACTAAAACTTGGATAGCTTTCTAAGGTTATCTTAGACCTCTTAAATCACCACAAGGGTTGTTTGGACTGGTGCAAGGTGCCCACTTTAACTAGTGGACATCATATACCAGGCCAACTTCTCACAAATCTCCCTTGGAGTGAAGGAGTCACTCCCCTGCATTCAAAGGCACCGCAACACTGCTGACCGGTCTGCTGATCCCGAGCTCCTATGGACTCCGAAGGGTTCAACAACACAGGAGGTGGATTTCTACGTCCCTTGAGGCACGAACTGTCCTCTCACCGAGGCCAGTATCCATCTGACACCACTTCACACCTATGCACCCGGCTTCCCTGGTGTAGGTAACGTGAGTACTAGGGTATCCACAGGGGGTGGCTCTCCAACCTTCTGTCTTCCACTGGGTTTCTTCAGGGTCCACTGGGCAGGATCCTTAATCTTTAAAAATCCAACTGCGACTTAAACGTAGAGTTGTACGGAGCCCGCGGTCGTGTTCTCACACTGCACGCGTCCTCCGTGGGTCCCTGTCTACTTACCTTGGGTGGGTCTTTGGGTCCCCAGCGATTCTACAGCCTCTCGACATTGTCCTAACTCAAGCTGTGGTTCTTTTACCACTTTCTTAGTATGTGGTTTGGTCCCCCCCCTGGGGCCCACTGTGTATTAGTGCTATTTACTGGGATTTCTTTGCTATAGTATTGTGTGCTTTGTGTCTATCTCCGTGTAGGAGATACTGTAACGTACTAGAGAGTATTATATAATAAATACATAGTTTTATAAATACCTTGTGTGGTTCCCTTTCATTTAATCTATACTATAAGATTGCATTCTGGTAAAACAAGCTGCTTTACACTCCTTCAAGACTAAGCCTGAAGGCTGCTCTCCACAGCTAACACTTAGAGAGCTTTCTGTGGTTGTCTAAGACCTCTTAAATCATCATAAGGGTTGTCTGGACTGGTGCAAGGTGCCCACTTTAATTATTGGACATCATATACCAGGCCAGATTCTCACATGGACAGTACCTCCGTAATAGCCTTGCGAATAAAGACTTCTTGGACTTTATTAGGGGCATATACGGACCTGATAGTGAGAGATTGGTCTCGAACAGTGACCGTATACACAAATAGTCTGCCCTTTATTTCAGCTACCCGAGTCCCCACTTTGCACCGGAAGGCTCCAGACACTAGAATTGCAACCCCTGCTGTTTTAGAGTAAGCGGAAGAGAAATACTGGTATGGAAAAGCGCGGGACCGAAGTCTATGACAATCTCTGGAAAGTAAGTGTGTCTCCGAAAGGAGGCAAATATCTACCCCGGATTGTTCCAGGTATGACAAGATAGGTCGTTGCTTGACAGGGCTATTAAGGCCCTTTACATTTAGAGTAAGGATCCGTAACTTGTCAGGTCTAATCTTATGGGTTGCTTTACTAAGATGTCTTAGGGCCACAAATTGTCCTTGAACACAATTTCAGACACTATCTCTGGATCAGCAGACCTCCTGGAAGATGACACTGTGCTGCAGTACTATGTCACATATACTTCAGCTAAATCTTGGCCCAGAGTGAGTAGGAATCATTGGCAGGATTAGATTTCTGCATGTTAACCATAATGAACACACATTATCATCATGGGCCAGAAATACGACCTGCCAAATAGCGACTCGCAAATTGCGTCGCTTTTGCGACTCGCAATTTACGACTGGCTATTTGGCATGTACAACAGTGTCTTGGACACTGTTTGCGATTCCCAATGGGGTCGCAAAATGCGAGGCTCATGAATATTAATGAGCCACTCGCATTTTGCGACTCCATTTGGAATGGCTGGCCCTCCCAGGGATGGTGGCCTGCTGGGCTCAGCAGACCACCATGTCTGGGACTGCTTTTAAATAAAGCAGCTTTTTTTTTTAAATGCAGCCTGTTTTCCTTAAAGGAAAACGAGATGCATTTTTTTTAAAAAATGAAACGTTTTCGTTTAATTTTTTAAGGGCAGGCAGTGGTCCCTGGGACCACTGCCTGCCCTTAAAAAAGAATTTTGCATGCATTAGCAAAGGGGAAGGGGTCCCCTGGGGACCCCTTCCCATTTGCGAATGCATTACCACCTACTTGAAGTAGGTGGTAATTTGTGAGTGTTTTGCGACCGCAATTGCGGTCGCAAAACATTCGTACATGGCTATGGAGTCGCTATTTGGAACGCCCCTTCCAAATACCGAGTCGCAAAACAGTATTTTGCGAGTCGCAATTTATTTGCGAGACACAAAATACTGTTTGTGCATGGGCCCATGGTTTTTAGCGTGCGCAAACGGGTCTAAGAACTGTTTGCGCACGCTAAAAACCGTCATACATCTGGCCCCATATTTGCAACTTGTTGATAGGTTGGTGTAAATGTAATGGTCATGCAATACAGGACAACAACTTTGTGTAGCTCATTTAACGTCCCGTCACTACCAGCCAAGAGGTTGGGGCGGACTGATATGTGCTGGGAGGTCTGTGGGACCATACACATACTTGCATTCTACTACTGCTGCACCTTACATGTTACCTCCACTAGAAATGCATTGCTACATGATCATTCCTTGGCAGATTGAACATTATCTCCATATGAAGCCCATATTAGTCCACATCACACTCTGCATGCAGTTGATTGTGCATGGCACATGGGTAAGATATAGTGTGACTCCAACATCATTATGGATAGTGTCTACAGTCAATGTACAGAGCATCATTATCCATCACATCTCTCACCTAAATATTGGGAATACATCCTAACAAATGTGTCTGTGCTTTCACTCTGGAACTCATAGGCTCATAGTGGAACATACTAAGGTTGAGACATCAGTATCTTTCAGACATCATGCAAAACTTACCTGCTCCTCTGGGGAGCCATAGAGCTGGCCATACAGGGGAAGGACCTCTCCAACCAGTGTCTCCAGCTCTTCTGGTGTGAAGGCAGGGGCCCTCTCACTTGCTTGGCCTGGCATGGTTGTTCCCAGAGGTGGCACACAACAGCTGACAGTGAGGAGGTGTTAATGGCAGCAGTATCAGTAGGCAAGTGAGAGTTTTTTCAAACCGCGACGCTCATGTACGTCACTTACCTGGTCGTGAGCGTAGATGCACACAGTCATTGGCCCACCATGGTCACATTCCCCAACGTTATCCTATGGCATGGACTGCCATGCAAGTAATCACCAAACACGTGGTCAACGACAGCCGGCGGAGGAATCCTCTATTTGTCCTATTCGCGAGATCAGGTATCTGCCATGTTAGCAGTCGTGTTTACAGTGTTCCAAACGGCATGTTCACGTTTGTTGAGACTATAGTTGGTGCTCCAAAGTGCACCACCACCCCATAAGAGTGCTGAGACCTTGACAATTGAAAAGCTCCATTCCCATGTCATGCCCTGAACAACATTTCATCTTTGTAGTACATTGCAGTGCACATATGTACAATGTGCGCTGCGCTATGTGCAACGCGTTAGCCAATTATACATGTCATGGGCTCCTCACTATAGGGCTGTTTCTCTACTTTGATTTGATGATGTGCACCCTCATATTACAGCCCTGTGTATGCCTGCTTGTGGGTGACTGGTGGACGAGTCAGACTGTAAAGTCAGGAAGTCACATGCGTAGTGCTTTTTGATGTATAAAGGTACAAACACATGACTTTGGCCTTACAGGTCACATATATGTAAGTTTACTACCAGGGACCAATATTCCTGTTACATTTACTTATCACATAGGTAGTCTGGAAGAGGGAGGAGACGCCAGCCTCCACTATTCCACCCATTCCCGGACCTACACACCATGCAAGAACTTCACATAATACTGAAGTTCAGATTGCATCGTCAAACAATCCTGGATCTGAGGAGTCACCAGTTGGAGCCTGATCTTCTACCCCACCTCAATAACCCTAACTCACTACCAGCACTAGTAAAACTCATGTCAGTTTTGCATTTTCTGGCCACAAGCTCATTTCAATTCACTGTTGTTATTTAGGGTGGAATGTCACAACCGATGCTCAATTGTGTCCTCACAGAGGTGCTTACAGCAATGTTGAAACATGTGGGCAGCTACATCCTGTTCCCCTGACATCAGGATTTAGCCACTGTGAAGGCGATTTTTAGGGTTTTAGTTACAACCCACATGTTATTGGATAGATTGATGGCACCCATATTGCTTTAGTACCACCACACAACAGGGAGCAAGTCTACCGGAACAGGAAGCACTTCCATTCTATCAACGTACAAGTTGTCTGTTTAGCGGATTTGTACATCTCCAATATCTGTGCCCGGTTCCCAGAATCTGCACATGATGGCTTCGTACTGCGGAACAGCACCATACCACAGCTGATGTCACAACTCCTTCCGGAGAGGGCTTGGCTTGTAGGTAAGTGTGATGTATTTAAGCTCTGTTTTGGTAATAGTAAGGTATTATTATCTGGTTCTGTTATTACATGCTGTCCTTCTAGCTATCTCTCATCTAGGAGACTCAGCATTTCCCAACTGGCTATGGTTGTTGGCCCCGCTGAGGAATCCTACAATGCCAGGGGAAGTCCACTTCAATGAGGCCCATGGAAGAACACGGCAGCCAGTGGTGCGGGCTTTTGGGCTCCTGCAAGCCAGAATAATATACCAGGACAAGAATGGGAGAGCCCTCATCTATTCACCCGGGAAGGTGTCAGATCACTGTGGCCTGCTGCATGCTCCACAACATTGCTTTTCTACGGGACATCCCTTACATCTCAGAGAATGCAGGCCATGAAGACCCACCAGGTGGGAACCCTGAAATGCCAAATGAAGATGATGATAGTAGTGAAGACGAAGGAGCAGATCTGCGTCAGGATCTCATCCAGACCTGCTACTCCTGAGTGTAAGTATGGTGTGAGATCTGATGAAAGAACAATCTAGGCAATCTTGTAGTGATGTTCTGAGGTAGGGTTTGAAGCTAGTAACTCAGACAATATAGGTCTAGAAACATCTTGGGAAAGGTGTATGTTTTGGTAGTGTATCTTTGTGCAGATGTTAATGTTGTTTAGGACTGTGTTCTCTAGTAGTTGACAATGTTTCGTATGTCATATGTATGTTTGCACAGCTAATCTCTGTGTTGTTCTGTTTCAGGGATCTTCACCATGTCATCTTTATTTGGACATTTCAGAGTTGTGACATCAATAGGTATCTGTTGCTGTTCAGATGTATGAAGTGGACATGGATTGTTCCTGGTTATGTGTGTCACAGAGTTCTGGTGTAGAAAGCCGGTAAAAGACAGCTTGCACAGCGATAGGATGAAAGGTACCTAGCTTTTATTGGACTATTTTCTTGTTGTGTGTTGGTCCTAATGCAATATGTGTGCTATCATGTGATCCTACAAATTGTTGTGTTGTGTCCAAATCATGCTATCTTGCCTTCACATTGTCTCATTCCTCATTGTCTACGAACTGGTTGTAGGTGTTGCTGTGTTTCCTCATTGCTGGATCAAAGTGCTTGTAGCACGTCACTGAAATGTGTTTGTGACATACCACCAGATGCATGCAACACTGGATTGGAAAGACCCTGTGCTCAGAGACTGTGGTACTGACGTGTCTGTGTACAAATTTATTGGATGTAGTATTCCTTTTGTGAGGTCATCAACATGACTGAAGCTGATGATGTAGACCTTATTTGTTGTTGGCTCTTGCGTGGGATGTTGTCAGATGTGTCCCCTCCTGCCATGTTGTATAAGTCTGCAGGAGATGATGTGATCATTGACCTTGTATCACTGAGTCATGCTTTTTTTCATGTGTCTGACATCAGGTCATCCTATGATTTGCCCAATGTAATAAAGAAGTATTAAGCCCAGACACTCGTATGTATGCCTTGTTGTGACATGGGAGTATTCCAGATTTGTACGTTTTTTAACAGACAACATATCCATGCTTCCAGTAGTCCCTAATTTGGACACAGCAAGGTTCACATGATTGTATTTTCACATTGTCATGTGACAATAATAAGACAATGCTTAGGTGACATGTTTTTTATTGAGTGAACAGACCAAAGTAATCAACTGAAATGTAATGAGTGGGGTGAAAAAACAAAGTGATAGATTCACTCAGGGTGGATGAAAGCATTGAAGTAGAGTCCATTAGCTCTGGAGTCAAAAGTCCAACATACTCCTCACATAAGTTAGGGAAAGTGGGCAGTTACAGTCAACAAAGTGAATGTGTAGCACACACAGGAAGACATTAGGGACAAGGTAGCTTTCTGGCAGTGGTGCTTGTCTTGGCAACCTTTCCTCCTGAAGTCTTACATGGACGTCCCCTCTTTTTGACAGAGGGGGGATATGAAGCTGCTGAGCCAGGGGCACTTGCAGGCATTTCTTCCTCTATCAGGCCCACCATTCTTGTGGCTGCAGCAGATGTTGATGCTCTGGATGTACTAGGCCCCTAGGAAGGGGGAGATGGAGGTAGAAAAGCCCTGCAGAGGGTGTTGTTGATGTCCCGCAGAACCCGTACCAGAGAGGCCTTCTCGGTATGGAGGCCGGCCACCTCGGTGTGGACCCCATCCACCTTGGTACATAGGCTCGCAACCTCAGTGTAGATGCCGCCCACCTCGACCTGTATCCCGACAACCTCCTGGTATGTGGCTTCCTGCAGCTCCTTCCATTCCCGCACCTCTGTGGCGACCTGGCCCAAAACACTGTGGGAGTCCTGGTACGGTCCCAGAATTTGTGTGCTGGCAGCCTGGGTGTCCGTACCGTCATTGGGCTCCCTCTAAGGGGCCCACATTTACGCTCCCACGATGGCTAGCCCCACTGCCCTGTGCCCTAGGCACAGACTGCACCCTCCCACTGAGTCCTGGCTCCTCACTGACTGGGGTGGTGGTGATCGCATCTGAGAGGCCAGTACTGGGGGGCACAGGATGGTTCTGACAGTGCTAGGTGCAATGGTTGTGGGGCCAGTAGTTAGCTGTGTTGGTTCCGCTGTGGTGGGAGGTGTGGGCACAGTGAGCTTAACTTTTCTTTTATAAACAGATTTTATTGATTTCACATCCATATCTAATTCCACATTACATTTCAAGTACATATCAATCACTTCTTATTTTCCATTGCAACACTATGTGGTTTCAAGGTTGCATTAGCTATACATATCCAACAAACTAACCAAATTCCCATTAACTCCGCCTGCCCTCACCCCTCCTTGCAGATCCATACCATAGGCCCATATTGAGCTAAATATTTGTACGCAGTTTAAGTTTGATGCTTGTCCCTTCTTGCTAGCTCCCCTTCTATTCTTCAATTTCCTAGTCGAGTTCTACTTTATATAGAAACGTTTAACCTCTATGTCCCTCCACATCTTGTCCTATCGGGCTTCCCCTAGGTGACGGTCCCATGGGGCTTGATTCGCCTGAGTCAGGTTCTGGATTCTTTATGCTTTCCACTAGAGCCTCCCATGCCCTTGCTCTCTCAATGGAGCTAATGCCCCGTTGTGCGTTTCTGAGGAGAACCCTCCCCTCGCAGCTTGCCCATTTTTCTAACTCTTTTTTCCATGTTAAAAATCGGGGACCCTCTTGTGCCTTCCAGTGCCTTGTTATTTCTCTTTTGACTAAGGCCAGGTCCTGAAACCTACTGGTGACCCATGTTTTGGAGGTATGGAGGAACAAGCCCAGAAGGCAGTGCGCGGGGTCCTCCGGAACATGACGTTCAGTGATCTCCCCAAGTGTAGCAGTGATTCCCCCCAAATATTCCCTCAGTGCTGGGCATGACCAGAGCATATGAAGGATTTCTGCTCCCATTTCTCCGCATCTTGGGCATTTCATGTCCTCCTATTAAAATATTTATTGATTCGTCCCGGGTAAGATATGCCATGTGTAGTATGAAATAGTTAATTAGGTGGAAGTGGGTGTTCCTCAATACTCTAGGGATCCCAGTCAGAATGGTATCCCAATCTTTGTCCTCCAAGGGGATATTTAGGTCGTCTGCCCATCTGTCTCAGAGAGTGGTCAATGTTTGAAGGGTGTGCCTGCCTAGTGCTCTGTAAAGACATGTGACCGCTTTAATCCTGCCCCCTCCCATACGTATATATATATATGCAGGTTTCATGGTGTGGGGGTTCCAACAGGCCCGCCCCCAGTACTCCCAGACCATCGCCACCATCCCCCCAAGTAGTAAGACTTGCCCTTAGGAAAGGTCAAAGCTCTCTCTGAATTCTTCAAATTGGAGCAACACCCCGTCCCGAAATAAATCTCCAAGTCGTGATGCCCCCACCTGTTCCCACTCTCCTAGGCCCTCCCAGTGCCCCTGTGTGGTGATAGTAACAGCAATGCTATGGGGAGGCCGGGGGAATAAGGGACTCGCGTCCGCGTCTTTTGGAGACATCGCCTCCATCAGCGTCGTACCACTTGGAGCTCCCCAGCTTCTCCCCTCGGTGCCCTGCCTATTCACACCAGCATTCTTAGCAATGTGTTTAGGTCTGGTATGAACGGCCCGCTTCTCTTTCCAGCAATTGCTGATCTGTAATCCATCGGGCAAACCATTGTAGTTGGCCAGTCAGTTAGTATCTTTCAAAGTCAGGGACTTGAAGTCCCCCCTCCGCTGTCGGTAGCTGTGTAATGTTTTCATGGCCACCCTTTTGTGCCCCATGACCCAAAGGAAGCTTGTCACTAAAGAATGTAACTCAGCATGCCATCTAGGGGGTATCCATATTGGGAGTGTAGTGAAGAAGTACAATAAGAGTGGCAATGTCACCATTTTTAAGAGGGCCACCCTCCCCGCTAATGATAATGGGAGGCCCCTCCAAAATTCCATATTGGTTTTCAAAGACCTTATAGCCGTCCACATGTTTACCTCAAGCGTGTCAGGGTGGATATCATATATCTTCACATCTAAGTACTCTAAACACCTGGGTTCCCATTGCAGGATTCCTACTAGAGTTGGGGGGGTCCCTGTCTTTTGTTAGTGGGAATAATCTTGACTTTTGCCAATTGATATGTAGTCCCGACATTTCCCCAAATTCCGTCATTAAGTCCCTGGCTCCCACCAAATAATCGCCTGTGCTTCCTAGGAACATCAGGAGGTCATCTGCATATAATGCTATATGATGAACACCAGTCCCCAGGTGTATCCCTCGGTACTTTGTGCTTGTACTGGCCAGACAGGCCAGTGGCTCCATGGCCAAAGCAAATAGCAGTAGGGATAGGGGGCACTCCTGTCTCGTATCCCGCTCTACTTGGCACTGTTCCGATATGGTCTTACTTGTTCTAATTCGGGCCAGTGGGGCCGTGTAGAGCAACTTGACCCACCTCAAGAAGCCTTGTCCTAGCATTCGACATATGACACTGTGGAGGGATGGGCGGAAACAGAATCTAGGACGCTTGATGTGTGGCTCAATTTTGGCATCGTTTTATTGAAATGGTATAAAGTAAAGTTTCAGAACAGAAAAGGTAAGGATTTCCTTGAGGTTCCAAACAGTCACTCTTCTCTTTTCCTTTTTCCTCTCCAGGTATCTTCAGTCAGGTTGTCAGGATGACGTCCCCCAGAGTCTCTCAAAAGAGAAGAAAGCAGCAGTAAGTATAGGGTCCTTGTATTTGGGCTTTGAGATACCGTCACCACACCAAAGTGCATGGAGTTATAGGTGAGAAAAAAAAGGGTGTAGGAAAGTGCTCGCCAAGAGACTATGTATTTAACTTCTCCCTCTTTTTATCTGGTTCTACCTATCCCTTAGTTTCAGGGAATAGGCCGTGTACCCCATGAAAATCAGAAAGAAATGAAAGCAGAATATAACTTAACATGCGGGGCTTCCTAGGATGATCAATATTCCCCCAAAGTCTGTCCCAGCCTCCCTCTTCAAAGGTTAGGGATACTCTGGGCGTGACATACATGGCTCAGTAGTGCACACTTTCAGGGCGTTGTCCCCTCGTGACCCCTCTCCACCCTTGTTTCGGACCCTTGAATCTCCTCCCCACTGCCCGAGTCACCTACCGCAACTGCTGCAACTCTCCTGAGTGGCGGCGGCTTGAAGGCAATCCCCGGGGACATCCACCAATCTTCACACCAGTCGTCGACTTCACCGGTTTCCTCTTCCTCTCTCTTCGTGTCAGCTGGGTTCTCTCCGTCCGTCGGCTTGGCATATTTGTCTCCATCGCAGCCGGGCCCCACCAACTCTCAGTGTCTTCCGGGTTTCCTCTCTCGGCTTCCTGGGATTCCCTCTTCTTACGTCCTAACAGTCCCTCCTCTTCCGCCTTCGTAGTCATCGTCCATTCGTCATCCTGCCTTGGGGAACGCCCTTCTTCCTGTGAGGAGGAGGCGGGTAGTAAGGTTAACTTCTTCCTCCCCCTTGGGTCCCCGCCGCGGACGTTGGAGAGTGGACAACTACGGGACAGATAAGGTAAGTCTCCTGCCCCGGTCCGGTCGTCCCCCTCACATACCCCTTCCCTAACTTTCTTGCCAGCAAGAAATGAATCAAGGGGGTATCAGGAAAGATAGTCCGCATTTGTTTGGTCTTTTCCTTTTCTGTGGAGGGTGGTGAATCGAAGGGGTTGTAAAGCAAGAAACCATCTCATGATTCTATCATTGTGTCCCTTGGGACATGATCGGTAAACAGGACAAACTCTCTTCCTTCCAAGTAATACCTAAGGGATTCAATGGCCCATTTTATGGCTAATGCTTCCTTCTCGATTACCGCATGTGAGAAGCTGGCCTGGTATATGCTGTCCACTAATTAAAGTGGGCACCTTGCACCAGTCTAAACAACCCTTATGATGATTTAAGAGGTCAAAGATAACCTTTAGAAAGCCCTCCTAGTGGTAGCTGTGGAGAGCAGCCTTCAGGCTTAGTCTTGAAGGAATGTTAAGCAGCTTGTTTTACCAGAATGCAACCTTATAGTATTGATTAAATGAAAGGAAAACCACACAGTAGTTATAAGAATATGTATTTATTAATATAACACTCTCTAGTACAACATAGTATCTCCTACACGGAGATAACTACACAATACACAATACTATAGCACAGAATCAACAGTAAGTAGCAATAATACACAGTGGGCCCCGGGGGGAGGCAAACCATATACTAAAATAATGGTATAAGAACCACGACTCGAGTCAAGACAGGGTCTAGAATACGTAGAATCGCTGGGACCACGAGGAACCACCCAAGGTGAGTAAGTAGGGACCCCACGGAGGACGGGTGCAGTGTGAGAACACGACCCCGTGCTCCGTACAACCCTATGGGAAAGTCGCGGTTGAAGTTTTAGTGTTTAAGGACCCTTCCCAGTGGATTACGAAAATACCCTCTGGAACCTAGAAGGTTGGAGAGCCACCCCGCACGTGGATAATGTAGTACCAGAGTTACCTATCCCAGGGAAGCCGGGTGCATAGGGATGAAGTGGTGTCGGAAACCGTCGTCGTTCTCAATGGGAGACTTCAAAGAAATGTCACTACTGGAAAGAAGAAGAATGTCCGGTGGAACCCAACGGTGGATTCTTGATAGAAGGAACCTGAAAGCAGAAGGGACAGAGTCTGAGTCACTCAGGAGTGACCAGGGGCTCGATAGACGAATGCCCATCGATGTCGGGTTCTTTAGGTGTTCTGATGGAGACTTTGACTCTACAACTGCAGGGACCAGGACACGTCAAAGACAACCAGGAGCCAGATACGAGCTGTCCCACGAAGGATGTCAAGTGCTGAGGGGTCGGTATCCGGCGGGAGCACCAACAAGCCTTGGCAGCGGCAACCCACGAAGAAAGTCAAGAAGAGTTACGGTCTGACCCAGTAAGGACCAGGGGACTCACCACAGCAAGAGGAGTCGGGGCAGGCCTGGGTCAACCAGGGGAGCCCAAGTAAAGCAGTGTTGACCCTCAAGAGGACCCACAGGCCGAAGGCACAGGAGTCGCGAGGGGTCCTCAGGCAAGTTCACAAAGTCACAGTTTGCAGGGCACTCAGTGTGAGGAGGCTGGAATCCTTTGTACAAAATGTGCGCAGAGGTGGGGGCTATCGATAGCCCAATGCACTTAGTTGGGGAACACCAACAAGCATATGCACTTGCAAAAGTACATGGTGCACAGGGGTACAGGTTATGCGGTCCCCACAAGGGATACTGGCCTCAAACTTGGTGAGGGCAGCTCTACCTCAAGGAACTTAGGAATCCACCTCCTGTGTTGCTGGAGCCTTCGGAGTCCGCAGGAGCTCAGGATCAGCAGACCTGTCAGTTGTGTTATGGTGCCTGCAAATGCAGGGGAGTGACTCCTTCACCCCAAGGGAGATACTTCAGTTGTCCTTGATGCCCCACAGGTCCTGCATGGAGCCTGCATGGTGCACAGGCACACTCCATGCTTTGGACGGAGAGGGAGACGAAGTCGGGCCCAGTCGAAGTCCAGCAAAGTCCAGAGTGTCCAGACGGTTGAAGGTCAGTGGTTTCTTGTTCAGAATCTTGTCCACGTCGAATCTAGGGTCCTACAGCCAGGTAAGCCCTTAAGTACCCATGGGATAGGGTAGGACAGATTCAGGGGACCCTCCCAGGGGAGGGTTTGGACAGTGGGGAGGATACTCCCATGTCCTTTGTCCAGTTTCGTGCCAGAGCAGGAGCCAATGACTCCCAGAATTGGTTTGAGCTGGACTATGCACAGGGATACCACGTTTGCCCCTGGTGCAGACTTTCAGGCACTTTGGAAGTGCACCCACCCACCCCCAATACACTAAATCTTGTCTGGGAGGTGGTCACACCTCCCTGTGACAGGATGCCTATTGTTCTGCCTTCCCCTGCTCAAGCTTGGCTCAGCAGCAGGAGGGCAGAAATGTGTCTCTGGTTGGCAGCAACCATTTTGTGCTGTCCGGGTCGAGAAGGCTGGTACCGGGAAGACCAGGGACCCCAAGAAGCTCGCTTCAGAAGGGTGAAATCATACCTCCCACACTGGTTACCGGTGTGGAGGTATGAATCCAAGGTGTTTGATACCAAACACGACATGTTTTGTTTCAGCCGTTTTCGAGATAGCATTTACAGCGAGGTTATAATGCACCTCTACCTATATGTCTGGCTGCGTCACAGACAACCCGGGAGAATGGTCTCCGAAGGCTGCAGAGGGGCTCTGCTCATGCAGGTGCACCCTCTCACGTAAAACCCAACACCCTGCCTTCAGGATTGTTAAGGCCTGCTATAGGGGTGACTGATAGGTTTTAAGTGCAGTGACCTATAGATATAGTAAATCTATATCCAAAGTAAGTGGTGCATGCACCATCTTACACAGGCAGCAATGGCAGGCCTGTAGTTCCCTTTGCATGGCCTCTCACGGGTGGCATAATACATGCTTCAGCCCATGGGAGGCCTCTGAGGTACCTATGCCCTGGGTACATGTGTACCATATACTAGGGACTGACAAGGGTACCCCAGTATCCAATCTGGAGTGTACCTAGTACATATCATAACAGTTTAAAGGAGAAAGCAGGCTGGGGTCCTGATTAGCAGGATCCCAGCCAGACTAGTCAAAAACAGTGGTGCATTCAGCAAAAAGTGGGGGTAACCATAAGAAGCAGATCCTACTTTCCTACACCGCGTATCGCTATTCGCAAGGGAACAGTTTCTGGCTGATATACAAGATGGGTCTTTCCTATCCTTGGGTATCTATCTGTGAGAGGACAGCACCTAACCCATGTTCCGAGGCGTCTGTCTGTAAAATGAAGGGCTTGGTGTAATCAGGACTCAGGAGGACGAGTTTTCAGGTTATGGCCTGTTTCAACCAATGGAAGGCTTGAAGAGCCGATGGGGAAGGCTGTTTCAACTCTTTTTCTGTTTTCGCTTCCTTTTTAAGGAGGTCTGTCAGGGGGTTTGCTATCTGGGAGAAGTCGGGTATAAATCGCCTGTAGTAACCCAAAACACCCAAAAAAGCTCTTAGGTCTCTTTTTGTTTGGGGGAAGGGTATGTTGGTTATGGCCGCTACCTTTTCCTCCTGTGGTTTTATAAGACCCTTCCCCAAAAGGTATCCGAGATACTTCACTGACTTTGCTGCTAGTCTACTCTTAGAGGGGTTTATGGTCAGACCACTCTCTCTCAGGGTTTGGATTACTTTCTTCAAATGGTCTAGGTGTTACTCCCAGGAAGTACTGTGAATAACTATATCGTCTATATAAGCCGCCGACAAGGCAGCGCAGGGCTTAAGGACAGTGTTAATTAATCTCTGGAAAGTGGCTGGGGCCCCGTGTAGCATAAAGGGAAGGACCGTGAAATGAAAAGGCCTCCCGGAGTGGAGAAGGCGGTCTTTTCTCTGTCTTGGTGTTTCAAGGGTACTTGCCAGTAGCCTTTACACAGGTCTAGGGTGCTTATATAGCGGGCTTTTCCAAGCCTCTCAATCATCTCGTCGACCCGTGGTAGCGGGTAGGAGTCAAACCGGGAAATCTTGTTGACTTCCCTGAAGTCTATACAGAACCGGATAGACCCATCAGGTTTTGGTAATAAGACAATGGGGGAATTTCACTCACTGTTGGAGGGTTCTATTATACCCATCTGGAGCATCTGTTGTGCCTTATTCTCAATAGCTTGCCTACGGGATTCAGGGATGCGATACAGACGTAGCTTTACTTTTCCCCCCGGGATTGTAGAGATTGCATGTTCCACCAAGGAAGTTTTACCTGGGGTGAGGGAGAACACCTCCTGCAGGGTTTGCAAATAAATACTCAGCTCTTGTTTTTGTGACTCAGGTAATTCAGGATCTATACTCTGGTGGTATAAGGGGTCTGGTCGTTCTGTCAGTCCTAAGAGAGTGGGTATAGCCCCTTCCCACTTTTTTAATAGGTTGATATGGAATATCTGCATGTGAGTCTGTTTTTTAGGGTCCATCCCAAGACAGTATGTCACTGGGGTTACTTTCTCTACTACCCTGAACGGGCCCTGCCACTGGCGTAACATCTTGTGATCAGATGTGGGCATCATTAACAGTACAAAATTACCTATTTCAAGGGTACGTTCTTTGTTTTTTTTGACGTACTGTATCTTTTGAGAGGTCTGGGCCTGTTCTAGGTGGGTTCGTACAATACTCCGTATTTGTTGTAAATGGGTTTTTAAGTTAAGAACATATTCAGGAAGGGGTTTAACTCCGTCTTGCTCCTCCTCCCATTCTTCTCTTATTATTTCAAGTAGGGTACGGCGTTGCCTGCCATATAACAACTCGAAGGGTGAATACCCTGTGCTTTTTTGTTGTTTACATCGGATGGAAAAAAGGGCTAGAGGAAGCATGTCCTCCCATTTGCGGGTTTCCAGATCAAGGAGTTTTAAGGGTGGCATTGTATCGTTCTACCAACCCGTCGGTTTGAGGAAGATAGGCCGCCGTTTGGATTTGTTTGATGTTTAGCTGTTGGCATTACTGTTTCATCAGCCTGGAAATAAAGGGAGTGCCCTGGTCTGTTATGATTTGCCGAGGAAACCCTACCCGGGAAAAGATGGTTATCATGGCTTTGGCAATTTGAAGGGTATTGGGTTGCTGTAATGCCACTGCCTCTAGAAATCAAGTGGCATAGTCCACCAGGACTAGTACATACCGACACCCACTGCGAGAGGGAAGAAGGGGTCCTATGATGTCCATCCTTACTCTGGTGAAAGGTTCCCCGATTATAGGCAAGGGTTGCAAGGGTACCTTCAGGGGAAGGGACCTGCTGTTTTTCTGACATATGGGCCACTCTTTACAGTACCTGTGGACCTGTTGGTATATCCCGGGCCAGTAGAATTTTTCAAGAATCGCTTTTTCAGTTTTCTTCCTTCCAAAGTGCCTATCCCAGGATGTGGCTATGGGCGAGTGTAGGAAAGTAGGATCTGCTTCTTATGGTTACCCCCACTTTTTGCTTCATGTGATACTGTTTTTGACTAGTCTGACTGGGATCCTGCTAATCAGGCCCCATTCTATCTGCTTTCTCCCTAAATTGGTTATGTCATGTACTTAGGTACACTCCAGATTGGATACTGGGGTACCCTTGTCAGTCCCTAGTATATGGTACACATGTACCCAGGGCATAGGTACCCCAGATTCCTCCTGTGGGCTGAAGCATGTATTATGCCACCCATGAGAGACCATGCAAAATGAAACTACAGGCCTGCCATTGCAGCCTGTGTAAGTTGGTGCATGCACCACTTACTTGAGATATAGGTTTACTATATCTAAGGGTCACTACACTTAAAACCTATAAGTCACCCCTATAGCAGGCCTTATCAATCCTGAAGGCAGGGTGCTTGGTTCTAAGTGAGAGGGTGCCACTGCATGAGCAGGACACCCCTGCAGCCTACGGAGTCCATTCTCCCGGGTTGTTAGTGCTGCAGCCATTTATGACATATAGAGTGACATTATGCGACCGCGTGATGACCAACTCTAAAACGACTGAAAGTAACCCTATCGTGTTTGGTATCAAACATCGTGGAATCATACCCCCACACCGGTAACCGGTGTGGGAGGTATGATTCCACCGCTCAGAACCGAGCTTCGTGAGGTCCCTGGTGTTTCCGGTACCTGCCTTCTAGTCCCGGGCAACCCAAAAGGGTTGCTGCCAACCAGAGACACATCTCTGCCCTCCTGCTGCTGACACAAGCTCAAGCAGGGGAAGGCAGAACAATAGGCATCCTGTCACAGGGAGGTGCGACCACCTCCCAGACAGGATTTAGTGTATTAAGCCTGAGTGGGTGCACTTGCCATCGACCGAAAGTCTGCATGAGGGGCACATTTGGTGTCCCTGTGCATAGCCCAGTTCAAACCAGTCCTGGGAGCCGTTGGCTCCTGCTCTGGTGCGAAAAAGGACATGGGAGTAACCTCCCCAGTGT
This sequence comes from Calotriton arnoldi, assembly GCA_963921515.1. NCBI lineage: Eukaryota > Metazoa > Chordata > Amphibia > Caudata > Salamandridae > Calotriton > Calotriton arnoldi. The sequence goes on along the minus strand of CAWUFW010002153.1, from coordinate 587,903 downwards.
CCAAACCCTCCCCTGGGAGGGTCCCCTGAATCTGTCCAACCCTCTCCTGTGGGTACTTTAGGGCTTACCTGGCTGTAGGACCCTAGATTTGATGTGGACAAGATTCTGATCAAGAAACCACTGAGCTTCGACCGTCTGGACACTCTTTACTTCGCTGGACTTCGTTTGGGCCCGACTTCGTCTCCTTCTCCATCCAAAGCATTGTCTGTACCCGTGCACCATACAGGCTCCATGCAGGACCTGTGGAGCATCAAGGACAACTGAAGACATATCTCCCTGGAGTGAAGGAGTCACTCCCGTGCAACTTCAGGCACCACATCTCAACTGACCGGTCTGCTGCTCCTGAGCTCCTACGGACTCCAAAGGCTCTAGCAAAACAGGCAGTGGGTTTCCAAATCCCTCAAGGTCCGAGCTGACCTCCTACCAAGCTTGAGGTCAGAATCCCTCGTGGAGGCTGCAATACCTGTACCCCTGTGCACCATGTACTTTTGCAAGTGCATATACTTGTTGGTGTTTCCAAAACAAGTGCACTGGGCTCCGAGTAGCCCCCAACCTCTGGCACCATTTCCACCAAAGAACTTTGGCCTGTTCGCACCAAGTGCTCCGTGGGCTGTTGCTTTGTGAAACTGTTGAGGTCCCCTCGTGACTCCTGTGCCTCCGGCCTGTGGGTCCTGTTGAGGGTCAACACTGCTTTTCTTGGGCTCCACTGGTTGCTCCAGGACTGCCCTGACTCCCCTGTGATTGGTGAGTTTCCTGGACCTTGCTGGTACGAACTGTAATCTTCCTTGACCTTCTGCGTGTGTTGCCGCTGCCAAGGCTTGTTGGTGCTCCCGCCGGACACCGACCCCTCAGCACTCAACATCCTTTGTGGGACAGCTCGTATCCGACTCCTGGTTGTCCTCGACATCTCCTGGTCCCTGTGGCTGCAGAGTCAAGAACTCCCTCAACGCACCTGAAGCACCCGACATCGGTGGGCATTCGTCTACCGAGCCCCTGGTCACTCCTGAGTGACCCAGACTCTGTCCCCCCTGCTTTCAGGTATTCGTCATCAAGAATCCACCTTTGGGTTCCGAAGGACACTTTTCTCCTTCCCAGCAGTGGCTCTTCTTCGAAGTCCACCATAGAGATCGACGGCGGTTTCCGACACCACTTCAGACCTATGCACCCGGCTTCCCTGGGATAGGTAACTCTGGTACTACGGTATTCACAGGTGGGGTGGCTCTCCAACCTCCTAAGTTCCACGGGGTTTCTTCGAAGTCCACTTAGAAGGGTCCTTAAACTTTAAAAGTCAACCGCGACTTCCCCATAGAATTGTACGGCGCACGCGGTCGTGTTCCCACACTGAACCCATCCTCCGTGGGGTCCTTACTTACTCACCTTGGGTGGTTCCTTGGGGTCCCAGCGATTCTACGTACTCTAGACACTGTCTCGACTCAAGTCGTGGTTCTTATACCACTATTTTAGTATATGGTCTGGTCTCCCCCTGGAGCCCACTGTGTATTAGTGCTACTTACTATCGTTTCTTTGCTACAGTATTGTGTACTTTGTGATTATCGGCGTGTAGCAGATACTTTGTCATACTAGAGTGTTATATTAATAAATACATATTTTTATAACTACTGTGTGGTTCTCCTTTCATTTAACCAATACTATAAGGTTACGTTCTGGTAAAACAAGCTGCTTAACATTCCTTCAAGACTAAGCCCGAAGGCTGCTCTCCACAGCTACCACTTGGCTAGCTTTCTAAGGTTATCTTTGACCTCTTAAATCACCATAAGGGTTGTTTGGACTGGTGCACGGTGCCCACTTTAATTAGTGGACATCATATACCAGGCCAACTTCTTACATTGGTGTGCAACGGTTGGGATTCAAGCCTGCATTGTTTTACCAGATACATTTTTGTATTGATTAACTGAAAAACACTAAGTACTAGGTACATATAATACTAGCTTAGAATAAGTAAGTTCTACTGAACTTAGGGTTGGGTAAGTCAAGGGTTTAGCACACCCATTCTTCAACCTCAGAGAGTTTAGTTCCCACTAGGTTAGGTAGGTGCAACACCTCACTACACTTAGTATGGCTACTAAAGGAGATGCTAGTGGCTCGCTGCCCTCTAGATAAAGTGAGCTTTCATTCCAAGAATTGAAAGCCCTGAGTGCCTCTAGAAAGCTGAAGACGGGGAGAAGTGCCAACACTCAACGTCTAATAGAGATGTTACTGTTAGATGACCTAAGGAAGACTCCTGGGTCAGATGAACAGGACCAAGTGGGTGGGACAGGGAATGAGGACAGGTCAGGAGATGACACCTTTTATGACCTAGAATCAAACCCTGACCAGGGGGACCAAGATGGGTCCCACCTGGATAACTCGGATCTTCCAGAAGGCAGTGGAGAAGGCTATGAAGGCCTCTTCTTCATCCCTCCTGGAAGAGTGCAGAGTTTACCAAGGAGATCTAGATCTCCCTCTGAGAGTCTGATCACTCAGGACAGTCTATAGGGACCTCTGTATCTAGCAAGAGGGACCACTCTTTTGATAGGGAGTACTGACTGCTTGAACTTGAGATAGCTAGGCTTAGGCTCAGGCAAGAGCAGTTGGTTCTTGATAAGGAGTCCCTAGAAGTCCAGAGAGCTAGAACAAAAGTTGGAACTAGAGTCCCATGGTGGCAGCTACAGTGTCCCCAGAATTAAGGAACATTCCTTCGATAATAGGAAACTGAGCAAGATTGTCCCTCCCTACCATGTTGGGGATGTCCAGAGTGAAGCATAAAAACCAGAGCAATGGTGGTGACCAAAAGAAGCAAGATGCTAAAACTCCAGATAAGGGTGGGGACAAGGGTAAAGATCAGAAGTCTTCATCAGGGCCCCAAAAATTTGCATCTGGGGGGGAGTCACAATCCAGCAAAGGTAAAGGCAAAAATAAACCTTGATTTTATCTCTGTAAACAAAAGACACATTGGACGAGAGATGCTGACTTGGCAGTTGTTAATTTCAGCTGGGGAGGGGTAACTGGCCCTAAGAAAGTTGTGGTTAGCTCAGACCTTCCAGTGGAGAGTTTGTTGGGCAATGATTTGGAAACTTCAGCCTGGGCTGAAGTATAGTTAAGGACTCATGCAGCAATGCTGGGCATCACTGCAGATGTGTTTGCTGTGACCACATCACAGGCCAAACTGGCTAAAACTGAACAGGCCCTGGATCCTGGAACAATGGACCAAGGGACTTGAAAGAGCAGGAGGGGTAAGGCTGTGTCTTCCCCCCAGAATCAGAGTGAGGATCAGTCTCTAGAGGGAGATGATCTTAGTCCCTGTGAAGGAACTGTCTCAGATGACCTTGAACCTGATCAGGTTGAGTTTTTGGGGACAGAGGTCCCTTCCAGGGCAGACCTGAGTTTGGAGCAGCAAACCTGCCCCTCTCTTGAACCCCTCAGACAACAAGCTGCTGCTGAGGCTGCTGGGAGTGTCAGTGGATCCCATAGGATCTATTGGGATGAGGGACTCTTATACTCAGAGGGTAGAGACTACAAGCCTGATGCCACCAGGAGGTTGATCATACCTCTGAAGTTTAGGGGCTTCCTACTCAGCTTAGCACATGACATTCCCTTAGCAGGACACCTAGGCCAAAGTAAGACTTGGGACAGGCTTGTCCCTCACTTTCACTGGCCTCACATGTCAGAAGACACAAAGGAGTTTTGTTGCTCCTGTACCACCTGTCAAGCCAGTGGTAAGTCAGGTGGTACCACAAAGGCCCCCCTTATACCAGTACCTGTGGTGTGGGTTCCCTTTGAGAGGGTTGGGATTAACATAATTTGTCCCATTAACCCTCCTACAGCCTCTGGACACAGTTACATACTAGTGGTGGTGGACCATGCCACTAGGTATCCAGAAGCAATACCCCTTAGAACCACCACAGCCCCTGTGGTGGCCAGGGCCCTCCTGGGAATTTTTTCTAGAGTGGGTTTCCTTAAGGAGGTCTTAATTGACAGAGGTACCAACTTCATGTCAAGTTATATCACTGCAAAGTTGAAGGAGTGTAGAGTGAACTATAAGTTCACCACACCCTATCACCCACAATGTAATGGGTTAGTTGAAAGGTTCAACAAAACCCTCAAGGGCATGATCATGGGCCTCCCAGAAAAGCTTAGGCGAAAATGGGATGTCCTGTTGCCCTGCCTTCTCTTTGCCTACAGAGAGGTCCCACAAAAGGGGGTTGGCTACAGCCCTTTTGAACTTTTGTTTGGGCATCCAATTAGGGGTCCCTTGTGTTTGGTGAAGGAGGGATGGGAGTTACCTCTCAAACCTCCCAAACAAGACATAGTGGACTATGTACTTGGTCTCTGCTCCAGGATAGCTGAGTACATGAAGAAGGCCAGTAAAAACCTTGAGGCAAGTCAAGAATTGCAAAAAGTTTGGCATGACCAAAAGGCTGTGCAAACTGTTTATCAGCCAGGGCAGAAGGTGTGGGTGTTGGAGCCTGGCCCCAGTAGCTCTCCAAGACAAGTGGAGTGGACCCCATACCATTCTTGAGGAGAAGGGAGAGGTCACCTACCTGGTGGACCTTGGTACTCCCAGGAGCCCCCACAGGGTGCTCCATGTGAACAGGCTCAAGCCATACATTGACAGGGCTGTCATGGGCTTGCTTATGGCAACTGATGAGGGACAGGAGGAAGAGAGTGATCCACTCCCTGACCTTCTTTCACAGGACCCTGATGATGGATCAGTTGATGATGTAGTCTTGGCAGACAGCCTCACTGGTCAACAGCAGATTGATTGCAGGAAGGTCCTCAATCAATACAGGCATTTGTTTTCTCTGACACCCAGTCAGACCACCTGGTGTACCCATGAAGTGGACACAGGTGAGAATCTACCTGTCAAGAATAAAATCTACAGGCAGCCTGACCATGTCAGAGACTGCATCAGGACAGAGGTCCAAAAGATGCTGGAACTGGGAGTGATTGAGCCCTCAGATAGCCCTTGGGCTAGCCCAGGAGTCCTGGTACCTAAACCTCACACCCAGGGTGGTAAGAGAGAGATTAGGTTTTGTGTGGACTACAGGGGACTCAATGCAGTCACTAGGACTGATGCTCATCCTATTCCTTGGGCAGATGAGCTTATTGATACTCTGGCCTCAGCCAAGTATTTAAGTACATTTGACCTCACTGCTGGCTATTGGCAAATCAGACTAGCTGAGGATGCCAAAACAAAAACAGCATTTTCAACCCCTAGTGGGCACTATCAATTTATTGTAATGCTCTTTGGCTTGAAGAATGCACCTACCACATTCCAAAGGTTGGTGGACAAAGTCCTTATAGGCCTGGAAGCCTATAGTGCAGAATATCTTGATGATATAGCTGTCTTAGCTCCACCTGGGAAGATCACCTGGTCCACCTGAAGAATGTTTTGGAGGCTCTGCAGAAAGCAGGCTTCACTATCAAGGCTACTAAGTGCCAGATAGGGCAGAGCAAGGTTGTGTACCTGGGCCACCTTGTGGGTGGAGGCCAGGTTCAACCCTTTCAGAGCAAAATCCAGACCATCATGGAATGGGTTGCTCCAACTACCCAGACTCAGGTCAGACCTTCCTTGGGCCTGACTGGGTACTACAGAAGATTTGTGAAAGGATATGGGTCTATAGTGACTCCTTTGAATGATCTTACATCAAAAAGAATGCCCAAGAATGTTCAGTGGACAGTTAGCTGTCAGAAGGCATCTGATGATCTCAAGCAGGCCATGTTCACTGCTCCCATTCTGCAGAGTCCTGACTACTCCAAGCAATTTATTGTCCAAACAGATGCATCTGAGTTGGGGGTAGGGGCTGTGTTGTCACAACTTAATGCAGAGGGTCCGGATCAACCAGTAGCTTTTATTATCAGAAGGTTCACCCCCAGAGAGAAACGTTGGTCAGCCATAGAGAGGGAAGCCTTTGCTGTGGTCTGGGCCCTGAAGAAGCTGAGGCCATGCCTGTTTGGCACTTACTTCATTGTTCAGACAGACCATAATCCCCTCCTATGGCTAAAACAGATGAAGGGTGAAAACCCCAAACTTTTGAGGTCGTCCATTTCCCTACAGGGTATGGACTATACAGTGGAACATAGACCTGGGAGTAACCATGCCAATGCAGATGGACTCTCCAGATATTTCCACTTAGAAAATGAAGACTCAACTGGGCAAGGTTAGTCTCCTCTCCTTACGTTTGGGGGTGGGGTTTGTAGGAAAGTAGGATCTGCTTCTTATGGTTACCCCCTCTTTTCGCTTCATGTGATACTGTTTTTGACTAGTCTGACTGGGAACCTGCTAATCAGGACCCCAGTCTATCTGCTTTCTCCCTAAATTGGTTATGTCATGTACTTTGGTACACTCCAGATTGGATACTGGGGTACCCTTGTCAGTCCCTAGTATATGGTACACATGTACCCAGGGCATAGGTACCCCAGAGGCCTCCCATGGGCAGAAGCATGTATTATGCCACCCATGAGAGGCCATGCAAAATGGAACTACAGTCCTGCCATTGCAGCCTGTGTAAGTTGGTGCATGCACTACTTACTTGAGATATAGGTTTACTATATCTAAGGGTCACTACTCTTAAAAGCTATAAGTCACCCCTATAGCAGGCCTTATCAATCCTGAAGGCAGGGTGCTTGGTTCTAAGTGAGAGGGTGCCACTGCATGAGCAGGACACCCCTGCAGCCTACGGAGTCCATTCTCTCAGGTTGTTAGTGCTGCAGCCATTTGCGACATATAGAGTGGCATTATGCGACCGTGTGATGACCAACTCTAAAACGGCTGAAAGTAACCCTATCGTGTTTGGTATCAAACATCATGGAATCATACCCCCATACGTGTGGGAGGTATGATTCCACCCCTCAGAACCGAGCTTCGTGAGGTCCCTGGTGTTCCCGGTACCAGCCTTCTAGTCCCGGGCAGCCTAAAAGGGTTGCTGCCGACCAAAGACACATTTATACCCTCCTGCTGCTGAGCCAAGCTGGAGCACGGGAAGGCAGAACAATAGGCATCCTGTCACAGGGATGTGTGACCACCTCCCAGACAGGATTTAGAGTATTAGGCCTGGGTGGGTGTGCTTGCCAGTGACCGAAAGTCTGCATGAGGGGCACATTTGGTGTCCCTGTGCATAGTCCAGTTCAAACCAGTCTCGGGAGCTGTTGGCTCCTGCTCTGGCGCGAAACTGGACAAAGGACATGGGAGTAACCTCCCCACTGTCCAAACCCTCCCCTGGGAGGGTCCCCTGAATCTGTCCAACCCTCTCCCGTGGGTACTTAAGGGCTTACCTGGCTGTAGGACCCTAGATTCGACTAGGACAAGATTCTGATCAAGAAACCACTGAACTTCAACCGTCTGGACACTCTGGACTTCGCTGGACTTCGTTTGGGCCCGACTTCCTCTCCCTCTCTATCCAAAGCATCCTCTGTGGCCGTGCACCATACAGGCTCCGTGCAGGACCTGTGGAGCATCAAGGACAACTGAAGACATCTCCCTTGGAGTGAAGGAGTCACTCCCCTGCAACCGCAGGCACCACATCTCAACTGACCGGTCTGCTGCTCCTGAGCTCCTACGGACTCCGAAGGCTCCAGCAACACAGGCAGTGGGTTTCCAGCTCCCTCCAGGCCCGAGCTGCCCTCCTAACAAGTTTGAGGTCAGAATCCCTCGTGGGGGCTGCAATACCCGTACCCTGTGCACCGCATACTTTTGCAAGTGCATATGCTTGTTGGCGTTTCCAAAACAAGTGCACTGGGCTCCGAGTAGCCCTAACCTCTGGCACCATTTCCAACAAAGAACTTCAGCCTCCTCACACTGAGTGCTCTGTGGGCTGTTGCTTTGTGAAACTGCTTGAGTTCCCCTCATGACTCCTGTGCCTCCGGCCTGTATGTCCTCTTGAGGGTCAACACTACTTTTCTTGGGCTCCCCTGCTTGCTCCACACCTGCCCTGACTCCCCTGTGTTTGGTGAGTCTCCTGGACCTTGCTGGTCTGAACCATAACCTTCCTTGACCTTCTGCATGGGTTGCCGCTGCCAAGGCTTGTTGGTGCTCCCGCCGGACACCGACCCCTCAGCACTCAACATCATTTATAGGACAGCTCGTATCCGGCTCCTGGTTGTCCTCGAATCTCCTGGTCCCTGTGGCTGCAGAGTCAGGAACCCCCTCAACGCACCTGAAGCACCCAACATTGGTGGCCATTCGTATACCGAGCCCCTGGTCACTCCTGAGTGACCCAGACTCTGTCCCCTCTGCTTTCATGTTTGGGTTCTGACGGATACTTTTTTCCTACCCAGCAGTGGATCTTCTTCGAAGTCCTCCATAGAGATCGACGGCGGTTTCCGACACCACTTCAGACCTATGCACCCGTATTCCCTGGGACAGGTAACCCTGGTACTACGGTATCCACGGGTGGGGTGGCTCTCCAACCTCCTAAGTTCCATGGGGTTTCTTCAAAGTCCACTTAGAAGGGTCCTTAAACTTTAAAACTTCAACCGCGACTTCCCCATAGAATCGTACGGAGCACGCAGTCGTGTTCCCACACTGAACCCATCCTCTGTGGGGTCCCTACTTACTCACCTTGGGTGGTTCCTTGGGGTCCCAGCGATTCTACGTACTCTAGACACTGTCTCGACGCAAGTCGTGGTTCTTATACCACTATTTTAGTATATGGTCTGGTCTCCCCCTGGAGCCCACTGTGTATTAGTGCTACTTACTATTGTTTCTTTGCTACAGTATTGTGTGCTTTGTGATTATCTGCGTGTAGCAGATACTTTATCGTACTAGAGAGTGTTATATTAATAAATACATATTTTTATAACTACTGTGTGGTTCTCCTTTCATTTAACCAATACTATAAGGTTACATTCTGGTAAAACAAGCTGCTTAACATTCCTTTAAGACTAAGCCTGAAGGCTGCTCTCCACAGCTACCACTTGGATAGCTTTCTAAGGTTCTTTGACCTCTTAAATCACCATAAGGGTTGTTTGGACTGGTGCAAGGTGCCCACTTTAATTAGTGGACATCATATACCAGGCCAACTTCTCACAGCGAGGAATAGTACTTTCTCCCTATACTTTTGGGACACTAATAACTGAGGGGCTTGGGCCTCCCCCCCTTTCTATATACCAGCCCCTTCTTGATAAAGAACTGGGGACGTACTTGCTCTGGGTCCTCAACATCCTTGGCTCTATTCCAGGCCTCCCTTAGGGTTGGGTCTTCTCTTTGGGCTGCTTGAAAGCCCCGATCATACTGCCACATTGCATCGTCTTTGGGTTGCGTTAAAGCCACTTGCATCCAGTCTTTTTTTTTCTTTCCTCTTTTGATTCTTACTCTTCCGGGTTTTCCCATGGGGAAAGCCGTAATCCTGCTCTTGTGCAAAGGGAGCCGTTTTCTCCATTCATCTTCGTCGTCCCAGTCTCCATGTAGTATCTTGTTCATGTAGGAATAATCAGTCCCCAGGACAAAGGGCTCAGGTAGCTTAGGGATAAGCCCTACTCGCAGAGTGACTGGGCTTAAAGAGGGTTTGTGTTGTACCTGTACTTCTGTGGTGGGATATTTTCTATTGTCACCATGAACACATTGAATGTTTACGAACCCTGGGACGGTCTGTGGTCTCATAACACTATGCAAACAGCCTGTATCAATCAAGGCTTGTCTATTCTCACCGTTTACCATCACTGTCCTGTGATAAGGAGGAGCATGTCCTGTGGGGGTACAGTAGAAGGAACGAGTAAGCCCTACTTCCATTGGCTCTTCCTTCTGAGGACATACGTGGGCTATGTGACCAAACGCCCCACAATTGTAGCATTGGGTTCCAGGAGGGGGTGGAGTCCAGATAGGTACCGGCAAAGGTCCAGGCATTAACGTAACCGTGTCAGGTTTTCTCGGGATTGGCTGTCTTGTAATCTTTGCTGAGACTCCCCCTGGCTGCTTCCAATGGGTTTCTTCCCTACCTTTTTGCAGTTCCTGGGCCCTATTGAAGGCGCTGGCTATCTCGACCGCCCTGTCCAGGGTTAGTTGGGTGTGTTGGCGAACCCACTTCTGTATGGGGGGGTGCAGGGACAATAAATATCGCTCCAAATAAATCCTTTCCATGCTCTCCTCTTTGTTGGATACCAAAGTCTTTAACCACCTGTCTGCCATGTCTTTTACTCGATAGGAGAGGCCTCTCGGAGTTTCTTGGGGTCCCTCCTTAATTTGTCTAAGTCGGATACGATAGGTCTCTTCGTCCACCCCCAATATTTCTAGAATATTTTTCTTGACTTCTTCGTAAGGGGTGATCCCGAGTGGATTGGCCACCTGGTAAGCTGCCTGAAGATCCCGGAAAGGAGAGGCCCCAGATACTGTCCCCATTTGTCCAAAGGCCACCCTGCTGCTCTGGCCATCCTTTCAAAATTAGAAAAGAAGAAATCGGGGTCCTCCCCACTAACATACTTCTGTAGGACTACGGAAGGGAGGGTGGTATGGCCCCGCTGCTGACTAAGGGTGTCCGCCAATTTACTAATTACTGTCTCTTGGGTTTGACTCTGTTCCGTTAAGGTTTTATGGAGCTTATCTCTGTCCTCTTCTGCTACTGCCAGGAATTTTTCCATAATGCGCCCCAACTTTTCCTGGTTCTCTGCCATTTTCTGCACTGTGGCCTCCATTTCCTTGGATTCCACTTCTGACACCACTTGTGGGAGGGATGGGTGGAAACAGAATCTAGGAGGCTTGATGTGTGGCTCAATTTTGGCATAGTTTTATTGAAATGGTATAAAGTAAAGTTTCAGAACAGAAAGGGCAAGGATTTCCTTGAGGTTCCAAACAGTCACTCTTCTCTTTTCCTTTTTCCTCTCCAGGTATCTTCAGTCAGGTTGTCAGGGTGACGTCCCCCGGAGTCTCTCAAAAGAGAAGAAAGCAGCGGTAAGTATAGCGGCCTTGTATTTGGGCTTTGAGATACCGTCGCCACACCAAAGTGCATGGAGTTATAGGTGAGAAAAAAAAGGGTGTAGGACCGTGCTGGCCAAGAGACTATGTATTTAACTTCTCCCTCTTTTTATCTGGAATCGCCAGCAGTTGACCCCATATTTATCACTCCTTCTCGTGGACTTCGAGAAGGCATTTGATTCCGTGGACTGGCGATGCCTTGAAGAGGTGTTGGCGGAGATGGGCTTTGGGGAAAACTTCCGTAAATTGGTAAAGATTCTCTACAGTGGGCCGCGGGCCCGTGTACTGGTCAATGGAGCATTGTCGCTGCCCTTTCCCATCAGGAGGGGCACGAGGCAGGGTTGCCCCCTCTCGCCCCTCCTCTTTGCCTTGGCGATGGAGCCCTTCGCCTGCCTCATACGGTCGGACGCGCGAATTATGGGGTGGAAATGGCCCGGTTTGGAGGAGGACAAAATCGCTCTTTACGCAGACGACGTCCTGCTCTTTCTGGCTGAGCCAGCACAATCAGGACCCCGGTGTCTTCTAGCGCTGAGTCTCTTCGAGCAGGCCTCTGGCCTTCGACTTAACTCTGCAAAGTCTGTCCTGGTCCCCCTTCATCTCTCGAGAGAATGCTTCGACTGGCAGACCTCGATACCTCTCCGGAGACAGTCCTTCAAGTACCTTGGGATCTGGGTGGCTCTCCTCCCAGACCTTGCCTGGTCGCTCAATGTAACCCCACTAGTAAAGAAGGCCCAAACTGACCTCCTCCGGTGGCAAGCGCTGCCGCTGAACCCTGTGGGCAGGATAGCCTTATTTAAAATTATGATCTTACCCAGGTTCCTATACGTACTCCAGAATGTACCCCTACTCTTCTCGCGGGTGTGGTTTAGGGAGATACATAGTCTGGCCACCAAGTTCCTTTGGGGGGGTCGGAGGCCCCATCTGGCTCTCACCCAATGCCAGATACCGCCCTTCGATGGCGGGTTGGGGATGACTAACTTGTACCTCTACTACTTAGCAACCCGACTTCTCACCATCCATGATTGGTTTAATGGCCGACCCAGCATACAGGCTGGAACTGCACGCCCTGGGCTTGTCCCGCATCCAGGGGATGCTATACAGAAACACCATTCCCAGAACCATGCCAGAGGTCACACGAGGGGTGCTTCTGGCCTGGAGAGCCTCTCTACGCCACACCCACTGGCTGGGCAAACTGACACAACATACCCCGCTTTGGCAGGGCACCTGGCTCCAGGAGGTCGTTAACCTATCAGGCTTTAGAGCGTGGGATCTTATCGGGATCTCGCAGTTGGGGGACGTTTGGGGGACGGACTGTATACGTACCTTTCAGGTCCTACAAACCCGGTATTCCCTGCACCCATCACAGTTCTACCGTTACCTGCAGCTACGCCACGCCCTCCACTCCCACACATCGGACGGCACCTCCATACCTGAATATAGCCCACCCGAAGCCCAAATCATGACCGGCAACCTGGGGAGAGGGGGAATCTCTCGCATCTATCGCTCCCTCACGAACAACATTCCCAACGCACTAACACGACTCAAAGACCGGTGGGAGGGATGGCTCGGGACCCTGGAGGACGACGATTGGAGAGACGCACTAATGGCACCCAAAACAATCACAGCCTCGGTGAGGCTCCGTTTAATTCAAACATACTACCTCCACGCCACCTACCTTCCATCACGCAGGGCTCAGACCCGACATGTCATGCTCCCGCTGCTCCCAACCACAAGCTGATTTCTACCACATGGTGTGGCTTTGCTCTGTTACACACTTTTGGGAACTGGTGGTGGGGGAGCTCACTGAGGTCCTGGGCTGGGAGGTCCCTCTTGTCCCACTACATGTTCTCCTAGGAATCACGGAGGGACTGGATGGCTCCAGAGCGGACAAACTGTTTCTAAACACGGCCCTGATGGTGGCCAAGAGGGACATTGCGGCGAACTGGCTGCAACCGACCGCGCCCACCATGACACGATGGCGCAGGGGGGCGGATTGGTGCGCGGCATAGGAAAAACCCTTGTATGAGGCCAGAGGATGCCCAAAGAAATACCGCAAAATATGGGGCAAGTGGATTGGGGCGCTAGAGGACTGACGCTCCCCAGGAGCAGTTGGGGGCCTGTTGCAGGCGTTACTCTGTTCTGGATGATCTATGGTCCAGGCGTACTCTCTGCCATGGCAACGTTATGCTACTGTGGTGCACTGATGTCTCTACTTGCTGCTGGTCTTCCGTTTTTTCTGTATGTATGCTTGTCAATAAAATTGGTTATCAAAAAAAAGATGGCCGACAGGTGAGAAGGGGGTAAGGAGCGTAGCATGTTAGTTGGAGTGACAAGGCCTCCTGGTAGCTGTAGTCAGTTGAATGTCACATTTCCAACACTTGAACATTAAACGTACCATAGCTGTTGATAACATGCATTTGTGACAGACCATACATTTCCATATTGCCACGTCATGGGTCCTGTATTGTTATTTTGATGATGATGCACATACAGACAGCATTGCAACATGTGGCAGGCCAAAGATTTCTAAACGTGGTGTCATATGCACCTATACTCATTGCCGCAGACATCTCAGATACTTTCCATGTTGCATGTTATAAAAGTAGATGTATGAAATGATAGTGTAGCAAAGGGAGAGTTGAGAGTAAACAGGGCATTGTGATATTGTGGCAGTTCTTGAAGTGTAACTTATCAGAGTACAGTCCCCCAGGTATCCCTGTCAAGCCCTCAGTATGCAGGATGGCCAAGACCTTCTCCTCCGAGGGCAAGAGTGGTAATGGGGCACTGGGAGGGCCACCGCCAGTCCTCTGTGCCTCCTGGTGGTGGGTGGTGTACTTGCTGCGCACCTTCTGCCTAAGGTCGTTCCACCTCTTCCTGATGTATCCCTGTGTGTGCAGGGTGGTCCCAACAGCATTCACTCTGTTGGCTATCCCTTCCCACATTTTCGCTTTCCTAGTCTGAGGAGTGTGCTGGATTTGTGCTCCAAAAATGTGGGTCTCTACTCTAATTATTTCATCCACCATGACTGTCAACTCTTGTGCAGTGAAGGCAGCTTTTTTGGGGGGCCATGGTGAAAAAAAATGAAAGTCTGAGTGGGTTTAAGGAAAAAATACAGACAAGGAATGGGGCAAAACAGTGAAAAAAAATTAAATACAGGTGGTGGGGAGTGCTAAATGAAAAGTTTGTAAAAGGGGTGCCTAATCAAATATAGGAGCAATATGTGGTGGTGTCTGTTCTGAGGTTTGGAGTTTTGTTCCAAAGGATGCTGGTCAGAGCTGGGGTTTGTTTTATAGTGTGGTTTGCAGGCATGTCCACTTACCAAAGCACATCAAGTGTGTAGTTTTTACATCCATCCAATTTTCAGTGTTGTGGGTTTTTAATGTGCACGAACCACTTCGGTCAAGCACCATTGGGTAACCACTGTTTGTTTGGCACCGCTGTGAGACCACCAGTATGACTGTGTAGTTGTAATATACTCTGCAGTTGAACCATGGGTCTGACAGCGGCTGCCGACAAACCGCTGATATTTTGGAATGCTGCAGGACTGCTGGGTGAACCGCAGTGGCAGGGGTCTGGGTTTCAGACTGCATAACTCGTAATATGGCGGTCGGTCAGGCCTAACTCGTAATCAGGCCCTAAGAGCTTGTGTTGCTAGTCTTGAAGGTCTTGCTTACTAATATTTTCATATCCTTCTGTTTATCATTACCATGTTTTGTGCTAATGCTAGCTGCTTCTTGGTGACTGTCGACTTGTTTGTTTGTGCTACCTGGCATGCACAGTGGTGAGTAAAGTCGAAACCATCTTCCTGAGCTGATCTAGTTTTGTATAACACTACTGTGATAACCTCTCCACACAGGTAATACCTTGGGCTAGCTGCTAAGATAGTCTCCTCACCACCTGTCCTCCGAAACATTTTCTTTAATATTCTGTCCATGGTGGCTAGAAGCCTTGGTTAATTGCTGGCCCATCAAGTACTACCGACCACGGTCAGGGGTGGGCTGTCCTTTCTACTATCAAACAAACGGGAACCTCCAGAGTCTTTAAGTTAGTTTCACCACACACCCATTGGGCTCACAAGTTTAGTTCAACGAGTCTACCCTCTCAGGAGCTCTTTCCATGTTTGGACAGGGTGCGGGTTTGCTCCATAGCGCTCATAATACTCTCATGGTGACTGTATTTCCTCAGGGTTGTTGTCTTGATATCCTAGTCCTCCTTCAAACTCTTCCCAGCCACTAATAGTCACTCATAGACGGTCACTTGCCAGATCTCAGGAGCTGGCCTATCCTGGTAACTATACCCCATTACTTGTCTTTCTGACATGGCTACGAACTACGTTGGGCTCCATCAAGCTTTTGCTTTGCCATACACACATGCGCTACTCGCATTGGCTGCACATGGAGAGGATGTTTCGGTAGGATATCATAACTCACGGTGGTCATAAGTTTCCAATTTTGTTGCTCTTGTGGGGCTATAAGTTTCAATCATGCTCAGTTTTTTTCTTTTTACATAGCATACCTACCTGGTTTTCCTTATAATGATATCTATTGTTTGATATGACACTTACAGTCAGTGGGGCCGATTCACAGAACTAATCTGAGACAAAATCCTAAACTTACTACTTTTGGTATTCACAGAAGGCATTTAATAGTAGTAAAGTTAGGATTCCTAACTTTACTACTACCAAACAGAGACAAAATCCTAACTTTACGACTTTCGGTATTCACAAAAGGGATTTAGTAGTAGTAAAGTTAGGATTCCTAACTTTACTACTACTAAATCCCTTCTGTGAATACCAAAAGTAGTAAGTTTAGGATTTTGTCTCAGATTACTTTTGTGAATCGGGCCCAGTGTGTTTCACGCATGTTGCCTGAATGGATAGATGCCTGTTCAAGTTATTTTTTTTGTTTGCAACTACAGGACCATGATGTTTTTTCTCACAAGACCAATACAGTGTCACATTCCCCCTATCTATATGCCTAATTACTTTTCCGCTCATTTCTACCATATCCGGCCGGAAAGTGCTACCGGTTATTGCAGCCTCTCCTGTACTCTACTACGATTTCCCCATACAATCTGTCACTTACAGACTTCCTCTGGTGAGTAGAGACCTTAGCTGAGATTTGGGCTACCCCAGACACTGCAGAGTCTCACAAGGTTTTCTGTTTTTCCCCCAGTTTTTCTCCCAACCTCACTCTTCCCTAGCCCATGTGAGATGATGATACTACAAAAGGTCTACATCTTGATCTACATGATCTCTTAAATGGGAATCAACCATTACAACGCAGTCATTACAACGCAGCTGCCTTTACATCGCTTGCCATTACAACGCATGCGATTACAACGCATGTCACTACAACGCATGCTATTACAACGAATACTATTACAACGCATGCCATTACAACGCATTATAAGGTAAGTAATCGGGATTTTTTTGTTTTAGGGATGGTATGGGTTTTGGGGTACATGGGGATAGTATTTTTACCCCTACACTATCCAACAATTACCCTACTCTTGCCCTAAAAGTATTATGCGTTGTAATGGTATGCGTTGTAATGGAATGCGTTGTAAATATAATTTCTAAAAATGCGTTATGATGGCATGCGTTGTAAAATCAAGCGTTGTAATGGATGCTGCGATGTAAAAACCACGTTGTAAAGGCATGCGTTGTAATTGTTTGCGTTGTAACGTCATATATTCTCTTAAACTTCCTCTTTTTTGTGGCACCATAATCCAGACAGTCTATCAGCGATCCAACACACTTACCATTGGCCTCCTTAAATGTAATCTCCCTCAACGCCAAAGGACTGAACCACCCAGTAAAGAGGTCCAAAATCCTTCACTATTGCAAAGACGTAGCGAGTGATATAGTTCTCCTCCAAGAAACGATAGGTTTTAAAGAGGCCCAATTGATGGGGAAGGGCTGTGTTTCAGATGTTATTTGTTCTGAAGCTCATGGCAAAAACAACGAGGTCCTCACCCTTTTGTCCAGAAAGTCCGGCCTAACAGTTATTGCATCAGAACATGACTCCAATGGCAGATGGCTTCTCTCTAGGTTAAACAATGGCAAACAGGATCTTTATGTAATGAACACATACGCTCCCAACATTGATGACCCAGTATTTTAGTTCACTCTCAACAATTAAATTACATCCCACTAGAGTCTAAATTGATTTTGGGAGGTGACTTTAACCTGCCAATGGATCCAATTTTAATCGACACTCCGCCTTCAAATTCAGAAACCCAGGTCCCACAAGCAGATGATCTACCTGTGCTCTTCGCACCAACTCTAAGATGCGTAGAGATTGCATAATTCTAACGGTAACGATTTTACCTTCTTCTCTCCTCCCCACTCAAGTATCTCTAGCATTGTTTATCTTCTGGTGGATCCTGCACTCCTCAGAGTCACTTCTGAGCCAAAGATCCACCCCATTTTGATCTCGAACCACGCCGCCATTTCCTTATCCGTTCTAAACTATCAAGACACAGGAGTAAACCAAGTTTGGTGGTTAAACTCAAACATCTTAGCTAATGAGACAGACGTGGAAGAGCTAAAGAAAGAAATTGAACACTTTATCAGTGGCAACGAAAATTTTGTCTCTTCCCCTGTGACACTTTGTGACACGTTTAAGTGTGTCATGAGAAGCCAAATCATTAAACGTATGGCAAACAAAAACCGTACCATCAAGGAATCCTTACAATCCCAAGGCGCTGAAATAAAAAAAAAAGGACAAAGCCTTCAGACACTCTAGCAACAAGTCTCTACTGAAGGACATTAAGCAACTAAAGAACACATATAATACCATTGTTAGTAAAAGAGCTTATATTTTTGTTCAGGCCCAAAAGTCAAAACATTTTCTTTGTCGTAATAGAGCAGGTAAAGCTCTTGCCAATACACTCAAATTCAAGAATATAAACACTCAAATCTCAAATAGCAAGGTTCAGGGTGACTCTCAGGAAGTTAAAACCAAAGAAATCCTTGAGGTGTTTAGAGAGTTGTACGAAAATCTCTACACATCTCATAACACACAGTTATTTAAATCCCTTCCTATTGCTTCAGTTTCCGGCCTAGATAGAGAGCACCTAAATGAACCTATTACAACTGATGAGATTATCAAAGCAATAAAATCAATCCGCTCTGGAAAGGCTCCAGGTCCCGACGGTATTCCCATTAGTTTTTATAAAACATTCACACATTCATTAAACACCTTAAAAATACCCTGGATCACTTTGCGCTCAGCGGCAAGGTGACTGAAATGGCCTCCAAGGCCACCATTGTTGTTATCCCCAAAGAGGGTAAAGACCACTCTGACCCGAAAAAGTTTCACCCCATCTCATTATTAAACACGGAAGCAAAAATCTTTGCCAAAATTCTTGCCAAAAGACTGGAGTTATACATCCCCAAGATGATCTATAATTCTCAAACGGGGTTCATCAAGGAGAGACACGCTAGAGACAACATTTGCACATTTTGTCATATAATTGAAAAAGCCCGCCTTTTCTCATCGCCAACAGTGGCAATCACCCTTGATGCTGAAAAGGCCTTTGACAAAGTCTCCTGGCCCTTTCTCCATGCAGTCCTTGAATCTCAAAATCTCTGCAACTCTTTCATCAACATGGTTATGGCCCTATATGCTAACCCCAAAGCTAAAATTAGAGTTAACAGTGCCACCTCTACCTCCTTCAGTCTTCCCCAAGGCACGAGACCGGGTTGCCCTCTGTCTCCTCTGCTTTTTTTTCTTCACCATTGCTCCCGTACTTACACTTCTCAATTCATCTCCGATATAAAAAGTCTTCAGTTTGGCTCCAGATCTTATAAAACTGAAGCATACACAGATGAAATTATCATTTTCACTGAAGATATTGAGAATGCGATTCCAAGCATCACCAACATTATTCAGGGGTTGTCACAGATATCTGGGTACACCTTAAACAACGATAAAACTGAGGTCTTTCCTTGGAGCCCTTTATGCTTCTCCTCACATTTAGGTGACACTGGACTTAAGTGGCAGCCAAAATGACTTAAGTATCTAGGGAATTGGTTCTGCAAAGATTTAGTTGAAACACTACAATATAGCGTATCCCAGACTATTTCCAAAGTTAAAGACCTGCTTTTCTCCTGGCCGCCTAAATATATTACATGGTGGGGTAGGCTTCAAACACTCAAGATGATGGTAACTCCAATTTTGAATTTTGTATCCGCTATGTTGCCGATGAAACGGTCTTTCTCCTTTTTTCAGGATATTGACAGATTAACCTCTACATTTTTGTGGAGCAATAAAAGAACGAGGATTTCATACAAGGCTCTTAGAAATAGCTTTTCCCAAGGTTGTTGCAATCTCCCAAATTGGTGCCTTTATCAATCAGCCTTTCTAGCAGCGCAGGGCATTTTCTGGTTTGTCCCAATTCCCCGAACCCCTTGCAATGGGTAGAGATAGAACGTGCCCTTTGCTCTCCCTCTAGCCTATCTTCCATAATCACAATGTCAAAGTTTAAAGCCCCGCATTCTCAGGTTATATTCTCAGATTCTGTGGCCGCACTAAATCTCCTAGAAAAACACTTGCAGGAATATTTTCACAACTCTAGGCTAGCCTCACTCTGGTACAATCCTAAAGCAAAGGCGGATGTTGCTATGAATATTGCTTCTAAGGGCATTGGACAAATCGGAGAGCTATACGAATATAACAGTCCACTGCCTTTCTCACATCTAGCACAATTGTATGACCTCCCTAACTTAGACTTCTATAGTTTCCTGAAAATCAAAGTGAAGTTATCCAAGTCCAGACATACCGTACTTCCAATCCTTCCATATCGTTTGGGCTCATGGCTTCGTTTAAGCCAGATTGCCTCAAAAATTTACAAAACCCCCTCCAATCCACCCCAACCACAATCTTCAATATTATATGCAAAATTGGCTCACCACTTTGATTTACAAGTGTTTGACCACATTTCAGAGGAAAACTGGCAAAATATTAGCAAACTATTGTTGCGCAATAAATAAGCTTCTTCTCTCCTTCAATAAAAATACTTTACAATAAACTTACTACACTGGACCCCAGCTAGATTGCATAAACTGAAATTGCAGGAGAGTGACTCTTGTTGGAACTGCAACATATCCTCTTCCACTGTCCACTCATTGATCACAACGGGACCCATATTCAGACCTACCTCTCAACTATTTTTTAATACACCAATTCCCTAGACATTCCTATGGTGGCTTTGTGACACTGGGCCTCTAAGACCAATTTCAACCTTAAAGCCCTGGACATGGCACTGCTTGACCCCCCTCTGGTGATCGCTGTCAAAGTCATCCTGTCAGAATGGAAATCTTTCAACCATCTCTCTTTCCACAGTTGGTGGGCTTGCGGAGCTCATGGCTCTCAAACCAGTCGCCAGATTTATCTCCAAATCTCGAGTATGGTCTGGCAATCCATAGATAAGTTTATAGAGCTAGAGAGGATCACGCCCACGCATCTACTACTTCCAAACTCTGGGTCCTAGACACTTATTTACGCCCAGTACTTGGAGTCCCCACTACCCTATCTCCCACTCCCCCCTTCTTTTTTTCTTTCGCACTGCCCTGTCCCTTTCCCTACTCTATTCTCTTCTGCCTTGAGATAACCTCATATGACAGCTATATTGAATACAACAGTACCATACGACAAAGACCTCACATTGTACCTTTCCTTCCAGTATCAGTAGGATTCATTTGATCATGGTTTCTATCTTTAGCAGTTATATCAGCTATAGGTCCTATACCAATTCATCTGTGTCTTTACCTTGAGAATGTTTTTTACATACTGATCTTAATCATCTATGTATTTTTTCCAATACACGTTTTATGGTTACATGGATTACACATCCTATGTATGTATCGCAAGGCCTCTGTAATACTTGACTGTTTGTATGCTTTATTAAAATGGCAAAAAAATATTTGGAACAGAAACTTTGTATGCCACTGCATCTTACTTTATTCCACTCTTCTCTATGACACAGTACTCCACTTTACTCCACTGTATGCCACTGCACTCCACACTACTCTATGCCATTGTACACTATAACACTGTATGGCAATCCACTCTACCACACTGTACTGTTCACCACTCCACTCTACAAAACTCACCTAGACTGTATGCCACTCTACTGTGGTCTACAACACTTTCTTTTACTGTATGCCACGTAGCTACACTCTACTGTTCGATACAGTACTCAGATTTATGACACTTTACTCAACTGCATGCTATGCCACTCCACTCTGCTGCACTCCACGCCACTATAGTCTACGACACGCCACTTCACTCTGTGACACATTACTCCACTCTGTGCTACCCACTCCAGTGTACTCCACTCCACTGTACTTCACTCTATTGCACTTTATCCCACCCTACGCCACTGTATCATACTCCTCTCAATGCTGCTCCACTGTCCAACACCTACTCCACTCTATGCCCATCCACTGTTTGCCACTGTACTATACTGTATAACACTCAACAACATGCCACTCCACCCCTCTCTATGGCACGCCACTGCACTCTGACATGACACTCTTCTCTACGACACTCTCCTCCACTGTACTCTACAACACTAAACTCAACAATACTCCACTCTACCACACTCTACTTAACCCTACTCCACTGTAGCACACTCTACTCCACTGTGTTAGCCCTGACAGCCTGTGGGTGGTCTTCCCCATACTTTTTGCCTGCTTGCCTCATATTTATGGTGATTTATTTTTGTTGGCCTTCGGACTCTGAGTACTTTACCACTGCTAACCAGTGCTAAAGTGCATGTGCTTCTCCCCAAAACGTTGTTTGTTTGACTTATCCACAATTGGCATATCTAATTTAGTTATAAGTCCCTAGTAAAGTGTGCCGCCTGTGCTTAGGGCCTGTAAATGAAATGCTTCTTGTGGGCATGCAGCACTGATTGTGCCACCCACACAAGTAACACTTTAAACATGTCTCAAGCCTGCCACAGCCGAGCCTGTGTGTGCAGTTTACACTGCCATGTCGACTTGACATTTAAAAACCCTTGCCAAGCCTTAAACTTGCCTTTTGTTACATATAAGTCACCCCTAAGGTAGTCCCAAGGTAGCCTATAGGGCAGGTTTCTGTGTAATTAAAAGGTAGGACATGTGTAGGAAGGTCGGATCCTTCTGCATGGTTACTGCCACTTTTTCCCTGGTGCTGTGATGGTTTCTGACTAGTCTGAATGGGATCCTGCTAATCAGGACCACAGTCTCTGTGCTTTCTCCCTTAATTTGACTATGGTGAGTACTTAGGTACATCCCAGATTGGCTACTGGTGTACCATTATAAGTCCCTAGTATATGGTACTGAGGTACCCAGGGCATAGGTATACTGGGATCTCCCATGGGCTGCAGCATGTATTATGCCACCCATGAGAGACCACTCAAATTGTGACTACGGGCCTGCCATTGTAGCCTGTGTAAGCTGGTGCTAGCACCACTTACGACAGATATAGGTTTCCCTATACCTGAGGTCACTGCACTTAAAACCTATTAGTCACCCCTAAGGCAGGCCTTTCAATCTGATGGCAGGGTGCTCGGTTCTAATTGTGAGGGTGCCTTTGCATGAGTAGAACACCCCTACAACCTTCGGAGTCCATTCTCCCGGGTTGTAAGTGCATCAGCAATTAAGATACATAGAGTGGCCATGCATCATTACACGATGACCATCTCTAAACTGGCTGTAAAGAACCCTGTCATGTTTGGTATCAAACATGTTGGAATCATATCCCCATACCGTAAACGGTGTGAGAGGTTGGATTCCAAGCACTGTAAAGGCCCTCCATTAAGCCCTCAGTGCTCCCGGTACCAGCCTTCCAGAACCCGACAGCAAGCTAGGGCTGCTGCCGACCAGAGACATGTTTCTGCTCTCCTGCTACTGAGCCAAGCTTGAGCAGGGGAAGGCAGAACAATAGATATCCTGTCACTGGGAGGTGTGACCACCTCCCAGACAGGTTTTAGTGTATTAGGGCATGGTGAGTGCGCTTGCCAGCGCCACTGAGACTGCTTGAAGGGCTCATTTGGTGCCCTCCTTGCATACTCCAGTTCAAACCAGCTCAGGGAGCCGTTGGCTCCCGCTCTGGCACGAAACTGGACAAAGGACATGGTAGTATCCTCCCCACTGTCCGACCCCTCCCCTGGGAGGAAACCCTGAATCATCCCAACCCTTTCCTTGGGGTACTTAAGGACTTACCTGTAGGTGGGTCCCTAGATTCGTCGTGGGACAAGATTCAAATAAAAACACCACTTCATCTTTGACCATCTGGGCACTCTGGACTTCGCTGGACTTTGCTCTGGGCACCGAGACTGCAACTCGGAAGACTCCTGCTGCTCCTGGTCTTGTCGCCCTGCTCGTCTGCTCCAACGTCTGTGCCTGTGCTCCATACAGGATCCGTCCAAGGCCAGTGGGCATCCAAGACACCTGAAGGAATCTCCCTTGAAGTGAAGGAGTCACTTCCCTGCATCTGCAGGCACCGCAACAAAGCTGACCGGGTCTGCTGGTCCTGGGCTCCCACGGACTCCAAAAGGCTCAGCAACACAGGTGGTGGTTCTACACTTGCCAAGAGACCTGCCCTGTCCTCTCACCGAGTTTGAAGCCAGTATCCCTCGTCGGAGCCGCAGGCACCAAACCCCTGTGCACCGTGTCGACTTGCTGTTGCAAAGGCTTGTTGGCTCTCTTCCTCAGAGATCTTCGGGCTCCAAGTAGCCTCCACCTCAAGCATCTCCTGTGACTAAGATCTTCATCCTGACCATGTCCCTTGCACCGTGGGACTGCATCTTTGGTGAGCTGCACGAGGTCTTCTCGCGACTCCAGTGCCTACAGCCTGTGGGTCCATTTGAGGGTCTTCTTTGATTCCAGCGGGCTCCCCTGATTGCTTGGAGCCTGCTCTGACTCCCCTGCTTGTTGTGAGTCACATGGACCTTGCTGGTCCCGACACTGCACCTTTTTTGCTTCTATGTTCTTTGCGGTTGCCAAGGCTTGTTGGTGCTCCCGACGGACACCGACCCCTCACATCTCGACATCCAATGTGGGACAGTCCGTGAATGGCTCTTGGTCTTCCACAGCATGCCTGGACCGCACAGCTGCAGCTCCAAGGTCACCGTCAACTCTCCTGCAACACCCGACATCGGTGGGCATTCACTTTCCGTGCCCCCTGGTCACTCCCGAGTGGCATAGACTCTGTCCCATCTGCTTGCAGGTACTTCTCATCTTGAATCCACCTTTGGGTACCACCGGACACTTTCCACTTCTTCGCCAGCTGCATCTTCCTGAAGTCCTCAATTGAGTTCGACTGCGGTTTCCGACGCCACTTTGCACCTATGCACCCGACTTCCCTGGTGTAGGTATCCTGGTTCCTAGGGTATCCACGGGTGGGGTGGCTCTCCAACCTTCTGTCTTTCACAGGGGTTCTCTAGGGTCTGCTGGGAAGGGTCCTTCTTTAAAATTGCAACCGCAACTTTCCCACACTGCACACAGCCTCCGTGGGGTTCTTGGTTACTTACCTCGGGTGGTTCCTTGGGTCCCCAGCATTCCTACGTCCTCTGGGTACAGTCTAAACTTGAGTCGTAGTTCACATCCCTCTATTTAAATGTATGGTTTGGTCCCCCCCGGTGACCACTGTGTATTTGTGCTGCTTACCTGTTTTCTTTGCAAAGTATTGTGTGCATTTCGTATATCTCCGGGTAGGAGATATTTGTACTTATTAGTGAGTGTATTATAATAAATACATATTTTTATAAATACACTGTGTGGTTCTTTTTCACTTAATCTATACTAATAAGATTACGTTCTGGTAAAACAAGCTGTTTTACACTCCTTCTGGACTAAGCCCGAAGGCTGCTCTCCACAGCTACCACTTAGAGAGCTTTCTAAGGTTGTCTAAGACCACTAAAATCCCCATAAGGGTCATCTGGATTAGTGCAGGGTGCTACACTTACATAAGTGAGCACCATATACTAAGCCAGCTTCTCACAACATGTACTTTTAAGTTTTACATTTCCTAGTAGTGAAAAACTCCCAAATCCGTTTTTCACTACTATGAGTAAGCCCGGGCGGAGACCTCCGCTCCGCCTGCGGAGTGTGCGGAGATTTGCCTTCTCCGCGTTCCGCGGAGAAGGCAAATCTCTGCACACTCCGCAGCAGAGTGGAGTTGGCCAGCCCCCGCCTCCACCCCCCCTATTAACAAGTAATTCGACATTAATTAAAAGTAAATTAAAAACCACTTACCTGAACTGCGGCGTCCCTGGGCTGCCCTCCTCCTCTTTCTCGCCATCTGGGTAATCCTTGAGAAAACTGCGCATGCGCGTGCGCCCGCGCATGCGCATTTCTCGCAAGAAATGCGCATGTGTGGGCGCGCGCGCATGCGCAGTTTTCTCAAGGATTACACAGACGGCAGGAAGAGGCGGAGGGCAGCCCGGGGATGCCGCAGTTCAGGTAAGTGGTTTTTAATTTACGTCAAATTACTTGTTATTAATAGGGGGGGTGGAGGCGGGTGGCGTAGCGGAGTTCAAACTCCGTGGACCTCCGCGTAGCCACGCTACGCCCACTACGCCCAGCGTTAACTATGAGTCCTACCTCTCTCTGAGGTTAACATTGGGAACTCCTTATTACACTTATAAGCTGTAATTCCTGATACTATACCAAAGTAAGGTATAGTGTGCACAGAGTCCAGTGAATCCCCAGAGGCTTACAGAGGCTCAAGTAGATAGTCCTAAAAGCTCTATTTGTGGTAGTCAGGTTGAGCAGTTAGACTTATCAGAGGGTAGTGCTAATCATTTTTGTACACACTCAAGCAAGAAATGATTGCACACACTCAAAGACTGAATCCAGACCAATTGTTTTGTATAAGACGTTATTACTTTGCTATTTTATATCTAAAACCAAGAGGAACTCAGCTGCAGGTAAGTAACATTTTTAAAAGTAGCAATACTTTTCAAATGCAGTTTAGAATTGTTTTGCAAGGCAGTAGAAAATGCTTTACAGTAATTGAAATACTTTTGTAAAATCAGTTTAGCATAGTAGAACTTTGCAATAGAAACAGATAGACTTTTGTATGCAATAGGTGGGTAAATGCAATGCAATCCTATAGAGGGAAAACAATGTTATGCATTAGCAGGTAAGTACACGACTTACAATTCCAGTCTTCGGGGGTTTGGACTAACACTGGGCAAGGGTCAGTTCAAGGTAGGTACTGCACTACCAGCGGCACTGGGGCGGCCGGTGCAGAGGTCACTGGGCCCAATGTTAGTCAATGGAGACTGGGGGTACCACAAAGAGGCACGATATCCCGGTAAGTAACCATGGTTTCAGAGCACAGGCACCGGGGGTTAATAACAGCACAGGGGGGCCACAAGGCAGCACTGAAGCTACACCACCAGTGGTGGCTGGGTGCAGGGTTCAAAATCAGCGTTGGGCGCCCAATGTGTTTCAATGGGGAATCTCGGTTGCACAAAGAGGCTGCAGGCTCAGGCCAGGAGGCTGGATGAAGGTGACCACCATCTAGGCAGGTAAGTTGGAGAGTTGAGGGACACCTGGACACCGTCGGCTGGGTTCCCCAAAGTTGATGGGTGGAGGATGCAGGGGTGCCTTTTGGTGTTGGATTTACGTTACCGGAGCCGGTCGCGGTTGGGGGGACCCTTCTGGTTGAGGCTGCAGTCAACTTCATGGGGTCCAGGAGAGGTCAACCACCAATGGAGACGAGGTCAGGATCATTGGGGAGACTTCACAGGACAGGTAAACCACTCAAACTAGGGACGTGGTCGTCGGGTGCAGAGTGGGCAGGTGTCGCGGATCCGCCTGGATCCAGAATCCTTGAAGATGGAGTTTTTCTGGACAGGGACGCTGTTCTCTGGAGATCTGGTCTGGTCTGAAGAATGGCATTCTTCCTGGGGTTCTTGGAAGTTGCTGGCCATGGGACAGGCGTTGTCTTCTTCACAGGGTCTTTGAGCAGGAGACAGGCCGGTAGGGCTGGGGCCCAATCAGTAGTCGTCTTCTTGGATCGGCTGAACTGCGTCTTCTTCCTTTTCTTCTTGGGCACAGGAATCTGAGGATCAAGGTTCAGGGGTGCCCCTAAATACTGAATTTAGGGGCGTTACAGGTACTGGCAGATGGTAGCCAATGGGCTACTTGCCTTTAGGGTGACTACACCCCTTAGAATGTCCCGTCCCTTTGGGGAGGGGGCATTCCCCTAACCTGATTGGGTCAAATCCTTCCATTCAAGATGGAGGATTTGCTAAGGAGGGGTCACCTCTGTCCAGGGGACCTTAGGGGTGCCCCTGGCAGAGAGGGGACACACCTCTCCTGACTGCTAATTTTCTCGCCAACCTTGCCGCCAAAGGGGGGCGTGGTTTAACCGCGCTGCAAGATGGCTGCTTGCTAAGCACGCTCTGCCGGCCGAGACATCCTGTCAAAATCCGCACATATGGAGGGCCATCGAGGAGTGTAAATTGCCCCTGGGCTTAGCCTACGAGGCCATACTTCAGTGGGGCCATCAGCCATGGCTGCAGACCGCGTCTGCGATGTACAAGGCACCCCGGACAATTGAGGCTTATCTAGAGCGCTGGGAACCCCTTACCTGCTATGCGGCGGCTGGACAATGGGATGTCTGAGGAAACCTGATGCCTGATCCCCAGTGAGTTGGCGACGAGTGGGGGGACTGGTTCTGCCCCCCCGGGAAGGCTCTAGCTGGAACCCCAGAGACACGAGTGAGCCGAGCCGCCATTTTGTCATCAGGCAGCATCTCGCGAGCAGAACAGGCAGCTCTGCCGGAGGGCCCACGACGACACGCGGCTTCACCCGGACTGTGAGGTGAGCATTGGACCCCCTTGGCGACCCCCCTCTCTGGCGAGATCCGTGTCAGAAGACAAGGGGGACCGCTACGTGTGATGCGAGCTGCCATTTTAGAATCAGGCAATCCCGCGTGTGCAGACCAGGCAGATCGGACGGCGGACTCGCAGCGCTACGAGACCTCCCTCGGACTGCAAGGTGAGCGCTGGACCCCCTCTGCGACACCCTACTCTACTGGGCTCTTTGTTTATTGAGGACGGCAGCTCCTGCAGGCTTTGAAGTGGGAGGCCCGGACTGGAAAGAGTACGGCCTAGTGGAGCTGCCCCAGGCAGTGATGTGAAACGTGCCCTGCAATTCGGGCTGGCTGAGTGCACCTACCAAACCAGGCGTGAGGTGAGAGGACCCGTGTACCAGCGCGTCTGGCGATTGGGGCTGGTGCCGCTATCGGGTGGCAGGAGTGGATGGGACTCGGTGGGAGTCTAGCACACCGAAACGCAATGGCGCACAAACAAAATAATAGCACTAGTGTGCTATCAACCTGCCTGGCGATATACAGGCGCCCGAGCAGAGGGAGTGAGGCACCGTGATAGAGAGGCGCACCGTGGTTGCTACAACTAACCCCTACCAAGTACCAGTGCACCTCAGAAGCTTGACACCATGGGCAAACAGGACGCCAAACAGCCAAAACTAACATTTGATAATAGAAGGAACACGAGGCTAACAGAGTCCGACCCAGAGGGAGGGTCAGATCGCACACCAAACTCACAAGCAGAGGATCGAGGTGAAGACTTACGCACACTAATGCTAGAAATGCGGTCAAGCCTCCGTACCATCGACACGAAGCTGGATGTACTCACTTCTCAGCTTGACGCAGTTAAAAAACAGGTTGACACGCATGAAACACGGCTAGATCTGCTTGAAAACCGTAGTTCGGACTACCATGAGTTTCAGGTCGAAACTAAGGAGCAGCTTCTGCATATGGATAAAGTACTCGGGCTGATCAGGGCAAAGAATGAGGACTTGGAGGCCAGGTCTCGCCGAAACAATCTGAGGATAACCGGGATTCCAGAGACGACCGCCATATCCAAAATGGAGGTTTACATTGATGACCGACTGAAGGAGCTCTTTGGCCCTGACCTGTCCGCGGTGTTCGCGGTCGAGAGAGCACACCGTGCATTGGGTCCCAAGCCCCCAGTCGGAGCCACACCTAGGCCTATCCTGGCTCGGATCTTAAACTATCAGGATCGGGACCTCATTCTGAGACTTGCAAGGGAGCGTGGGACCATCACCCATAAAGGTAACACAATTTAATTCAACCCTTATTTCACCCTGGCGGTGCAGGCGGCCCGCAGGGAGTTTTTGCCAGCGAAACGCATTCTACTGCAGGCCAAGATCCCCTACTCCCTGCTGTATCCTGCTAAGCTCAAGGTGACGCACGAGGGTATGGCTCCCCATTTCACGGATGCCAAATCTGCACTGAAATTCGCCAAACACGTGGGGGGGAAGAAGCATACGCACAGTTCGTCTGCCGGAAACACATCTGAAGCCAGACTGAGCGATAATGACTAATTGGGGTTTCTGCAATTATGTGTTCGTAATCTGTGATCTGATTTGCTCAGGTCTAGCCTGGGGTATGCCATTGTTTTGGTTCTGGGGAGGGGTATTAACCCTGTGCAGCGGCCGCGGCGGGTTGGTGGTCTCTAACCCGCGTTATACAGTTCTGGCTCTCCGCCATCTTCTTGGCCACCCCGCTTCTGGCAGGGTTGTATGCCGGCGACACCATGCCCCCCAGGGAGAGCTCCCGGTCGTTGTCTTTGATTTAAACCGGGTTACAACCTGTTGTTGTCGATGTTAAAGGGGGAGGGTTCTACACAACCTGATTGGGGGGTTGGAGTGGGTGGGGGGAGGGGGGAACTTAATGTTTTGTTCTTAGCCAGTGTACTGCCACATAGCCAGAAACCCCACGCGGGGACATTGCAGACTGCACTCACATTGCCTACAGGCTGTAACAGGGGCAGGAACCATGACAAAAACACCAACACCTTGCAACGTATCGCTATTGGGAGGTCCAAGTTACTGAAGGCCCATCACACCTGGTAACAATAGTCGTGGTATGACGAGTCTAAACTTTTTAACCTGGAACATTCGTGGTCTTAACGAACACAGAAAGACCAGACTAGTACACTCCTACTTATTACGGCCTCATATCGATGTCTGCCTATTACAAGAAACACACTTGAACAGTACACCCACCACTAGATTAAAGCACAGGCGCTGGGGTCATGTTTACTCTTCCATATATTCAAACTACTCCCGAGGGGTGGCGGTGCTTGTGCGGCAGGGTCTGGATTGGAAGGAGCGCGAATCTCACCTAGATCCCGAGGGCAGATATGTTCTACTACTCGGGGACCTTGGTGGAGTCAGGGTGGCAATTGCGGCAGTCTATGGGCCTAATACGGACGCCCCAGACGTTTTCCAAAACATATGGGCCAAAATAAAAGCAACGGGCTGTGACACTATTATCTGGGGTGGGGACTTTAACGCCGTGCTTGATGACGTGATGGACAGGAAGGGTCTGTCCCGCTCCCTTCATCCTAACGCCAGCGTCACACTGAACGCCATTGTGTTTCGGATGGCAATTTAACTGACATATGGCGACAGCGCCACCAACACACTAAGGAAGGCACATGTATTTCCGAGTACCACAGGGCCTGGTCCAGGTTAGACTACTGGTTGTTATCACGTGATGTTGTGGCATGGACAGGCGAGATATCTCACCTTCCCAGGTCCTTGTCGGACCATGCTCCTTGCCTACTGTGCCTTAATATGCCGAATTCACCTAGCAGAATGTTTAGCTGGCGTCTTCCTCCCAATGCCTTATTGGACGAGGCTTTTAAGGAGGAAATACGGAGGGACATAGAAGACTACTTTACTCTGAATACTGGCTCAGTCTCAACCCAGGCCTCTTTATGGGAGTCCTTTAAGGTGGTCATCAGTGGTAAATGCATAGCATGTCAAGCCGGGGTACTGAAGGCAATCAGGGGTACACTCGCGTCCCTCGAGAAACGTATCAAGGAGTTCGAGACACAGTTTTACACCACTGACGACCCCACCCTCATCGCCCAATTGAAAGAAAAGCTGCTGGAATTTGAGGAAGAGTCACAGCGGGAAGTGAAGTTTATGGGCAAACACACACAAACGCCAGAAGGTACGGGAAGAGGATAGGCCAGGGAGAACCCTTGCCAATATGCTTTGGGTTCCTCGCTCCACTGCGTATGTCACAGAGATCCGGGGGGCTAGCCCGCCCGTGATCAGAGGCCCTCAAGAAATTTTGAATCAATTTACACAATTCTATGCCAATCTATCCACGGCCACGCATGGTTCAGTGTCAGAGGGCCTTCAGCCTTTCTTGGACTCCCTAGAACTACTTTGGCTGGGACGGGGGCACAGAGAATATTTGGATGTCCCCTTTTCTGTCGAAGATATCACCCAAGTGATTCGTGGCCTTCCCCTGGATAAGGCACCAGGTTCTGATGGCTTAACCACTGCATTTTACAAAACACACGCTGAGGAATTGGCCCCACACCTATTCAATGTATATGAAGAGGCCCAAACCACAGGTATTCTACCACCCTCGATGCGTGAAGCCATTATTATCACTTTACTAAAGCCAGGGAAACCTAATGATGAAATTGATTTGTACAGACCACTCTCGCTCATAAACGTAGATGTTAAAATATTGGCACTGCTGGTTGCAAACAGACTGCAGCCGTTTCTCCCATTGATAGCCAGCCCAGACCAATCGGGATTTATTCCGGGGAGATCTACGTCACACAACCTTCGAACTTTCTTCACTGTATTACACTACCTACACATTAACATGCAAGCAATCGCGGTGTTCCTCGACGCCACGAAAGCGTTCGATACGCTGGAGTGGACATACTTATTTGCCGTCATGGAGAGAATGGGGTTTAGCCCTCTTTTTTTGGGTCTCATATGCCTGCTTTACACGAAGCCATCTGCCAGGATCCGGGTGAATGGTATGTTGTCGGGCCCGTTCTGTATATCGAGGGGTACAAGGCAGGGGTGCCCACTTTCTCCCCTGCTCTTCGCGATTGCGATGGAGCCACTGGCGGCGCGAATTAGGCAACACCATGCCGCCTGGGGTTTAGCACCAGAGGCCTTCTGATCTCGCTGTACGTGGACGACATTACCCTTTATATTAATGACCCGGCGGCGAATACCGCCCCTATCCTTCGTGAACTAATAAAGTTTGGAGGCCTTTCTGGCATTTCAATAAACTGGGCAAAGTCCACTATATTTCCTCTTACGGAGGCCACCACACCATTCCCCATAGATTATCCCCTCAAATGGGCCACAGGCCCGGTGAAATACCTCAGCATTTGGCTCAGCAGGAACATGCAGGATATTTGGATCATGAACTATGGGCGCATCATCTCATGGCTGGAGGAGAAGGTTAACGCGTGGGCTGGTCTCCCCCTCTCTCTGGCAGGGAGAATCGCAGTGGCGAAGATGGTGGTCTTGCCAAAATTTTTATATTTATTCGTAAATATTCCGATACCCCTCACTCAAGCCTTTTTCAGTTTAATTCGCTCGTTATTAGTATCAATGGTTTGGGAGGGTCGACAGGCGCGGGTCTCATGGGAACTCTTAACTTTACCTCTGACTCAGGGTGGGCTGGGGGCCCCGGACATCCAATTGTACACATTTTGCGCCCAAGCTCAGTTTCTACATTTTTTGGTTCATCCCACCCCGTTCCAACCGCACACGGCTGTGGAGTTGGATGTTGCAGCGCCGGTTCCCCTCCAGGTGGCCATATATCAGACATACAGACGACCGAGGGATGGTATTGACACAGTCGAAACCCTGAGGTGGGCGTGGGATAGACTCCGGGAAAGAGCCCATTTAAAAACCCTATATGCCCAATCCATTCCCCTGGCACATAATCCCATGATACCTACAATGGCGGAGGGCGCCAGCAGATCCATAGCTAAAAAAAATGGGCTTACACACCTTCGCAGACTTATACCCGGGGGACAAATTTAGGACTCCTCCAGAACCCACAGAGGAGAGCGCTGTGACCTTTTCAGAGCTGTTCTTATACTATAGACTCAGGGCCACATGTAGGCAACTACACACCACATTCCCCGGCCCTCCGCCCACATTGCTTGCCCTCGAAAATGTTCTCAAGACAGCCTCCCCTCGGAGACTCATAACGCGCCTCTACAGTAGTATGCAGACCACCGCCCCTCTTTTGACACCTAAAGCTCTTCAGTCCTGGAACGCAGAATTACACACCCAGATAACGGAGGACCAGTGGGCCTTTTGTTGCAGATAACTCACGGTTTTATCTCCCAACTACAAACTGCGCCTAATACATTTTAAATACATTCACCGTTTTTACAGGACTCCCTCCCAGTTGCACCGCATGGGGATTAGGGCAGACGATCGCTGCTGGAGATGTGGGTATGCACCAGCCACGTTCATACACATGGCATGGAGCTGCCCCCCCTGGCCTCATACTGGTCAAAGATTTTCACTACAGTCCGCGATATAATTGGTACGGCAAATGACCCCGACCCACTTATTGGCCTACTAGGGTATGTTAGAGATACGCCGGCTGCAACTCGTAAACTACACGCTATGCTACTGCTCTTGGCTAAGCGTCGGGTAGCCATACACTGGGGGAGGGGGGGAGCTCCGTCTGTGGAGGCTTGGATTCAGGATGTAACCTTTAGTCACAGACAGCTAACAACATTCTGGGAACTTATGCAGTCAGCAGCTAGGCCAAAAGACATATGGGGCCCGTTCCTGGACTGTGCACGCGCACGCCATGAAGGAAGGGAGGGATCTCCAGAATCGACCAGTGCTATGTAGGAATGTGCAGGCATGCCTCACCACAGGTGGCAACTCAGGGTAGGGGCTGACTTGACCCCACACTAACATTCTAGTATTAGACCACCCGATTATGTCCTAAACAGACTGTTGATCCCTTGAGTGGGTGGTGCCTGGATCTTAACTTGGCTCTCCCGCCCTACCGATGTGTAATTTGTGCTACTTTATAAAAGATGATGTATTCATTAGTCTAATACGCTTTGCAGCTCTGTATTTCACTCATGCATAGACCATGACACTGCTGTGTGCAACTGGCCGTATTGTTTTATACTGGTTGTTGTACAAAAAAAACAGCAACAAAAAACCTTGCCGCCAAAGTGGGGCTTGGTAAAAGGGGCAGGCATCTCCACTATCTGGAGAGTCCCTGGCTAGCATATCCAGGGCAGGAAGCCTTTGAGGCTCACCGCCCTGAATGCTGTTCCTGCTTGGGGGTAGGTGAGAAGCACCTCCACCCCAAGCATCATTTGTCCCTGACCCACGAGAGCACAAGGGTTCCCACCTCAGGGGGTCAGAAACATGTCTGTATGTGGCAGGCTGGTGCAGACCAGTCAGCTGGACACGAGGAAGTTGGGCATTTTTCAGGGGGCATCTCTAAGATGTCCTCTGAGTGCATTCTGTAATAAATCCAACACTGGCATCAGTGTGGGTTTATTATGCTGAGGAGTTTGATACCAAACTCCTTAGCATTCAGTAAAGCCATCATGGGGCTGTGGAGTTCCTAATGACAAACTCCCAGCCCATGTACTCAATATGGCTCCACTGCACTTACAATGTCTGTTTCTTTCATTTTTATTTTTTTTTAAACTTCTTTTTATTGATTTTTTGTGAACATTCTATACATTGGTGTCATTTGAGCATACCATGTGTCATTTGTGGCAGTACAGCAAGTGGATAGATACATTCAGTTCCAGATTATACAGTTTTTCAAAACAGGGTATAATATAATAAGAGCATGTGCAGCACAGACCAATCTACAGAGCAACAGAACATCATTCTTTCTCTCCTGTCATGAGGGATTATTATGGATGTATCTCGATCTCGATCGGTAGGCAACCGGTGTCTAGTTTCTCAACAGAGTCCAACTCTCGGTATATATGAGCGATTTTTCCCATTCTGGCATAACACACGCACATCAGTGGCAGCAAGCTTACAATATTGAAGGGGACACCTACTCGCCTCCCATGTGTTTCCTCAGTAGTCTTCAATGTGCAGGTGCTCCGGTCTCTGGTATGGCAGTCTCGCGTGGATGTGCCAGAAGATAACATGTTAGAGGAGCCCAGATGTCCCTTGGCCTGGATGTGCTGGGTAACAGTTCCGCATATGTAGTAAGCTGTTCCTGACAAAAAACTAAATCTCCCAGCCAGACCTTGAATTTGGGCGCCCGTCCCCTCCCCCATCGACATGCCACACGTCTTTTAGCCATGAGTAGCGCAATAGCCACATATTTACGGTGCGTTACATGCAGCGGTTTTACATACCCCAACAAGGCCATTAGTGGTGTGGGTTCAATATGAGTGTTTGTCATTAAATTCAGTGCTTCGAAAACCTGCTTCCAGTAATCATGTATTCCCGGACATTCCCAGGCTAAGTGTAGAAAATCCGCTCCCGGGGCCTTACACCTGTCGCATCGATCAGTAGCGCGCAAGTTATGTCTATGCACTCTGGCCGGCGTATGATACAGCCGATGCAGAAATTTGTAATGCAGTATTCGCAGCCTACTGCTAGCCGATACCTTTTCAGTCTGCAAGCAGCAGTATTCCCATTGCTCATCTGTCAGCTCAAGGTTCAGCTCTGTATTCCAACGCGTGCGGGCCAATGCAGCCGGTTCCTCTTTGTGTGTGTGGACTGTGCGGTATATTAGGGACACAAGGCGCTTGGGTGTCGTGCTTCTAAGCATTAGCTGTAGCGGAGCAAGTGTTGGGGGCTCAGCTGGGAAACTCGGGGTCAAGGAGCGGATGCCCTGTCTGAGTCGGACATATAAGAATAGATCCATTGGCATGTGCTGTGTATTCTGGAATATATGTTCGGCTGTGCGAAACTGTCCCTCATGATACAGGTCGCCCCAGGTTTTAATGTGCAGTCGGTCCGCAAACTTGTGAAATATGGTCTCCTGCAGCAGAGGCATGGTCGGGTGATATGCAAGAGGTAAATGCGGGGAATAAAGCAGCGGGGCGCCTAATGTACGGCTTATGCGATGCCACGCCGTGACTGTACATGTTACAGTAGTAGGCGCCTTTTCTCTGATAGGCGGGGTATCGTGCAACGCTCCTTCAATCGGCATAGGGTGCGCGAGCCAATGTTCTGCCGCCACCTGAGGCATATATCGTGGCTGATACACCCAGTAATATGCATAATGGGCTTGCGCGCTGAGATAATATAATTCAAAATCAGGTATTCCAAATCCCCCCTGTGAATATGGCCTGGTTAAAGCATTCCACTGCAGTCTCGGGTGCTTACCCCCCCCACACTAACCGCGTCAATTCTGATCGGAGCGTTTAAAAAAAAAAAAAACTCCCTGGGTGGAATGGAATATTTAAAAACAGATAGAGCAGTTGGGGCAATATCACCATCTTAATTAAAGATGCCCTTCCTGCCATTGAGAGAGGAAGCGTGTTCCAACGGGTGACATAGTCCGTAATGCGGGTGAGTGCTGTGCCATAATTGAGTCGCATCAGCTCGTCTCTATCTTTAGTGATACGAATGCCCAAATAGCGCAGATCATCATCACCCCACTCTAGGGGATAGTCCAGTGGGAAGCGAGCGGTTGCGGCTGTTAAGGGGAAAAAACAGGACTTGCTCCAATTAATTTTGACCCCTGATAGTTCCCCAAAAACAATGAACTCCCTAAGGATTGGGTTTAGGTTCTGCTGCGGGTCGCGAATATACAAAGTTATATCATCCGCATATAGGGATAATAATATCTGCCTCATGTGACAGCGTAAGGCTTTATCATTATGATGCTGCCGCAGCTTTGCGGCCAATGGCTCAACCTCAAGCGCAAATAATAAGGGGGACAAAGGGCACCCCTGCCGGGTTCCCCTAGTGATCGGGAACGCCTGGGACACATGCCCATTTATGAGCACCTTAGCGGTTGGTAGATGATATAGCAACTGAATCCAGGAGAGAAAAAGGGGCAGAAAACCCATGCGCACCATCACTCCGAATATATAATCCCACTCGATTGAGTCAAAAGCCTTGTGGCATCTAAAAACACAGCCGCCAAAGGCACATCAGGGGAGACATTATTTAAAATGGTGAAAAGGGTTCTTAAATTATGGGAGGTGGCCCTTCCGGGTACGAAACCAGATTGGTCGGGAAGAATCAAATTTTCCAGCAGTAAGCTAAGCCGAGTTGCGATGAGCTTGGCCAATATTTTTGCATCACAATTAAGGAGGGACAGTGGTCTATAGGAGTCACTATGAAGGGGTGATTTGCCAGGCTTCAGCAGCGAGATGATGAGAGCTTCTCTCATGGAAGGCGGGAGGCGTCCCGTATCTAGAGAGTCTTCATAGACCTCGCGCAGAATGGGGGCCATCTGATCTATATAGGTTTTATAAAATTCAATTGGGATGCCATCTGTACCTGTGGCTTTCCCAGACTGCATGCGCATGATGGCTTCCCGGACCTCATCCAGCTCGAACGGGGCGCATAGAAACTGTCGCTGCTCATTGCTCAGCCATCCCAATGTCACATCTGCTAGATAACTCTCCAAGTTCAGACTGCCCACCGTGTCTGTGGTATAGAGTCGGGCATAGTGGGAGGTAAAAGCATTCAATATGTTAGCGGTATCTCTATAGACCACCTCTCCTGGGCCTTCAAGCTCTAACACATAATTAGAGCAGCGGGGTCGCTTAATCGTGTCTGCCAGCGCCTTGCCTGGCCTTTCCCCTTCCCCATATCGACGGGCCGTCCAGTATCTACCCCTGAATTTCGATTCTCTTGTCGCCGTTTTCATGTATTCAGTAAGTGTCTCTCTAAACCTAGCCTGGATGGAGCCGTCCGAATTTGTGGCCTGTGTTATTTCCATCACTTTAAGCTCTGCTTCTAACCTGCGCAGTGTGTTGGTGATGTCTTTTAGTACTCCGGAGCCCTTTGATATGCAGAACCCCCGAAGTGTGACCTTGAATGCTTCCCATATGGTTTCCATCTTTTCCACAGAGTCCTTATTCCGTACAAAAAAATCCCCCACTTCTTCCCTCAGTTCTTCCTGGAAGACCGTGTCTAAAAGAATAGGGGCGTGTAATCTCCAACTACTGCGCGGGGGGCGAAATCTGACGAAGACAGTGTGAGCTTGACAGGAGCATGATCCGAGTAAGTGCGGGCTAGATGTTGCACCTGAACTACAGCCGGGCCCAGCCCCCTGGACAGAAACAGATAGTCCAGCCTCGCCCATGTTCCCATTTGCGCAGTATAATGCGTTCCCTCTAATCCGTGTGGATGTGTATGTCTCCAGGCATCGATCAGTTGATAGGAAGCTAGCGTGTCCTGTAGTACGGTACGCGCCTTGGTGTAGTGATGAGGGGCAGGATGGGACCTGTCAATACTAGGGTTACATGCGACATTAAAATCCCCTCCCCAAATTATATGATTGGACCCTATATTAATGATCTTAGCCCACAATGAGGTATAGAAGTCCGGGGCATCCACATTCGGTCCATAGCAGCATGCCAGGGTGACCGACTCGGCCCCCAACCGCCCCCATGCTAGACAGTACCGTCCCTGCTCATCCCAGGTAGCACCAGTTAGCTGAAACAGTGTCCGTTTTTTAATGAGTATGGCCGTTCCCCTCGCATAAGTCGAGTAGGAGGAGAAAATTCTATGGTCCGCCCATTTGCAAGCAAACGTATTAACAACTTGTGGACGAAAATGCGTTTCCTGCAACATCGCTATATGCACTTGATGCCTATCCAAGTATGCTAGTATGTGTCGCCTTTTCCGCGGATCTCCCAACCCTCTGATGTTCCACGTGACAATATTCAATCTCCCGAGATCTATATTAGCCATTGTTCAGTGTGCCTGTCGGACTTGTGGTCCATGCCCAGGATCTACCATCCAGTGCAGCTGTGTGTACGTATGAAAAATCTATACTGTATTTTGCGTGTACAACCCTCTGTTCACATTTCATCCACATGCTATTACGAATAAAGCCATCTTGCTCAATGAGAGTTATGCTCAAACTAACCCAATCCCTGCTATATCCCACCCCCTCCCACTGAAGCAGCCCCAACTTGCCAGAAATGTTCGCCCACCCGCCCTCCCCTGTCCCCATCAAAAACATCATAACCCAAACAGTCACCGTTAGAGTCCTGCAGTGACCATCAGTTGGGGAACGCCCGCGGGGGGATCCTCTAGGGTGGCAGCACAGGTGCACCTCACCCGAAAAGACCACTTCAGTTGGAACAGGTGGGCCTTGTGGGGGCGGAGGGTGCCCAGCGCGCAGTTTGTAGATTTTAGATTGGCCCCATAGCTGAACGAGGATACTTGACCCCTAGTTTGAGTCCGCCGGACATATTGTCAGCTCAACTCATTCCACTTCCCAGTAGGCAGTGCCTGGTAATGCAAAGGCTTCTCATGATTCATCTTCTGCCCCCTGCGAGGAAGACTGCTGCGACGATGCTGGTGTACCAGTAGTGCGATCCATTCGCTTCAAGTGCTTGAGGAACTCCTCCACTTGTTGTGGCTTGGTGAAAAAACGTTGTTGGCCCTGGTGAGTGACTCTGAGGCGTGCAGGGTATAGTAGCGCATAGTCAATCTGCGCCCGACGCAGCTTGGCCTTAACATCTATGAACTTACGCCGCTCCTCTTGGACCGTGGGAGTAAAGTCCGGATAAATGGAGAATGCATTGCTGTCATAATTCAATGTTTGCTTGTTTCTCGCTACTCGGAGTGCAACATCTCGATCCCTGTAATTCAAAAGTCTCGCTACGATGGGGCGCGGTGTGCCACCCGGAGGGGGACGCGGGCCCAGGGATCTATGCGCACGTTCTATGATAAACTGGTTGGAGAACGACTCAGTTCCTATTGTTGACAGTAACAGTTTTTCCACATATTCCTCCATCTTCCCCGTGTTTGTGGACTCCGGAACACCAAGGATGCGAATATTATTGCGCCGACTGCGCGCTTCTAAATCTTCATTTTTCGCCGCAATGATCTTCAGGAGTTTATCCATGTGAGCTACCTGTGTGAAAACTTGGGTTGTCACATCCTCAGTGTCCGAGATGCGCCTTTCCGCTTCCTTGAGACGGTCCTCATGCCCCTCCAGCTTATTCGCGATAGTATCCATGCGTGACGACATTTTGTCCACTTTGTCTACTATAGTAGCAAAGCCTTGTCGCACCTCCTGGAGTATGCTTTGGACATCAGTGTTTTGCTCAGTCATCGCAGCCTGTGTCTCATCTCTTCCACCTAGAGCTTGGTCGTCTTCTGTGTTACGGGTACTCCTTTTTGCCGCATCAAAGTTCAATTTGGGTTGACGGCTGTCTGGTTTGCCCATGGTGTACTGCAGTTACGGCCCGCTTGTCTAACTGTGTCATCACCGCTTGCACTCCGCAGGGAAAGGTTATGGCGCACACAGAGGCTGGACCCCGGCAGAGAGAATGATACAGAGGGTATAGCACAGTGCACGTACCTTGCGCGCCCAAACTTTTCAGTCTCTCCAGCTAATCAGTAGTGATCTGCGCAGACCAGTGAGGCCTCTCCGTCCCCTGGCGCTTACGCCACCACACGTGGACTCAGGCCAGTCCGTCGAGGCCCAGTAAGAGCAGCGCGCATCACCCTACGGCCGCATCGCTCTTCATCCGCATATAGTTATAGTCAGGGTATCACCTGGACAGGTCTCCACCTCTCCAGTCGGCTCAATCTGGGGGAGATCCACCTCCAATAGGAACTCCCCAGTTTAGCAAGATAGTGCACCGCTCTGCCAATGTTCCACCACTCCAGTTTGCGGCTAGCAGTATTGGGGCTCGAGTTGAGGCCCGACCAAGGCCTACAGGCGCTCTCAATCCAGCAGCAGAGGGGGCACCGATGTATGGCCGCTCCCGCAATTTCCTGCCTCCCCCCCCGCTACCTCTTACGGGGGCCTCCTCAGGGAGCACGGGCCACGTCCATCCGCTGTGTCATCAAGTGAGAAGCAGGTGTCTCACGCACCCCAGCTGCATCCACAATAGGGGTGAGCCTCATCTCAAATGTGGCTCCTCTGAGCAATATGTGCAGGTTCTCATGCGCGATATGCCGTTAACGCTCAAGCCCCAGCAGCGCCATGTTCAGATGCGCACGAGCAGCCCAGTGTTCCTTTACCAGTTCCGGAGGCGGTGGCGGTAGCAACGCCGCCACTCCAGGCCTTTCTCCGGCTCCGCAGTTCCACTCCTGCTCACGAGTACAGGTCAGGCCAGATCGCAGGGGGATGCGGTGCGTCCTCAGCGCCAATCGCGCGCCGTCACACACCCACCTTCTTCAGGCTGCCATTCACTCCGTCCTCGACCAGCCGGGAGGAAGCGTCTCCTACGAGGGAACAGTTGCGAGTTCTGAGCGGGCCGGTCAGTTCGCCCTCTCCGATACCTCCACACTATCAGCTTTTCAGGGCCCAGCTGCCTCGTGTGGCGCCTCGATCTCCCGTAGATCTGCTTGCCGCGTCAGGGAGTCACGGCGCTCCTCCCTCACCCTCGGTCAGCTTTTCACACCGTCACAGCTGGAGCAGGGTGGGCTCAATCTCGCTAATTTTCTCAGCGAGTCGTCTAGGAGTCTAGGATAGCCACATGCCGTAGTTCTGGTCGGCTATGGGGTCTAAAAGCAGGATAAATTAAAGGATAAACACGCTAGGCTGCAGGAGCCTCACATATGTGCGGCCATCTTGCGTGTGCGCCACCTAGCGCCCCCACTTACAATGTCTGTGAATGGCATAGAAACTGTAGGGGCACATTGCTCATGCAGCTGTGCCCTCACCTGTGGTATAGTGCAACCTGCTGTAGGGCTGTGAGGCCTGCTAGAGGGGTAACGTACCTATGCCACAGGCAGTGGCTGATGGCCATGTGTGCTATGTCGACTCTTAAGTTTTGTCTGCACCAAAACACACAGTCTGCAATGGCAGTGTGTATGTGTTTTGTGAGGGGCCTCTGAAGGTGACACAATGCATGCTGCAGCCCTCGGAGACCCTCTGTGGTCACAGTTCCCTTGGTACCACTAGTACCTTTTAATGGAACTTACAGATGAGCCAGAGGTGTGCCAATTGTGGAACCAATGGTACAGTTTTGGGAAAGAACACAGGCACTGGATACCTGATTGGCAGGGACCCCGTGCACACTCAGTCAAAGGGCATCAGATATCAGGCAAAAAGTGGGGGGTAACCATGCAAAAAGGGTCACTTTCCTACAAGAAGGAGCAGTTGTATCATGTTTCATATCATTGGAATGGAAAGATGCATTTTTCTGCTCTTAGCCCTACGTGCCTACAGCCTGTGTCCAATACCCGTCTGGGGCGAGTGACAGCTGGACTTTGTGCATTCCTTCTAAACAGCCACACTCAAAGAATAGTAATTTATTATTATGCTTGATTGATTAAAACCATTGCATATAAAAAAATCATATAAATAACTTAAGTTAAACAAGATTAAAATTTGTTAAAAGTCCTTGTTCAGTCCTTAATGAGAAATTGGTGTGGTTTATGAGAACCCATGAGAGAGGGTATCTGGTTTCCGGTTTTCCTACCTTCACCCAGTGGTGTCGTTTGGTTACCAGGGGTACC
The DNA here is from genome assembly GCA_963921515.1 of Calotriton arnoldi. Classification (NCBI taxonomy): domain Eukaryota; kingdom Metazoa; phylum Chordata; class Amphibia; order Caudata; family Salamandridae; genus Calotriton; species Calotriton arnoldi. The sequence goes on along the minus strand of CAWUFW010002153.1, from coordinate 545,529 downwards.
TTCAATGGTTCCAAAATTAGTTATTTTATTTATTTGTGCAAAAAAGAGCCCTGAGTACAAGATTGCGCCCTATCAGTCTTGCGCTCTCAGTCCTTGTGTTTTGTTACGCTGCTCGGCTGTCTTGGCTCTGACATGTTTTTCTCTATGTAGTCTCTTCTCTACTATTTTGAGGAATTTTGTGAATCGGCTGATCAATTGCGTGGAATCTGTTTTGAAGCAGGCCAGCACCGCCTGTCTGCATGTGAAAATCTCTGCTTGGTTGTAAAGGGATCGAAGAACTAGACGTTCTTTTGCTAGGCTTGTGCAAATGCAGTTTATATGGACAAGATCTTACGGTCCATGAGTGCATAGTCGGCAGGTATTATCTCCAGGCTTCCTCTTCCAGGGTGGGAGATGGGGTAGGATTGGCATTATGCCCAGCCGATATTTTAGGTATTTCTCTTTCAGCGTGATCTTGAATCCTGCACTTAGGTATGATTGTGGTTTGGCTGCGACGTAGTCATTAAGTACAAGCCAGCCATATGCCCTTTTTGCAAGTGTGGCCTTGTCTTCTGCCGTTGAAAACACTCTGACAGATTTATAGACCACTTTCTTAAAGCTAGTGTGGGTCGCTGATGATTCCCATGCATTTTGCAGCCCTAGTTAGTTTAGGGAGTCTCTGAAGTATGCTCCGGCTGGTGAGGTTCCTCTTAATGACAATTCTGACCGGAGATGCCAATTTAATGTGTTTTGCTCTGCTCCTCTGATCTTGTGCCAGCATTTTATAAAAGCACCCCTTCTAGCCAGGGTCTGTTTCTGGAGCCCAAACTCTAACCTTATTTGCGCAGGAGAGGCGTAGTTTGATATATAAAAGATTGTTCTGTAAGCCCTGATAATTATCTTTTCCACAGTGATTGCGTCTCTTCCTCGCATTGCCTCACTCCTGTATGTTATCGTCGGAGTGAGTTTCGGCGAGGGCTTGTTTTAGAGACTTCATGGCATAGGTTATAGTGTTGCCTTTCCATCTTAGTGCCTCTTTTTGAGGGTTGAAAGAACCTTTGTTGTCTAGCTGGACTCCTAGGTATTTGTATTCCTTTGCTAGTTCTAGTCGTTGTGTGCCCAGGAACCAATGAGGTGGTTTCTTCTTGGAATGATTTATTGCCAATGTTTTTGTCTTCCTTCGATTGATCTTCAGTGTGTTCTCATGTGAGTATTCTTGTGTTGTATTGAGTAAGTGTTGAAGGCCAATTGGAGTTCGGCTTTGTGAGAAGTTGGCCTGGTATATGATGTCCACTAATTAAAGTGTACGTTTAAACAACAGGAGTAAGCCCATAGACCTAGTTGAGATCTGGGTGAAATGGTATATATGGACAACAATATCTCAACAGGTATTATTTTAAAGGCTAGTAAATAAGCATGCACATAAAATTGCAAAAAAGGCAAGTAGGGAGACTCATTGTTTAAGCAAACGTGCCAGAGGCATTATGTATTGAAAAAATGCAAGAGGAAACATAAAATTCAAACAATAAGGACAAATTGTGAACAGATGTAACAGGACTGTTAGCAATGAATACGTAAGTAACCCGACGAACTTTGTACACAAGTGCTCGTGACACTCAAAGTGGACGACGCAGGTGACAAGTGGAACAGCGATAGAAGGCGCAAGGTGAGAAAGGGACAATGATAAAAAGGTACTTGAGGTTCACAGGTAGGTATTTACAAAAATGTTTACAAAATTGGGCATATTTGGTGAACCAGAGTGTAGGGTGCCACAAGTTGCACTGGAATGTCAACGACCGACGTTTCGATCCATAACATTTAGGGTCATCATCAGGACCAGGTTACGGATTGGTAAGTGCTGTACAAGGAAAGAAAAATGAGGGCAAGTCGTGGTGCGGGCGGGATACGGTAAATGGAAAGGAATTAAGACAAGGTGGTTGTAAATGAATACCTGTGCGAGGCTGGACGTGATAATGAAGGAGGAAGGGGTGGATCCGGTGGGAGAGCGGGGCCTGTTTGCACCGGAAGCACGGCCAGGGGAGGAGGCAATGAATGCTAAACGGAGAAGAGACAAGGAGGGGTTGAAGGGGGGTAGGATAGAGATGCATCTATTGGAAACAAGGGGCGCAAGGTGTTTAGCAGCAAAGTTACTTACCGAATGGAAGATCGGTGAGGCAATGGTGTAGTGAGGGACCCGCGTAGGGTTAGTTAGGATCGGTCATGGGGCCCCGTGGAATCCGATGAGTGGATGGGCATCAGTATCTGGACGGTTAGAAAACCTGTAAGGTATTAGGAGGAAACGGTGAGCGGGCCAAAGAACCGGCGTGAGAAATTGGTATCGAGTGGAGAGGGAGCAAGGCTTACCCACATCTGCTAGTAGTCCGGGTGAGGCGGGATCTGTAAATAGAAGGGGGGACGCAAGTTAAGGAGGGGAAAGGGTTTGGATAGAGGGTTGGGTTGAGGCAGAGGTCGAGCGGTATGTCACTTACTGAATGGCTGAAAAACTATCAAAGGAGGCCGGGGCAGGATCCTCAGGAGTTCTGTAGGGGAATTGGCTTTCATCCGAGGTCGGAGCCCCGATCCTAAGGGAGCCGTCATGACCGATCGGCTACTGGACAGGTCGGCGCACAAGTGAGCAGGGCGTAGCAGTCAAATACCTGTGTCGCGGGGGTGGACATCAGAGCTTAGGGAGCGTCTGCGTGAGGGAGGAAGGGGCCGGGGTGAGGAATGTGAGCCACGCAGGGAGGCAAGGGACCGCGAAAAAGTCACTGTGTCTAAACCGGGGTTGAAGGATAAGGAAAAGCAGAGTTGAGCAGGCCGCAAAAGAGGATAAATTAAATATCAATCAAACAGAAAAGCCTTGCACTAATATTGTGCATATACAATCGTGCATATAACATTTTGTATATCAGAAATAAACAAAAATGGGGATCAGTGACAAGAGAAGTATTCAATTCGGCACTTAGATGTGTGTATACATAAATGCCTTTTAGATTATAGTGATTCATCTGTATGGAAAATGTTGGTGGCAAGTAATAAGTAAAATATTACAATTAGTCAAGGCATGAAAGACTTATTGGTGTTTTACGGTGATATAACGTATCTAAGATGGTCCATGAGCGGGGAAGGCAGCATGATGGACCATGATACTTAATGATTAACAGTAACTGAGATTCGGGAGAAACTGGCTAGAAGGCCGGGTAGGGTTGTTGCCCCGGGTAAGGGGGTGTAGTCAAGGGAATGTGTGATTACAGCTGTATAGTGTTATTCCATTCGTCAATAGTGTTCAAACCCTGGTTGACAGAGTAGCATCGTGTGATCCATTTGCATTCACTTCTGTTGAGCAGTAGTTGTTGATTGCCACCTCTGGTTGGTAGTGTAGGTTGGTCTATGACCTGCCAAGTCATATCCAATTCACTGTGTTGTTTGTCCATATAATGGGCAACCAGGGGGGCACTCATGACCTTGCAATGGATGCAGCTTTTGTGTTGAATTATGCGTTGTTTCACCATTTGTGTAGTTTGGCCGATATAGACGAGATTGCATGGGCAATGTATGGCGTAGATCACGTTGGAGGATTGGCAGTTAGTAAAAGTCCTTAGTTTGTAGGTCATGTTGTTGGTCACAAATTCTTTGGTATTCACAGTGAGGCAGCAGACCACACAATTTTGGGCTTGTAGTGTCCAATGACTGGTGGATGACCCAATGATGATATGATAGAGTCCGTGTTGTTAGGTTTGGTAGGCCATGTTTGGCATGTACCAGGTGATTGGATAGGTTGTTGGCTCTTTTGTAGGAGAACAGGGGTGGTTGTTGGTAGGGTTCATGTGTGGGAAGGATCTGCCAATTTCTCTTGATGATCTTGCTGACCTTGTTGCTAGAGGGACAGAAGGTAGTGACAAAAGGGATCCACGTATTTTCGCGCCTGTTCTTGGGGATGAGTAAAGTCTCACGGTGGCAGTACCATGCCCGTTACCGTGCTCAAGAAACCAAGCGGGATGGGTAACCCCTTAGAATGTGTTTGCTGGACAAAATGGCTGCTTTACGAAAATAATCCTTTTGCCACTTGCAGTTTCTCCTGATACGGAGGAACTGTCCATAGGGGAGGACGTCACGGAGGCCATGTGGATGATAACTAGAATAGTGCAGGAGGGTGTTGCGTTCCGTGGGTTTCCTATAGAGGGCGGTGCCAATTTTGCCATCTTCAGCATGAAGGGTGAGGTCAAGAAATGGGAGATCATTGGGTCTGCAATCCGATGTGAATCTCAAGTGTGGTTGGGACTGATCGAGCCAAATCAAAAAGGCGTCTAGGGTATCTGTAGTGCCTTTCCATAGTAGGAGGATATCGTCTTTGTACCTGCGCCACAAGTGTATGTGGTCTAGAAAAGGGTTGTGGGGCATCAGAATGTGAGTTTTTTCAAGGTTATGTACAAATAAAATCGCAAAGTTGGCGGCAAAGCAGGCTCCCATAGAGAGACACTTGATCTGGAGGTAGAAGGTGTCTCTGTATAGGAAATAGTTGTTCTCAAGGGCAATTTTAAGTAGATCCATGATAAATTCTGTGGGTATTAGTGTGGGTTTGGGTCTGGTTTCTAAGAGATTCTGGATGACAAGTAAGCCTTCATCATGGGGAATGTTGGTGTAAAGGGACTCAATGTCAAGTCCCACCATGAGTTCAGTGTTGGTGTCAAAAGGTTTGTCCTCAATAGCATTAATGAGGTCCATGCTATCATGCACAAAGGTGTCTGTCTGTGGTACAAAGTCTTTGATGGCTGCGTCAATGTATTTTCCTAGAGGTTCCAAAATGGAACCGCAGCCGGAGACGATGAGGCGTCCGGGTGGGTTGATGGCATCCTTGCGTATTTTAGGTAGAACATAGATAACCGGAGTGCAGGTATGTTGGATATTCAGGAAGAGGAATTCTTTCTGTGAAATGATGTTTAATGTCCTCGTCTGATTGGTCACAGTTTGGATTTTCATTTTAATGTCTGGTAGAGGGTCCTTGGATAGTGGACAATAATGGCAACCAGTGGATAGTTGTCTTTTGATTTCCAGATCATATTTTTCAATATCCATGACTACAATCCTGCCTCCTTTATCTGCTGGTTTGATTATCATGTTGGGATTTTTCTTGAGGTTCAACAATGCCTGTTTCTCAGAGAAGGGTAGGTTGTATGAAATGTATTCGAACTCTTTCTTGAGGGCTGCAACTTCTTGAAGTACTATACGTTCAAACAAGAGTATTTCAGGGGGCATGGAGTTAGAGGGGGGGTGGAAGGGGGATCTGGCAGCCAGACTGGAAGGGGGTCTGTCAGAAAAAAAGTATTGCAGACGGATGTGTCTGAAAAACTGAAGGAGATTCTCTTGGAGGTCAAAAAAGTTGCTCTGCTCAGTGGGAACAAAAGTCAGGCCTTTGCTCAAGAGGGAAGTCTCCTGTGAGGACAAGGCATGTTTTGAAAGGTTGAATATGGAAATCAATTGTTGGTCCGGATTGGTGAGGCTTGTGGAGGTGGACGTTGTTGTAGGCTCCGTTGGTTCCATGATCTCGAGAAAATTGTTTATTGTTGAGGGCCCCATTGGTAGAACTTTCTTCGGGTTTGGCGTTCGCCGGAGTATTGGTCATGGTAGTTGGTTTCTGTTCTGCTTCTTCCGCGACCGCGATTCCCGTCTAAAAATTGGGGTGGTAGAAGTGGTGGCGGTCTGTTTGGATTTCTGTTTGTACTGCTGCCTTCGCCTGGGTCTGAGTCTTCTACAGAGGTGTTGGAGGAATCTGAGAAGGTGATCGTCTGGTTATTCCGGAACCTGCACCAGTTACGAGTTCTGGGTGGTTGGTACGGAGTGTTGTAGAACTCGTCAAGTAGGTAGGGATATGTCTTCTCTTTGTCGTAGTTTTTTATATCTTTATGTATTTTGTTGCTCTTCTTGTTGAGTTCAAAGGAGTTGAAAGTGGCAATGGTGGTATTGATTTTTTCTAAGAGGTTTTTTGCATCTGATAATGTGCTGTCTTCAAGGATAAGTTTTTTAAGTTCTGCAATTTCTTCCAATTCCCTGTGACTGTGTTCAATAACTGTGTTGATGCCTAACACCATCCAATGACGTGAGCAAGTTGTGGCCAGGTGGCTGAATCCTGTGCGGAACTTGGGATCTTGGGTAAAAATAGTAGGGGTGTTGCGGATTTGGAGACCAAGTGGAATAATGTTTGACTTTAAATATTCGGTTAGCATGCGCGCATGGAGGTTGGTTCTGATTTGTTTCTTTTTGAGTTTCTCAAGTCTGTCTAGAAGTACCTGGTATGTGCTGGTGGCAGGAGTGATGGGGGTAGAGGTAGGAGCGGTGGAAAGTAAGGAAGGGCTGCTGAGTATTCGTTAGATGTAGTCATCCGAGTATGAAGGGTCTCCCTCGACATAGTGTCTACAGTTAATTAGACATTATGTGTCAAAATTAATTGACAAGGAAAGTAAGGGTCCCCAAGGGACCTACTCTCGCAGCCCAGCGGCTGCTCACAGTATACGTTTAAACAACAGGAGTAAACCCATAGACCTAGTTGAAATCTGGGTGAAATGGTATATATGGACAACAATATCTCAACAACAATATCCCTGTTTCCAATGGATGCATCTCTATCCTACCCCCCTTCAACGCCTCCTTGTCTCTTCTCCATTTAGCATTCATTGCCTCTTCCCCCGGGCGGCCTTCTGGTGCAATCAGGCCCCACTCTCCCACCGGATCCACCCCTTCCTCCTTCTTCATTATCACGTCCAGCCTCGCACAGGTATTCATTTACAACCACCTTGTCTTAATTCCTTTCCATTCACCATATCCCGCCCGCATCACGACTTGCCCTCATTTTTCTTTCCTTCATTCCTTGTACAGCACTTACCAATCCGTAACCTGGTCCTGATGATGATCCTAAATATTATGGATCGAAACGTCGTCGACATCCCAGTAAAACTTGTGGCGCCCTACACTCTGGTTCACCAAATATGCCCAATTTTGTACACATTTTTGTAAATACCTACCTGTGAACCTCAAGTACCTATTTATCATTGTCACTTTCTCACCTTGCGCCTTCTATCGCTATTCCACTTGTCACCCGCGCCGTCCACTTTGAGTGTCACGAGCACTTGTGTGCACAAAGTTCGTCGGGTTATTTACGTATTCATTGCTAACAGTGCTGTTACAACAGGTCCCAATTTGTCCTTATTGTTTCAATTTTATGTTTCCTCTTGCATTTTTTCAATACATGATGCCTCTGGCACGTTTGCTTAAACAATGAGTCTCCCTACTTGCCTTTTTTGCAATTTTATGTGCATGCTTATTTACTAGCCTTTAAAATAATACCTGTTGAGATAATGTTGTCCATATACACTAATTAAAGTGGGCACCTTGTACCAGTCCAAACAACCCTTATGGTGATTTAAGAGGCCTAAGATAACCTTAGAAAGCTATCCAAGTGGTAGCTGTGGAGAGCAGCCTTCAGGTTTAGTCTTGATGGAATGTAAAGCAGCTTGTTTTACCAGAATGCAATCTTATAGCATTGGTTAAATGAAAGGAGAACCACACAGTAGTTATAAAAATATGTATTTATTAAAATAACACTATCTAGTGCAACACAGTATCTCCTATATGGAGATAATCACAAATCACACAATGCTTAAGCACAGAACTGATAGTAAATAGCACTTATACACAGTGGACCCCAGGGGGGACCAAATCATATATTAAGAAAGTGGTATAAGAACCACGACTTGAGTCAGGATGATGTCGAGAGGATGTAGAATTGCTGGGACCCCAAGGAGCCACCCAAGGTGAGTAGATAGGGACCCCACGAAGGACGGGTGCAGTGTGGGAACACGACTGCGTGCTCCGTGCAAGTCTATGTGCAAGTCGCGGTTGGAATTTTAAAGTTTAAGGACCCTTCCCAGTGGACTTTGAAGAAACCCCTTGGAATCCAAACATGTATTCGTGTCGAGGAGTACCTGAAAGCAGAGGACAGAGTCTGGGTCACTTAGGAGTGACCAGGGGCTCGGTAGACGAATGCCCACCTATGTCGCATGCTTCAGGTGAGATGATGGTGCTCTTGACTCTACAGCTGCGAGGACCAGGTGACGTTGAGGACAACCAGGAGCCGGATGAATGCTGTCCCTCAAAGGATTTCGAGTGCTGAGGGGTCGGTGTCCGACGGGAGCACCAACAAGCCTTGGCAAAAGCAACCCACACAGGAAGTCAAAGAAGAGTACGGTTCGGACCAGCAAGGTCTAGGAGACTCACCAAACACAGGGGAGTAAGGGCAAGCCTGGAGCAACCAGGGGAGCCCAAGAGAAGCAAAGTTGACCCTCAAATGGGCCCACAGGCCAAAGGCACAGGAGTCGCGAGAGGACATCGAGCGATTTCATCAAACAACAGGCTACAGAGCACTTGGTGCGAGGAGGTTGACGATCTTGGTAGGAAATGTGCACAGAGGTTGGGGCTACTCGGAGCCGAATGCACTTGTTAAAGGAACGCTAACAAGCACATGCACTTGCAAATGAACGCGGTGCACAGGGGTTTGGGTATTGAAGCCCCCACGAGGGATACTGGCCTCAAACTTGGTAAGAGAGCAGCTCGGGCCTCAAGGGACGTAGCAACCCACCTCTTCTGTTGCTGAACCCTTCAGAGTCCGTAGGAGCTTGGGAACAGCAGACCAGTCCGCAGCGCTGAGGTGTCTGCAAATGCAGGGGAGTGACTCCTTCACTCCAAGGGAGATTATCTTCAGTTGTCCTTGATGCTCCTCAGGTCCTGCACGGATCCTGTATGGTGCACGTGCACAGACGATGCAGCACACTGAGAGGGAGACAAAGTCCAGCCCAAACGAAGTCCAGAGTGTCCAGATGGTTGAAGTGTAGTGGTTTCAGTTCTGAATCTTGTCCACGACAAATCTAAAGTCCTACCACCAGGTAAGCCCTTATGTACCCTAAGGAAAGGGTTGCAAAGATTCAGGGGACCCTCCCAGGGGAGGATCTGGACAGGAGGGAGGTTACTCCCATGTCCTTTGTCCAGTTTCGTGCCAGAGCGGGACCCAACAACTCCCAGGACTGGATTGAACTGGACTATGCCCGGGGACACCAAATGTGCCCCTCATGCAGACTTTCAGGCACTGGCAAGCACACCCACCCAGCCCTAATACACTAAATCCTGTCTGGGAGGTGGTCACACATCCCTGTGACAGTATGCCTATTGTCCTGCCTTCCCCTGCTCGAGCTTGGCTCAGCAGCAGGAGGGCAGAAATGTGTTTCTGGTGGGAAGCAACCATTTTCTGCTGTCTGGGACTAGGAGGCTGGTACCGGGATCACCAGGAGCCCCACGAAGCTCGCTTCTGAGGGGTGGAATCATACCCCCCACACCGGTTACCAGTGTGGGGGGTATGATTCCAAGATGTTTGACACCAAACACGATAGGGTTCCTTTCCATTCACCATATCCCGCCCGCACCACGACTTGCCCTCATTTTTCTTTCCTTCATTCCTTGTACAGCACTTACCAATCCGTAACCTGGCCCTGATGATGATCCTAAATGTTATGGATCTAAACGTCGTCGACATTCCAGTGCAACTTGTGGCGCCCTATACTCTGGTTCACCAAATATGCCCAATTTTGTACACATTTTTGTAAATATTTACCTGTGAACCTCAAGTACCTATTTATCATTGCCACTTTCTCACCTTGCGCCTTCTATCGCTGTTCCACTTGTCACCTGCGACGTCCACTTTGAGTGTCACGAGCACTTGTGTGCACAAAGTTCGTCGGGTTACTTACGTATTCATTGCTAACAGTGCAGTTACAACTGTTCCCAATTTGTCCTTATTGTTTCAATTTTATGTTTCCTCTTACATTTTTTCAATACATGATGCCTCTGGCACGTTTGCTCAAACAATGAGTCTCCCTACTTGCCTTTTTTGCAATTTTATGTGCATGCTTATTTACTAGCCTTTAAAATAATACCTGTTGAGATAATGTTGTCCATATACACTAATTAAAGTGGGCACCTTGAACCAGTCCAAACAACCCTTATGGTGATTTAAGAGGTCTAAGATAACCTTAGAAAGCTATCCAAGTGGTAGCTGTGAAGAGCAGCCTTCAGGCTGAGTCTTGAAGGAATGTAAAGCAGCTTGTTGTCATGAATCTATGCCTGAACTGTCTTAGGCGCAGAACACCACTGCACAGACGTAACGTCTGCTGGTGCAAACTCTTTTGTATCCCATAAAAAACCCACCCCTATCCCGTGCATCCAGCACTGCCTAGTGTAGTGGTTAACAGTGTGTAGGTAAAAACATCATGCGTGACACTCGTGTGGTTAATTAATATGTATAACTTGATTTCTTATTTGTATCACCATTGCATGTATGGCTATTTGAAAACTGTGACTGATTTCTTATTTGTATCACCATTGCATGTATGGCTACTTGAAACCGTAAATACTTGTTTAGGAGGAAAGCTTCGTGTTTCAGCCTCGCGCGCTGAAATGCGCATCCAGCACAAGCGGTGAATAGACTCGCGCGCTGAGACGCGCATGCAGGTAAAACATTTGCTTTGACTGCACGTTGCCTTGCGTTAGAAAGCGTGCGACGTGGCAGTCATTTGGGTGCGGTTCGGGTGTGGCAGGGCTATAAAAGCCACACCCGAGCTTCCAGAAGGCGCTTAGCCTTCAGTCTGCGGTCGCGTCTACAGCAGCTCTACTTACCAGAGTTTCCGGATTCCAGGATTCCGACTTCAGCATTCCGACTTCATGCTTCATCCGTGATACCTGAAAAGGAAAAGAAAGCTAAGTGACTTTTCAATTCGTCTATGCATACGGCGCCCGCCGCAAGACAGCAGCGATTAAAGTGCTCACAAGAAGGACAATTTTTGGACACTCTTTTGCATTACCAAAAGACAACTTCAAAGCACAGTTATGTGTTATTAGTAAAAAAAAGGTTAATATTAGGAGACTGTAACATGTATAAAGGTTTTCTATGTTTTTGGTGTATTTTCTATTTTAAGGAACAGAATTGAGTGATGGAGTAGAGGAAACAAGGAAGCATAACAATAAGGAGTAAGTGTATAAAAGCAGAGGCAGGGTGTGTAAAGTTAGATAATTAAAAGTTGGCATCTTATGAATATAGGAATTGAAGGGCTAATATATATCTGTTTATTTTACAAGAAAGAAGAAGTCATCAAACAACATCTTACGGACACATCTGATGTGACTCCACTTATGAGACAACAACCTTGGTGACTACATTTACGATGACTTCCTCCATCACACTACATCACCCAGGACGCTAAGACCATTCCTGTAATTCGCAGGTAGGACATTTACGCTTCTCAAAATCACCTGATTGCTACGTTAGGTATTGTAGAGATATAAAAACCCTGTCGGACGTATTCCTTAAAGTATTTCTTGTTGCCTCGCAGGTCGACAACAGGAATTCATCAGCGTCCGAGTCCGGCCCTCCTCCCTAGTTTCTATTTTGTAGCCATAGTGTTTACACAAATCTCTGGTTATACTCTAGGGGTTCTGGGAGGTTGGCTCATAGCGTCTCTGCGAAACCCACCAAGCACCTTGCAGGTAAGAAACAACATCTTGCAGGTAAGGGTGATTGGTGACCTGACAGAAGGCTAAGCCCACGTATACGTTTCGCCCAGACGCTATGGACCAATCATCACAGATCTCGCTACAGCAAATTGCTGCTCTCTTAGTAGATATCAAAGCAGAAAATGCAGAATTACGCAAAGATATTTCAGTTTTACAAGCCAATATGTCCACATCAGATGCAGCTAGAGCACAGCCCTGGAACTTCCCTTCTGCAAATAAACCTATATTAAAACCACCGATCTTTCAACCTCACATGCAGAAGTTACAGAGCAGTGGCACTGATGCCCTACCCACACAGATTCAAGTAGTAACTCCAGTCTCTGTTCCCTTGGCGCACCCTGAGAGATTTTATGGGGATAGCAGTAAGTTTACGATATTTTTGAACCAATGTCATCTTCATTTTGTAGCCAAGCCTACCGCTTTTCCAGATGATTCCGCTAAAGTAGCTTTCATTCTATCTTATTTAGGCGGGGACGCAGCTTTATGGTCCGTGCCTATTGTTGAACAGAACGATCCTATTCTTTATGACCTTAGACGTTTCAAGGACACAATGAAAAAGCTATTTGCGAAGCATGTATTCGTGCAATCAGCAGACCACGAATTATTAAATCTGAAGCAGGGATCTTCCGATCTTTTACATTATATTTCAGTATTCAACAGATTAGTGATCGAGGCTGCATGGCCAGAGGAAAAACGTGTATCCTTATTTTACAGAGGGCTTAAGGATGAATTAAAGGACATGGTCACTCAAATTTTGGACCCCCCAACTGATTGTGCAGAATTCATAGACCTTGTAGTTAAACTAAACCATTGTTTGTCTGAACGAAGGGGTGAGAGAGGAAGAACCGATCATAAGATATTTCAATTCAAAGAAAAAGTCGTTAATAAACCTGAGTCAGTCAACAAAACTGATGTAGGGGAACCCATGCAGATCGGAACCCTGAGGGGCCCTATCACCAAAGAAGAAAAAGAGAAACGCAGAAAGTTAAATCAGTGTTTATATTGCGGAAAGGCTGGACATTTCATAAAGGAATGTCCCACTAAACCTACAAAACCCAGAGTTAAAGTAAATGACGTGGCTGTTTCTCAACTGTCGGAAAACTAGCATGCTCGACAAACAACAAGGTCGGTTTTTTGAGTAAGCAATCTAGCTTGGCCTCCACTACCCCAACTACACCACAGTGCCATATCAGCATTAGAGTTTTGTTACAATCACAAGAAGATAGAACCAGAGTGTGGTCAGTGGATGCCTTAATAGATTCTGGAGCCACTGGCAATTTTATTGACGCACAATTAATGCAAGACTTAGGTTTGAATAGTGTACTTAAAAAAACTCCAGAAATTGTGCGAGCAGTAGATGGAAAGGAGTTAACCTCCAGGCCTATAAAATACCATACTGAGGGGCACATGCATCAAGGTAGGCTTTTGCGATTCCTTAATTGCGATTATTAAGGAATCGCAATTAAGGAATCCATAAAGCCTATGCATGTAGGAATCGCTATAAAATAGCGATTCCTAAACATTCCTTAATTGCGACTCGCTAATTGCGAGTCGCAATTAAGGAATACCTCCCCATTAATTCCTATGGGCCTAGAGGCCCATAGGAATGAATTGGAATACATTCTCAATTAGCGATTCGCAATTAGAGAATCGCAAATTGAGAATGCAATTTCAAGGGTGCCAGGGTGTCAAAATGACACCCTGTTGCACCCTGAAATTGTGATGTGCACCCATGTTGCGCACACACATGCCCCAAGGGCATGTGTGTGTGTAACCTAAAACTTAAAAATGCATTTTAGAGCATTTTTCGAAGGTATTGCAAATTACAGACAAGTTTGATTTGTCTGTAATTTGCGGTCCCAAATAGCGAAATCGCTATTTGAAAGTGCTTCTAGCATTGCATTTAAGGAATCGCAAATTGCGATTCCTTAAATGCAATCGCAATTAGGAGTTCGCAATTAATTGCGAATTCTTAAATTACGCATAGAAACTACTTTCATGCATCTCCAAAGGCCAATTTGCGATCGCAAACGGCCGATTTTTGCGATTCGCACCGTTTGCGATCGCAAAAACCTTTGATGCATGTGCCCCTGAGACTCTTACCATGACATGTTCCACAAAACATAGCGAAAGTATCTTTTTTGACATAATTGATGCCCCTCAGTTTCGTTTGATACTAGGGATCCCATGGCTGGTTTTGCATAACCCTCATATTGACTGGTCACAAAAAGACTGTTCTATTTAAATCAGAACATTGTGTTTCTAATTGTCTACAACATCAAGTGCTTGAACATTTAGTCCAGGGTTATGACTTTCCATTGGAATCAAAGAATGTATTACTACTTGAGAGAGTTCCTCAAGAATATGACGATCTCATAGACGTTTTTGACAAAAAAAAGGCAAACACTCTGCCACCACATAGGGACTACGACTGTCGCATCGACTTGACTCCCGGTGCCACATTACCTTGTAGTCGTATTTATGCTTTAACTGAGTCAGAGAATGAGCATTTGCGTAATTACTTAGATGAATATCTTGCCAATGGTTTTATTAGACACTCCAAATCACCGGTCTCTTCGCCTCTTTTTTTTATTCCGAAAAAAGGCGGTGAATTACGCACGTGCATCGATTACCGCGCAATCAACAATGTAACTGTAAAGAACCGGTATCCCTTACCAGTAATTCCAACATTATTGGACCAAATCAAAGACGCCACCATTTATACAAAACTGGATTTACGTGGAGCTTACCACCTAGTGCGAGTCCGTGAGGGTGATGAATGGAAAACGGCCTTCCGTACCAAATTTGGCCTCTATGAATATCAGGTAATGCCCTTCGGACTCTGCAATGCTCCGGCCGCATTCCAGTTTTTTATAAATGAAGTCTTAAGGGATTTTCTGGATATATGTTGTGTGGTATATATTGATGACATATTGATTTATTCAAAATCCACTGAAGAACATGTGAAACAAGTAAGAGCCATTCTTCAACAGCTGTTGAAAAATTCATTATATGTAAAGCTAGAGAAAAGCATGTTTCATGTTACAAAAGTTGATTTCTTGGGCTACATTATTAGCCCGTCTGGACTTGAAATGGACCCTAAGAAAATTCAAGCTATTTGTACTTGGCCTAGTCCTTCGTCCGTAAAGCAAATTCAAAGTTTTTTGGGATTTGCTAATTTTTATAGACAGTTTATTCCCAATTTTTCTCAGCTTATCACCCCCATTACACGACTGTTAAAGAAAACTGTGAAATTCGACTGGAATACAGAAGCTGAGCAAGCTTTTCAGGCTTTAAAAACAAAATTCACTTCTTCCCCCATTCTGATGCATCCGGATCCTTCTCAGCCATTCATAGTTGAGGCAGATGCTTCACAATACGCCATTGGAGGCATTCTGTCTCAAAGAAACAAAAATACCGGTCAAATGCACCCCATAGCCTACTATTCTAGGAAACTGTCCCCTGCAGAACAAAATTATGCAATCTCTGATCGAGAGTTGTTAGCTATAAAGGCTGTTTTTGAAGAATGGCGACATTACTTGTTGGGTGCTCGCCACCCTATCACTATTTATACTGATCATCGAAATTTACAAACTTTACGATCAGCAAAAACCCTTTCAGCCCGTCATTTAAGGTGGACCTTGTTTTTTAATGACTACAACTTCATTATCACTTACAGACCAGGGAAAGAAAACAATAAGGCAGATGCTCTCTCTCGTATCGGCATGACTGACAATACAAGTATAACACCAGAAACCGCACAGCCAATTTTACCACCGCAATGTTTTCAGGTGGGGGTTATTGACTCTGACGTAATCATGGACATTAAAGAAGAAATAAAGACGAAACAGAAACAGGAATGGCAAAAACTACACCCTTTATTACAATGGAGAGACAATCTTCTGTATATGAATGAACAAATCTTTGTACCGACTTCTCAGTTACAACATCAAACTATGCAAGCTCATCACGATACACTCCTGTCTGCACATCCAGGAGTTACTAAAATGTATCACTTAATCAAGAGAAAGTTTTGGTGGCCCTCCATGTTTAATGATATTCAACACTATGTGGATACCTGTGCCACCTGTATACAAAGCAAAAACACTCATCATGCCCCTAGTGGAGTTATTACAACCGTTACCCTTACCCCCACAACCATGGCACACTGTATCTCTAGACTTTATCAGTCGATTTACCACGAACTAAAACTGGTTTCACCACCATATTGACTGTTGTAGACCATTTCACAAGAATGGCTCATTTCATTCCTTTACGGAAATTACCCACAGCTTTTGAAATGACTCAAGTCTTTACTAAAGAAATAATTAGACTACATGGAATTCCCTCTGTCGTACTTTCCGATAGAGGTGCTCAATTCATTTCTCATTTTTGGCAACATCTTGGGAAATCATTAAACATGGAAGTACGCACTTCGTCCAGTTATCACCCACAAACAGATGGTTTGACTGAACGAACAAATCAAACTATAGAACAGTACTTACGTTGCATGTTAGCTAACAGTGAAAAAGAATGGTCAGACATATTATGGGCTATGGAATTCACGTATAATAACATGGATCACTCTTCTTTGGGTATGTCTCCTTTTTTTTTGTGCTCACGGGTTTCATCCTAAAGCATTTTTTGAGCAAGAAACTACTCCTTTAACGATTCCATCAGTACAAGACTATGTAAAAGAACCGGTGTTCATCCAACAACAAGCTCGATATCATTTGGCACAAGCAAAGGAAATGCAAAAAAGAACAACAGATACACATCGAACAATACAACCAACATACACTGTAGGAGATAAGGTGTGGTTATCTACCAAAAATCTACACATTAGAGGTTGTAAGAAATTTAGTCCACGTTTCGTTGGACCCTTTAATGTAGAAAAGGTCATCAACCCTGTTTGTGTGCGATTAACACTCCCACCCAGGTATCGATTCCATCCAGTGTTCCATGTCTCCTTAGTAAAACCATATCATCCACAAACACGAATTGATAAGCCTCCTTCTGCCATTGATATTAATGGAATTCGAAGTAAAAGCAATATTGGATTCAAAGAGAGTTAGAGGTAAATTATACTATCTGGTTGACTGGAAAGGTTATGGTCCAGAAGAGAGGTCATGGGAACCACTTGCCAATTTACAAAATGCTCCACGACTAGTCAAGGCCTTCCATTTACGGTGCCCTGATAAACCAAAACCCATACCAATGGTCTTAGGAGGGATTTTGCGAGGGGGGTACTGTCATGAATCTACGCCTGAACTGTCTTAGGCGCAGAACACCACTGCACAGACGTAACGTCTGCTGGTGCAAACTCTTTTGTATCCCATAAAAAACCCACCCCTATCCCGTGCATCCAGCACTGCCTAGTGTAGTGGTTAACAGTGTGTAGGTAAAAACATCATGCGTGACACTCGTTGTGTGGTTAATTAATATGTATAACTTGATTTCTTATTTGTATCACCATTGCATGTATGGCTACTTGAAAACTGTGACTGATTTCTTATTTGTATCACCATTGCATGTATGGCTACTTGAAACTGTAAATACTTGTTTAGGAGAAAAGCTTCGTGTTTCAGCCTCGCGCGCTGAAATGCGCATCCAGCACAAGCGGTGAATAGACTCGCGCGCTGAGACGCGCATGCAGGTAAAACATTTGCTTTGACTGCACGTTGCCTTGCGTTAGAACGCGTGCGACGTGGCAGTCATTTGGGTGCGGTTCGGGTGTGGCAGGGCTATAAAAGCCACACCCGAGCTTCCAGAAGGCGCTTAGCCTTCAGTCTGCGGTCGCGTCTACAGCAGCTCTACTTACCCGAGTTTCCGGATTCCAGGATTCCGACTTCAGCATTCCGACTTCATGCTTCATCCGTGATACCTGAAAAGGAAAAGAAAGCTAAGTGACTTTTCAATTCTTCTATGCATACGGCGCCCGCCGCAAGACAGCAGCGATTAAAGTGCTCACAAGAAGGACAATTTTTGGACACTCTTTTGCATTACCAAAAGACAACTTCAAAGCACAGTTGTGTTATTAGTAAAAAAAAGGATAATATTAGGAGACTGTAACATGTATAAAGGTTTTCTATGTTTTTGGTGTATTTTCTATTTTAAGGAACAGAATTGAGTGATGGAGTAGAGGAAACAAGGAAGCATAACAATAAGGAGTAAGTGTATAAAAGCAGAGGCAGGTTGTGTAAAGTTAGATAATTAAAAGTTGGCATCTTATGAATATAGGAATTGAAGAGCTAATCTATATCTGTTTATTTTACAAGAAAGAAGAAGTCATCAAACAACATCTTACGGACACAGCTGATGTGACTCCACTTACGAGACAACAACCTTGGTGACTACATTTACGATGACTTCTTCCATCACACTACATCACCCAGAACGCTAAGACCATTCCTGTAATTCGCAGGTAGGACATTTACGCTTCTCAAAATCACCTAATTGCTACGTTAGGGATTGTAGAGATATAAAAACCCTGTCGGACGTATTCCTTAAAGTATTTCTTGTTGCCTCGCAGGTTGACAACAGGAATTCATCAGCGTCAGAGTCCGGCCCTCCTCCCTAGTTTCTATTTTGTAGCCATAGTGTTTACACAAATCTCTGGTTATACTCTAGGGGTTCTGGGAGGTTGGCTCATAGCGTCTCTGCGAAACCCACCAAGCACCTTGCAGGTAAGAAACAACATCTTGCAGGTAAGGGTGATTGGTGACCTGACACTTGTTTTACCAGAATGCAATCTGATAGCATTGGTTAAATGAAAGGAGAACCACACAGTAGTTATAAAAATATGTATTTATTAATATAACACTATGTAGTACAACACAGTATCTCCTACACGGAGATAATCACAAATCACACAATACTTAAGCACAGCACTGATAGTAAATAGCACTTATACACAGTGGACCCCAGGGGGGACCAAATCATATATTAAGAAATTGGTATAAGAACCACGACTCGAGTCAGGACGATGTCGAGAGGACGTAGAATTGCTGGGACCCCAAGGAACCACCCAGGGTGAGTAGATAGGGACCCCACAGAGGACGGGTGCAGTGTGGGAACACGACTGTGTGCTCCGTACAAGTCTATGTGCAAGTCACGGTTGGAATTTTAAAGTTTAAGGACCGTTCCCAGTGGACTTCGAAGAAACCCCTTGGAGGACAGAAGGTTGGAGAGCCACCCCACCCGTGGATACCGAAGTACCAGAGTTACCTAACCCAGGGAAGCCGGGTGCATAGCTCTGAAGTGGCGTTGGAAACCACTGTCGAACCCAATGGAGGACTTCGAGAAAGTGCCGCTGCTGGAAGGGAGGAAAGTGTCTGTTGGAATCCAAACATGGATTTGTGTTGAGGAGTACCTTGAAAACAGAGGGGACAGAGTCTGGGTCACTTAGAAGTGACCAGGGGCTCGGTAGACGAATGCCCACGGATGTCGGATGCTTCAGGTGAGATGACGGTGCTCTTGACTCTACAGCTGCGGGGACCAGGTGACGTTGAGGACAACCAGGAGGCGGATGCAAGCTTTCCCATGAAGGATTTTGAGTGCTGAGGGGTCGGTGTCCGGCGGGAGCACCAACAAGCCTTGTCAAAAGCAACCCACACAGGAAGTCAAAGAGTACGGTTCGGACCAGCAAGGTCTAGGAGACTCACCAAACACAGGGGAGTCAGGGCAAGCCTGGAGCAACCAGGGGAGCCTAAGAAAAGCAAAGTTGACCCTCAAATCGACCCACGGGCCAAAGGCACAGGAGTCGCGAGAGGACCTCAAGCGATTTCACCAAACAGGCCATGGAGCACTTGGAGCGAGGAGGTCGAAGATCTTGGTCGGAAATGTGCCCAGAGGTTTGGGCTACTCTGAGCCGAATGCACTTGTTAAAGGAATGCTAGCAAGCACATGCACTAGCAAATGAACGCGATGCACAGGGGTTTGGGTATTGAAGCCCCCACGAGGGATACTGGCCTCAAACTTGGTAAGAGAGCAGCTCGGGCCTCAAGGGACGTAGAAATCCACCTTTTCTGTTGCTGGACCCTTCAGAGTCCGTAGGAGCTTAGGAACAGCAGACCGGTCAGCAGCAATGAGGTGCCTGCAAATGCAGGGGAGTGACTCCTTCACTCCAAGGGAGATGATCTTCAGTTGTCCTTAAATGCTCCTCAGGTCCTGGACGGATCCTGTGTGGTGCACGCGCACAGACGATGCAGCACACTGAGAGGGAGACAAAGTCAGGCCCAAACTAAGTCCAGCGAAGTCCAGAGTGTCCAGATGGTCGAAGTGCAGTGGTTTCAGTTCTGAATCTTGACCACAAAGAATCTAAAGTCCTACCACCAGGTAAGCCCTTATGTACCCTAAGGAAAGGGTTGGAAAGATTCAGGGGACCCTCCCAGGGGAGGGTCTGGACAGGGGGGAGGTTACTCCCATGTCCTTTGTCCAGTTTCGCGCCAGAGCGGGAGCCAACAACTCCCAGGAAACGCGAGGAAGCCGATAAAGACCGGGACGGTGACGAGGTGGTCGAGGAGTGGTCCGAGGAGTGGTGGATTCCCCCCAGGACATGGGAAAACGCTGCCGCAACTCAGGAGAGTTGCGGCCCGGACGGTAAGTAAACCGTACACGTGCCTGCGGCGGTTGTCTCTGGGGACCGGGTGGGAGTACAAGGGAGCGGGGAGGGTGCAGAGAAAAGGGACGGGGAGTGTGAGAAGTTGGCCTGGTATAATGTTGTCCATATACACTAATTAAAGTGGGCACCTTGTACCAGTCCAAACAACTCTTATGGTGATTTAAGAGGTCAAAGATAACCTTAGAAAGCTATCCAAGTGGTAGCTGTGGAGAGCAGCCTTCAGGTTTAGTCTTGAAGGAATATTAAGCAGCTTGTTTTACCAGAATGCAACCTTATTGTAATGGTTAAATGAAAGGAGAACCACACAGTAGTTATAAAAATATGTATTTATTATTATAACACACTCTAAATACTTCACAGTATCTGCTACACGCAGATAAACACAAAGCACACAATACTGTAGCACAGAAACAATCGTAAGTAGCACTAATACACAGTGGGCTCCAGGGGGAGACCAAACCATATACTAAAATAGTGGTATAAGAACCACGACTCGAGTCAAGACAGTGTCTAGAGGATGTAGAATTGCTGGGACCCCAAGGAACCACCCAAGGTGAATAAGTAGGGACCCCACGGAGGACAGGTGCAGTGTGGAAACACAACTGCGTGTTCCATACAATTCTATGGGAGAGTCGTGGTTGCAGTTTTAAAGTTTAAGGACCCTTCTGAGTGGACTTCGAAGAAACCCCGAGGAACTTAGGAGGTTGGAGAGCCACCCCACCCGTGGATACCGTAGTACCAGAGTTACCTATCCCAGGGTAGTCTGGTGCATAGGGTCGAAGTGGAGTCGGAAACCTCCGAAGAACTTAATGAAGGACTTCGAAGAAGAGCCACTGCAGGGAAGAAGGAAAGTGTCCATTGGAATCCAAAGGTGGAGCAGCAGACCGGTCAATTGCGATGTGGTGCCTGCGGTCGCAGGGGAGTGACTCCTTCACTCCAAGGGAGATATCTTCAGTTGTCCTTGATGCTCCACAGGTCCTGCACGGACCCTGTATGGTGCACGGGCACAGACGATGCTTCAGACTGAGAGGGAGATGAAGTCTGGCCCAAACGGAGTCCAGAGAAGTCCAGAGTATCCGGACGTCCTACAGCCAGGTAAGCTCTTTTGTACCCACGGGAGAGGGTTGGACAGATTAAGGGGACCCTCCGAGGGGAGGGTCTGGACAGTGGGGAGGTTCCTCCCATGTCCTTTGTCCAGTTTCACGCCAGAGCAGGAGCCAATGGCTCCCAGGACTGGTTTGAACTGAACTACGCACAGGGACATCAAATGTGCCCCTCATGCAGACTTTGAGTCGCTGGCAAGCGCACCCACAATGGCCTAATACACTAAATCCTGTCTGGGAGGTGGTCACACCTCCCTGTGACAGGATGCCTATTGTTCTGCCTTTCCCTGCTCAAGCTTGGCTCAGCAGCAGGAGAGCAGAAATGTGTCTCTGGTCGACATCAACCCTTTTGTGCTGCCCGGGACTAGAAGGCTGGTACCGGGAACATCAGGGACCTCACAAAGCTCGTTTCTGAAGGGTGGAATCATACCTCCCACACCGGTTAGAGGTGTTAGGGGTATGATTACACAATGTTTGATACCAAACACGATAGGGTTACTTTCAGCCGTTTTAGAGTTGGTCATTACGTGGTCGCATAATGCCACTCTATATGTCGTAAATGGCTGATACACTGACAACCCGGGAGAATGGATTCCGTAGGCTGCAGGGGTGTCCTGCTCATGCAGGGGCACCCTCTCCCTTAGAACCAAGCACCCTGCCTTCAGGATTGTTAAGGCCTGCTATACGGGTGACTTATAGGTTTTAAGTGCAGTTACCCTTAGATATAGGAAACCTATATCTAAAGTAAGAGGTGCATGCACCATCTTACAGAGGCTGCAATGGCAGGCCTGTAGTTCCATTTTGCATGACCTCTCATGGGTGGCATAATACATGCTTCAGCCTATGGGGGGCCCCTGGGGTACTTATGCCCTGGGTACATGGGTACCATATACTAGGGACTGACAAGGGTACCCCAGTATCCAATCTGGAGTGTACCTAAGTACATGGCATAACAGTTTAGGGAGAATGCAGATAGACTGGGGTCCTGATTAGCAGGATCCCAGTCAGACTAGTCAAAAACAGTATCACATGAAGCAAAAAGTGGGGGTAACCATAAGAAGCAGATCCTACTTTCCTACACAACCCTCCCCCAAACGTAAGGAGATGAGACTAACCTTGCCCAGTTGAGTCTTCATTTTCTAAGTGGAAATATCTGGAGAGTCCATCTGCATCGGCATGGTTACTCCCAGGTCTATATTCCACTGTATAGTCCATTCCCTGAAGGGAGATGGACCACCTAAAAAGTTTTGGGTTTTCACCCTTCATCTGTTTTAGCCACAAGAGGGGCTTATGGTCTGTCTGAACTATGAAGTGAGTGCCAAACAAGTATGGCCTCAGCTTCTTCAGAGCCCAGACCACAGCAAAGGCTTCCTTCTCTATAGCTGACCACCGTTTCTCTCTGGGGGTCAACCTTCTGCTGATAAAAGCTACTGGTTGATCCTGACCCTCTGCATTAAGATGTGGTAACACTGTCCCTACCCCCAACTCAGATGCATCCGTTTGGACAATACATTGCTTGGAGTAGTCTGGACTCTGCAGAATGGGAGCAGTGCACATGGCCTGCTTGAGATCATCAAATGCCTTCTGACAGCTAACTGTCCACTGAACCTTCTTGGGCACTCTCTTTGATGTGAGATCATTCAAGGGAGTCACTATAGACCCATATCCTTTAACAAATCTCCTGTAATACCCAGTCAGGCCCAAGAAAGCTCTGACCTGAGTCTGGGTAGTTGGAGCAACCCAGTCCATGATGGTCTGGATTTTGCTCTGTAATGGTTGAACTTGGCCTCTACTTACAAGGTGTCCCAGGTACACAACCTTGCTCTGCCCTATCTGGACTTAGTAGCCTTGATAGTGAGGCTTGTTCTCTGCAGAGCCTCCAAAACATGCTTCAGGTGGACCAGGTGATCCTCTCAGGTGGAGCTAAAGACAGCTATATCATCAAGATATGCTGCAATATAGGCTTCCAGGCCTGTAAGGACTTTGTTCACCAGCCTTTGGAATGTGGCAGGTGCATTCTTCAAACCAAAGGGCATTACAATAAATTGATAATGCCCACTAGGGGTTGAAAATGCTGTTTTTGGTTTGGCATCCTCCGCTACTCTGATTTGCCAATAGCCAGCAGTTAGGTCAAATGTACTTAGATACTTGGCTGAGGCCAGAGTATCAATAAGTTCATCTGCCCTAGGAATAGGGTGAGCATCAGTCTTAGTGACTGCATTAAGTCCTCTGTAGTCCACACACAACCTCATCTCTCTCTTACTACCCTCAGTGGGCGGTTTAGGTACCAGGACTACTGGACTAGCCCAACTGCTATCTGAGAGCTTAATTACTCCCAATTCCAGCATCTTTTGGACCTCTGTCCTGATGCAACTTCTGACATGGTCAGGCTGCCTGTAGATTTTATTCTTGACAGGTAGACTCTAACCTGTGTCCACTTCATGGGTACACCAGGTGGTTTGACTGGGTGTCGGAGAAAACAAATGCCTGTATTGATTGAGGACTTTCCTACAATCAATCTGCTGTTGACCACTGAGGCTGTCTGCCAAGTCTACACAATCAACTGATCCATCATCAGAGTTCTGTGAGAGGAGGTCAGGGAGTGGGTCACTCTCTTCCTCCTGTCCCTCATCAGTTGCCATGAGCAAGCCCATGTCAGCACTGTCAATGTATGGCTTGAGCCTGTTCACATGGAGCACCCTGTAGGGGCTCCTGGGAGTACCAAAGTCCACCAAGTAGGTGACCTCTCCCTTTTGCTCAAGAATGGTATGGGGTCCACTCCATTTATCTTGGAGAGCTGATGGGGCCACAGGCTCCAACACCCACACCTTCTGCCCTGGCTGATAAACAGTCAGAACAGCCTTTTGGTCATGCCAAGCTTTTTGTAATTCTTGACTTGCCTCAAGGTGTTTGCTGGCCTTCTTCATGTACTCAGCCATCCTGGAGCGGAGACCAAGTACATAGTCCACTATGTCTTGTTTAGGAGGTTTGAGAGGTAACTCCCATCCTTCCTTAACCAAACACAAGGGACCCCTAACTGGATGCCCAAACAGAAATTCAAAAGGGCTGTAGCCAACCCCCTTCTGTGGGACCTCTCTATAGGCAAATAGAAGACAAGGGCAACAGGACATCCCATTTTCACCTAAGCTTTTCTGGGAGGCCCATGATCATGCTTTTGAGGATTTTGTTGAATCTTTCAACTAACCCATTGCATTGTGGGTGATAGGGTGTGGTGAACTTGTAGTTCACTCCACACTCCTTCCACATTGCAGTGATGTAACTTGACATGAAGTTTGTACTTCTGTCAGTTAAGACCTCCTTAGGGAAACCCACTCTGGAAAAGATTTCCAGGAGGGCCCTGGCCACCACAGGAGCTGTGGTGGTTCTAAGGGATTTTGCCTCTGGATACCTAGTGGCATGGTCCACCACCACTAGTATATTACTGTGCCCATATGCAGTAGGAGGGTTCATGGGACCAATGATATCAATCCCAACCCTCTCAAAGGGAACCCCCACCACAGGTAGTGGTATGAGGGGGGCCTTTGTGGTACCACCTGACTTACCACTGGCTTGACAGGTGGTACAGGAGCGACAAAACTCCTTTGTGTCTTCTGACATGCGAGGCCAGTGAAAGTGAGGGACAAGCCTGTCCCAAGTCTTATTTTGGCCTAGGTGTCCTGCTAAGGGGATGTCATGTGCTAGGGTGAGTAAGAAGTCCCTAAACTTCAGAGGTATGACCAACCTCCTGGTGGCGCCAGGCTTGGGGTCTCTACCCTCTGAGTATAGGAGTCCCTCATCCCAATAGATCTTGTGAAATCCACTGATACGCCCAACAGCCTCAGCAGCAGCTTGCTGTCTGAGGGGTTCAAGAGAGGGGCAGGTTTGCTGCTCCAAACTCAAATCTGCCCTGGAAGGGCCCCCTGTCCCCAAGAACTCAACCTGATCAGGTTCCAGTTCATCTGGGACAGTTCCTTCACAGGGTCTGAGATCATCTTTCTCAAGAGATTGATCCTCACAATGAGTCTGGAGGGAAGACACAGCCTTACCCCTCCTGTTCCTTCTCTTGGAAGGCCCTTGGTCCATTGTTCCAGGATCCAAGGCCTGTTCAGTGTTAGCCAGTTTGGCCTGTGACCTGGTCACAGCAAACACATCTGAAGTGATGCCCAGCATTGCTGCATGAGTCCTTAACTCCACCTCAGCCCAAGCTGAAGTTTCCAAATCATTGCCCTACAAACACTCCACTAGAAGGTCTGAGCTAACCACAGCATTCTTGGGGACAGTTACCCCTCCCCAGCTGAAATTAACAACTACCAAGGAATGATCAGTCCTGACGTTAGCACTGGTCACTTGGTACATCTCTCCAAGTATGATTTTGTCAGGGCCCACAAGATACTCTGTCACCATAGTGATACTTGCACCTGTGTCCCTGTATGCCATGGCCTCCTTACCATTCATCAAATCATGTTCTCTGTATTTGCCCAGGTTACTGGGGCTGACAAATGAGGTGGCAAGATCCATGCCACCATCACAGACTAGCACAGCCTGAGCTGGAGTTCTGACTAGGCAGAACCCATCTCAGAGCCAAGGTTAACCCTACTAATCCCTTGCTCCCTGTACCACCACCTATACTTGTGCTAGGAGGCGCAGTTGCCTTAGGGGCAGTGGTGGTAGGAGAATTTTCCTTGGCTTTTGGACAATCAGCATCCTTTGTCCAATGTTCTTCTGTTTACAGAGATAACACCAAGGTTTCTTTTGCATTTACCTTTGTTGGATTGTGACTCCCCCCCCAGATGCAGGTTTTTAGGGCCCTGATGAAGACTTCTGATCTTTACCCTTGCCCCCCCCTTTATCTGGAGTTTTAGAATCTTGTTTCTTTTGGTCACCACCAGTGTTCTGGTTTTTCTGCTTCACCCTGGTTCTGACCCACTTATCTGCCTTCTTTCCCAATTCTTCGGGAGAAGTCAGATCAGAGTCAACCAGGTATTGATGCAACAACTGATTTTGGCAATGATTAAGGATCTGCTCCCTCATAATCGAATTGTACAATCCCTTGAAATCATTCACTTTGCTGCCAAGCAACCAGCCTTCCAGTCTTAATGGCACTATCCACAAAGTCTACCCAATCTTGATTCTGTGTCTTCTGGGTGTCTCTGAACTGAATCCTGTACTGTTCAGTGGTTAAGCCAAACCCATCAATGAGAGCACTCTTCAGGATTGAATAGTTGTCAGCATCCTCTTCTCTAACAGTGAGGAGCTTCTCTCTACCTTTGTCAGCAAAGGAGAGCCACAAGATAGCTGCCCACTGCTCTTGAGGGACCCTCTGAACTTTACAGGCCCTCTCTAAAGCAGTTATCCATTTATGGATGTCAGCCCCAACATGGTAGGGAGGGACAATCTTGCTCAGGTTCCTATTATCAAAGGAATGTTCCTTAATTCTAGGGACACTGTTGCTGCCACCATGGGACTCAAGTCCCAACTTTTTTCTAGCTCTCTGGACTTCTAGGGACTCTTTATCAAGGGCCAATTGCTCTTGCCTGAGCCTAAATCTAGCTTTCTCAAGTTCAAGCAATTGGTACTCCCTATCATGAGTGGTCCCTCTTGCTAGATACAGAGGTCCCTACAGACTGTCCTGAGTGATTTGACTCTGCATAGGGAGATCCAGATCTCCTTGGTAAACTCTGCACTCTTCCAGGAGGGGTGAAGAGGGGGCCATCATTTCCTTCTACACTGACTCCTGGGAGATCTGAGCTATCCAGGTGGGACCCATCTTGGTCCCCCTGGTCAGGGTTAGAGTCTAGGTCATAAAAGGTGTCACCTCCTGACCTGTCTTCATTCCCTGTCCCACCCACTCTGTCCTGTTCATCTGACCCAGGGGTCTTCCTAAGTTCATCTAACAGTAACATCTCAATTAGACGTTGAGTGTTGGCACTTCTCCCTGCCTTCAGCTTTTCAGAGGCACACAGGGCTTTCAATTCTTGGAATAAAAGCTCACTGTATCTAGAGGGCAGAGAGCCACTGGCATCTCCTTTAGTAGACATACTAAGTGTGGTGAGGTGTTGCACCTACCTAACCTAGTGGGAACTAAACTCTCTGAGGTTGGAGAAAGGGTGTGCTATACCCTTGACTTACCCAACCCTAAGTTCAGTAGAACTTACTTATTCTAAGCTAGTATTATATGTACCTAGTACTTAGTGGTTTTCAGTTAATCCATGCAAAGATGTATCTGTTAAAACAATGCAGGCTTGAATCCCAACCGCTGCACACCAATGTGAGAAGTTGGCCTGGTATATGATGTCTACTAATTAAAGTGGGCACCTTGCACCAGTCCAAACAACCCTTATGGTAATTTAAGAGGTCAAAGATAACCTTAGAAAGCTATCTAAGTGGTAGCTGTGGAGAGCAGCCTTCAGGCTTAGTCTTGAAGGAATGTAAAGCAGCTTGTTTTACCAGAATTCAACCTTATTGTATTGTTAAATGAAAGGAGAACCACTCAGTAGTTATAAAAATATGTATTTATTATTATAACACACTCTAAATACTTCACGGTATCGGCTACACGCAGATAAACACAAAGCACACACTACTGTAGCACAGAAACAATCGTAAGTAGCACTAATACACAGTGGGCTCCAGGGGGAGACCAAACCATATACTAAAATAGTGGTATAAGAACCACGACTCGAGTCAAGACCGTGTCTAGAGGATGTAGAATCACTGGGACCCCAAGGAACCACCCAAGGTGAGTAAGTAGGGACCCCACGGAGGATGGGTGCAGTGTTGAAACACAACCGCGTGTTCCGTACAAGTCTATGGGAGAGTCGCGGTTGCAGTTTTAAAGTTTAAGGACCCTCTGAGTGGACTTCGAAGAAACCCCGTGGAACTTAGGAGGTTGGAGAGCCACCCCACCTGTGGATACCGTAGTACCAGAGTTACCTATCCCAGGGAAGCCGGGTGCATAGGGTCGAAGTGGTGTCGGAAACCGCTGTCGAACTCAGTGGAGGACTTCGAAGAAGAGCCACTGTAGGGAAGAAGGAAAGTGTCCGTTGGAATCCAAAGGTGGATTCTTGATGGAGAGTACCTGAAAGCAGAGGAAACAGAGTCTGGGTCACTCAGGAGTGACCAGGGGCTCGGTAGGCGAATGCCCACCGATGTCGGGTGCCTCAGGTGCGAAGAGGGGGTTCTTCACTCTGCAGCCACAGGGACCAGGAGACGTCGAGGATGACCAGGAGCCAGATACGACCTGTCCCACAAAGGATGTTGAGTGCTGAGGGGTCGGTGTCCGGCTGGAGCACCAACAAGCCTTGACAGCGGCAACCCACAAAGAAGATCAAGAAAGGTTACGGTTCGGACCAGCAAGGTCCAGGAGACTCGCCAAACACATGGGAGTCAGGGCAAGCCTGGAGCAACCAGGGGAGCCCAAGAAAAGCAGTGTTGACCCTCAAGAGGACCCACAGGCCGGAAGCACAGGAGTCGCGAGGGGACCTCGGGCAGTTTCACAAAGCAGCAGCCCACTGAGCACTCGGTGCGAGGAGGCCGGAGTTCTTTGGTGGAAATGGTGCCAGAGGTCAGGCTACTCGGAGTCCAGTGCACCTGTTTTGGAAACGCAACAAGCATATGCACTTGCAAAAGTACGCGGTGCACAGAGGTATGGGTATTCCAGCCACCACGAGGGATTCTGACCTCAAACTTGGTAAAAGCGCAGCTCGGACCTCGAGGGACTTGCTCTCTAAGACCTCTTAAATCACCATAAGGGTTGTCTGGACTGGTGCAAGGTGCCCACTTACATTAGTGGACATCATATACCAGGCCAACTTCTCACAACAAGCATTTGCAATGTAATAGGTCTCGCTTTTGTGAAAGTTAGAGCTATTCAATCAATCAATCAATCACAGAATTTGTAAAGCGCACTACTTACCCGCGAGGGTCTCAAGGCGCTGGGGGAGAAAAAAAGGGGGGGTGCTGCTACTGGTCGAACAACCAGGTCTTGAGTAGCCTCCTGAAGGTCAGCAGGTCTTGGGTCTGTCGTAGGCTTAGTGGAAGGGTGTTCCAGGTCTTGGCGGCGAGGTGGGAGAAGGATCTGCCGCCGCCGGTGGTGGTTCTTCGAATGCGAGGGACGGTGGCGAGGGAGAGGTCGGCGGAGCGGAGTTGGCGGTTGGGGATGTAGAAGAGGAGTCGTCTGTTGAGGTAGGCTGGGCCAGTCTTGTGGAGTGCCTTGTGTGCGTGGATGAGGAGTTTGAAGGAGATTCTCCTGTCGACGGGGAGCCAGTGCAGGTTCCTCAGGTGGGGGTGATGTGGCTGTGGCGTGGTACATCGAGGATCAGGCGTGCGGAGGCGTTTTGTATGCGTTGCAGTCGCTTGATGAGCTTGGCCGGGGCTCCCGCGTAGAGGGCGTTCCCATAGTCGAGTCTGCTGCTGACGAGGGCCTGGCTTTGTAAATGACAGGATACGTCCTTAGTTGTAAACACTGGAAAAGGACACTTAGATTAAGTTGGATGAGCCACACAGAAGAAAGCCGCGGCCGCAATTGTTAAAGTTGAAGCGTTGCATGCTGTGCTGCTGAAGTTAAAACATAAAATTATGTGCGGCTGATAAAAATAAAATAAAGCGTGCCTAGCTGCTTTTAAAAAAAGCGCATTGTGCCGCGCTGCTTTAAAAAAAATATACTATGTTGTGTGCAGTCTTAACATCAAGTTCTGTGAGCTGCAAATGGAGAAAGAGTGACCTGCTTGGGCTTCTGTCAGATGCAAGCAACTGAAGTAGGCAACATGAGCACTGCAGCACGAAGCGGAAATGGAAGCCAAAGTCTCATATAGCAGGGACGCTAATCACCCAAGCTGCAGTTGGAGGAAACGACCCCAGCTGTAAGCACTGAAAAAGGACACTTAGATTAAGTTGGTCGAGCCACGCAGAAGAAAGGCGTGGCCGCTATTGAAGTTGAAGCATGGCGTGCCGCGCTGCTGAAATTAAAACATAACATTATGCGCGGCTGAAAAAATAAAAAATAAAGCGCGGCGAGCCACGCTGCTTTTAAAAAAGCGTGGCGTGCCACGCTGCTTTTAAGAAAATATATTATGTTGTGTGGAGTTTCAACATCACGTTCTGCGAGTTGCACATAAGAAAAGAAAAGTGTTGTCGCCATTATTGCAGCTAAAGCCCAAAAACATAAGATAAAGCACGGCATGCATCACGCTTGATAAAAGAAAAAGCGGTTGATGGAGAGCATGTCCTGCCTGCAAGAGCAGGCAGAAGAAAGTCATTTCAGAAAATAGTGCTCACAGACTGTTATTAAAACATACTGAGTAACGACACATGTAATGGGGCAGTCCTCATGGGCGGTCACACGAGGAGAAAAGGAGGTACTAAGGAGGGACTACTAAGCCCATTAACAATCAAAAGCCGCCATTTACAAAGGACAGAAACAGGAGCCAATTTAAAAGATGGGTGGTAAAATGGGCGGAGCTTAGAGTCCATACCTGTTCCAAGATACAGGCAAGCCCTGCCTAGGCAGACCTACAACTGGCCAATGGCTACCGCCCGGCGCGCCGTCAGCGGCAGACTTGAAGGTAGTTGGTCAGTGTTAGAAGAGCGTCCAGACGCCGCTGCTCGCAAAGCGCGTTCGTTAACTGACTCCGTGATTCATGCCGTAATGCGATAGACTCTCGAGTCTGTCGACTCACGGGACCCGGACCGCACCGCCATCGGAGTGGTGGTGCCTCACAGGCAGCCGGCAGCACTGAGCTGAGCAGTCAGGCAGCACTGAGCTGAGCAGTCAGGCATCAGAATGCGTGCTGCAGCGAGGAGCAATAGTCGACTTGACTCCTGGAGGTCCGCGCTCTGCAGTCAGAACGGCACTGCAACTGTGCCGCTAACAGTAAGGGTAACTACCGGTCCTTCGATTCTCAAATAACATGGCCGCCGGCTGGTTTAGGTTACACCGGCTTCAAAAGAGGTCTGAGGTCGGAGAGAGCAGGTATTGCTCACTTCCACATGATGGCGGCAAAGCACTGTAATTCAAACCCAAAGGCAAGAAGTATGTACTGTGGCATCGAAGAGCCACAGAAACCCCTGTTTTCCTGTAAATGATTCTCTTAGAATTGATAATCTTCTTTTTGAAGCAAAGGGGACATGATTCTGGAGAAAAGTAAACAATATTTATTCCAGTTGTCGCTCTCACGCTGTCCAAATCGCACTCGGGTGTGCTGTTCCTGGTTTATTGACATATTTGACTCGGGTGTCTTGTGACTGGATTCTAAATATTGTGATGAAAAAGGAGACTTTTTTTGTGTGTTTATTAGGTTCAGTTTTCAGTATGCTCTTGTTTCAACTGAACTGGCACAGTGTGTTTCGATTGTCTTCATTTACAGTCGAATTAAACTTGGCGATTAGAGCTCCCAACATTGAAAGTGAAACACTCCGTGATTCCATCTGCTTATCCCAGGGGCCCTAGACAGTTCTTCGGGCCCCTCACGTATGCAAAACGCAACATGCCTCACTCTTCCCATGCACAATACTTATTATTGGTATTGCATGCTGACTACACATTTGTGTTTTTTAAGATTAGCCCTCTTACACAGCATTGCACTTTCGTAGCACTCAATTATAAGTGTTATCATTGTAAAGGGCTAACACCTGGGGGGCCACCTGCGCGCTCGCGCTGCATAAATAACCACGCTGCACTGGTGGTTCGTGTCTCGTGGCGCGGTCCCGACTGCCCTCGCGGGGCCACTCCTCTTTATTTTATTCTCGCGCATGACATCATGCGCCAGCGCCTAATCGTACGTTGCGGGCGTAGGTAGACTGCACCGCTACCTCGCCCGTGGACATTACATTCCTTCCAACCTTTAATAAAACAGAACAACACACATCAACAACTTTGGAGGTTACCAGTTCTGGTGACATCGTCTGATCTCTGCTCCCCGCCACCACAGGTACTTGTCCCAGTCTTCAGCAGGTCATTGGCATATCACACCATAAACTCCGCAAGATGAGATGAGGGAGCCGGATTGTCCCGCAAACTGTACCCAGACCTTTCTCCTCGAGATGATGACAGGGACGGGGGAACTTCTTGCGAGGCGGCGCCCCTGGGTGACCTCCCTGGGGAGCTGGATGGCTCTTCTCCCGCCGTTCCGTTCGGTGATGGCGGGCCTCAGTCGGCTTCCTCTGGTTCGCCCTGTAGGACACTGGGTTGGCTGGCGTTTCCTTCCGCAGCCGCTCTGACTTGATCCGGTGCCTCTCCCGTCCTGGGGGGAAAGGTCGGGGGTTCCAGCCTGGACTTTTTTGAAGAACGAGATGTTCCTGGTGAGCTCTTCCGCTCCTCTCCTGGCCGTTACCATCGTGCCTGTCCGGCGGGTTACTGTCCACGGCCTTTGTTCAAATGGGAGACGGAATTTGCTTCCCGGATGCCTGACTTTGACATAGACCATGTCGTGCTCTCGAATAGCCGATGTTGTCGCTCTTCGATCGACACTGGACCTGTCGTTGGTGCTGGTCCTCCTGGCCAGGACCCTTGCACTGTCAATCGGGGCGGGGGCCCAGTTCGGGTGATGGGGAATCGTGTCGCGCACCACTCTACCCATGCTCGCCGGTCCTGGGGCTCTTTCGGTCTTGAGATGGGGCGTCAGCCTGTATTCCCTTAGGAAGCTGTAGATCGCTCTTTCCAGAGGCGCTTCCTCCGCATGCGCGATCCGGATGACTTTGTTGAGGGTGCGCATGAACCTCTCTACTTCCCCATTTGCTTGTGGCCAGCGCGGTGTCACCTTCTGGTGGTGTATACCCCATGATTTGAGGTATTCAGCGAACTCTTGTCCCTGAAAGGGCGGGCCGTTGTCCGTCTTCACTACTTCGAAGATCCCGTGGGTAGCAATGATCTTTTCCACTTTGGTGATTACCTCCATGACTGTTTGGCCTCCGACGATTTCTACTTCTGGGTATTTCGTATAATAGTCTATGACCACAAGGGCGTAGCGCCCGCTCGGTAGATGTCCAAAGTCAATACTGACGCACTCCCATGGCCGTCGGGGGTTGTCCTCCGTGATAACTGGGTGAGGTCGGTCCGGTTGGCCTGACACTTGGCACCATGGGCACGTTCTGACTGCCTGCTCCACCATTGGATCCATACCCGGGAACCATACTTTCGCTCGCAGCTGACCTTTTGTCTTTACTACGCCCTGGTGCCCTCGATGGGCCAGGTCTACTGCCTGTTGGGCAAGGCTCGACGGGATCACTAGCCTCAGACCCCTTAGCAGGCACCCACTGTTGTCAATGGAGAGTTCGTCTTTGATTCGTATTATTGACTCCAACATGGTTTTTGCTTGTGGCGTTCGCCGGGCCATGGTACTTTGGACGGGGCGCCAGTCGTTTGCTCGAACGGCCGTGATGGCCAGCTGCAGACATTCATCGTTCTGGGTAGCCTCTATCGCTTCGAGACTCATCGGAAGCGGTCGGGATCTTTCTGATATGAACCAAACGTATTCTTCGGTGTCCTCAGTGTCCTCTTCCTCTGCTCGGGTCGCAGCTCTCGGGTGCCTCGAGAGGTAATCTGCTGGGTTGGACGACCCTGGTTTGTACTCCACCTTGTAGTCCGTACCCTTGCAGCTGGAGGATCCATTTCTCTATTCTCGGGGGAGGTTTTGACGCTGACCCTTGAAAAAGAGGTATGAGGGGCTTGTGGTCCGTAGTGACCGTAAATGGGTGGCCATACACATAAATGTGGAAGTGCCGGCAGGCCCAGTGAATGGCGATCGCCTTCCTCTCGATCTGAGAGTAGCGCTGTTCGGTATCCGTGAGGGATCTGCTCGCGTATGCAATTGGGGCCCATTCTCCATCGCGCTGTTGTTGTGTGAGTACCGCCCCAAGTCCGTAGGGGCTCGCGTCCACGGCGACATTGGTGGGCCTGGCTGGGTCGAAGTACGCCAGCGTGGTGTCTGCCGAGAGTGCCGCTTTGGTGTCCTTGAAGGCTTGTTCTTGGTCGGGGCCCCACTGCCACGGGGTGGCGGACTTTGTTAGTTCTCGGAGATGCTTCGTGAAATTGGTCAGGTCTGGTACGAAGCGCCCACAGAAGTTCACCATCCCTAGGAAGCTCCTGACTTCCGAGATGTTGGAGGGCGCTGGGGCATCCTGGATGTCGCGCACTTTGTCGGGATCTGGGGCCACTCCTTTGTCCGAGAACATGTAGCCACAGAAGCTGATCTTCTTCCTCAGGAATTGGCACTTTTCTTTATGGAGTGTGAGGCCGGACTCTCGGATCCGCTGGAGGACACTGCGGAGCCTTCTGTGGTGCTCTTCCAGGGATGTGGCATAAACTAGCAGGTCGTCACTCACGTTCAGGACCCCGGGGAGTCTGCTGAGTACTTCTCTGATGGTGTTTTGGAACACCTCTGCGGCGCTCGAGATCCCAAAGTTGAGGCGCTTGTACCGCCTGAGGCCCACGTGTGTTGAGAACGTGGTGACGTATCGAGAATCCGGATGGAGGGGTATTTGGTGATACCCTGAGCGTAGGTCCATCTTCGAGAACCACACTGCGCCGTTCAGCTCGCCCAGGATGTTATCAATGGTGGGGGTTATGTGGCGTTCCCTCTTTATCGCTGCGTTGGGGAGGCGCATGTCAACCCAGATGCGGACCTGCCCTGGCTGTTTTGGTTTTCTCGCCACCACGATCGGGGACAACCATGGAGTGGGCCCACTGACCTTTTCTATGACCCCTTGCCGTTCCAATGCCTCCAGCTCCTCTTCCACTTTCCGTCGTAGGTGGAACGCGATGTGTCTGTGCCTCCGCGCCACCGGTTGGACTGACTTGTCTATGTGGAGTGAGACCTCTTTCCCTTTGAGGCATCCGATTCCTTTGAATATGTCATCGAATTCTTCCATAATGGCCGTTAGTTCCTCTTCTTGGATGGCAAGGGCAAAGGAGATCAGCCTCAACTCTTCCGCTGTCTGGCCGCTTACTAGCATCCCGCTGCCTTCCCCGGTTACATACACCGTGGTGGGGACTTTGAGATCCTGGTGCTGGATTTCCGTTTGGAAGCATCCCAGGAGTGGGATGGGTGTCTTCTGCCCATAGGCGAATACTCTGATCTTCGCCTCTCGCAGTGGTGGGCGTGGACCCAGTCGGTTGAACACATCTGCGGCCATCAATTCGATTGAGGCCCGGTGTCTTTGGTGGCCTGCACCTCTTGGTGGTGAACCTGGACTCGGCACTTTGGGAGTCTGCGTCTTTTCTGCGGCGGCTGGTTTACGGCGAGTACATAGTGGACAGGGTAGCTCCCCTCATCGTCGTCCATGTCCTCGCTAGCTTGCGTTTCCTCTACGGTCTGTGCCGTTTCCTTCTGGGGCCTGGTTGACCTGCATACTGATGCGAAGTGATTCATTTTGCTACAGGCCGAGCATCTCCTCCCTTTCGCCGGGCAGTCCTGTATGCGATGGGGCGTGCCTCCACAGTAGCCGCATTGCTTCTTCCTGTCCTGCGGACGCTTTCCTGGGCTTTGGCGCGGCTTTGCTTGTGCTACATTCACCTGTTCCATCTTGATGGGACGGTGGAGAGCAGCTTCCATGTGGGATGCCCTGACCTTTGCTAGTTCTTTGGACCGTCCCATGGTGAGGATGTCTCCCAATGGTTTGCCTGATTATTGCAGGATGTTCTCCCTAAGTTTGGAGGAGTAGCACCCTTGAATTATTTGGGCCCTGATTTCCTCCTGTTCGTCTTGGAACCCGCACGTGCTGGCTAATTCCTTCAGACGCCCATGAAATGCGTCTAACGACTCCTCCGCCTCCTGTTTGGCCTGGCGAAAGATAAATCTTTCGTAGTTCCTGTTCGCCATCGGCTCGAAGTGTGCGTTCAGAGCGTTTAGTAACGTCACATACGTCTTGGGGGTGGCCTCTACCAGCGTTTTGTATATGCGGTGTATGTCCTTACCTCCTAGGTGGAGGAGTAGCGCTCTGCGCCTGTCGCAGGCTTTTCCTGCCCCTTCGAAGTAGAACTGGAGTCTCTCTGTCCAATCCCTCCATTTTGGGGCAAGGGATGATGGAGCCCCATCCACCACAAATGGCTCCATGGCCGGGATCGTCGCCATCAGACAGCAGCTGTAGGTATACCTCGCGGCACGTGCACTGCCTGCCTGGCTTGACTGGCAGCCGCCTGTCCAAGGTCAGTAGCAATGTCCACCAGGGGGCGCTGGGGTGCAACTCTCTCTTGGGCACAGCAATGTCAACCAGGGGGCGCTGGGGTGTGACACTCACTTGGGCACAGCAATGTCCACCAGGGGGCGCTGGGGTGTGATACTCTCTTGGGCACTTTCTCTTTGTAGAAGGAACCAGTGCCCTTCCGTGGCGTTGTTCCCACTTGCTGGCTGCAGGGCCTACTGTGGCTGCGGGGCCTCCCTGAGCAGCAGCTGTCTGGCCTGACCTGGGGCTGTAGGGTTCTCCTGGGGCCCAGGATGGCGCCCTGTGGGTCAACGCTGGAACCGAGGGGTGAGGCGGCGTGTGCTCGTTACTGCCGTCGTCACCAGTGTAAAGGGCTAACACCTGGGGGGCCACCTGCGCGCTCGCGCTGCATAAATAACCACGCTGCACTGGTGGGTCGTGTCTCGTGGCGCGGTCCCGACTGCCCTCGCGGGGCCACGCCTCTTTATTTTATTCTCGCGCATGACGTCATGCGCCAGCGCCTAATCGTACGTTGCGGGCGTAGGTAGACTGCACCGCTACCTCTCCCGTGGACATTACAATCATCGCGAAACGGGAGGGTTTTAATTTTATATACTGTAGAAGGAAAAGATGCATCGCGGCAGTAGGGACATTAACCCTCAGACTTATTGCAGGCAAAAATATGGCGATTGGATAGGTACTCTTTTGGGATACAGCGTCCTCGCCAGAGAATTGTGGACTTAATTTGCATGTTAGTCTTATTCACAGAACAGTCACAGTTAATGCGCTTGTCACAGGGCTTTGAGTGAAACCTGCAGGCCACAAGTTAGAAACAAGGCAAGTTAGCTCAGTGGCTCGTGCACATGATGGAAAGATATGTGTGTAACTTGCAGGCCATTACTTTGTAATCCATTGGTATGGTTAAGTACAAAGAAACAATGAGGTGTGTGTCCCGTTTTGTGTGAATATTGATAATTAGTTTATTATAAGCCTAGACTTGCAAGCAAACAATAATTTAAGGTGCAATGAGAAGCCATTATATCTTTGTCTGTTTTTATGTATGCTGTGGTACTTTTATAGGGCAAACCTAGCTGGGCAGCAATGGAGCACTGCACAGTGGGCGTGAGCTCGACGGTGTGTTTCTTGATCTGTAACAAAAGGCCTTGACTAACCAAAAGACAGCAAGGCAGCATGTTCTGTGACTGTTTCTTGGGTCATTCCTTCAGTGGCGTAGCAAGGTCAGGTGGTACCCGGTGCGGAAAATTTCTTGTCACCCCCCGGCTTGACAGAATGCAAAAATATGTTTTTAAAACACATATTTTTGCCATTTTGTCACCCCCTCCGTGATTTCTTGTCACCCCCGGCTTGACAAAATGGCAAAAATATGTTTTTAAAACACATATATTTGCCATTTTGTCACCCACCTCAGTGATGACACCCGGGGCGGCCCACACCCACCTCACCCCCCTTCCTACGCCACTGCATTCCTCTGAAGACACTTTAGCTTAATCTTTTCTTAAAGCTATCTTTTTCTTTGTCGGTGATCAAGTAGAAGAGTTTCAATCCCGTTTGTTTCATCCTTTTCGTAGTTAACTTTCAAATTATAGGCAGGAAAATATTTCAAGTTTTGCCTGTATCCCACTACTTAATCGTAAAAGAGTTCGTGGAGTGCATGCATTCCCCATGACCGGATTGGCCTTTCTGTCACTCTGGCTTTTCCCAGTGGGCTGGAAGCTAGGGAGCTGCTTCTAGAGTTGAATGTGTAGCACAGAGTTGTTCCTTCGGAATCACTTTGCAAGTAGCAATAATTGCTTACGTGGGGCAGAATGTGCACATCTTAAAACCAATGTACGGTAGAAGTAATGAAACGTAATTTGCGAATATCCACAGTCAACGCATATAGCAAACAATGTAATGAATATATTATTTTTTCACCGCATTGCACAATATATGCACATCTATGTCGCATCAAGTGAAGAAACGGCGCAGTGCAAGTGAATGGTGAAGTGAATAGAACATTTAAAACCAAGCATGGCAAATGTTTAAAGTCTGTATTCTGGCTGTAGATAATCGGTATTCACAGAAGCAAGGTCCTCTTCACTCTTAGTGCTCCTTACATATTCTCTGTTAATCACAGGCCTACACAATAGTTTTGTAAATGTTTTGATCCCTCCCAACATACAATTCACTTGAGATCTTTATTAGGACAAAAGCGAGGGTAAGTTCCTCTGTCCAAAGTGCCATGACTCATTCAGCACATGCACAATTTGGAATATGGGCTCAGGAAGTGGAAAGAAACTCATGCATAGACTCACAAATTATAGTGAACATTTAGTCACCTTAGGTCATGCTTTCAAGAAAGGTTGAGCTTCACACCAGGTTGGAATGTACAATTCTAAAGTGAGTTTACATCCATTCTTTTAGAAACATTGATTGGGGAAAAGCCCCCTATCCTACATACACTGGAGTGGGTCAGGCTCACTTGACAAGTGTTCTGTCATGCTACAGTATGGGGCTGATTGAAACATATTTGCCAGGGCTGGTTTTGTTTTATAGTCCAGCCCTTCATTCTTCTGGAAATCTGGAGAAGTGCAAGAGGTGGTGACAAGCTGATCAAATGATGCATATTTTCCAAGGTCATCGCATCGCCTCATGAATCCTGCGCAGGTCCTGGAAAAATGAAAGCCAATGAAAAGATAAGTGCAAAGTATGAGATATTTAGTTCTAATAATATCACAAAGCAAATTATTGAACGGGAGGTATAATTTAGTGAAACATGCAAACGCAGAAACAACTCCCCAGTTTTTGGGGGTTGACTCTGAAATAAAACGAAATGCTGAGTGGTCTCAAGCAACGTAGTGGCCTGCCTGGCATTCAAACAGTGAAAGCACTTTTGGAAGAATGATCCCACCCATATGGCGCAGTCCTATAAATGAAGTGGGCGACCTGCACTGGAAGTCTGGCAGGCTGCTCGCCTCATTCTAAATGATACCCTTAGTTACTCAGCCTCTGTTGTGGAGTATTGGTGTCTTAATACACTTTTTGACCTAACGTGGTAGTTTGTGAAATCACTCGACCGTTATCTCCCTCAGATTATAAATATATGTAGGGTAGCATAAGTATGTGTGATGTGATACATTCAATATATATTTCGAAGATTTGTGTTTTTTTTTTTTGTAATCTGAATTTGAGGCATGCAATACTGTTCCGTGTACAGCACATAAAGCTTAGGCTTCTCATAATAACGTTTTCAGTGTACAGTGCTACTGCTCCTGAGATCAGTTCATATATCTATACACTACAATCAATAGGTATTCATTTTGTCGTTTCTTTTAGCAGTGTGCACAGAGAGATCCTTTTTAGGTTTCGCCTACACAGTTTGTGAAATCTTCTTTATTTAATATAAAACTTAAAAGGGGTTTACACCCCGCCTCCATGCTTTTCTTGCTTTTCATTGGTTCCTGTGCTTGCCACTTACTTTTCCTCCATTTCTATTGGCTCTAGCACACTTTTCCTGCATTTACCAATGCTTGTTCCTCGTGTGCTTCTCTTATCAGTTTCCCATCAGCGAAGTACTGTTCCCATCCGCTATTGTGGAACTATTTTTTTAACGAATTTCCATGCACATCGCTTGTTTACTTTCAGCTGAGTGCACAGCTCTTCTAATGTGTAGTCCTCTGTCTGTTTCTGTTTGCTCACTTCTTTTTGTTGGCTCGTTATTATTAGTAGCTTTGTGCTCAGACAGCCTGACTTTAATATGGCCGCCTCTCAGGACATTGCCTTGTTCTTGTTTTCCGTGTTGCCTTATGATCCTTCAACAGGGACTCTGTTTCCTGTGGCCGTTCACCCCACAGTCCTTTTCAGTGCATTTTTATTTCAGGCAGTTCACCATGAGTTTGTGCGCATGCAGTTTTAAACCATGGATCGTGCTTCTGCTGTTCACCATGGACTTACTTGCCTTCGGCCCTTCGCTTGTTCCTTCATTCACCGGAGTGACTCCTGTTGCACCCGTCGTCTTCCTCTGCTCCAGTCAGACAAGAGCAATAGAGAAACGACCCCTAGGCAATTAATAGTCTTCAAATTCAGCAGACCATTATATCTAGACAAGTTGATATATTGAACTCAGTGTAACCAAACAATTATTGTTTTAAAAATCATATTTTTTAATTCGTATTAATTAAAAATGCAATGGAACAATGGGTTTGCAAGGGTTCCTTGTTATTCTCACTCCAGTCAGACGAGCACATTCTATCTCAAAATGATGTTTGCTGTCTCTGGTCGTTTCTTTCTAGGACTATATTTAAAGCCATGCCTCTGTCGCCCTCTTGTTGAGTCGTTTCCTATGGTCTTCAGCGCGATCTGTTAGTTTCTAACTGCCCCTTTCACCCTTTTTCTATACTCGTCTAACTCGTGGGCGTGTTTCTCTGTCTCTGTGCAAATCTCTACCCCTCTCGCGGGACCCGTCCTCGTTTCCTGATAGTGTTGTCTGTTTGCCGCCTTGGCCGCTATTTGTTTCTGCTCATTTTGCGGCGCAGTTGGTGTTTGCATTCTGTCCTTTCGTTGCATATTCGTAACCTGTTGGGCAGGAAGTGCTAGGCTTAGAATGCAAAAGGCGGGGCAGGGCCCTGCGACATGCATTTCACTTGCATAACAGGACTAAATGCCTCTGCATCTGCCACTGTTGAACTAAGACAGGCCCTTTTACCTCCTGTTCTTCTGAGATCGTAGCTCTGATACCTCCCGTCATTCTTCAGGTGGGACAGGCCTCTGTACCAGGGCTTTAAGTGGACCGGGCCCCTCTGGGTCTAAAACCCAGTTTTAATTTAAATGGGCATTGAAACGGGTTCCTTTCTGGCCCTTCATTCATGTCCTTAATTTTACTGGAAAAGCACTGATCACTTTCTGGACCTTGAACATTAAAAACATTAAGTTGATCCATGTGAGTGATTTTGTTCCTGTTTATATTTCATTTGCTTAATTTTGCATTATCTAAGAGTGTTA
This sequence comes from Calotriton arnoldi, assembly GCA_963921515.1. Classification (NCBI taxonomy): domain Eukaryota; kingdom Metazoa; phylum Chordata; class Amphibia; order Caudata; family Salamandridae; genus Calotriton; species Calotriton arnoldi. The sequence goes on along the minus strand of CAWUFW010002153.1, from coordinate 504,072 downwards.
GCTATTTCTAGGATATTGCATTACTGTATCTTTTTTGCGTGTAGTAAATTATTCCTGTGCAGTGCTGTTAGATCTGACAGCCTTTGGTGTGGTCTACGTCCAAACTTTTTGCCTTCTTCCCTTCCGTTTGCTGAGATTCGTTTTTGTTTGCCTTAGGACTCTGCACTTTACCACTGCTAACCAGTGCTAAAACGCATCTTGCCCTCGCAGCTCGTGATGCCTGCACCCTCATTGTGCCATTATTTGTTTATTTAAAAAAATGATATTCTGAAACATATCACACTTAAATACTTAAAAATTTCTAGATCATTATTATTAAACACATAGGCGAAACCGATGCATTACCAATGCTTGTTTTTTAATAGCGTTACCATTCAGAGCTCATTTATTGAACATAAACTGTATAGTGTTTAGGAGCATATGTTGAGATGTACTACGTGATTTAGGAGTCGCAGACCTGGCAAATTGCTAAAAATCCAAGGTTGCGATTGCTAAATCACTTTTTCCTATTCACTAAACTCATTTTGCAATTTAGAAATGTTTCTCCGAATTGCTAAATGAGGTTAGACGTGATTATCGATTCACAATTTGCGAATCAGTACTATATGTATCAAGAGTTTTGCCATTGTAATTCTGGAGATAAACTTTTGACCATTTATTGATTCCCAAGTTAGGTTGGTAGATAAGCAAAAGGGAAGAGCCCCCCATTGTGCTTCTTCATTTTGAGAGTCAGGGTGGCAACTTCATGGGAAGTACACACATGGCCTGTTCCAGAGCCAGCTTATAAAGCAGTAAGGAAGATGTTGTGTGAACCAGTTGGAAGCAGCTCCCTCAGCTGTTCTGGTCTGTGATATGCAGCAAGCCCTCTTGTGCTTTGATGATAATATATGCTATAAACCTTGATATATATTAACTTTGCTTGCAAGTATTTGTTTGAGTATTTATAGTGGTGTAAGTTTTTATTGGACCTTAAAATGGGTGTGCTCATTTACGGAGTTCATACTTTGCTGGCGCAGCATCTTTGGGATGATAGTTTATTTTTGGACAAGGGTGTGTGTGCAAATTTGCTACATGCCTTCTGTTCTACAAAGCTCAACCTTAAAGGATCTTTTTTTAAATTTCTGCACTGCTCAATAAAGACAGCACCCAGAGGTATAACGTCTTCTACAGAAGGACCTTGCTAAAGCTCCCGTTTCACAAATAATGGAATTCTGAATTAAAAATGCACTAAACAAGTTCTGGAGTGGGCATCAATTTAAATAAAACTGGTTTAGCATCTCTATCTCACACCAAACAGGGTTGATCCTCGCTCTCACTGAGCGTTTGTTCTCACTTCTCTGCGAGAGTCCTTTGCTGTTGTGTATGAGAAGATCAGGAGCTATACATCACAAAAATTGTCAATCCCTATTTCTAAGTTCAGTCAAAGGGAGTTTTGAATAGCTGAAAGGGTTTTATTTTCATGAAAAGGTTTTGTAAGTTATCTTTCTCTTTTTTAAAATTAGTTAAAAATGCATCAATCAGATTACAGAATTGATAGTAAAGTTATGGTTGGAACAAGTCATATCAAATACTGCCATACAGGCCGTTCCATAATTATCTGCACCTGTTCCTTGTTACAAACAATTGGAATGTGACCTTTATGAATGTTCTAAAGCAGTCTTATTTAAACACCTCCCACACTCCTCCCCTTCGCTTAGCCTCTTCGCCTGCCACTTACCTGTTTCCCAGCTTCCAGGACTCTGTCTTGCCAGCTCCCTTGTTCCTTCCACTTCGACTTCACCGCATAGGATGTCCTGCATCAATCTCGCACCTGGATGGAGAAACGAGAGGAAAAGGAGAGACGCATTAACAGACCTGATCTCGCTACATGCGGAGCTCAGTCGCAACATCGTGCTTGCAGACAAGGTAATCAGTGTATTGGTTTAACTTGTACATTCTGTTCGCCGGGCTCTGCCAGAAAGGACTTCGGTGAAGCTTACCCCGTCCAAATTAGCTTCTGGGTTTTATGCTAGAATCCTACTCACTACTGTTTCGTAACTTTGAAGGAACTTCTGTGGACTATGTAAAAACAACTGACCACAAAGCTAACGGTTGGTTGATGTAGGAAAGTTGGATCTGCTTCATATGGTTACCCCCACTCTTTGCTTGATGTGACACTGTTTTTACTAGTCTGACTGGGATCCTGCTAATCAGGACCCCAGTCTATCTGCTTTCTCCCTAAACTGTTGTGTTCAGTACCTAGGTACATTCCAGATTGGATACTGGGGTACCCTTGTCAGTTCCTAGTATATGGTACCCAGGGCATAGGTAACCCAGAGGTCCCCCATGGGTTGAAGCATGTATTATGCCACCCATGAGGGACCATGCAAAATGGAACTACAGGCCTGCCATTGCAGCCTGTGTAAGTTGGTGCTTGTACCACTTACTAAAGATATAGGTTCACTTTATCTAAGGGTCACTGCACTTAAAACCTATGTCACCCCAATATCAGGCCTGTACAATCTTGAGAGCAGGGTGCTTTGTTCTAAGTGAGAGGGTGCCCCTGCATGAGCAGGACACCCCTGCAGCCTATGGAGTCCATTCTCCTGGGTTGTCAGTGAAGCAGCCATATACCATATAGAGGGGCACCGCGTAATTATGCGATGACCATCTCGAAACTGGCTGCAACGAATCCTATCATGTTTGGCATCAAACATGTTGGAATCATACCCCCACACCGTAAACGGAAGAGCCCTCTGTAGGAAAGTAGGATCTGCTTCTTATGGTTACCCCCACTTTTTGCTGATGTCTCACTGTTTTTGGACTAGTCTGACTGGGATCCTGCTATCCAGGACCCCAGTCTATCTGCTTTCTCCCTTAAATTGCTATGTATGTACTTTAGGTACACTCCAGATTGGATACTGGGATCCCCTTATAAGTCCCTAGTATATGGTACACCATGTACCCAGGGGATAGGTACCCCAGAGGCCTCCCATGGGCTGAAGCATGTATTATGCCACCCATGAGAGGCCATTCAAAATGACACAACAGGTCTGCTACAGCAGCCTGTGTAAGCTGGTGCTTGCACCACTTACTTAGATATAGGTTCACTATATCTATCTAAATCACTACACTTAAAAACCTATCAGTCACCCCTATGGCAGGCCTTATCAATCCTGAAGGCAGGGTGCTGGGTTTTATGTGAGAGGGTGCCCCTGCATGAGCAGAGCCCCTCTGCAGCCTTCGGAGACCATTCTCCGGGGTTGTCAGTGATGCAGCCAGACATATAGGTTAAGTTGCATTATAACCTTGCGGTAAATGCTAACTTTAAAACGGCTGCTTAGAAACATGCCTTGTTTGGTGTCAAACACCTTGGAATCATACCTCCACACCAGTAACTGGTGTGGGAGGTATGATTCCACCCTTCTACAGGGGTGGGGGAATCATATCGCACGACGCCCGAACCATGTTGTTTTTATCATCGGGCAAGAAGATTTAATGTCTATTTTGTCCGGACAAGTAGACATTAAATCACGGAAATAAAACAGGCTGTGAGCACTCTGGGGCTCACAGCCAATCATAAAACCTTGCCGAGAGCCTTTGGAGGCCTCTGATTGGCCAGCAGCCCATGACTTCACTGGGCTCTAGCCAGTGATTGGCTGGGGAGTGAAACGTCATCCCAGTCTCAGCAAGCAGTTGAACTTCGGGACTGCCGGACTGCCGCGAGTGAGGCAATTATAGATTCAGGTAAAATAAGCACTATAGCGCCCGCCATAGCACTGCTAGAGTGTTATTTTGCTGAGCTTGCATGCAGATTGCTCTGAAATATTGAAATAGAACTTGTCTGCCTGCTGATGGACGTGTCTAATGCGGCGTCAGTGTGGCTGCAGAAAGCGCGGGCTCTCATTGCTGCTAATTGCCGACCGCACTTTTCCATTGGTGTGCAGAGTGGATTAAAACTCCCTTTCACACCAGACGTGTGACACAGATTGGGCAATTTCCCTCACAAAAGGGCGATATCTTTCCCATTTGTGTGAGAAAATGCTCAGTTGGCCAGTGCCTATTTTTCGGGCTTAATTTAACCCGTTGTGCGCATTTTCTTTTAAGCTGCAGCGGCGCCTCAGGAGAACTGTTCCCTTCAAAGTTCATTGCGGGCGGCATGGGCAAGGCACATATCTTGCACCACATCAATGCCAGGACTTCAGACTCATCTGAATGCGGGGTTAAAAATACATTTGTTTTTGAAAAGCGAAAGTGAAATTTGCCGCTGTGCTGATGCTGAAGGCAAAAAGCTCTTTGTGACCGGGATTAGATGTCACGTTAGAAGTCCGTATTTCTGCTGATGATGGTCACGAAAGGCTCTCCAATTCCACCACCAAGGAGGCATCTCTAGGGGTGCTTGTGTTTTGGCTGCAATCAGCTTTGTATGTACCGGCGCGATAAAGTGAGGCAGCGCTGCACTGAAGGGAGAAGGAAGAGCGCCTACAGTAGCTGTTTAAAAACCTCAGACGTAGAACGCGAAGGTGGAGGTGCGAGGAAAGGAAAGCGCATGCAGTGACATTGAGTGATCTACATTGGCATAAAGTTAACTGCGGGCGTGTGCTTATGTGGTACGGAAGGGCGCTGCCTAACTGAGTGCAAGGAGCACTGTCACAGTGAGCCACACATCGTTTTACTTTGCAACTTCAGCCGCGCGCGCTCCGAGCATAGCAGAGAATGCCTAAGGCGGGTGACGGGGTCACAGGGAGGCACCTGATTTACCTCTAGCAGAAACCTTGGTTTTCATTCTGAAAACTACAATGATCGTCTTATTATTGTATCGGCATCTGCCAGAATAATGTCCCCTCTGCAGACTCTGCATAAGTTCACATATCATTTAATATGATTTCTCGTGCAGCTGCAAATAGTGCTACAGTTAGAAATAAATGAACGTGTCCAAGATGTGTAATATAACTTGCGCTCATGTAAAGCACTCCAATACGTTCAGGTCGAGTTTGCGCTATTAAACTGCAAAAAAAATGTCATTCTTTCATTAGAAATGCACTCTCAGTCTCAAGGTCATATGCAAGTGTAGTCAAGTGTTAAAATAACTCGGGCTAGGATATTTAGAAACAAGTGAAATCAGGAGGTGGTGAGGAAGATATGAAGGGTACTATCATTAAAGAAGAAGAGAAAATGCTGAATTCACTTGGCAGCAGTACATCAAATCTGGTGTTGTGTTAATTTGGTATGCACTAGTTTATACACATATGCAGAGCCTCTGCCAATGAACACACAACTAGATCACTCTGACTTGTGTGAAACAGGGGGGCCGGGCCTCTATGAATAGCTCTGCAATGCACTTCAGTTCTCCCTCAAATAGCTCTGCAAATGCACGTTCACGTTATATTATTTAATCATAGTCCTGGATTCTTTTGGTCATTGTATCTACAGTCTTACTTGAAGCAGGTGGATATTGTTTGTCTGTCCGTTATTTGTGATATGTCTGCATGCTCTGGGATAGTCCAGTATTCTGGATAGGTGTGGCTTGTTGGCGACAGATGTTCATTATTAGTGATCATGATCTTTTTTTTTTTTTAAGCAGTGAGTTAAGTAAGTACTGGTTGCAATTAGTTGTGCATTAGTTGTAACATTGTGCAACATCCTTCTTGAGTGCAGAGTTTATTTACAGTAGTTATCTGCTATTTGTGATGTTGCAGAATTCTTGACGGTCTGGAACTATTTAGATACTCTTTGTGAAAGAGAACCTTGCTTGATAAATTAAAAAAATGGCTTCCATGCTTAAATTGTGTGGTCTTAGGCAAATGTTTTATTTCACCAAAGCTAACTTTTTCTTCATAATTAAGGCTCCCTGTTTTCCGTTTTTACTGATTTTTACAGATACATACAGACAGAAAACCATTTATTTTCTTATCTGTATTTATTTTTAAATGTGTATAAAAACGGAGATTGGGTTAATGTTTGTCAGCCGGAGCCCTTATGTTTGATGTGGGACGGGAGTAGGTGGGACAAGTGGATTTTACAGGACATGTAGATCTCAGTGGCATTTTGTCCCTTGGACAACTAGATTATTTGGAAAATTCCACACCCCTGCTTCTAGAACCACTACTGTGGGTCACCGGTCTACCCGGTACCAGCTTTCTCGATCTGGGCAGCACAAAATGGATGCTGCCAGCCACAGACACGATTCTGCTCTCCTGCTGCTGAGCCAAGCTCGAGCAGAGGAAGGCATGACAATAGGCATCCTGTCACAGGGAGGTGTGACCACCTCCCAGACAGGGTTTAGTGTATTGTGGCTGGGTGGGTGCACTCTGAGAGTGCCGGAAAGTCTACACTGGGGGCACATTTGGTGTCCCTGTGCATAGTCCAGCTCAAACCAGTTCTGGGAGCCATTGGCTCCTGCTCTGGCGTGAAACTGGACAAAGGACATAGGTGTAGCCACCCCTCTGTCCTGCCCCTCCCCTAGGAGGGTCCACAGAATCTGTCCAACCCTTTCCCATGGGTATAAAGTGGGTTACCTGGCTACAAGACTTTAGATTTTACCTGCAGTAGCAGGCACCTAAGCGCATCTGACCGGCTTGCATCTCCAGAGCTCCTGAAGACTCTGAAGATTTCAGCAACACAGGAGGTGGGTTCCCGAAGGTCCCTGAGGTAGATCTGACCTCTCCGTGATTCTGAGACCAGTATCCCTTGTGGGGGTTGTGCAACCCGAACCCCTGTGCACCGCGTACATTTGCATATGCTTGTTGGCGATCCCCGAGCTTGTGCATTGGACTCCGTATAGTCCTGACCCCGAGCAGCATTTACACTGAAGATATCCGGCATCCACTCACCGAGTGCTCTGTGGGCTGGTGCTTCGTAATTTCGCTCGAGGTCTCCTCGCGATCCCTGGTCCGTTGGCCTGTGGGTCCTGGTGAGGGTCACCTTGTGTGTTCTTGGGCTTCCCTGGTTGCTTCAGACGTGCCCTGACTCCCCATTGCTTTAGAGTCTCCTGGACCTTGCTGGTCCACACCGTAACCTGCTTACTCTGCCCACATGGGTTGCATTTGCCAAGGCTTGTTGGTGCTCCATCCGGACACCGACCCCTCAGCACTCGACATCCTTTGTGGGACAGCTCACCTCCGGGCACTGGTCGTCTTCGATGTCTCCTGGTCCCCGTGGCTGCAGAGTCGGGCATCTCCTTTCTTCACACCTGAAGCACCCAACATCGGTGGGCATTCGTCTACCGAGCCCTTGGTCACCTGAAGTGACCCAGACTCTGTCCCCTCTGCTTTCAGGTTCCTCTCACCTAGAATCCAGGCTTGGATTCCACCGGACACTCTTCGCCTTCCTGGCAGCAGTACTTCTTCGCAACTCTCCATTGAAAACGACGAAGGTTTCCAACACCACTTGACCCCTATGCACCCGGCTCCTCTGGGATAGGTAACACGGGTACCTAGGTACTCACTGGTGTGTTGGCTCTAGAACCTCTGATGTTCCAAAGGGTTTGCTTGAAGTCCTCGTAGAAGTGTCCTTATACTGTAACTTTACAACCGCAACTTTCCCATAGAGTTGCATGGAGCATGCGGTCGTGTTTCCTCACTGCACCCGTTCTCCGTCGGCACCCTGTGTCACCGCCTTGGGTGGTTCCTTGGGGTCCCAGCGATTCTACGTGCTCCAGGCCCTGTGTCTAGTCAAGACGTGATTGTTATACCATTTTTTTAGTATATGGTTCGGTTTCCCCCTGGAGCCCGCTGTCTATTTTGCTACTTACGAATGTTCTATTGATTTCAGTATTGTGTGCTTTATGTTCTAATCTCGTGTAGAGATTAGTAGAGAGTGTTAGATCAATAAACACATATTTTTATATCACTACTGTGTGGTTCTCCTTTCATTTTGTTATTCAGGAGGTGATATTCTGGTAAAACAAGCTGATTTACATTCCTTCAAGATTAAGCCTGAAGGCTGCTCTCCACACCTACCACTAGGATAGCTTTCTAAAGGTTATCTTTGACCTCATACATCATAAGGGTCGTGTGGACTGGTACAAGGTGCCCACTTTGATTAGTGGACAGCATATACCAGGCCACCTTCTCACACCCTCCGTTAGACTCTCAGTGTTCCCGGTACCAGCCTTCTAGTCCCGGACAGCACAAAATTATTGCTGCCGACCAGAGACACATTTCTGCCATCCTGCTGCTGAGCCAAGCTCGAGCAGAGGAAGGTGGAACAATAGGCATCCGGTCACAGGGAGATGTGATCACCTCCCAAACAGGATTTAGTGTATTTGGGCTGGGTGGGTGCGCTTGCCAGCGCCTGAAAGTCTGCATGAGGGGCACATTTGGTGTCCCTGTGCATAGTCCAGTTCAAACCAGTCCTGGGAGCCGTTGTCTTCTGCTATAGCACGAAACTGGACAAAAGACATGGGAGTAAACTCCCCCCTGTCCAGACCCTCCCCTGGGATGGTCCCCTGAATCATCCCAACCCTTTCCTTAGGGTACTTAAGGGCTTACCTGACTGTACGTCCCTAGATTCGTCGTGGGATAAGGTTCAGAACAGATACCACTGCACTTCTACCGTCTGGGCACTCTGGAGTTCGTGTGGGCCTGACTTCATCTCCCTTCCAGCCTGCTGCATCGTCTGTGCCTGTGCATCATACAGGAACCTTCCAAGGCCTGTGAAGCATCAAGGACAACCAAAGTAATCTCCCTTGGAGTGAAGGAGTCACTCCCCTGCATTCGCAGGCACCGCAACACTGCTGACCGGTCTCCTGATCCCGAGCTCCTACAGACTCCAAAGGGTTCAACAACACAGGAGGTGGGTTTCTACGTCCCTCAAGACTTGAGCTGCCCTCTCACCAAATTTGAGGCCAGTATCCCTCATGGGGGCTGCAATACCCGAACCGCTGTGCACAGCGTACATTTGCAAGTGCATGTGCTTGTTGGCAATTCCGTGACAAGTGCATTGGGCTCCAAGTAGCCCCAACCTCTGGCAACTTCTCCTGCAGAGATCTTCAGTCACCTCACACCGAGTGCTCCGTAGCCCGTTGTTTTGCAAAGCTGCATGAGGTCATCCTGTGAATCCAGTGTCTTTGACCTGTGGGTCCTGCCGAGGGTCAACTACATCTTCTTTGGTCTCCCCTGATTGCTCTGGGCTTTCCCTGACTCCCCTGCTGTGGGTGAGTCTCCTGGACCTTGCTGGTCCTATCCCTGCAACTTCTTGACTTCCTGCGGGAGTTGCTTTTGCCAAGGCTTGTTGGTGCTCCTGCTGGACACCGACCCCCTCAGCACTCGACATCCTTCATGGGACAGCTTGTATCCGGCTCCTGGTCGTTCTCAGCGTCGCCTGGTCCCCGCAGCTGCAGACTCAAGATCACCGACATCACTCCTGAAGCACCCGATATCGGTGGGCATTCATCTACCAAGCCCCGGGTCACCCCCAAGTGACCCAGACTCTGTCCCCTCTGCTTTCAGGTACTCTTCATCAAGAATCCACATTTGGATTCCTACGGACACTTTCTCCTCTTCCAGCAGGGACACTTTCCTGAAGTCCTCCATTGGTTTCGACAGCGGGTTCCGACACCACTTCACACCTATGCACCGGCTTCCTTGGTGTAGGTAACGTTACGTTAGTACTAGGGTATCCACGGGTGGGGTGGCTCTCCAACCTTCTGTCTTCCACGGGGTTTCTTCAGGGTCCACTAGGTAGGGTCCTTAATCTTTAAAAATTCAACCGCCACTTACACGTTGAGTTGTACGGAGCCAGCGGTAGTGTTCTTACACTGCACGCATCCTCCGTGGGGTCTCCGTCGTCTTACCTTGGGTTGTTCCTTGGGTCCCCAGTGATTCTACAGCCTCTCGACATTGTCCTGACTCAAGTCGTGGTTCTTATACCACTTTCTTAGTATATGGTTTGGTCCCCCTCTGGGGGCCCACTGTGTATTGGTGCTATTTACTGTGGTTACTTTGCTACAGTATTGTGTGTTTTCCCTACATCTCCATGTAGGAGATACTGTGACGTACTAGAGAGTATTATATAATAAATACATATTTTTAAAAATACCTTGTGTGGTTCTCTTTTCATTTAATCAATACTATAATATTGCATTCTGGTAAAACAAGCTGCTTTACACTCCTTCAAGACTAAGCCTGAAGGCTGCTCTCCACAGCTACCACTTAGAGAGCTTTCTGTGGTTGTCTAACACCTCCTAAATCACCATAAGGGTTGTCTGGACTGGTGCAAGGTGCCCACTTTAATTAGTGGACATCATATACCAGGCCAGCTTCTCACACCTATGATACGAAACAAAGATATAAGGATACCCTGAATGGGAATCTTTGGACAATAGACATCATATGTTATTTCATTGTCTCATGATTTGTGGGGGTTTTTTTCTTCAGTTTTTCGCCTTGTATGTCTGTGTGATTCACTGTATGTATTCTTTTTGTTATGGACAGCGGATCATTTATGAAAAACAAAAAAGTTAAATAATGTTGGATATATGACCACAAATGTATTGAATTAGAAAACTGCTTTTGTGTGTTGTCTGTGGTTTTACTCTGTTTGAAATATTTATCTCTCAAAAAGAAGTAATTTTTTTTTTCTGGAAGGGATCTTTCTGGACCCTTTGTATCAATGTGGAATGGTCAACATTTTCTCACAATTCTTGGAAAAGATTTGTGCCACCTGACAGAACATTTTGTAATTTAAAACTGTATATCCAGGTTCTGAGGGACACAGGGCAACCCCATTGTATTTAATGGTGTCATTAGAAACAACAAACTGTCGGGTAACACTTGTCTCCCATCATCTGACATCAAAATGTCATTCGTGTTTTCATTACATCCTACTCTGATCCAACCTTACTGTTTTGCTTCTGAAACATTTTCTTGTACACGTTCTAATTCTTCTCATGTGTCAGCTATTGACATCAGCATAGAAAAGACCAGTGTCTCAGACTCGCATGCGAAAGTTCCATTAAATGTGCAGGCCAATAGTGCACAATACCGTGGAACCTCGTTGGCATATATGTTCCAGACTGCAATATAACCATTGCCACCACTGTTAGCTGCACATTTAACCACTGCAATTTCAGCAGGTAATTGGAGTGCTTCCAAAAGATTTCTTACATGCTCCCCATTTCTGAAAGGGGTTGCAGATGAGGTCATGAAACCTCTTTGTGACCACATTGGCCCAAAATCATGGACAGTGCCAAATCCATACCGACTATCTGAAAATATAGTCACCTTTAATTGGGCTATGAACATAGTCTCTTTGAAGGTTAATAAATTCTGCAACTTATGCTGAGGTAATACTTCATCGCCCTCAAGCTTCCACAACTTCGTTAATTGTACAGACAGCATAAGCTGCTCTCAGGATACCTTCATAGTTTCTCAAACATGAGCCGTCAACAAATATGATATAATCCGGCTCATTCAGGGGTTCATCTTTAATGGCGGGTCTTGACGTTGTGCAAAAAAATTCATGACATCCATGCAATCCTGTTCAATTTCACTACAATCATCATTTATTGGCAACAAATGTGATGGGTTCAGAAACTGGCAGAGTTTTAAAGGAACATTTTCTGTGGCCAGAATCTGTTGCTCATACTTTGAGAGTCTATTGTGGGTCATGTATTGGGTTTTTGTTTGGGTCAGCAACATTTCTACAGAGTGTGGGACCATTACAGTTAAAGGATGTCCCATCACTATGCTCTCATTCCTTTCGAGACTAATGCTCGCTGCAGTGACTGCTTTAAGGCAGCCAGACAGTCCGCCGGCTAAAGGGTCAAGGGTAATTGAAAAGTAAGCCACAGGTATTCAAGCATCTCCATGTATCTAATTAAGCACTGAGTGAGCACAGCCCTCCCTCTCACTGCAAAATAGTATAAACTCTTTACTGTAATCTGGCGAGTGCCGGGGTATGACGGAGACATTTTTTCTCAGCTCTAGAAAAGCTTTCTAGCAGTTGTTGTCCTAGGGCAGCAGATCAGGTACAGCTTTGTGTCAACCTCAATAAAGGCATTGCCACTTGGGAAAAGTTTGGTATCCACGGTTTACAGTAGCCAACCATTCCCAAAAACATCCTGACTTCTCTGTGTGCTTGAGGTGGATGAATTTGCAGAATTTCTTCCATTCTCTCTGACGGCTTTCTTGCTCCTTTCTCAATGTTGTGTCCCAGGTACTGAATTTCTTTCTGACAGTATTGCAACTTCCCTGGCGACACCTTGTGTCAGTTTTCAGCCAGGTGATTCCGAAGTGCAATTGTATCCTGTTTACAGGCTTCTCGTGTCTCTGATGCCCCAAGTAGGTCATCAGTGTATTGCACAAGTACTAATTGGTAGGGCATCTGCAGCGACTATAGCTTCTTTTTCAAGATCTGATAAAAAATGGAAGGATTCTCTGTATACCCTTGTGGGACTTGGCACCATGCCAAAACTCTCTGCTGAAATACAAAGGAAAAGCGATACAGACTATTCTCATGTAATGGTACTCAGAAAAAGGCATGGCAGAGATCAATAACAGTATATCGTTCTGCAGTGAACTGAATTTGAACAAGTTTAGCGGCTGAATTCGGTACCACAGGACAACACGGAATGACAATACTAATGATCGATCCTGCGCAATCCGATTTTTAACATTGGGCTTCTGTAAACCCATGATCGTGGAGTTGCATGGACTCCCAACCTCATTCCCTCAAAATCCCTTTGCTCTGCTCTGTATGTCTTCGATTACAGGTGTTATTCCTGAAATTGTCTTTGGTTTCAAATTGTATGGTGGTGTTTTTGGATAGACTGCCTTTGGGTTTAGTTTGACTCGGACTTGTTCTACACCTTTGATTAGTCCGATATCCTTTCCTGTGATTTCTCATACTTCTGTGTTCACGGTTTCTTTTAAATCGGGAGGTATTTCTTTAATAACTCTCACTGCGAACAACCCTACAGCTGAATCTTGAGGCTTCTTGAACTCCACATCCTCGTCAGCGGCGGTTTCTGTTTGAGTGTGTCGGGGCTCCACCCCCTTTACATTTGAAGCAATGCTAAAACTGCTACTTTAAAAAAAAAAAAAAAAGAAAAGCTCGCACACACAGTGTATAAACATCAAATTATCTTGCTGGGGCTGCTGTATACTCCCACCCACAGTACTCGTTGCTGTGATGACAGTGGCATGACGGTTTCCCCGAATAAGCTCCCCTGGGTGGGCCCAAAGTCTAGAGCATTTGCCGGGCTGACAATCTAACAGCCCTGAGGCCTGTGAGGTCATCAGCTCGGCAAAAACACTGCATCAAGGACCAGTCTCTACCCCCTGATTACGTGATTACTTGGGGGTAAAGTTAGCCCTGGGCGTTAAAGACTCAAGCCCTGTAGAGCTAGGCCTCCACGCCAATCAGGGAGTAGACCGCATTGTCACCACACCCCTTTCCAACTCCTCACAGGGTGGGACGGGATCCCACCCTGTGCCGAGTTAGTAAAGGGTGTGGTAGAGAGGCTGCAGGGAGGAAACTAAGAAATCAATTCTGCGCCGTTTGTCATCAGGACTTTTGAAGATACACTGCACAGATTTGAGATGTCTGCTTCCCATGCTGCAGTTAAAGCTGGACACCATTTGAGCTCTACTGTGTGTCCTCCGATTTACTGCGAGCAAGCAAACTCGTGGGGACAGTGGAACGAAATGCAAGGTGTTGTGCACCGCAAGTATGCGTGTTTATGTAAAGGAGTCAGCTTTGCTGACTCTCCTGGCTTAAGGCTTCCCTCCATGTCACCAGGTGTGGTAACAAAAATGCCAGCTGGGCCTGGCCCATTTGGTTAGTTGCAATTATTGGAGGCCTGTTAAAATTAATGCCCGTTTTGTTGCTTGGATAATTATCTCCTTCAGGCTGTTTGAAGGGTTTTGGAAGACAGCGGTTATTTTTGTTAGATTATGTGGGGTTTGCAGCAGACACGCTCGACTAGTTCCTATATTGAACTCTACGGAAAAATAAGGTCAGTGAGCCTGAGATTGAGACCGATGACATAAATCAATTACTTTGAATCACATGGATACATATTTGGGACGCTCCAAAAAGCAGAATAATTTATTGCACTGTTGCACTCTCTAATCAGCGAGGAGTGTAAATGGGAGGCTGGGGACGCCATGTACACTGGAAACATTTTCCACGCAGAGACAGCGCTCAAGGTTTAACATGCGGGTACCTTAAACAGCTCTCCATCGAGACACATAATGTAAGAAAAATAATTGTGCTGCACTAAATTTCAAGTAGCAGGATATCAGATGACTTCATATTTCTCTGATGGGGCAATCACACACAACAAGTAAACTGCATTTATTTCTGTCTGTTGCTCAGCCTTATTTGTTAAATGTAAATGCAGTCTGGATGTCTGTGGTCTGGAACATGACATCAACAGTTGTTATTCTAAGTGGGCACATGTTGATGCCACTTATACATTTCCTTGTATCCAGTATGTGTTATTAGCCTTAAAGTCCGGGCCTGAAAGCTGTGCCCTTCAGAGTCTGATCAATATGTGCATTAGGTTACATGGGCAAGGCGAAATTTGGAATTGTATTTTGCTTTTGTGAAATAGTGTTTGTCCCATTTTGTTTTCAATCTCTGAGTTTGACTACGTTGCAGTAATATCCGATTGAAAAGAAAACTTCAATTTTTTTTTCACCCAGCTAGGGATGATTGGATATTCATGAGGCTTCTATAAAGACTTTTGATTTGTGTATTTGTTGTTCTTTATTGAGTTTTAAAATAGTTTACTTTTGTTTTTTCCGAGAGGAGCCAGGGATACCTCGGTCTCCTGCTACCGCCTTTTTATGATGCTGTGTGCACTTTGTGTGGGCAGAGTTACACACCAGTTTGTAGATGCAAGTTATGTGTGTGCGTGTTAAAATAACAAGCAGTGGTAATGGATCGGTTTTACCTATAATGAAAAATAAACGTTTTTTCAATCGCCATCCGGGATGAAGGAAAGAGCTCCCTGACAAGTATCTCAGGAGTGGAGAGGATGTGGGCAGCCCCAGAGCTGCTGACTCGAGAGCTGGGGATCCCGGTTTGTGTCTCGGTGGCGCAACATCCTGTGATTGTGGGTAAATCACTTAATCTCTCCAGGTGATAAGTTGCCCTACATAAATCTGCTGCAAGACAAAAAAGCAGAAAGAGGCAAAACTTTATGAAAAAATTGTTCCACCAAAGTGGTTAACAGTATTTCATCAACGAGAAACTGATAAGAGAAGCAGCGGAGGAACACGCACTGGTAAATGCAGGAAAATATGCTACAGCCAATAAAAATGGAGGAAAAGTGGCAAGCACAGGAACCAATGAAAAGCCAGGAAAGAGAGGGGTGCGGGATGTAAGCCCCTTTTAAGTTTATATTAACAACAACGGATTTCACAAGCACAGTGCAAGCGCTGTGCAGCCGAAACCTAAAAAGGACAGTTTTTTTATTTAGGTCTGCTTGCTCCATTTTTTAAGAGCTGAACAGTCGACATGCATGCTTTTACTTTACACTATTGTCTATTGCACTCAGTATGTATCCTGCAAGTTTTGGGCATGCTGTGTTTGCATGCCCTTCTTATCTGAAAGACAGCTAGTTATAGATTCCTTACCTTAGAATTACCCCCAGGCGTCAGACTGGATCCGAAGATTTTTTTCTTAGCAGTACACCTGCGCATCGGTGGGTGGCGTCGGTCGACTCTGCGTCGTGGTCGCCGGGATGACGTTGTGGTATCTACTTAGACGCCGCCCCTGCGCGCTGACGTCAGTTCGTTCTTTTTCTGCGCCAGCCTAGCACAAATCCGTAGAGAGCTACCCCTTATCCTATTTTTGGCTAAACTTTTTGCAACTTTTGTTGACTTCTTTTCAAGTCATTCGACTCCTGTTGCGCGAGGGATGTCCCTATGTCGGACCAGCTTCAAGCCCTGCGATGCCTGTCACAAGGCGATCTGTGTCAAACCCGCACCTCGTGTGCCTGTGGTGTTTGGAGCGCGACCATGACCCGAAGTCGTGCCCCGACTGCCGGGCCATGGCACCGAAGACTTTGCAGGAGCGGTCCCGAAAGTTGTTGGAGGCTCGGCGGTCGGCTCAGCATCGCTCCCAGGTCTCGTATGAGAGGAAGGTCTTAAGGCCGTCCGCGTAGCCCCCACTCCTCGTCGCACTCAAAGTCGTCGAGGTCTTCAGATGAGTCGAAGCACAAGAAGAAGGCTAAGAAGCACCAGCGCTCTTCGCCTTCTCCCCGTCGGTCGGCCGACGCAACGTGGGGCCCGGAGCTTCATCGCTCTAAGGTACCGGCGCCTGTTCCTGAGACGACTCCACGCCTCCCACCCTTTCCGGGAGCCGGAGCATTTCATGCCCAACTGAAAGGCTTCTATGAGGTCTTGCACCTCGTTTTTGAGCAGCCCAACTCCACCAGCGTGCCTTAGGGCCCCGCGGAGCCGGTCGGGTGCCCTGGGCCTTTGAAGCCGGCAGCTCCGGCCCTGGCGCCGGAGGGTCCCGGAGGATCCAGATCTAGATCGATGCCGGTCGATCTTACTCGACCTTCCCCAGTGCCGATCCCGACGACGACGCCCGTGGTGCCGGCTGTGACCCCAGCCAACATCGACCCCAGCATCATCCCCGACTTGGACACGGAGCTGGTCGACGTCAGTACTGACGCCGGTACAGACGCCGGAGGGTACTTTTGTTCCCCTGTTCATCCCTGGTGTTCCCTATCGACCGGAGGGTGGTGATGAGGACAGTGAGGGGTCGCTGGACCCTTTAGATGACCAGCTGGAAAAAACAAACAGGTGAGAGGACCTGGGTGACGCCAGTGTTCTGGACATTTCTCCAGACCTTGGCATGCTTTCTCCCCCTACCGTACCTATGAAGGAGGGAGCGTCCTACGCTGTGGTGGTGCAAAGGACGGCCGATGTCTTGGGCCTTGAGCTTCCTTCAGTCGGATAGGTGGGTTTTGCAAATAGTCCGAAGGGGCTACTACCTCTCCTTCGAGACTACCCCTCGCTCCATGCCATCGTCTTTCGATTGCATGTCGGGGGATCATTTGGCGCTTCTCTGCCAGGAAGTCTCTGCTCTCTTGGCCAAGGGAGCTATCGAGAGGGTCCTTGCGCCAGAAGTAGGTCGTGGTTGCTATTCCCGCTACTTTCTGGTGCCCAAAGAGGACAAAGGCCTGCATCCTATTCTAGACCTCAGGGCCCTCAACCGCTTCCTCTGTAAGGAGCTGTTCAAAATGCTAATGTTAGCTCAGGTCTTGTCTGCCCTCGACCCTGGAAACTGGAGGGTGGCGTTGGACTTGCAGGACGCCTATTTCAATATTGCCAGCCCACAGACAATACCTTCAGTTCACTGTAGGCCACGAGCATTTTCAGTTTACCGTGCTCCCCTTTGGCTTTACCAGTGCCCCTCGGGTGTTCACAAATGATGGCGTGGTCGCAGCTCATCTGCGCAGATTAGGGGTTCCAGTCTTCCCCTATTTCGACGACTGGCTGTTGATGGCGTCCTCGCCCCAGGCTGTCGTCTCCCACCTCCAGACTACGGAGGACCTCTTGCACTCGCTGGGGTTCACAATAAATGTGCCGAAGTCACACCTGGCTCCGTCTCAAATGTTCCCTTTCATCGGAGCTGTTCGGGACACAGTGCAGTTTTGGGCCTATCCTCCCGAACAGCGAGTCCGGGATATTCAGGCTATGATACCGATGTTTCAGCCTCTATCACGGATTTTGGTGAGAATGACTAAGGCTGCTGGGCCTCATGGCCTCCTGCATCCTGCTAGTGGATCATGCCAGGTGGCATATGTGGGCTCTGCAGTGGTGGCTGAAGAACCGAGCTTTGGTCAGAGACAGATTCATCTCCCTTCCCCAGCCACATCTAACAGTGGTGACAGATGCGTCACTCCTGGAATGGGACGGCCATATGGGAGAGGCGGAGATCAAAGGCGTCTGGTCTCTGGCGAAGTCCGGGCTCCATATCAACCTGCTGAAACTCTGGGCGATCACCCTGGCACTGAAAGCGTTCCTTCCCTCTCTCAAAGGGGAAGTGGTGCAGGTGTTCACCAACAACACCACCGCCATGTGGTACTGCAACAAGCAGGGCGGGGTGGGGTCATGGACCCTATGTCAGGAGGCTCTTCGCCTCTGGATGTTGCTGGAACATCAGGGCATAGCCCTCGTAGTTCAACACCTGGCTGGTTCTCTGAACGCCAGGTCGGACGAACTCAGCCGTCGGTGCCTGGTGGATCACAAATGGCATCTTCATGCGGAGGTGGTGCAAGGTCTCTTTCAGCGATGGGGAGAGCCTTGGTTAGATCTGTTCGCCACCGAAGAGAACGCACAAAGTCAGTAGTTCTGCGCGTTGGAATTTCCAAGTCGGCACTCGCTCGGTGACGCTTTTAGTCACGAGTGGAGTTGCGGCCACCTGTACGCCTTTCCGCCTGTACCTCTTCTGCCCCGAGTGCTGAAGAAGATCAAGCGCGACCAGGCCCAAGTTATTCTGGTGGCTCCAGACTGGGCATGAAGAGTATGGTACCCCAAGCTCCTGAGCATGGCCATCGATCCTCCGATCAGACTGCCCCTTCTGGAGGATCTTCTGTCGCAGCAGCAGGGGGACGGTTCTTCACCCGAACATGTCCAGCCTCCACCTCCTTGCGTGGAGATTGAGCGGCAACAGTTGACAGTTTTTCACCTTCCACCCGAAGTCTGTAATGTCAACTTGGCAGCCAGGCGTCCCTCCCCGAAAACGGTATATACCTGTCGATGGAACAAGTTTATGGCATGGTGCGCAGGAAAGGCTGAGGATCCCCCCTCTGCCCCTCTTTCAGAGCTCCTTCTGTATCTTCTTTCTTTAGCCAAGCAGGGCTCTGCCCTAGGCACTCTTCAAGGCTGCCTTGCAGCTATTTCTGCTTTCCTTTTCAAGTCTCGTATTGTAAATAGATTCTTTAAGGGCATTATTCATCTCTTTCCTCCTTCATAATGCCCCAGTGGGAATTGAACCTTGTTTTAACTTATCTTATGTGTGCTCCCTTCGAGCCTCCTCACAACTGTCCTCTCAGGCTCCTTCCTCTGAAAACTGCCTTCCTTGTTGCTATCACCGCTGCTCGCAGAGTGAGTGAGCTTCAAGCACTATCTTCTAAGCCCCCTTTATTCTCTGTGCATCAGGACAAAGTGGTGCTTAAGACGAGGCCTCCGTTCCTTCCTAAAGTGGTTTCAACATTTCACATTGGACAAACAATCACTTTGCCCACCTTTTTCCCACCTCGGCACCCTTCCAAGGAGGAGGGACTCCACCGTCTGGACCCTAAACACGCGCTATCCTACCTTGACGCACGAAGGACTTCTGGGTGGATGATCAACTTTTCATTTGCAATGTAGGTGCCAAAAAAGGCAGGGCTGTTCAAAAGCGTACCATCTCTCTTGGTTCTTGTAACTCCATTTCACTTTCCAAAGGAGCCCAATGCTTTCAATGGTTCAGAGTACTTTCCTATTGCACTACCTATTTGCGTTAGTCATAATTACAGATAGTAACATAGTGCTTAGTTGCTTATGTGTCATCCTCTAGTGTCACCTTCACCCAGGACAATTGGTCAAGTGGTGCCCTGACATCATAAAGCTGTAACAGGATGTCATCTGACATGAGCGGCAATCAATTGCCTAGGAAGCAATAGGATACATTTATCATGGTTTTGAAATTGGTAGCAGGGTAGACAGAATGCCCAGCTGAAGACTGAGATGGTGGGATGAAAGAAATGAGGGCATTATTATTTGTTTGAAGGTGTGGTTGATCATAATATTCTCGACTTCACTATTGCTTAACTAACAGGGATGTGCTAAAATGAAGATGTTAAAATCTCTTATTCATAATTTATATTATTCTCACTAACTGTAGCATAAACCTTCCTCCCTCAACTTATCAGATGACTTAATTGCTATTGGTGTACCATAACCTGAAAGAATTACATTGAGTAGTGTACGCTGTCACTTGGCTGGTAATAAGATCTTTTTATCTATGTCCTAATAGAGGTGCGAGAGGTGTATAGAGAGTGGTAGCAGATGGTGCATAGGATTGAGAGATGTATGCTAGCTTGAAAACAAAAATTGAGATTTGAATTTCTAGTGAGCTGTAGATTTTCACAATATTTCACACACCATAGTACTGAACTATTAAGGCTTTATAAAAATTAATTTTTTGTTGTATTGCATTAGTTTGAAAATATTCAATTTCTAATTATGGTAAATTAACTAACAGTGGACTTGTCCATCTATAGAATATACTGAATGACCAGCAGTGGCAGTGTTGCAGAAAAGAATTTCTTCGCATTTCTGAGACAAAAAATAATTGTCCGCATTCTGCATTTCTTTATCAATTTATATGGTAAGTCAAACTCACATTTATTCATTTTGCTCATCATTAAAAGAAGTCCATACCATCTGAAGGTCCTCAGTACCTTGTAGTGGGGTCTTCCGCATAAGTATAATTTCTGTTGAGATGGTAGTAATGTGGATGACATTTTAGTGTTCATGATAGTTAAACAAAGACTTTGACTGTCTCCAAGGCTGACAAACCCTGCTTTAGATACTTTTGCTAGCAATATGTCATCAGAGGAAATTACGGTCTTTGAGGCTGGAATGACTTGCTTTAAGTTAGTGCGAATGACTTAATTACTCATGGAGGGAAGCTCATTTAACCTGTTTCCCTGCACTCTGTATGTAGGAGTCTGGTACTCATGATGGATTGTTGTTGAGGATACTCTGGGTTCTTGTAACTCCATTTCACTTTCCAAAGGAGCCCAATGGTTCAGAGTACTTTCCTATTGCACCTCATAATTGCGTTGCCGTCATAATTACAGATAGTAACTGTAGGAAAGTAGGATCTGCTTCTTATGGTTACCCCCACTTTTGCTTGATGTTACACTGTTTTTGACTAGTCTGACTGGGATCCTGCTAATCAGGACCCCAGTCTATCTGCTTTCTCCTTAAAATGTCATGCTTGTACTTGGGTACACTTCAGATTGGATTCTGTGGTACCCTTGTCAGACCCTTGTATATGGTACACATGTACCCAGGGCATAGGTACCCCAGAGGCCTCCCATGGGCTACAGCATGTATTATGCCACCCATGAGAGGCCATGCAAAATGGAACTACAGGCCTGCCATTGCAGCCTGTGTAAGCTGGTGCTTGCACCACTTACTTTAGATATAGGTTTACTATGTCTATAGGTCACTACACTTGAAACCTATCAGTCACCCCTCTAGCAGGCCTTGCCAATCCTGAAGGCAGGGTGCTGGGTTTTACATGAGCAAAGCCCCTCTAAAGCCTTCGGAGACCATTCTCCCAGGTTGTCGGTGACGCAGCCAGACATATAGGTAGAGGTGAATTATATGCTCGCGTAAAAT
The DNA here is from genome assembly GCA_963921515.1 of Calotriton arnoldi. Lineage (NCBI taxonomy): Eukaryota > Metazoa > Chordata > Amphibia > Caudata > Salamandridae > Calotriton > Calotriton arnoldi. The sequence goes on along the minus strand of CAWUFW010002153.1, from coordinate 482,731 downwards.
GCTACCTCAAACGGCTGAAACAAAACATGTCGTGTTTGGTATCAAACACCTTGGAATCATACCTCCACACCGATAACCAGTGTGGGAGGTATGATTCCACCCTTCTGAAGCAAGCTTCGTGGGGTCACTGGTCTTCCCGGTACCAGCCTTCTCGACCCAGGCTGCACAAAATGGTTGCTGCCGACCAGAGACACATTTCTGCCCTCCTGCTGCCGAGCCAAGCTCGAGCAGGGGAAAGCAGGACAATAGGCGTCCTGCCACAGGGAGATGTGACCACCTCCCAGACAGGATTTAGAGTATTAGGGCTGGGTGGGTGCACTTCCAAAGTGCCTGAAAGTCTTCATCTGGGGCACACTTGGTGTCCCTGTGAATAGTCCAGTTCAAACCAGTCCTGGGATCCGTTGGCTCCGTTGTCCACGAAACTGAACAAAGGACAGGGGAGTATCCTCCCCACTGTCCTGACCCTCCCCTGGGAGGGTCCCCTGAATCAGTCCAACCCTCTTCCATGGGTACAAAAGTGCTTACCTGGCTGTAGGACCCTAGATTCGACGTGGAAAAGATTCTGATCAAGAAACCACTGATCTCCGACTGTCTGGACACTCTGGACTTCGACTAGGACCGACTTCGTCTCCCTCTCCGTCCAAAGCATTGTCTGTGCCTGTGCACCATACAGGCTCCGTGCAGGACCTGTGGAGCATCAAGAACAACTGAAGTATCTCCCTTGGGGTGAAGGAGTCACTCCCCTGCATTCGCAGGCACCGTAACGCAACTGACTGGTTTGCTGATCTTAAGCTCCTGTGGACTCTGAAGGCTCCAGCAACACAGGAGGTGGGTTCCTATGTTCCTAGAGGCCGAGCTGCCCTCTCACCGAGCTTGAGGCCAGTATCCTTCGTGGGGGCTGCATAACTCGAACCCCTGTGCACCGCGTACTTTTGCAATTGCCTATGCTTGTTGGCATTCCCCAACTAAGTGCATTGGGCTATTGATAGCCCTAACCTCTCTGCACATTTTGTACAAAGGACTTTGGCCTCCTCTCATTCTGTGTCCTGCAAGCTGTTTCTTTGTGAAACTGCTAGAGGTCACCTCGCGACTCCTGTGCCTCCGGCCTGTGGGTCCATTTGAGGGACAACACTGATTTTCTTGAGCTCCCCTGGTTGTTCCAGGCCTGCCCTGACTCCCCTTGCTGTGGTGAGTCTCCTGGTCCTTGCTGGGCCAGACCGTGACCTCCCTCGACCTTCTTCATGGGTTGCCACTGCCAAGGCTTGTTGGTGCTCCCGCCGGACACCGAACCCTCAGCACTTGACATCCTTCGTGGGACAGCTTGTATCTGGCTCCTGGTCATCCTCGACTTCTCCTCATTCCCGTGGCTGCAGAGTCAAGGTCTCCTTCACACCTGAAGCACCCGACATCGGTGGGCATTCGTCTACCGAGCCCCTGGTCACTCCTGAGTGATCCAGACTCTGTCCCCTCTGCTTTCAGGTTCCTTTCTTCAAGAATCCACCTGTGGGTTCCACCGGACACTTTTCTTCTTTCCAGCAGTGGCATTTCTTTGAAGACTCCCATTGAGAATGACAGCGGTTTCCGATGCCACTTCGACCCTATGCACCCAGCTTCCCTGAGATAGGTATCTTTGGTACTTTGGTATCCACGGGTGGGGTGGCTCTCCAACCTTCTTTGTTCTAAAGGGTTTCTTCGTAATCCACTGGGAAGGGTCCTTAAACACTAAAACTGCAACCGCGACTCTCCCATTAAATTGTACGTAGCACGCGGTTGTGTTCTCACACTGCACCCGTCCTCCGTGGGGTCCCTCCTTACTCACCTTGGGTGGTTCCGTGGGGTCCCAGCGATTCTACAACCTCTAGACACTGTCTTGACTTGTCGTGTAGTTCCTATATTACCTATACAGGATCTGCACATTTTGGATAACATAAACTGTGGGATAGGTGGCGGACGGATTCCGTGCACCCCCACCGGATACGTTAACCTGTCTGTATAGCTAGCTCACAGTGCCACAATAATCTCCTCTTATCACGGAGAGAATAGATTCTAGCAACCTCAGAACATGACAATCCTGATCCCCCAGGATCGTGGAAACAATATACTACTTTTCGCTCAGTCACTCGTGCTCACTTAGTTTGCCTCAGAGAGATGCACAGAATAAACAGGCTGGGCGTTTCAATAAGTATTTATTGAACAGTTGTTATTCCAGTGTATAATAGATGAGCTGCAACAACCATTAGACAGTAGCAGAGATATATGATTAGCAGTACTATGAAAGTAAAATGATGGTAAAGTTCTACCATCTTGCAGAAATCATGAATATATACATGTACATAAAACACATGATAAAAAGTGCGTACTCCTACGATGTCTCCCTAACTAGATGTACCTAAATGTACCTAGCATCTATGTAGGTGTTATGCCAAGAATCCATCTAGGATCTAGTCCACCCCATTACCTGAGAGTTTAGAGAATATGGGACCCCGTCCTGGTCTCGAGTTGGACACCCCGCGAGGGATGTTAGACCACTGCTAGCTGGAGCGTCTGCATGCAGGAACCTCCGCGTCTCTGGTCAGTGTGTCAGCCGGGAAGTCACGGTCTCCTCTATCTTCCTAAGCAAGATGTGTTGGTTATGTACCCATAGGTCTCCCCAGGGGTCCTACCTTGCTGTGTTACTGTGTCAGCCTAAAGGATGACGTCAGGCCTGAACTCTATACAGAGCTATTATACAGGAGATGGTAATCCTACTGTTAGTCCTGCTGTGCCTCCAAGAAGCCTCATGCATAATGTATGAGAATCGAACCAGGGAAAAACCTGCGTTCTGAGTGCAGTGTCATATCTAGGTAAAAGGTCAGTGCCTAAGAACCGTTATGTATGTAATGTAGGGAAGGATGTAGGTGAAAGGTTGCGATGTTACCTGCGCCTATATAGGGTACCTCTATGGAATATAACCGACTCGAGTCGTGGTTCTTATACCACTATTTTAGTATATGGTTTGGTCTCCCCCTGGAGCCCACTGTGTATTAGTGCTACTTACGTTTGTTTCTGTGCTACAATATTGTGTGCTTTGTGTTTATCTGCGTGTAGCAGATACTGTGAGGTATTTAAGGTGTGTTAAAATAATAAATATATATTTTTATAACTACTGTGTGGTTCACCTTTCATTTAACCAATACAATAAGGTTACATTCTGGTAAAACAAGCTGCTTAACATTCCTTCAAGATTAAGCCTGAAGGCTGCTCTCCACTGCTACCACTTGGATAGCTTTCTAAGGTTATGTTTGACCTCTTAAATCACCATAAGGGCTGTTTGGACAGGTGCAAGGTGCCCACTTTAATTAGTGGACATCATATACCAGGCTAACCTCTCACAGTAACCTGGTGCTTAGTTGCTGATGTGTCATCCTCTAGTGTCACCTTCACCCAGGACAATTGGGGAAGTGGTGCCCTGACATCATAAAGCTATAACAGGATGTCTTCTCACAAGCGGGCCAATCAATTGCCTAGGAAGCAATAGGATACATTTATCATTGTATTGAAATGGGTAGCAGGATAGACAAGACGCCCAGATGAAGACTAAGATGGTGGGATGACAGAATTGAGGGCATTATTTGATACTTATTTGTTTGAAGGTGTGGTTGATCATAATATTCTCTACTTCACTATTGCTTAACTAACAGGGATGTGCTAAAATGAAGATGTTAAACATCCCTTATTCATAATTTTTATTATTCTCACTAACTGTAGCATAAACCTCCCTCCCTCAACTTATCAGATGACTTAATTGCTATTGGTGTACCATAACCTGAAAGAATTGCATTGAGAAGTGTACGCTGCCACTTGGCTGATGTGAGAAGTTGGTCTGGTATATGATGCCCAATAGTTAAATTGGGCACCTTGCACCAGTCCAAAGAACCCTTATGGTGATTTAAGAGGTCTAAGATAACCTTAGAAAGCTATCCAAGTGGTAGCTGTGGAGAGCAGCCTTCATGCTTAGTCTTGAAGGAATGTAAAGCAGCTTGTTTTACCAGAATGCAACCTTCTAGTATTGGTTATATGAAAGGAGAACCACACAGTCGTTATAAACATATGTATTTATTAATATAACACTATCTAGTACGACACAGTATCTCCTACACGGAGATAATCACAAAGCACACAATACTTAAGCACAGAAATGTCAGTAAATAGCACTTATACACAGTGGGCCCCAGGGGGGACCAAACCATATATTAAGCAATTGGTATAAGAGCCACGACTTGAGTCAGGACGATGTTGAGAGGACCTAGAATTGCTGGGACCCCAAGGAACCACCCAAGGTGAGCAGAGGGGGACCCCGCGGAGGACGTGTGCAGTGTGGGAACACGACTAACCTGCTCTGTACAAGTCTATGTGCAAGTCGCGGTTGGAATTTTAAAGTTTTGGGACCCTTCCCAGTGGACTTCGAAGAAACCCCATTCAAGACAGAAGGTTGGAGAGCCACCCCACACATGGATACCGAATTACCCAAGTTGCCTATCCCAGGGAAGCCAGGTGCATAGGGATGAAGTGGTGTCAGGAACCGCTGTCGAACCCAATGGAGGACTTCGAGAAAGTGCCGCTGCTGGAAGGGAGAAAGTGTCCGTTGGAATCCAAACGTGGATTCTTGTTGAGGAGTCCCTGAAAGCAGAGGGGACAGAGTCTGGGTCACTTAGGCATGACCATGGGCTCGGTAGACGAATGCCCACCGATGTCGGATGCTTCAGGTGAGATGATGATGCTCTTGACTCTGCAGCTGCGGGGACCAGGTGACAATGAGGATGACCAGGAGCCAGATGCGAGCTGTCCCACGACGGATGTCAGTTGCTGAGGGGTCGGTGTCCGGCGGGAGCACCAACAAGCCTTGGCAAAAGCAAAAAGTCAAAGAAGAGTACGGTTCGGACAGTCAAGGTCCAGGAGACTCAACAAACACAGGGGAGTCAGTGCAAGCCTGCAGCAACCAGGGGAGCCCAAGAAAAGCAAAGTTGACCCTCAAATGGATGCACAGGCCAAAGGCACAGGAGTCACGAGAGGACCTCGAGCAATTTCACCAATCAACAGGTCACCGGGCACTTGGTGTGAAGAGGTCAAAGATCTTGGTAGGAAATGGTGCCAGAGGTTGGGGCTACTCGGAGCCCAAAGCACTTGTTAAAGGACTGCCAACAAGCACATGCACTTGAAAATGAACGCAGTGCACAGGGGTTCAGGTATTGTAGCCCCCCACAAGGGATTCTGACCTCAATCTTGGTAAGAGGGCAGCTCGGGCCTTGTGGGACACAGAAACCCACCTCCTGTGTTGCTGGACCCTTCGGAGTCCGCAGGAGCTCTGGAACAGCAGACCGGTTAGCAGCGATGAGGTGCCTGCGAATGCAGGGGAGTGACTCCTTCACTCCAAGGGAGATTATCTTCAGTTGTCCTTGATGCTCCACAGGTCCTGCACAGATCTTGTATGGAGCACGGGCACAGACGATGCACCAAACTGAGAGGGAGACGACGTCAGGCCCGAACGAAGTCCAGCAAAGTCCAGAGTGTCCAGACGGTCGAAGTGCAGTGGTTTCAGTTCTGAATCTTGTCCATGACGAATCTAAAGTCCTACAACCAGGTAAGCCCTTATGTACCGTAAGGAAAGGGTTGGAAAGATTCAGGGCGCCCTCCCAGGAGAGGGTCTGGACAGGGGGGAAGTTACTCCCATGTCCTTTGTACAGTTTCGCACCAGAGCAGGAGCCAACGGCTCCCAGGACTGGTTTGAACAGGACTATGCACAGGGACACCAAATGTGCCCCTCATGCAGACGTTCAGGCGCTGGCAAGCGCAACCAGCCAGTCCTAATACACTAAAACCTGTCTGGAAGGTGGTCACACCTCCCTGTGACAGGATGCCTATTGTCCTGCCTTCCCCTGCTCGAGCTTGGCTCAGCAGCAGGGGGGCAGAAATGCGTCTCTGTTCGGCAGCAACCATTTTGTGCTGTCCAGGACTAGAAGGTTAGTATCGGGACCACCAGGAGCCCCACGAAGGACACTTATGAGGGGTGGAATTATACCTCCCGCACCGCTTATCGGTGTGTGGGTATGATTCCAAGATGTTTGACACCAAACACGATATGTTTAGTTGTAGTCGTTTTCGAGCTGGTCATCACTCGGTCACATAATGCACCTCTACCATAGTATATGGCTGCTACGCTGACAACCCGGGAGAATAAGCTCCGTAGGCTGAAGGGGTGTCCTGCTCATGCAGGGGCACCCTCTCACTTAGAACCAAGCACCCTGCCTTCGGGATTGTAAAGGCCTGCTAGAGGGGTGACTTGTAGGTTTTAAGTGCAGTGACCCTTGGATATAGTAAACCTATATCTTAAGTAAGTGGTGCATGCACCAACTTACACAGGCTGCAATGACAGGCCTGTAGTTCCATTTAGCATGGTCTCTCATGGGTGGCATAATGCATGCTGCAGCCTATGGGAGACCTCTGGGGTACCTAGGCACTGGGTACATGGGTACCATATACTAGGGACTGATAAGGGTACCACAGTATCCAATCTGCAGTGTACCTAAGTACATGTCATAACAGTTCAGGGAGAAAGCAGATAGACTGGGGTCCTGATTAGTAGGATCCCAGTCAGACTAGTCAAAAACAGCATCACATCAAGCAAAAAGTGGGGGTAACCATAAGAAGCAGATTCTACTTTCCTACAGCTGGTAATAAGATATTTTCATCAATGTCCTAATAGAGGAGCGAGAGTTGTGTAGAGAGTGGTAGTAGATGGTGCATAGGATTGAGAGACATATGCTAGCTTGAAAACAAAAATTGAGATTTGAATTTCTAGTGAGCTGTAGATTTTCACAATATTTCACACACCATAGTACTGAACTATTATGGCTTTATAAAAATCATTTTTTTGTTGTATTGCATTAGTTTGAAAATATTCAATTCCTAATTATGGTAAATGAACAAACAGTGGACTTTTCCATCTGTAGAATATACTGAATGACCAGCAGTGGCAGTGTTGCAGAAGAGAATTTCTTTGCATTTCTGAGACAAAAAAATAATAATCTTCATTCTGCATTCCTTTATCAATTTATAGGGTAAGTCAAACTTGCATTTATTCATTTTGCTCTTCATTAAAAGAGGTCCATAGCATCTGAAAGTTCTCAGTACCTTGTAGTGGGGTCTTCCGCATAAGTATAAATTCTGTCCAGATGGTAGTAATGTGGATGACATTATAGTGCTCATGATAGCTAAACAAAGACTTTGACTGTCTCCGAGGCTGACAAACCCTGCTTTAGATACTTGTGCTAGCAATATGTCATCAGAGGAAATTACTGTCTTTGAGGCTGGAATGAGTTGCTTTAAGTTAGAGCGATTGACTTATTTTCTCATGGAGGGAAGCTAATTTAACCTGTTTTCCTACACTCTGTTTGTGGGAGTCAGATACTCATGATGGATTGTTGTTGAGGATACTCTGGGTTCTTGTAACTCAATTCTACTCTCCAAAGGAACCCAAAGCTTTCAATGGTTCAGAGTACTTTCCTATTGCACCTCCTATTTGCCTTGCCGTCATAATTACAGATAATAACTGTTATAAATGGGGGTCTCTAGTTGGCAGAGGTAGGTACCTTTGACCAAGTAGGGGCCCTTGCTTCTAGTCAGGGTAAGGGGGCTACACTCCTAAAATAACCCCTGCTCACCCCCTTGGTAGCTTGGCACGAGCAGGCAGGCTTATCTCCGAGACAGTGTGTAAAGCATTTGTGAACACATACAGTTATACAGTGAAAACACTACAAATGGACACCACACCAGTTTAGAAAAATAAGTAATCTTTATCTAGACTTAACACAAAACCAAACAACAAAAAATCCACAATACAGTATTCAAAAATATGACTTCCAAATGGTAGAAATAGCTTAGTTCAATGTAGATGGTAAATGCGACACTTTACTCTCAAAGTATCTTAGATGCGTAACGCAACATAAACAAAAGGGTCGCAGGGAAGGCTTCCAGCGACACGCAGTCTCTAGAGGGCCCAAACCAGCAGCAGGTACCTCTCTGCATGTAGAATTCCCAGCAAGGTGATTCAGGGGGAGCTGGGGGTGAAGTCTTTGTATCCCTGAGACTTCAGAACAGGAGGCAAGCTCAGCTTCAAGCCCTTGGAGATCTTACTCAAGATGATTAAAGTACACACAAAGTTCCTTTTCTTCTTTCCTTGGCAATAAGTAACCACTGCGGGCCAACCCCAAACAGCAAACAGCACAGGGGCAGTCTCCTCCTTCAGCTTCCTTGGTTTCTCTCCTTGGCAAAGGTTCGTCTTGATTCCCAGAAGTGATCTAAAGTTCTGGGGTCTGGGCCCCAATATTTATACTACTAAATCCTTTGTTCTCTGAAGGCAGAGAGTGTCTGTACTTAGTCAAAACCAGTTCTGTCCTCCCTGGTGCAGCTTCCTGGCAGGAGGTGGAGACAGCATTGTTGAAAGCAGACCTGGCCCAGGAAGCTGAAAGAAACTCCTCCCCCCTACTCTCTATTCAATGCAGGGCCTATTCAGCCCAGCTCTGACCCATCAGACTGCTGGAGCCAAGGCCCTCTCCAGCCCCCTGTCACTCACAGACCAGACATGGAATAAACAAACCTAGCAGAGGCATACTGGATGGTTAGGCAAGAAAATCCCTACTTTCTAAAAGTGGTATTTTCAAACACAGAATGTAAAAATCACCCACACTAAAAGATGTATTTTAACATTCTGAGTTCAGGCATACTAAACTTTATTTTCCTATCTTGTTCCTTGGGTCAGTTATGTTTATAAGATGTTATAATCAAACTGCCCATTCTGGCCTAAGGAAACAGATAGCCTTGCAATAGTGAAAAATGAAATTTGCTGTAATTCACTATCAGGACATGCCACACACATCAGGGCATGTCCTACCTTTCACATACAATGCACCCTGCCCACAGGGTTACCTTGGGCCTACCTTAGGGGTGACTAACATGTAGAAAAGGGAAGGTTTAGGGACTGGCAAGTGGGTGCACTTGCCAAGTCGACATGGCAGTCCCAGACTGCACACAAGCTCTGCAATGGCAGGCCTGAGCCACGTTTTACAAGCTGCTTCTGTGGGTGGCACGACCAGTGCTCCAAGCCCACCACCAGCATTTGCTTTACAGGCCCTGGGCACACATGGTGCACTGTACTAGGGTCTGACAAGTAAATCAAATGGCCAATCATGGAGTCACTAATCCATTACAACAATTTACAAAAGGGAGCACTTGCACTTTGGCACTGAATAGCAGTGGCAAAGTGCCCAAAGCATCTAGACCAGCAAAAACATAGCAAAAACACAGGAGGCAAACTGTGAAAAAATGGAAGGGAGACCCACGCCAATGGTGCCAGGTCTAACACGTGTCCCCCCCACCCCCCAGCCGAAATGTGGGGAGAACTACCCTACCTCTTGGGAGTTCTCTTCACTAAGGCGGAAAAATCTGGACAGACCATCAGCATTGGCGTGTTCTGTACCAGGGCTGTGTTACACCGTGAAGTCCATCTCCTGTAGGGAAATGGACCAACCTCTGAAAGGTGGCAGGGGCATTCTTCATCCCAAAGGGCATAACCCGGAATTGGTAGTGCCCATCTGGTGTGGAGAATGCGGACCTCTCTCTTGCCCCATCAGTTAAGGCGATCTGTCAGTACCCAGACGTTAAGTCAAACGTACTGAGGTACCGGGCAGCCCCTAACCGATCAATGAGCTCATCAGCTCTGGGGATGGGGTGCGCGTCAGTCCTGGTGACTGAATTGAGTCCTCGGTAGTCCACACAGAACCGGAGTTCGGGTGTGGCACCAGGCACGGCAGCCTTTGGGACCAAGACCACTGGGCTGGTCCAAGGGCTGTTAGAGGACTCAATCACCCCTAAGGCAAACATCTTGGAGACCTCCACCTTGATGCAAGCTCTCACCCTGTCAGTCACTCTGTAAGTTTTGTGTTTTACAGGAGGACTGTCCCCAGTGTCCACATCATGGACGCACCACTCAGTGACAGCGGGAGTTAGGGAGAACAGATCAGGAAACTGTCCCAACAGTTGGCGACAGTAATCCTGCTGCTCAGGGGTCAGGGCGGAAGAGAGGTTCACACCGTCCACTGACCCATCTTGCTCTGTTGCAGACAGGTCAGGAAGAGGCTCAGTCTCCTCCTCCATTCCATCATCTGTTGCTAGGAGCATGCCCACCTCGGACCTCTCCAAGTGGGGCTTCAGGCGGTTTACATGCAGGACCCGCAAAGGGTTCCTAGGAGACCGCAAGTCCACCAATTAGGTGACATCACTCTTGCGCTCCACCACCTCAAATGGTCCGGTCCACTTATCCTGGAGCGCACAAGGCTCCACGGGGGCCATGACCCACACTTTCTGTCCAGGCTGAAACTCGATCAGAGTAGCATTCTGATCATACCACCGTTTCATCTCCTACTGGCTGGCTTCCAGATTCGCCTGAGCGAGTTGTCTGAAATGCTGAGTTTGGTTTCTGAAGGCCAGCATGTAGCTATATACATCCTGGGGAGGTTTACTGGGAGCTTTCTCCCAGCCTTCCTTTACCAAACTCGGAGGTCCTCTTACAGGGTGACCATAAAGTAGTTCAAAGGGACTGAACCCTAAGGACTTCTGTGGCACCTCTCTGTAAGCAAACAGAAGGCATGGCAAGAGGACGTCCCTTTACGCCTCATAGGTTCCTCAAGACCCATAATCATGCCTTTTAGGGTCCGGTTGAATCTCTCAACCAGCCCATTACCTTGGGGGTGGTAAGGAGTGGTGAACTTGTAGGTTACACGGCACTCCTGCCACAGGGACTTCATATACTTAGATATGAAGTTGGTACCATGGTCTGACACCACCTCTCTGGGGAACCCCACACGGAAGAAAATCCCCATCAATGCACGTCCCACCACGGGGGCCGTCACAGTCCTGAGAGGGATGGCTTCTGGGTACCGGGTGGCATGGCCCACCAAGACCAGGATGAACCGGTTGCCCATGGCTGTCTTGGGATCCAAAGGCCTCACAATGTCAATGCCCACCCTTTCAAAGGGGGTGCTGACCACAGGGAATGATTGGAGAGGAGCCTTTTGCTTCCTCCCACTGTTACCACTTGCCTGGCAAGTCTGACAGTCCTGCAATGAGTATCTGAACTCTTGCGCATTTGGGGCCAATAAAAGTGGGTGACAAGCCTTTCAAAGGTCTTGTCTTGCCCCAAATGTCCTGCTAAAGGCACATCATGAGCCATACCCAGTAGGAAGGCTCTGAAGCGCTGGGGTACCACCAGCACACAGGCTGACCCAGGCTCAGCAACCTTAGGCTCGCTATACAGGAGACCATTCTCCCAGTAGATCCAATGTGATCCAGACTGATCACCTGCTGCCTGGTTTGTGGCCTGTTGCCGCAAACCCACAAGAGAAGGGCACTTCTTCTGCTCCTCGCAGAACTCTTCCCTGGAGGGTCCTCCTTCCTGCTGCCAATGGGTCAGCTCAGGCAGGTCCCCCAGTTCAGCTACTTGTTCCCCTGTAGGTTCCAGGGTATCCCCCTCAAGGTCCTCCTCTTCCTGGACCGTGGGAACTTCGGGGGCTGGTTTCCCGTGCCCCCTGCCTCTTCTCTTTAAGGCAGGGACCTGGGCCACTCTTTAAGGCTCCAGGTCCTCTTGAATACCCTTACTGGCTGCCATGGACCGAGTGGTCATACATGCCCACTCAGGCAGACCCAACATCTCCAAATGAGACCTTCTCTCCACCTTAGCCCAAGGGGAGCTTTCCAAATAATTGCCTAGCAGACAGTCATCAGGCATGGCTGGCCTCACAGCTACTTGAAAGGTACCTGAGACCCCCCCCCCCCACTCAAAGGGAACCTGGGCCACCTTACAGTGGCTCTCTGAGTTGTCAGTGGCAACTACAGGGTAAAATGCATGGGGGATCACCTGCTCTTCAGACACCAGCCGACAACTGACAGCTGTCACACTGGCTCCGGTGTCTCTCAGAGCCTCCACCTTATGGCCATTGATGGTCACCCACTGCCTGTATTTCTTAGTGTTATCAGGCAGCTGGGTCCTAGGGACCATCTCACTGTCTCCTAAAGAGACCAGGGACATCTCTGCGGGACCCCATCCACCTTGGGCACCCAACTCCTCCCCCAGGGCTACACTATCCATCTGCCGGGGCGGTGCACCAGTGGGTGCTGCCTTTCCTTTCAGGGGACACTTAGGATCGTAGAAGCAGTGGCCCACTTGACCACACGCATAACATGTCCTGGGCCCCTTTTGAACAGGCTTATCTGTCGGGCCCCTGACTTCTTCTCAGGGGGAGGCTGGGAACCCTTCCCTTGGTTCCCTTGGGGATTACTTTGGGGCCCTTTCTGGAACTCCCTCTGTTTACCCTTGTCCCCCCCACTCTTCTGCTGGGGACCCTGCCCACCTTTGGCGAAGTCTCCCACATGACCCTTGTGGACCCGGGTACTAACCCATCGGTCCGCCTCCTCCGCAAGCTTCCTAGGGTTAGTCTGCTTGCTATCAATCAGATCAGGTGCTGGCGTAGCTCTGGAAAACAATTACTGGACAAGTGCTCCCATGCAATCAAATCATAGAGCGCATCAAAATCATTCACTTTGCTAACCTTCACCCAACCATCCAATGCTCTGCAAAAAAAAGACACATATTCCACCCAAGTACTTGACTCCAGTTTCTTACAATTTCTAAACCTTTGTCTATAAAGCTCTGGGGTCCACCCATACCTGGTCATTAAGGCTTCCTTCATGCGGGCATAGGAATTCTGGTCCTCAGAGGGCAGGTCTAACAAGGTATCCCGCCCCTCACTGAGAAAACGCCCCCACAACCCTGCTCCCCAATCCTTCTCAGGGACCCTGTGGGAGGTCATGGCCACCTCATAGGCCTTAAACCATTGCCCAATATCTTCATGCTTGTGGAACTCCTTAATTACATCTTTGGGGATGAATACTCTTGCTTCTACAGGCATGGGTGGTGTGCTGCCACCAGAGGGAGTAATTTCTAAGCTCTTGGCTTTCAACTCTAATTCCCTCAATATTCTCTCATGCTCTAAATGCATCCTTTTTTCTTCCAAGGCTAACTTCTTGCTTTCTAATTCCATCTGACCACCCAGTTTGAGCTTGGCTAGCTCCATCTTATGCATCCTATCCCTCTCCCTGTCCTCCAGCTCTTCTGGAGACAGGCCCTTTGAAGAAACACTGCTGCCTGCCCTGGAAGGTACTTTCTCCCCGGTCAGACCCAATGGCCCATCTAGCTGCCCATCTGTATTCTCTGCCTCCTCCCTAGGCTCTTCGGAATGCTCAGGAGTTTTTCTAGCTTCCAACCAGGCCTTCAGCGCCTTTTGGAACTCCTCCTTCTTAGAGGTGCCTTTCACAGAGATTTTAAATCTTTTACAGAGGGTTTTAAGCTGTGGCACAGTGTAGATATCAACCCTGTCTTCAAATTGTAGATCCATAGATGTGTTGGATGCTGCTTTGCTCATGGTAACAAGGATTGGCAGTTTCTAGCAAAAATAGAAGTCCCAAGGAAAAAAATTCTACCAAAGTGTATGTGGTCGCGTTATGGTCTGCACTCACTAGTAGTGTACACCAATCACTGTATTTGAGTCACAAATGCAAGTCCAAATCCTCACCGCTGACCACCAATGTTAGAAATGGGGGTCTCTAGTTGACAGAGGTAGGTACCTTTGACCAAGTAGGGGCCCTTGCTTCTAGTCAGGGTAAGGGGGCTACACTCCTAAAATAACCCCTGCTCACCCCCTTGGTAGCTTGGCCCGAGCAGGCAGGGTTATCTCAGAGGCAGTGTGTAAAGCATTTGTGAACACATACAGTAATAGTGAAAACACTACAAATGGACACCACGCCAGTTTAGAAAAATAAGTAATCTTTATCTAGACTTAACACAAGACCAAACGACAAAAAATCCACAATACAGTATTCAAAAATATGACTTCCAAATGGTAGAAATAGCCTAGTTCAATGTAGATGGTAAATGCGACACTTTACTCTCAATGTACCTTGGATGCGTAACGCAACATAAACAAAAGGGTCGCAGGGAAGGCGATGCATCAGTTCCTTGCTTCGGGGGAGGCGGTGCACCTGTTCCTTACTACAGCGCAGGGGAGGCGATGCGTCTGTTCCTTACCGGAGAGGAGGCGAAGCGTCTGTTTCTTACTGTGATCCAGTGCGATGCGACAAGATGGCGCCTCTTTGCGACGATCGGTGCGATGTGACAAAATGGCATCTTTGATGCGATGCGACAACTTGGATGCGATGCGTGCACGTGCGGCGAAATCGATGGTTTTTTGAGCCGCGACAGGCCCTGCGACACGTTTCTCCGGTGATGCAACGCGCTTCTTCGGTGGTGCGACGGCAAACTGCTGCGGCGGCGACAAGCTTCTTCGGCGATGCGACGGCAACAGCTGCGGCAGCGACATGCTTCTTCCTCGTTGCGTCGCGCTCCCAGCGACATGCAGTCTCTAGAGGGCCCAAACCAACAGCAGGCACCTCTCTGCAGGTAGAATTCCCAGCAAGGAAATTCAGGGGAGCTGGGAGTGAAGTCTTTGTATCCCTGAGACTTCAGAACAGGAGGCAAGCTCAGCTTCAAGCCCTTGGAGATCTTCCTCAAGATGATTTAAAGTACACACAAAGTTCCTTTTCTCCTTTCCTTGGCAATAAGTAACCACTGCAGGCCAACAGCAAACAGCACAGGGGCAGTCTCCTTCAGCTTCTTTGGTTTCTCTCCTTGGCAAAGGTTCGTCTTGATTCCCAGAAGTGATCTAAAGTTCTGGGCCCCAATATTTATACTACTAAATCCTTTGTTCTCTGAAGGCAGAGTGTGTCTGTACCTAGTCAAAACCAGTTCTGTACTCCCTGGTGCAGCTTCCTGGCAGGACGTGGAGACAGCATTGTTGAAAGCAGACCTGGCCCAGGTAGCTGAAAGGAAAACTCCTCCCCCTACTCTCTATTCAATGCAGGGCCTATTCAGCCCAGCCCTGACCCATCAGACTGCTGGAGCCAAGGCCCTCTCCAGCCCCCTGCCACTCACAAACCAGACATGGAATACACAAACCTAGCAGAGGCATACTGGATGGTTAGGCAAGAAAATACCTACTTTCTAAAAGTGGTATTTTCAAACACAGAATGTAAAAATCACCCACACTAAAAGATGTATTTTAACATTCTGAGTTCAGGCATACTAAACTTTATTTTCCTATCTTGTTCCTTGGGTCAGTTATGTTTATAAGATGTTATAATCAAACTGCCCATTCTGGCCTATGGGAACAGATAGCCTTGCAATAGTGAAAAACAAAATTGGCTGTAATTCACTATCAGGACATGCCACACACATCAGGGCATGTCCTACCTTTCACATACAATGCACCCTGCTCACAGGGTTACCTTGGGCCTACCTTAGGGGTGACTAACCTGCAGAAAAGGGAAGGTTTAGGTACTGGCAAGTGGGTGCACTTGCCAAGTCGACATGGCAGTCCCAGACTGCACACAGGCTCTGCAATGGCAGGCCTGAGCCACATTTTACAAGCTGCTTCTGTGGGTGGCACAACCAGTGCTGCAAGCCCACCAGCAGCATTTGATTTACAGGCCCTGGGCACACATGGTGCACTGTACTAGGGTCTGACAAGTAAATCAAATGGCCAATTATGGAGTCACTAATCCATTACAACAATTTACAATAGGGAGCACTTGCACTTTGGCACTTAATAGCAGTGGCAAAGTGCCCAAAGCATCTAGACCAGCAAAAACATAGCAAAAACACAGGAGGCAAACAGTGAAAAAATGGAAGGGAGACCCACGCCAATGGTGCCTGGTCTAACAGTAACCTAGTACATAATTGCTGAGGTGTCATCCTCCATTGTCACATTCACGCAGGACAACTGGTCAGTTGGTGCCCAGACATCATAAATCTAGCCAGGATTTCATCTGACATGAGGGCCAATCAATTGCCTAGCAAGCAATAGGATATATTTATCATGGTATTAAAATGGGTAGCAGTGTAGACCGGATGCCCAGCTGAAGACTACGGGGTCGATTACGATCTCGTCAGGAAAGCATTCCTCCCAAATCAGTTCCGGAATACTTTCCGAACGACTCGACCGCAAGCTTTCCGAATGACGATTAGGATGCATTGCATGTTAAACTCAAACCGAGTCGGTAGGAAAGCAATCCGTACAACCGAATCGTCCGGAAACAAACCCGATGCGACCGACCCGTACAGAAATGCTGTAGAATAGCATTTCTGTTACAAATCAGGCTCAGTTAACCCCGCGAACAGACTACGATGCATCAGACGCGGTTTAAACACCGTGTTGGGTGGTGTCACAAATGTCCATTGGAAACAAATAAAAACAGTCAAAACAAGCATTGGTACCGCCAAAATTCACCCAAAAAAATTCAAATATTAGCCACACCCACCAATCCGACTATATAAAGACCCAAAAACATGACCATGATCCTTTGCTCTAACAGAACTGCTGATAGGACACAGGATTTGCCGCACATTCCCTGCTCTCTGCCTCATACACTCATACTTCACCCACCACACAACTTGCATACATTTTATTTTCAAACAGTTCTTACAAAAGCACACTCTTTTACATATTCACACTCACCCTCACATTCACCCTCACCATGCCCCCAAGGAAGCAGCCACGGTTCACAGAGAAGGAGTTGGAAGTGCTGGTAGATGAAATAGTAAGAGTAGAGCCACAGTTATTTGGGAGCCTGGTCCAACAGACCCCCCTTTCCCAGAGAAATAGGATGTGGGACAGGATAGTCAACAAGATGAACGCTGAAGCACCTGTCCTGCGCACAATGGATGATATCAGGAACATGTACTATGATGTGCGAAGGAGGGTCAAAAAACTGCTGGCCAGAGAACAAGCCCAGAGCCAGCAGACTGGCGGTGGCCCTCTTGCACCACCTGTGTACTTCACTTCCTGAGAGAAGGTGCGTGCCATCCTTCCGCTGGAGAGTGTCTATGTACTACCAGAAGGACCAGAGTCTGGTAAGTACCTACTCCACATTCAGACAAAGTTACCAATCACACCTCTTTAGACATCACTGTAAAGGATACAATTATACAAATGACTGTTAATACATGAAAATAATCAATGAGCCTGTGATGTGTATGTCATATTGATAAACAACATACCTGCAATGAAAATGAAAATGCATACAACTCTTACCATGTACATACTTCTTACAAACTCACAGCAAGGCTTTGTGCTCTAAACACCAGTCACCAGTGCCAGCCATCTTTCCAGCACATTTTCACTCGCTCTCCGGAAAGCTGAGTCACAGGTAGGGTGTTTGGGATGGCTAGGAAGGTGGGTGTGGGCACAGGCCTGATGGGAGTTGTAGTGACTACAAACACTCCTCTTCCCACACAGCCCAACAAGCCTACATGGAACTATGCTTTCCTGAAAGTGAGTAGTAATGTACTAGCAAGATGGCTGACACTGCTGCATTGTGTCTGGATCAGAAGGCCTTGATGAGAGTTGCAATCAAGTCGAACAACAGGCACCAGTGTCCGACATCTTGATTGTTCACTTCCCCTCATTATCAGGACATCACTCTCCCTGGTGGCCTGGTTGGGCTTCCTGGGAGGCGGAGTGTTTGCACTGACTACATCTCCCATCAGGCTCTGTTCCCCACACACCTTCCCACTCAGCTCATACTGCACACCTGGGACTATGCTATCCCTGACAGTGAGTGGAATTGTACTGGCAAGATGGCTGACACTGGGTACTGGTGTGAGGAGCACAAGGCCATGATAGAAGTTGTGGTCAACTCAGAAACCAGGCACCCCTGTCAGATCTCTTGAGAGTACACTGCCCCTCATTGTCAGGACATCACTCTCCCTGGTGGCCTGGTTGGGCTGCCTGGGAGGCGGAGTGTTTGCACTGACTACATCTCCCATCAGGCTCTGTCCCACACACACCTTCCCACCCAGCTCATACTGCACACCTGGGACTATGCTGTCCCTGACGGTGAGTGGAATTGGTCTGGCAAGATGGCTGACACTGGGGACTGGTGTGAGGAGCACAAGTCCATGATGGAAGTTGTGGTCAACTCAGAAACCAGGCACCCCTGTCAGACCTCTTGAGAGTACACTACCCCTCATTGTCAGGCCATCACTCTCTCTGGTGTGCTCTTTGATCTGTGTCTGAAAGGGGGCATGCCTGTTAGAAGTTGCAGTGGCAGCAAACACTCCTCCTCACACCCATCCCAAATAGCTCATTTGGGCCTATGGCTACCTGACAGTGTGGGGAAGTGTACTTGCAAGATTGCTGACACTGCTACATGGTGTTGAACTTGAAGCCAAATACCATCATGTCCCTGTTCTACAAACACCAGGCCCCAATGTCAGCCATCTTGCCAGTACATTTCCATTCACTCTCAGGGACTGCATAGTTCCAGGTGTTCTGTATGGGCTGCCTGGGAAGGTGTGCGTAGGATGGGGCATGATGAGAGTTGAAGTCAGTGCAAATACTCCTCCCACCCAGCACAAACAGCCTCCCAGGAACCATGCTTACCTGATAGTGAGTGGAACTTTACTGACAAAATGGCTGACACTGTGGACTGGTGTCTGGACAACTACACCCTGCTGGGAGTTGTGGCCAAATAGGCACCAGTGCCAGGGATCTTGCAAGTACGTTCCCACTCACTGTCAGGGAAGCGGAGTCACAGGTAGGCTTTTGGAGCTGGGTAGGAAAGTGTGTGTGGGACGAGGCCTGATGGGAGTTGTAGCCATTGCAAATACTCATCCCCCCCCCCCAGCCCTGCTAACTCATCTGTGCCTATGCTTACCTCGCAGTGAGGGGAAGTGTACTGGCAAGGTAGCTGACACTGGTGAATGGTGTTGATCTTCAAGCCAACTCCCATCGAGGCCCGGTGCACCAAACACCATGCAACTGTGTCAGCCACCTTGCCAGTATACTTCTCCCCTCAATGTGAGGTAAGCATAGGCACAGAGGAGTTAGCAGGGCTGGGTGGGAGGATCAGTGTCTGCTGTCACTACAACTCCCATCAGACTCTGTCAGACACACACCTTCCTACCCATCACAAATAGCTTACCTTGGACTCTGCTATCCTCACAGTGAGTGGCAATGTGCTGCCAAGATGGCTGACACTGGGGACTGGTGTCTGGAGCCACAGTCCCTGATGGAATTTGTGGTCAACTCTGACAACAGGCACCAGTGTCACACATCATGATAGTACATTGCCACTCACTGTGAGGTAGGCATAGTTTCAAATGGTCTGTTTGGGGTGGCTGGGCAGGTGTGTGGAGGACTAGGCCTGATGGGAGATGGAGTCAGTGCAAATACTACTCATTCCAAACAGCACAACAAGCCCACCTGGAACTATGCTTACCTGACCGTGAGGGGACATGTACTGGCAAGATAGACACTGGGGACTGGTACGTGGAGCACAAGGCCCTGTTGGGATTTGTGGCCAACTCAGACACAAGTGTCACACATCTTGATAATCCATTTCCAATCACTGTCAGAAAACTATTCTGCAATGTGGTCCGTTTTCTCTGGGTGGGAAGAGTGTGTGTAGGACAGAGCCTGCTGGGAGTTGAATTAATTGCAAACACTCCTCCACCCACCCATCCCAACCACTTCATCTGGGACTATGGCTACCCGACCGTGAATGGAAGTGCACTAGCAAGATGGCTGACACTGTTGCATGGTGTTTGGTGCACAAGGCCTTGTTGGGATATGGATTCAAGTTTAACACCATGCACCAGTGTCGGCCTCCTTGCTACTACACTTCCCCTCACTGCCAGTTAGCCATAGTCTCAGAGGAGTTAGTAGGGCTGGGTAGGAGGAGGAGCATTTGTAATGTCTACTACTCACATCAGGCCCTGTCCAACATACACCTTCCCACCCACCACAAACAGCACAGGAACTAAGCTTATCCACAGTGTTTCAAAATGTACTAGCAGGATGCATGACACTGGGCACTGGTGTCTGACTCTTCCACAACTGCCAACAGGGCCTTGTGCTCCAAACACCAATCACCATCTTTGTCAGTACATATCCACTCACTCTCAGGAAAGCATAGTCCCAGGGGTGCTGTTTTGCATGGTGGAAAGAGTGTGCGTAGTACAGGGCCTGATGTGAATTCTGGACATTGCAAACACTCCTCCTCCCACCCAGCCCTACAAGCCCACTATGAACTATGCTTACCTGACAGTGAGTGAAAATGTACTGCCAAAATGTCTGAGACTGGGAACTGGTGTTTGGAGCACAAGATCTTGATTGGATGTGGTCTCAAGGCAGACACCTGTCCTCAGTGTCGGACATCTTGCAAGTACATTGCCACTCACTGTTAGTAAAGCATATTTCCAGGTAGGATGGTTGGGCTGGGTGGAAACGTGTATGTAGGACCGGGCCTGATGGGAGTCGGAATAACAGCAAACTCTGCTCCACACACACATCACAACCACTTCATCGGACCTATGTTTACCTGACAGTGAGTTGATGTGTACTAGCAAGGTGGCTGACACTGGGGACAGCTATCTGAACCTATCACAACTAACAAATTTGCCTTTGTGCTACAAACACCAGCCACCAGTGACAACCATCTTGCAAGTACACTTACCAGCATTGTCTGGACAACACTCTTTCTGGTGGCCTGGTTGGGCTTGGTGGGAGGAGGAGTGTAAGTTTCACAAATAGAGCCTAAGCACTCAAACCTCAGTTCATTAAAGTAGTCTGTGTAGGCACAAAGCTAAGCAGTCACACATTTGGCTCCTCATAGCCATTCACTTGTGTATAATGAGATGAGAACAAGAAGCACATCACTCACACCATTGCCACAAATTCCTGGTTAAATTAAACAGACTGTGAGTGTGAAGGCAACCACACCTATGTGACTGCTAAATACAAGCACTAAGCCCAGTACACAGGCATAAAAAATACCAACATTTGGAGATAAAGAGTACGTATGTCACCGTGAAAGTACAGATGTGCAAAATTCCAACCCACCTGTGTCATTCACAGGGAGTCACAAACCAGTCCATGTCTTTGGACATGTAATGTGAACTAAACACAACATGCCCATCTATGCACATAGCTGGACATATTCTTTAATCCCCATCTTGTCTGAATTACACTGTCCAACAAAAACATAGGCCAGCATCATGGCTGAAGGAGTACAATCTCTGTACATTAACTCATCATTTGGTTCAGTAGCCTGTGTAATGGGTATGATTTCAGGGGCTGTGGACATTCACATAAATCATTGTGTCTTTTATGTACCCACAGGGTGAGCTGCAAACACCCCTGGAACCCGGACAGCCAGTCCCAGACTCTGGTTGACCAGGACCTCTCCGGTGTCGATGTCTCTCAACAATCCTCGGACGACGAGGAACAACCTGGCACATCAGGTTTGGGTCGGCCCACAGCACCAGCAGTGGCTACAGCAGGATCCTCTGTGACCACTCCCGCCTCAGCAGACAACACCCAGCTGACCCCTACCCTGACGAACACAGCAGCCCGAGCTGCAGTTGGCGGACAACAACACCCTTGTCAACGAGGAAGGAGGCTCAGTGTTGACTGTGCCACTACCAACTGGCTGGCTCGGGTTGGTAGGGGCCATGGGGACCTGGGCTGTCATGCAGCTGGTGCTGCTGATGAGGAGCACCCAAACCTCTCCCGGATCCTCAACGCCTACGAGGATTGTCAGGGAGAATTTGGCCAGGTCGTTGGGATCCTCAGGAACATAGAACAACTGCAGGCAGCCCAAAATCAAAAATTGGACATATTCATGAATAAAATGGATGACATGACTGCAGTGCACAGGGACATTGTCACCTGCCTCCATCAGATTGCCATCAACATGTCCACACCTCTCTGTGTGCCCACAACATCTGATGTATCAACATCAGCACATGCCACAGGGAGGGATGTGGACTCTGGCGGGGAGTCCCCAGTACCGCCGCTGCCTGCACCTGAGGGTTCCCCCCACAAAATGTGAAAAGGGTCGTTCGAGGAAGAATCCTTGAGAGACAGATGGCAATGCCTCACCCTCAGGAAGTGACAATCTGCCCCTGATAACCTCCATTGTGTGACAAGCGTTCACTTTGTTGACTGTCATCAAGAACTGTCCCAAATTGAATGGTGGGTCAAAGTTGGACTTTGGACTCCAATAACTCTGGACTTACTTCTGAAGACTTCTTCTACAAACACTACCAACTCCTATCTGCACTTTATTTATTTTTTGTTGAGCACTCCGCCATTGTGTGGAATGATCTACCATCTTCATGCACTAAAATAAATCACTTTTCACAAAATACTTGCTCATGTCGTGACTTTGTGCCCAAATGTACAGATTGAAATGATGCACAAAATCACAAAGAAGAAAGTGTCCACAACACTGGCAAGAAATCACTTCCAAAATGGCAACTAATAGCTGTGAGTAAATGTACCTTGTCACGGCATGATAGATATACACAACCAGGTTATCACATAACCTGTAATACATGGTACTGATTCAATTTAAGTCTACTGTCCACAAAACTATCACCATATGGAAGCACAATCAACTATGATTGTCAACAAAATATATCATCATGGTAAATGGTTTGTTTCTATATAATCTTTGGATGTGTGAAAACAGACAAGGGACACCTCAATGTGTATCACAGGTTTACTCTCCAGATGCAACCTGGCGCCTTCACTCAAAATCAGATCACATCACACAGTGTCAAAATGTTAATTAATTTTTTTTAAAAGACCATCCTGTCAGAAGTTAGTGCGTGCCAGGGAGTTCCACAACAGTTCAATGTTGGAGTATGTCACTGCATCATGGTTCTGGTGAGGTCACAACTCTGCAGATGACAAGGCAAAGTACCCTATTAAGGACAAACATAGAACAGAGTCAGGAACTGATGAATCAGTTGGCCAAATTTTGCCAAGAATGTCATCCAAGTACAAAAAACAGGCGGTCACAGTGGAGAGCCTAGTAAACATCACATCACCCATACAAAAAATGAATTTAAAGAAAAACAATTTTGAAAGTTCAAGTCTTTTTTTTATCGCAGCATTATAATCATGCATCTTGGATATACTTATACATAGGTGCTCTGGGTGGGATAGTGCTGAAAGGAAGTGCTCGTCGTGAGGGTTTGGAAGTGTGAAAAAAGGGGGTGTTTATACAATATTTACAGTGTCTTTTAAAAGAAGACCTGTCTGATAGCCTGTGCGGCAAAAAAAAATTGGAAATACAATCAAATTGGTAGATACAGTAACACAGTTACTGTTATCAAAGTTGTGCCACATAATCAGTACAGGCATTTAAGCTACAGTCGACGTTTCGACCCCATCCATAAACAAAGGTGCATTGAGTCCTTAAACCGGGGTCGTATTCAGGAAAAAGGGAGACACCTTGCATCCAACCATACAATTGGTGGAATCACGATATAAACATGGGCCCTTAGGCTCCTATGTCAGCGGGATAAGAAGGCACACTCCAGTCCCATCTGTGGACTACGTGAGTAGGAGGAAAGCAGGTCGATGTGTGCTGTCGTATATTAATTAGACCTCAAATGGAATAATTCTCGACGTGTCTTCGAAAGATTTCAAGAGAAAATGCCTGCCGGCCGGCAGGCTCTCATCTGGAGGAAATGAGTCAGGTTTCAACTTCTATTCATTCGAAACACTGTTGCAGAATAAATCACGGGGCTTCTAATGTTAAGTGCGATCCTTCAATGTCAACTAAAGCACAAAAATGGATGTGTGAACAATAGCTAGGATTCACATTAGCACTGTGTGAGAAGTTGACCTGGTATATGATGTCCACTAATTAAAGTGGGCACCTTGCACCAGTCCAAACAATCCTTATGGTGATTTAAGAGGTCAAAGATAACCTTAGAAAGCTATCCAAGTGGTAGCTGTGGAGAGCAGCCTTCAGGCTTAGTCTTGAAGGAATGTTAAGCAGCTTGTTTTACCAGAATGTAACCTTAATGCATTGGTTAAATGAAAGTAGAACCACACAGTAGTTATAAAAATATGAATTTCTTAATACAACACACTTTAAATACCTCACAGTATCTGCTACACGCAGATAAACACAAAGCACACAATACTGTAGCACAGAAACAAACTTAAGTAGCACTAATAAACAGTGGGCTCCAGGGGGAGACCAAACCATATACTAAAATACTGGTATAAGAACCACGACTCGAGTCAAGACAATGTCTAGAGGTGGTAGATTCACTGGGACCCCAAGGAACCACACAAGGTGAGTAAGTTGGGACCCCACGGAGGACGGGTGCAGTGTGAGAACACGACCGCGTGCTACGTACAATTCAATGGGAGAGTCGCGGTTGCAGTTTGTGTTTAAGGACCATTCCCAGTGGATTACGAAGAAACCCTTTAGAACATAAAAGGTTGGAGAGCCACCCCACCCATGGATACCAAAGTACCAGAGTTACCTATCCCAGGGAAGCCGGGTGCATCGGGTCGAAGTGGTGTCGGAAACCGCCGTCGTTCTCAATGGGAGTCTTCAAAGAAATGCCACTGCTGGAAAGAAAAAAAAGTGTCCGGTGGAACCCACAGATGGATTCTTGAAGGAAGGAACCTGAAAGCAGAGGGGACAGAATCTGGGTCACTCAGGAGTGACCAGGGGCTCGGTAGACGAATGCCCACCGATGTCGGGTGCTTCAGGTGCGTTGAGGGAGACTTTGACTCTGCAGCCACGGGGACCAGTAGACGTTGAGGATGACCAGGAGCTGGATGTGAGCTGTCCCACTAAGGATGTCGAGAGCTGAGGGGTCGGTGTCCGGCTGGAGAACCAACAAGCGTTGGCAGCGGCAACCCACGAAGAAGGTTGAGGAAGGTCACGGTCTGGCCCAGCAAGGACCAGGAGACTCACCACAGCAAGGGGAGTCAGGCAGGCCTGGAGCAACCAGGTGAGCCCAAGAAAAGCAGTGTTGTCCCTCAATTGGACCCACAGGCCAAAGGCAC
Organism: Calotriton arnoldi; assembly: GCA_963921515.1. NCBI lineage: Eukaryota > Metazoa > Chordata > Amphibia > Caudata > Salamandridae > Calotriton > Calotriton arnoldi. Next base: position 457,703 of record CAWUFW010002153.1, on the reverse strand, counting down.
ACGAGTCGCGAGGGGACCTCTAGCAGTTTCACAAAACAACAGCTTGCAGGGCACAGAGTGCGAGGAGGCCGAAGTCCTTTGTACAAAATGTGCGCAGAGGTGGGGGCTTTCAATAGCCCAATGCACTTAGTTGGGGAACGCCAACAAGCATATGCACTTGCAAATGTACGCAGTGCACAGGGGTTCGGGTTATGCAGTCCCCACGAGGGATACTGGCCTCAAACTTGATGGGAGAGCAGCTTGACTTCAAGGAACATAGGAACCCACCTCCTGTGTTGCTGAAGCCTTCAGAGTCAGCAGGAGCTCAGGATCAGCAGACCGGTCAGTTGGGTTATGGTGCCTGCGAATGCAGGGGAGTGACTCCTTCACCCCAAGGGAAATACTTCAGATGTCCTTGATGCTCCACAGGTCCTGCATGGAGCCTGTATGGTGCACGGTCACAGACGATGCTTTGGACAGAGTGGGAGACGAAGTCGGGCTCAGTCAAAGTCCAGCGAAGTCCAGAGTGTCCAGACAGTCGAAGTTCAGTGGTTTCTTGATCAGAATCTTGTCCACGTCAAATGTAGGGGCCTACAGCCAGGTAAGCCCTTTTGTACCCACGGGAGAGGGTTGGACAGATTCAGGGGACCCTCCCAGGGGAGGGTCAGGACAGTGGGGAGGATACTCCCATGTCCTTTGTCCAGTTTCGCGCCAGAGCAGGAGCCAACGGTTCCCAGGACTGGTTCGAACTGGACTATGCACAGGGACACCAAGTGTGCCCCAGATGCAGACTTTCAGGCACTTTGGAAGTGCACCCAACCAGCCCCAATTCACTAAATTCTGTCTGGGAGGTGGTCACACCTCTCTGTGACAGGATGCCTATTGTCCTGCCTTCCCCTGCTCGAGCTTGGCTCAGCAGCAGGAGGGCAGAAATGTGTCTCTGGTCGGCAGCAACCATTTTGTGCTGCCCGGGTCGAGAAGGCTGTTACCGGAAAGACCAGTGACCCCACGAAGCTCGCTTCAGAAGGGTGGAATCATACCTCCCACACTGGTTACCGGTGTGGAGGTATGATTCAAAGGTGTTCCATACCAAACACAACTTGTTTTGTTGCAGCCGTTTTCGGGATAGCATTTTACGCGAGCATATAATGCACCTCTACCTATATGTCTGGCTGCGTCACCCTCTGCTTTCAGGTGCTCCTCTTCAAGAATCCCCATTTGGATTCCCACGGACACTTTCTCCTCTTCCAGCAGCGGCACTTTCCCAAAGTCCTCCATTGGGTTTTACAGCGGTTTCCGACACCACTTCACACCTATGCACCCGGCTTCCCTGGGATAGGTAACTTGGGTACTTCGGTATCCATAGGTGGGATGGCTCTCCAACCTTCTGTCTTCCATGGGATTTCTTCAGAGTCCATTGGGAAGGGTGCCTAATCTTTAAAAATCCAACCGCGACTTGCACATAGACTTGTACGGAGCACGCGGTCGTGTTCACACACTGCACACGCACTCCGTGGGGTCCCTATCTACTCACCTTGGATGATTCCTTGGGGTCCCAGCAATTCTATGTCCTCTCGACATCGTCCTGACTCTAGTCGTGGTTCTTGTACCACTTTCTTAGTATATGGTTTGGTCCCCCCCTGGGGCCCACTGTGTATTAGTGCTATTTACTGTGATTTCTTTGCTTAAGTATTGTGTGCTTTGTGTCTATCTCCGTGTGGGAGATACTGTAACGTACTAGATAGTGTTATATAATAAATTCATATTTTTATAACTGTGTGGTTCTCTTCATTTAATCTATACTATAAGATTGCATTCTGGTAAAACAAGCTGCTTTACACTCCTTCAAGACTTAGCCTGAAGGCTGCTCTCCACAGCTACCACTTGAATAGCTTTCTAAAGGTTGTCTGAGACCTCTTAAATCACCATAAGGGTTTTCTGGACTGTTGCAAGGTGCCCACTTTAATTAGTGGACATCATATACCAGGCCAGCTTCTCACATTGCATATATAGGACAACATCATCCACTTAAGTCTGGGACACAAATATACACTAGAAATTCACATATCGAACACAAGCTGATGTGGCTGCATTATGTCACGGTCTACTCATTCAAAGGTAAATGCTTCATCCATGACTTAAACACCAAACCTGTATGACCAGAAATCATACTGCTTGCACACTGGGTCACACATGCACAAAATGTGCAGTGAATAGGTCAGGAATGGACTTGTACATCCCCAAAAATGTATTGGCACTATGACCAAGCCTAGGAGGGCAAATGGAGTACTTTTGTATCATGTTGGTATTAGGCTCAAAATTAGTGTGTCATGTGCCCCTCAAGGTTAGCTCCTCATGGGAGTGTGAGCTATTCATATTAAGGTCCATTTCATCTCTAAAAAAGTGATTCCACACATGTAATGCACAAAAATACATCAATTACAGAAGTCTCTGCCCTGCCGACCGACTATTGAAAGGACGCAGTAGCCACATCGATTCGGACAGAGCCATTGACTGTGAGTTGTTATGGTGACAGACGCGGGTGAGTATTCAAAGGATGCGGTAGCGACATCTGAACCGAATTGGACACAGCCATTGGCTGCAAGTTGTTATGGTGACAGACGCGGGTGAGTATTCAAAGGACGCGGTAGCCACATCCGAACCGATTCGCACACAGCCACTGGCTGTTGGTTGTTATGGTGACAGACGCGCGTTTTGGTTTGTGTCCTAATCGCGTGGAAACCCACTCTGTAACCTGTCACCAATGTATCAAAGTCAATTGCGGTCCAATGATGATTTTTTTAACGTTGCGGTAGGCGTGTCGTTTGCAAGCAATGTTGTGCATTGGACCGATTCGGATAATGCGACCGACGCAAACCTATACCTTTCTCCGCATGGAATTAAGACCGCCTCTGCCTTTCAGATGGGAGTCTGTCTGTTCCCTAGAGACTTCACTTGCCTGCACTACCTGCATCATTCCTGCACCTTCCCATCTCTCTGCTGCTGTGTCCACATCCTCTGGGAGTTACTATGGCACATACAGTGGACAGGGCCCCAGCTTACAGCGAGGAGGAGAACCAGTCCCTGTTGGACACACTCCTGCCACTGTACAGCCAGCTGTATGGCAAACCAGAGGAGCAGGTGAGTGATGATCACACTGCATTTACATTGGACATGTGCAATTACCATGCACTACTAGCATTAGGAGTCACATAGGCAAGCATGTACACTGTTTTCTGTGAGTTTAAAAGTGTGTAGATATGTTCTGGGCAGGTACACTGCTGTAGAAGTGTGTGTTCTGGGGTAAACATCTCATCACTGTTCTCATGGGATGGAGTCATCATTGAACACAGGACAGCTGCACATAATGCCAATTGCCTACCCCTTAGACATTGTTGCCAATCTGACCATGACCTATGTGTACAAGTGTCTGACTCAGAAACATGTGAACTAAGGGTCTGTCACCATGTCATCCTTACAGGTCAACTCCCATGAGAAGGCCAAGCTGTGGAGGACCATCGCCCAGAAGGTGCGCTCCGTGGGGTTGGATACTCAGCGCGTCCGTCATTGCCGCAAGAGATGGCAGGACCTATGAGGCTGGACCAAGAAAATCGTAGAAGTTCAGCTGGGCCTATCACTTCCAGGCAAGAGAGGCGGGTGCCGAACCCTGACCCCCCCACATGTTCCGCATCCTAGCGGTGGTCTTCCCTGACCTGGATGGGCAGTTGAAAGCCACACAGCAGCAAGGAGGGGGTGAGTATGTGCCTTGTCACACAGCTTTCTTCAAGCATGCATGTTGTAGTAACTTAGCCTGCTGCCCCTTTTACAGGTCGGAAGTCAGCCAAACCCACTGTTCAGTTTTAAAAGTTGCATATGCACAAGGATTATTAGATGCCCGTTTATGCCCCTTTCATGCGGGACATGTAAGGAAGTTATGTTCAGGGTAGTGACAGTATTGCCATGCTCATGCGACGAGCACAAATTACAACAACATGTTCATGGAGATAACCTTCTGGAGTACAGCTATTGCTCAACATGTGTCAGCACATTGACTAATGTATGACCTGTTCTCAGTGTGGTTTCAACAAATCTGTGAAGTATGTTATTGGAGCACTCAAGTATGAAAATCCCATGCTATACATCCCGGCAGCAGGTGACATCAATGTTGAGGTCTTGGTGAGTTTTGCTTGGTCAGTTTGCCAATGTTAGGTCCCAGCCATTCTGCTCAGTGTAATCAAATGTATCCCATGGGCCAATTAATCGTATGCTAACTCTGGTCACCTGTCACACTGGCCTTACACATGATTATGTGGAATATTTCATTCACTCTATCCAAAAGAGTGAGTCCATGTGTCTGGCTCTGTAACAGTAACAAAACATGCCATTCATTGTCAAACACAGTGGTCACTGGTGGTAAAATGGCTGACGTTGTAAGGTACGATATCAGATACACATTCACAACGGTTGACGTGTGTAAATGCTCTAGACCATTCATACTTGGGGCTTTGTTAACCATGTGTTTATGTTATGTTAATTTCTATTTGTATAGCGCCAAATCACCAGCAGGTCTCTAAGCGCACAAAACAAACCCTAAACCTGGCGCCTAACATACTTCCCAAAGCTCGGCATTTCCTGATGAGCCTATCCAAACGCCTGAGTGAAAAGAAAGGTCTTAAGACCGTTCCTAAACGGGAGTAAGGTAACTTCCCTGCGCAGGCTATCTGGGAGCTTATTCCAAAGCTGGGGAATCACAACTGAGAAGGCTTGCCCCCCCCCGAGTGTTTTTATCAAAGCGTGGGCATGCCAGCAGACTTGCCTCAGCCGATCGGAGGCATCGTCCTGGCACGTATTTCTTCAAACAGTCTTTGATGTAACCGGTGCTGCTCCATGGAGGGCTTTATGTGCAATGCACAGCCCCTTAAACCTGACCCTCTGCTTGATTGGAAGCCAATGCAGTTGTTGTAGCAGGGGTGTGGCACGTGCTCTTCTCGGGAGTTTGAAAATAAGTCTTGCCGCGTCATTCATAACCACCTGAAGTCTCCCCAATAGTGTGTCAGGTAGCCCTAAATTTACTGCGTTACCGTAATCCAGGCGCGACACGATTAGGGCTGACACAACAGTGCGCATGGTGGAAAATGACAGCAAGAGTACAAGTCTCCGGAGTTGCCTCATAAGGCTCACACAGCTCCCTACTACGGCGGTCACCTGATTATTCAGTGTTAACTTGGTGTCCAACCTAATGCCCAGGCTCTTCACAACTGGCACCGGTGTTGGAATAGTGCCTAGCTCTTGCGGCCAGAAGGAATTAGACAAGGGGTTAGCCCCTGCAGTGATAGCAAGCACCTCCGTCTTGTCAGGGTTTACTTTCAATGAGTTATTGGTAATCCAATTCATAGTTAGCCGGAGAATATTTTGCACGTTGGACTGTGCCTGTGAAGAGCTGTCAATCCGCTGATTAACTGCGTGTCATCGGTGTAGTTGAACACCTGACAATCCAGTTTTGCCAGTGCTTCAACCAATGGCTGAAGGTATATGTTGAAGAGCAGGGGGGATAGCGCAGAGCCCTGCGGGACCCCACATGGCAGGGCGCCCTTCCTGGACAAACATTCCCCCAGTTGGACCCTTTGTGACCGGTCCTTCAGGAAGGAGGCGATCCATTGGAAGACCCAGCCAGTGATTCCCAGCCGCTGAGCACGGGCCAAAAGCTGAGTATGGTTCACCGTGTCAAACGCAGCTGAGAGAACAAGAAGGTTCAAAGCTGACGATTCCTTCTTATCTGCTGCAAGCCTCAACTCGTGTATGATGCATCACTGTCCGATTGAGAGATGTAAAATATGCCTCATTTTGAATTAACCTAACCAAATGAGATGGAAAATGAGAGCAATGTAAAAGATGATAGCACTAGTCAAAATTATGTAGTTGTTTGATCTGTGAAGTTTTGTGATGTTACCTATGTATCAAGTACATACAGATGACTTATGTGATTCTTTTTCATTCTTGTTCACAGCATCAGCACCGGCCAGCTGAGGGGGCAGTGCCACGGATGTAGGGGGTCCAGTGCCGATTCGGACGTGGATGGATCCAGTGGCGCGGAGGGTGAGGGGAGCCACACTGAGGGCAGGTCTTAAACAATATCTGCAGCATCTGAAGACCACTCCAGCTATGACTCCCTTGTGGTGGTGGAGACAGGGAATGATTCCTCTACATCAGAGTCCACTACCATCTCCACTCTCCCAGCTGTTCCCAGGCCCAGTGTCTGTGGCGTTCCCGTGGCAGGGGAGCAGTCTCCTTTGTGCCAGGCACCTCGCCCCCTGCCCCGGTCTCCCCTGCTGCCCTGAGTGTGGAGGCCATTGACATCCTGAGGCAGATCTCTGTGGGGCAGACAGCAGTGCTGAATGTCCTCCAGATGCATACCAATCATTTGACACAAATGGTATCATTCCTGGAGGGCATTCACTCAGACATGTCTGCCCTACACAGATACAATCAGGCTCTGGCCTCCACACTGATGGCAGAAGTGTCCCACCTCCAGCAGTCCCTCTACCCTCCTGCCTCTTCCCCATCCACAGTCCCAACTACCCTCCCTGACCCAAGCACATGCAAACATACACATGCACACACAACAGTCACACGCAGCACACAGACAAAAGGACAACCCCCCCACACACACACACACTCATGAGACAGACCGTACACTCCGTACCAGGGACATACCAACAGACTACACACATGCATCCACAGACACTCCGCAGACCTCAGAACCCTCTGCCTCCACAACCTCTACCCTTGCCTCTCCTGTTCCCTCCCTCAGCCCAGGCACTCTACCTCTGTGACCTGGGCCTCTTCCCTGCTGACACCTCCAAACCCCCTCCCAAGAAGAAGAGGCAGTCTACCCCCACCGGCCCTGACATCTAAACCTGCCATCCCCCCAACCCCTGAGAAAAAGAAAAGCCCAAACACCCCTCACCAAAAAATCCCCCTCCACCAACCCATACTTGCCCAGCCCAGTACCTCCTGCACCAAAAAAAACCCTCCCAAAAAGTCTGAGTCCCTCCCTATTTCTGTCCACACCATAAAGAATTACACCATCCTCAAAATGGTTAAACCCACCCCTCCCCCCTCCATCCAGCCCTCACACCACAGCTGTCCACCCCCTTCAGTGTGAGCTTACCACTGCAGTGGACCCACCGCCCCCTCAATCTGACAAAACCACTGCCGTGGACCCATACACCCCTCCTGATCCCATCCTTCCCAAAACCCAACACAGTCCTCCCTAGTTATATTCCTTTGGTGCCTGGCATGCCCCCTAGATGCCCCTCCCAGAGGAGGTGACCCCTTGCAGTTTGAGTACAAGCAATAGTTGAAGGGCAAGATTTATGGGCCCATTGACCATATGGACATTTATGGACTGGCCATTGGCCTTGTGTTATCTTACATTTCTGCCTTTTAATGCAGAATAAAGCCTGTTTTCTAGTTTATTATTGCTGATCTCTGTGTCCCCCAAATTGTTTTTAAGTTAACTGTAAATCATGTACAATTAGTAGATTAAGTATACAATGATGTTAGTAGGGCATGTATTGCACATGGTCCATGGAGTATGTGCCCTTTGACAGTATGTATTCAAGATTTTGGTGTCTACATTTGCTGGGTGTCATCATCGACATTAGTTTTGGCTATGAGGGTGACATGAAATCCCAAACGTTTACTTTTTGACATCACAATTGCACATAGGTCATGCTTTCATATGTCAACATAGTGCAAGTGTTTCAAAGTGCAACAGTTTAGGAGGAGCATGCTGCATATGTTTGTGATGTGCAGAAAGACACCGGTCTCATCGATGCACCTGGGTACATATGGATTTTGACTACGTGGTAGTGACTTTGGACACACCCATGTACAAAAAGTAATGATACAATACTTGTATGTGACTTGGTAGTGGTGGACCCATGTCTGTGTCTTTTTTGGATCTGGTAGCCTAGTGGCAATGACAACCTTGCCACCAGTGGCATGCCACTGTAGGCAAATTCCCTTTATGGCTGTGTACTCATCTGATACATTTCCTGAGCCCATGGTGAGTGTAAGGTGAGCAGTATTCTCACAGTCTTCCGACCCTGTTGCCTGCAAGGACTACACTTTATGCAGATATTCCTGTTCGGCAAGGTGTCTGTTGTCTTAATAGTCCAGTGCTTTCTTATTCATATGTGAGTCATGCCATCCTGCTTTTGTTTGGGTAGATCATGTTGATGGTGTGTTTTGTCTGTCCAAGCTTGATTTTCATTTTTACAACCACACATCAGTTGTAGTTGAGGATATGATTTGTGTGTAGGTTGTCATTTGTGCATGACTGACAATGGTGTCCTTTTGGGCTATGCCTGATGCTGTTCCAGATCACACAGAGCTGAACTAGGAGTGCTGTTATGTCTGTTGAATTAACCTGTGCTACGTGTGGTAAGCCGAGTGGACAGTGAGTGCACAGCAGTGTTGTATGTCTGTCTACTGTGCAGATGCTAATGGAGCCAGTGTCACATCCATGCTCTTAGTTGCACACAGGGGAGAATGTGGATTTTTGAATGTGAGGCCTAGTTGCAGGTGTGTTTTGCAAGGTTAATGTTGCTTGTGCTAAGCTAGCTCAAACAAGGGTAGAGTTGAGAGAGACTAGTGTTTCAAACTTTTTTAATTGAGTGGAGACTCCTACGTAATGGGGGCAGGACAAATTTGTAGGTTGACAGAGTGTAAGCTATGAGTTAAGTTCATAGGCAGTTCGCGTGTAGGAGACTTGGAGTATCCACATTGTCCCAATGTGAGTGGTTTTACAAGTGGGTGTGTGATTCAGAGTATGCGACCTTGTAAGACTAGTTAAATCCTGTGCAAGGTATGGTAGGAATAGGTAGATGTGTTAGGGGTATAACCATGTTAGACACTGTTTGATTATGGCAGGAGATGAGAGCTGTAGTCTGTGGCACTATTGTGAGAGATGACTCACAGGGCAGTTTCAATGTGTGAGGATAGTTGCTAATGTGCATAAGTCAATGGGGGTACTGTGCATGGAAGTCATATGTGGATGTGACAGGGCCACAGTGATACAAGGTTAAACTTCTCATATTTAACAAAGTGGATAAGTGTATGTATAGGATATACACAAGTTGTGTAATTTAAGGTGCTGTACGGTGAAATGTGAGGTGTTGTATAGTTGTTGTATGTTGTGTTTGCATCTGTGGATTCATCTGCTTTAGAAATGTCAATCTGTAGAACTAAGCAGAGTAGTGTGGGTGTATGGTGAGATGCGAATGACTGAGGACATATTCATTGAGCAATGTAAGTGTCTTGTTGTGAGATGTGGTGATGTGTAAAGTGTGCATGTCAGAGTGGGCTATGATGCTGCATGTTGTGATATGAGTACAGTCCGACATTACTGAGGGTGCAAATGGTGATGAGTGGTCCATTTGACATGTTAGGTTTGACGTCTGCTGAGGATGTGATGAGTACAGTACATTGTGTGCATGTCATGTATGTGAGAGGTGTTGTGTACATAGTGATGAAGAGTGGTGCTGTGAATGTAGGTGTGGATGTGAGAAGGGCAGCGCCAGTGTGAGATTGTAAGAATCTGGTTTGAAGAGTTTCAGTACAAGGCTGTAGCTTGTGGGGCAGACATGCTTTTCCGGCTAGCTGCACCAGAGGTGGCTTATGACGTGCTTGTGTGTATGATAGTTTTGAGAGATGAGCATGTACTTTGAAGTGGATGTGAAAGGGGTCATATCCGCACAAGTAGAGTTCAAGCAGGCCATGAGGTAATGTTGAAATGAACATATGTGTAGATTAGGTGTATGTAAGTAGGCAAAAACAGTTGCCAAAGTAAATATGAAGATGTGGAATATGTTTGCTGCAGCTTGCTGTCTGCCAATGGAAGTTCATGACTGATTGTTTTAATGACCGTTTTGAGTACACTGTCATATGAAAGACCTATTGGCATCACAGGACAAGTAGCCTCCACCTAGCCTTGCCTTGTCTGAGTTGTGTGTGGGCATATGTGGTGAGTTACCCTTTGTAGGTAGTTGTAGTCAGTTATTGGTCATTCGTGCCCTTGGATACTGCCCTGGGATGGAGGTGGTGATTGCTAATATTGCAATGTCATGATTCCGAAACTTTGGATGGCAGTCCATTGCTTAGAGGGCTACAGCCCCCTCAAGTGAAAAGTCAAGGATGTGTGTTGTTGTGCCACCTGGGGTCAGTCTACTCCAGAAACTCATCCCCACACTTCCCAGTAGACTACACACGCATGGGTATTTGTGGCATTCTGAATTTGAATGTCCAATGTAATAGGGCACCAAGGGAGATGGACTCATTGTGATGATATCTCTGGTTGTGCAGATGAAAACACATTGCACTGTTAACAAACACACATGTGACACTGGAACAGTACACCCAGTTCCATTAGTGTTTGCATTGTCGATATTTTGGAACCTCATATACGGTTTGGCAAGGGTAGCCCTTGTGGGTGTCCAAGAGGGCTCCCATTTTGCCCATTGAACACTGCCCTAGAGCCTGAGGGTGATATGTGTTTGTTGAAGGTCTCCTTGACGTTTTCATAGATTTTGAGACAGTGTTTCAGTGACAAATGTGGACAAAGCAGACTTCCTTCTGCACATACCTCTCATCCTCACAAGATATACCCTTGTTTCAGTTTCATTGTTTCAGTGCTCATGGGCTATCTCAGCACTTGGGAGAGGTATTGTTGGAAAGGGGAGAATCAATGGTACCCTTCCCTTGTGGATCCCTACTTGGGGATTGCACTCGGAGGACGATCCCCAAGCAGGGATCCACCCACTAGCCACCAGGGAGGGGGAGTGGCCCCTTGGGCAAGGGCCTTTTCTCCCCCCCCATTTTATTTTGCCATAACCAGTCTTTCTGCCCCCTTGGGGGGGTAGAAAGCACCCTAGACGCCAGGGATTTTTTTTATAGGCCAGGGGTGGGGGCTGCCTGGAATGGGCATGCCAATGCCCCCCCCTTCACCCCCCCCTCCAAAATGGCAAAAGTCTTTCTGCCCCCCCAGGAGGCAGATGGGGGCAGTAGACCCTGATCTGCCCCCCAGGGGGGCAACAAGCCCACTAGGCACCAGGTATTTTTTTTTAATACATAGGGTTGGGGGCTGTCCAGAATGGGCATGCCAATGCCCTCACACCCAAAAAATTGCCACAGTCTTTATGCCCCTCCAGGAGGCAGATGGGGCAATAGCCCCTTATCTGCCTCCCGGGGTGGGGGGGGCAGAAAGTCCACTAGGCACCAGGGATTTCTTTTTCAAAATTCGGGGTGGGGGCTGCACAGAATGGGCATGCTAATACCCCCACCCCCTCAAAAAATGCCACAGACTTACTGCCCCCCCGAAGGCAGTTGGGGGCAATAGCCCCTGATCTGTCCCACCCAGGCAGAGGGCCCACTAGGTGCCAGGGGTTACGCTGGCTTTTTTGTATATAGGTGTGGGGGCTGCCCAGAATGGGCATACCAATGCCCCCATCCCCCCAAAAAGTAGCCACAGTCTTTCTGCCCCCCTTAGGGGCATATCTGGGCAATAGCCCCCAATCTGCCCCCCCCCCACCAGGGAGGCAGAAGGCCACTAGGCACTTACCTTTTTTTTGCAATGTGCATAGGTGTGGATTTTGGGCCCTAGAACAACCGGCACCTAGGGAAACCTTGCAAACCTGTACATTTTTTTTTAAACTAGACACAAAGAGTAATCCAGAATGGGGTGACTTGTGTGGCTCTCACCAGGTTCTGTTATCCAGACTCTGTTGCAAACCTCAAACTTAGTAAAAAAAAAAAAACATTCTCCTCACATTTCTGTGATGGAAAGTTCTAGAATCTAAGGGGAGCAATAAACTTCCAACAATCCAGCATTCCCCCAAGTCTACCAATAAAAATGGTACCTCACTTGTGTGGGTAAGCCTAGTACCTGTGACAGGAAAAGGCCCAAAACACAACGTGGACACGTCACATTTTTCCAGTGAAAACTCACCCTTTTTTCCTAATGAGCCTAGCTGTGGATTTTGGACAATAGCTCTGCCGGAACCTACGGAAAACTAGCAAACCTATACATTTTTGAAAACTAGACTGCCAGGGAAATCCAGGATGGGGTGATTTGTGTAGCTCTCACCAGGTTCTGTTTCCCAAAATCCTGTGCAAACCTCAAATGTTGTTAAAAAAAACACATTTTCCTCATATTTCTGTGATTGAATGTTCTGGAATCCGGTGGATCCACAAACTTTCACCAACCCAGCATTCCCCCCAAGTCTCTTGATAAAAATGTTACCTCATTTATTGGGGAGGCTTAATGCCCTTGACAGGAAACGTCCAAAACACAACGTGAACACATCACATTTTTCCAAAGAATACTGACCCGTTTTGTGCAATGTGCCTAGTTGTGGATTTTGGGCTCTAGCTCAGCCGGCACCGAAGGTAACATAGCAAACCTGTAAATTTTTTAAAACTAGACACCCAGGGAAATCCAGTATGGGGTGACTTGTTTGGCTCTCATCAGGTCCTGTAACCCAGAATCCCTTGCAAACTTCAAATTTATCTGGAAAAAATCAATTTTTCTCACATTTTTGGGTGGGAAAGTGGTAGGCTCACCTGGCTGACACAAATTTCCTACCACCCCACGTTTCCCCAGGTCTCCTGATAAAAATGGTACCTCACTTGTGTGGGTGGGCCAAGTACCTGCGACAGGCAAGGGCCTAAAACGTATTGTGGAGACATCAAAGTTATCTATCACAAAACGACCTGGTTTTGGAAGGGGTCACATGAGTTTTTGGTCCCGAGCTCGGCAGCCATCTAGGGAAACCTACTAAACCCAGACATTTCTGAAAACTAGACACCTGGGGGAGTTCAGGGATGTGTGGCTTCCGTGTTTCCCCCAATGTTTTCCTACCCAGAGTCCCCTGCAAACCTCAAATTTAGCTTAAAAAAAATCACATTTTCTTTACATTTTTGTGTGGGATCACCGCGCCGGCAAAAATGTCCTACCACCCAGCATTCCCCTTGGTCTCTCGATAAAAATCATACCTCACTTGTGTGGGTGTTCAATGCAGGAAACCATTTTTTTTTTTTTTTTTTTTTAAATATCGCGCTTTGTGTTTGCTGTGCTATATCCTCAATCCCTATGTTTTTGGCCCTTCCCAGTCACAGGTCCTTGGCCCACCCACACAAGTGAGGTATCATTTTACTCGGGAGACTGAGGGGGACACTGAGTGGTAGGACATTTGTGCCGGCGCGGTGATTCCAGCCAGAAATGTGAGGGAAAATTTGATATTTTTTTTAAAGCTAAATTTGATGTTTGCAGGGGATTCTAGGTAGGAAATCATTGGGGGATTAACGCAAGCCATACCTCCCTGAACTCCCCTGGGTGTCTAGTTGTCAGAAATGTCTGGGTTTAGTAGGTTTTCCTAGATGGCCGTCGAGCCTGGGACCAAAAACGCAGGTGGGCCCCTTGCAAAAACAGGTAGTTTTGTGATAGATAATTTTGATGTCTCCACAATAGGTTTTGGGCCCTTCCCTGCCGCGGGTACTTGGCCCACCCACACAAGTGAGGTACCATTTTTATCAGGAGCCCAGGGGGATGCTGGGTGGTAGGAAATTTGCATCAGACCGGTGATCCCACAACTTTCCCACCCAGAAATATGAGGAAAATTAGATTTTTTTTTTCCAGCTAAATTTCATGTTTGCAGGGGATTCTGGGTAAGAAAATGTTGGGGGATCAATGATAGCCACACCTCCTTGGACTCCACTGGGTATCTAGTTTTCAGAAATGTGTGGGTTTGGTAAGTTTCCCTAGATGGCCGCCGAGCCCGGGGCCAAAAACCCACGTGCCCCCTTGCAAAACCAGGTCGTTTTGTGATAGGTAATTTTTATGTCTCCACAATACGTTTTGGGCCCTTGCCTGTTGCGGGTACTTGGCTCACCCACACGAGTGAGGTACCATTTTTATCAGGAGACCTGGGGGAACGCTGGGTGGTAGGAAATTTGTGTCGGCCCAGTGATCCCACAACTTTCACATACAGAAATTTTAGAAAAATTTGATTTTTTTTCAGCTAATTTGAGGTTTGCAGGGGATTCTGGGTAGGAAAAAGTTGAGGGGGTCCACACAAGCCATACCTCCCTGAACTCCTGCAGATGTCTAGTTTTCAAAGATGTCTGGGTTTGGTAGGTTTCCCTAGATGGCCGCCAAGCGTGGGGCCAAAAACCCAGGTGAGCCCATTTGCAAAACCAGGTCATCTTGTGATAGGTAATTTTGATGTCTCCACAATACGTTTTGGGGCCGGGCCCTTCCCTGCCGCGGGCACTTGGCCCACCCACACACGTGAGGTACCATTTCTATCAGGAGACTTTAAAGAATACGGGGTGGGTGGAAGTTTGTGGACCCACGCAGATTCCAGCACTTTCCATCACAGAAATGTGGGGAAAATGTGGGGGTTTTTTTGTGGTTTTTTTTAATACAAAGTTTGAGGTTTGCAAGGGATTCTGGGTAACAGAACCTGGTGGGAGCCACACATGTCACCCCATCCTGGATTGCCCTGTGTGTCTAGTTTTCAAAAATGTATAGCTTTGCTAGGTTTCCCTAGGTGCCGGCAGAGCTAGGGTTCAAAATCCACAGCTAGGCACTTTACAAAAAAAGGGTCAGTTTTAATAATAAAAATGTGGTGTGTCCACGTTGTGTTTTGTGCCGTTTCCTGTAGCAGACACTAGGCCTAACCAAACAAGTGAGGTACCATTTTTATCAGGAGACTTTGGGAAATGCGGGGTGGGTGGAATTTTGTGGATCCTCGCAGTTTCCAGAACTTTCCATCACAGAAATGTGAGGAAAATGTGTTATTTTGTGACAAAGTTTGAGGTTTGCAAGGGATTCTGGGTAACAGAACCTGGTGAGAGCCACACAAGTCACCCCTCATAGATTCCCCTTGGTGTCTAGTTTTAAAAAATGTATAGGTTTGCTAGGTTTCCCTATGTGCCGGCTGAGCTAGGGTTCAAAATCCACAGCTAGGCACTTTGGAAAAAAAAGGGTCAGTTTTCACTGTAAAAATGTGGCGTATCTACGTTGTGTTTTGGGCCGTTTCCTGTCGCGGGCACTAGGCCTACCCACACAAGTGAGGTACCATTTTTATCAGGAGACTTAGGGTAACACAAAATTGTAGAGCAACTATTATTACCTATTGACTTTCTATGCATTTCTGCCTTCCAAATGTAAGACAATGTATAAAAAAGAAGAGACTTTGAAAAATGTCCTATAATTCACATGCTAGTATGGGTACCCACAAATAGCTACTGCTTCTAAACTCTAGGAGAGGTGTGGTGCAGCGGCCAGGGCAGCTGACTTCGGAGCACAGGGTTCACGGTTCGACCCCCGGCTCCGGCGGCAGCTCAGCTCAGCACCGTGTGACTCTGGGCAATAGCTCACTTAATTTCCACAACGGCCCCCAGCGCCTTGAGACCCCTAAGGGTGAGTAGTTCGCGCTTTACAAATACGGATTTAGATTTTAGATTTTGTTCCCATTTCGGAAATACTTTGGTAGCCTTGATACCTATTTTTCACTCTTTATATTTTACCAAATGAATTGATATATACCCGGTACACAATGAAAAACCAGTGCAAGACGCAGCTCCGTTATTGGCACTGGGTTCTTGGTGAACCTACAAGTCCTATAAATCCACACAACCAGAAGGGTCCTGTGGATGTAACTGTATATTGCTTTAAAAAATCTGTCATACTTAGAAGAAGTTACAGGTGTAAACATTGGCACAAATGGCTGTTTTATTCAACTCATTTTCAATTTTTCTTATTTTCAACTGTTAGTTTCTATAAAAGAAACCTTGAAGGATTTACACAAATGACCCCTTGCTAAATTAAGAATTTTGTCTACTTTTCAGAAATGTATAGCTTTCCAGGATCCATTATTGCTTTCACACTCATTTCTACCACTAACTGGAAGGAGATTGAAAGCACAAAAATAGGCTAAGTCCCAGTAAAATGCCAAAACTGTGTAAAAAATTAGGTTTTCTGACAAAAGTCTATCACTGAAAGCTAGGAATATGGTGATTTCAGCACCACAACCCGTTTGTTGATACCATTTGCAGGGAAAAAAACAGACGCTTTCTTCTGCAGCACTTTTTCACCCATTTTTCCACCCCAAATGTATCTGTATTTTGGCTAATTTCTGGGTCCCCTCAAGGGGAATGCACAAACCCTGGTAACTTTAAAATCCCCATGAAGTTGGAAGAAAAGGACGCAAATTTGGCGTGGATACCTTATGTGGACAAAAAGTTACAGGGGCCTAAGCGCAAACTACCCCAAATAGCCCAAAAAAGACTTAGCACAGGGGGGTAAAACGCCTAGCAGCGATGGGGTTATCGCTTTATAAAAATCGTTTTTTTGTTGTATTGCATTAGTTTGAAAATATTCAATTTCTAATTATGGTGGATGCACTAACAGTGGACTTTTCCATCTGCAGAATATACTGAATGCCTAGCAGTGGCAGTGTTGCAAAAGAGATTTTCCTCCCATTTCTGAGAAGAAAAAAAAATCAGCAGCATTCTTCATTAATTTATCAATTTATATGGTAAGTCAAACTCACATTTATTCATTTTGCTCGTCATTAAAAAGTCCATAGCATCTGAATGTCCTCAGTACCTTGTAGTGTGGTCTTTCGCATAAGTATAATTTCTGTTGAGATGGTAGTAATATGGTTGGCATTATAGTGCTCATGATGGCTAATTAAAGACTTTGACTGTCTCCAAGGCTGACAAACCCTGGTTTAGATATTTGTGCTAGCAATATGTCATCAGAGTAAATTACAAACTTTGTTGGAATGAGTTGCTTTAAGTTAGAGCGATTGACTGACTTTCTCAAGGAGGGAAGCTCATTTATACCTGTTTACCTGCACTCTGTACGTGGGACTCTGATACTCGAGATGTATTGTTGTTGAGGATACTCTGGGTTCTTGTAACTCCATTTCACTTTCCAAAGAAGCCCAATGCTATCAATTGTTCAGAGTACTTCCCTAGTACACCTTCTATTTGCGTTGCCATCTTAATTACAGAAAGTAACCTAGTGCATAATTGCTGATGTGTCATCCTCCACTGTCACCTTCACTCAGTACAACTCGTCAATTGGTGCCCTGACTTCATAAAGCTACAGCAGGATGTCGTCTGACATGAGGGCCAATCAATTGCCTAGCAAGCAATAGGATACATGTATCATGGTTTTAAAATGGGTAGCAGTGTAGACGGGATACCCAGCTGAAGACTAAGATGTTGAGATGAAAGAAATGAGGGCATTATTTGAGACTTATTTGTTTGAAGGTGTGGTTGATCATAATATTCTCGACTACACTATTGCTTAACTAATAGGGATGTGCTAAAATGGGTGCAGAGACAGAATATCGAATCAAAAATATCGATTTACAGAAATATCGAGTTAAAAATATCGTGGGTCAGAAATATCGACAGACAAATTCTCTTGGTCAAGAATATTGAATTTAGGTAAGTAATATCAATGTTAAAAATATCGAAGTGTAAAATATCGTTTGCAAAAATATAGTTAAAAATATCGATTTTTTTATTTTTATTTTTATGAATGATATGTATTTTAGTATATATTTTATATGTATGTGATGTATGTTTTTTTGTATAAGATTTGTTTGTATTTTTAATATGTTACATCTTTACTAGTTACTATTTTTTATTTGATTTTTGCGTTTTTAGTTCCGTAGCGGGTTGTGGGTGCATAGGGGAATAGGGTGGGAAGTAATTTAATTATATAAAATTAATTGATTATTTTTAGTAGTTATTAATATTTCTTTATTTGAATTTTTTCGTTTTTAGTTCTGTAGCGGGTGTGGATTTATAGGGGAATAGGGTGGGAAGTAATTTAATTATATTAAATGTATTGAATATTTTGTATTTGTTTAATTGAGATGTTATAGTGTTAAATGGGTAAAGAAATGTATTTAATAATTGGTTGTTAATTTTAATTAGTTGGTAATTAATTATGGTTATTGTGTAATTAATTTTAGGTGTGTTTTGTGGTGTTTATAGGTGTGAAGGGTGGAAGTAATTTATTTTTAATTGATGAATTAATAATTAGTTATTAATTAATTTTAATTAATTAGTAATTAATTATGGTAATTGTGTAATTAATTTTAGGTGTGTTGTGGTGTTTATAGGAGTAAAGGGTGGTAAGTATTTTGTGTAAAATTATTATATAGTTAACTAATGTCAATTATTTGATATTTATTTTGTGTAATTTGTTTTTTTGGGTGTTTTTACTTTTAAAAGGGTAAAAGGTGGGTATTAAATACATTTTAAATATTTAATTATTAGTTGTTCATAGTAATAGTTTTTCTTTTGAAAATATTTAATTGTTTTATTATTTCATAGTTTAATTTAGGTGTGTTGTGGATAATATAGTGTTGAAGTATGTGTACTCAATGAATGTTTTTTTTATTAATAAGATTTTTTAATTGATTATTACACTTTCCCTAATGTTGTCATCACTGGAGTGGGAATAGTAATTTTTTCCTCTCTGTTATTCAGCACTTTCCCTACTGTTGCATTCAATGGAGTGGGAATAGTAATTTTTACCCCTCCGCTATCCAGCACTTTCCCTACTTTTGCACTCACTGGAATGGGAATAGTAATTTTTGCCCCTCCGCTATCCAACACTTTCCATACTGTTGCACTCATTGGAGTGGGAATAGTAATTTTTGCCCCTCTGCTATCCAACACTTTCCATACTGTTGCACTCATTGGAGTGGGAATAGTAATTTTTACCCCTCCGCTATCCAACGCTTTCCCTATTGTTGCTATCCTCATCTTCTTCTACTCGTCTTGACCTGGGCTAGTGCTTCCGGAACGTGTGCGGTGCGTTTCCGGCAGATCGCGGAGACTGCAAGCAGGATCGCAGCGGCTTGCTCCCGGAGTGGAGTGGAGAACGAAATCTGAGCTGGACTCGGGCCCAGGACCAGGGTCCAGAGATAGGGGGACGGCAGACAGTGGGACGGAGAGAGTCGGTAATGGAAATGGCAGCAAAAACTAAACGAAGGTGAGGCGGGAAGAATGCGACTGAGTCTCGCCATTGGCGCCGTTCTGCTGCCTGCTTTGCCGCTCACTCCTCGCTCCTGTGCTATCCTCTTGTCACGCTCCCGTCTTGCTCCCTTCCCGTCCTGGCCTGACTGGCCTGGCCGCCTTGCTACCTGCCCGCCTGCCCCTCGCACCTGATTGTGGAGAGGGCAAGAAGTCACAGGAGCCTCTCAGGAGCTGTGGAGTTGCCAAGCCCAGCGCCTGGGGATCCGAATCAATCAAGGAAAGAGGCAGACCTGAGGGGGCTGGTCCTGCCCTAATTTCGTGCCCCTATTGCCGTAGGCTTTCTTCCTACCAGGCCTAGGGCTTCTCCTGTCTCCCGCCTCTGCTTGGTCAGCTCTGACCCACAGCATAGGAGCATAGCAGCAGCAGCAGCAGGCAACAGGAGGCAACAGGAGCAACAGAAGGCAGGAGGTGAGAAGTGGGGACACGAGCGCGCTGGAGTGCTCCGAGAGCAGAGGAGTAGCTGCCGGCTGCAGAAGTGTGAGCCGAGCACCGCAAAATCGGCCCAGCTAGGCTTGGGTGCGGCTTGGGATGGTCCTGAAGTTCCTGCTTGGGCTCTCCTTCTCCCTCTCCTTGCTGTGCTTGGGGGTGCTCTAGGACCCTCTGGAGGGGTCTCTTTTCTTGGGCTTAACCCCTCACCCCATCTGCCCCAACCTCTTCCCCCCGTGTCGACCCTCTTGTTATACACCCCGTGCATCAGCCTACAGAGTGCACACATGTGAAGACACCTGTAGGAACCCAACGGAAAATCGGACTTTACTATAAACAAATCTTCAGGAGAGTGTCTCCCCCTTCTTGCAAATTAAATCATTGCCCTGACTCTATACCAGACTTCTGTCATCTGCCATTACTGACTGTCACGCTCTCCCGGTCCCCGTGGGTGGAAAACGGAGAGGCACGAATCAACTGGGGGTCCGTCCCACTATCCCATTATCAACTTGTAGAGTTAACAGTAACCGGTAACAAGGAACCAATCATAATAAATACTGCAAACACCCCAGGAGAACCTCAGGATAACCCCCAGGATAAACTAAGGAGAGCCAACAGGAGGCAAACGAACCCCAGAGGGTAAGAAGGATAAAAGGGCAACATAAAACATCAAGGAAGACACTAAGCAACAACCCGAGCGGAAAACAATAAACCGTAAACAATAAATCAGGAAAAACAGGAAAACGAAGACAGAAGAGATGAGGTCAGGCAAAGTAAGGAGATCCCTGACAAAACCAAAGCCTAAACTAAAGCAAAGGAAAGCCAAAGGCGAAGACCCCTGAATTCGAAACAAAGCGGCAAAAAAGACAACTCAACTAAGGACCCCCTAAACAAGGGCAATAGTGACACCACCTCCTGTTCCCCCCTGGCGACACAGAAGCTAGGGAAACCTGTGGCCCAGCACCTATAAAAATCTTCAACCTATTACCCACTTGAAACAGGACTCAAACCACGAGGAACCAAAGGAGCTCATAAACGTTGAGGGGGCTCCCCAAAGGAAAAAACCATGCACTATCAAGCCAAAAATATATAAAAAATTCTTCTTCTTGAAAGACCCTGGAACAGCCATTTACTCCAAAAACGAGGATATTAAGGGGCTGCAGACTCCCCTACAACCAGGAAGACTCAAACATACCCTGCAGTCTTCTGCTAATCTAGCAGGCCCACAACCATCTGAAAAGGACAAACCCCACGACAGGAACAAGGACAGGGGCATGGACCTTGACAAAATAGACGCAGACAAAATAGATGTTATGTTATGTTAATAGAGCTTATAAAGCGCAACTGATACCCAAGGGTGTCCTGGCGCTAAGCACTGCCTAATTGGTTACCAATGAAGAGGTGGCTATTCAGAGAAGAGCCAGGTCTATAGCCCCTTCCTAAAGGGAAGGAGCTTGGTTGAATTTCTAAGATACACTGGTAGATTGTTCCATGCCTTTGCAGCACAAATGATGAAACTCCCGCCACCCCAGTTGGCTTTTTTGACTCTGGGGACAGTCACTTGCTTTGCTTCCGAGGATCGCAGCGTTCTTCCGGGAACGTACCATTGTAGGCGTTGTCTCAGATAGTCAGGGCCAATGCCCTTCAAGGCCTTAAAGACCGTGCAAAGTGCTTTAAATTGTGCACGTTGTTTTACTGGAAGCCAGTGAAGATGTCGAAGTCCCTTTCTCACTGAGACAAACCTAGGTGTACCTGTTAACAGCCTAGCAGCAGCATTTTGCGCGAGCTGGAGTCTATTCAGATGTTTCTTTTGGATGTTCAAATACAGACTATTACAGTAATCCAGTCGTGACAGAATGAGCGCTGTGACTGCTGTCCTAAAGCTATCTTCTGGAAGAAGAAAGTTTATTTTCCTCAGGATCCTGAGGAGGAAGAAGCTGGTGGAGACAACCCCGCTGACATGATCGCCAAAGGTGAGTTTGTTGTCCATAATCCCCCCAGGTTCTTCGCTTTCCTAGTAGGGGCTGGAGGCGTTCCCATTTCTTCTGGCCACCAATCAGGCGTCCAGAGGTTAGCATTATTGCCAAATATAATGACCTCCGTTTTTCCTGCATTAAGTGTCAAGCAGTTCGATGACATCCAACCTGCAATGGCTTTCATGCAATCGTGGCATCTTGATCCAGTTTCAGCTTCTTTGCCTCGCTGGAGGGACAACACAATTTGTGTGTTGTCCGCATAAGATGTTAGTTGGAGCCCAAATGATCTTATCAGGGCTGCCAGCGGGGACACGTATATATTAAAAAGCGTAGGACTAAGGGACGACCCCTGCGGCACCCCACAAGGAAGGGAAAAAGGCTTGGACCTATCCCTACCCAGATCCACCATTTGGGTTCTGTCAGCAAGAAAGGATTTTAGGAGATTCCAGGCCTTACCCTGAACCCCTGCTGCCGATAAACGGTCCATCAAAACATCGTGATGGACCGTATCGAAGGCCGCTGAAAGATCCAGCATAATCGGGATCGCAGCGCCTCCCTGGTCCAAGCCCTCTCTTACCTCCTCCGTAGATTTGATCAGGGCTAGCTCAGTGATGTGTTCAGCACAAAAGCTGTATTGCGTAGGATCCAGTAAACAGTTGGTCTGGAAGAACGTGCTAAGTTGAGCTTTCATGGCCCTCTCGATCATTGATGTAGATCATAGATGTAGAAGCCATGACCAACAGCGAGGGTTACAACCCACTAGGGGATAAAGCCCGTGGAGAAACTGCCCAGGAGCCACTTAGATGCCCAAAAAGTAGCCCAATAAGAATCCTTAAGGTTCAAAAAATCTCCACACTGTAGAACAATAGCCGCAATCTCTACAAACACTTTAAAACAAGGGGAAAACAGCGAACGGCCAGGCCCCAAGGACCCCAAGGTCCCTCTCTAGAGCAGAGCCAACAGATAGAACAAATCGCTTGGGCAATGCCATCACAGCCAAAAACAGCTCTCCCCTACAGAAATCAATCATTCAAGTTGCTGCCCCGTCAGCTCTCAATGATCCACTAAGCAATACACTATTCGTGCACTGTCTGCCGTCTTCTTATGAAGACTCCAACTCAACAAAGGGTGAAATGACCTTCCTTGCCTCGCAGGAATGGGAGGAATTCGTCGCCTCATACAACTATAAGCCTCCCTCACTACACTCCACCATGGCACCTTTAAACGAGCCCAGGGTAGAACAAATTAACCTCACAGGATCAACACTCTCAGAACCCATATGGGCAACTATATTAAGCACTATGCAATACTCAGCCACAGCCCTTCAACATCAATCCCACAAAATGGACCTGCAGCTTACGGTTCTCCAAACCGTAGCAGATTTTACCGCAGGGATAGACCGGAAACTAGCAGAACTTAACTCATAAAACGAGGGAAAGAATCTGCACAAGGATCTCCAATACTACACTCTGAATGTACTTGCACCCCAATAATTGATAAACTACTTGCGCTGCCATCTATGCTAGGAGACCTACTATCAGATTTAAAAACAAACACCTCACCACACAACCGCTTACCTGATAAATCACCAGAAAGAATTACGACGACACCCGGACATCATAAAACGGGGAACACGTGGACTAGCCGACACCACCACCCAGGAGGCAGCAAAACAAAAACATCAACTAAAGAGACCATAGCCAGTGAAAATTGCTCGCCCACAAAAGTATGACGCAAAAAAACTAGGAAGGGAAGGAACAGGAAGCTGGCCGCCTTGAGCCGTTGTGGTAAAAATCAACCTCTGGCAACTCTCGTCAAATTTGAGGACACCAGGCGCACCTCAACTACCATCTTAGATGGCACGCCAGACTACTCTACTACAACTCTCAATGCCATCTAGGCGCCAATCGCAGGACCACCACCACGACCCTCTCCACAAAGCATCACAACAGACGGCAACAAACAAGGGAACAATCAGACAAGCAAACAGCTAGTCACTACGACACAAAAATCCGGTAAGGTCACAAGCACGGTACACACTCTAAGGCCCAAACTGAGAGACTGCCCATTGAACAACCTGAGGGAGTCACCACAAAGGTCGCATAGGGAGAAGAAGTTTACTACCAACGTATCGGACAAAGATCGGACACCAGGCGTACCTCAACAAACTTGCCGCACTAATGCTAAACAAGGAGCCAGCAAAAGGACCCCTGCTCCACCAAGGCTCGATCATCATGAAGCAACCTCTCCTCAAGAAATTAAGGAAAAGTATGCAAAGGGAATAGATACCATCATATTTTTTCCCGAATATGCAACACGGGGAAGGGCGGATACACTAAATAGAGGAAACATAGGGCGTCTCCTACATTCCATCACGAGTCTGGAAAACCTAACTTCAGTAGACCTACTCTCAATCAAATTTCAACCGATCAACAACCCGCAATGTCCAGAAGCAACCAAAACAAAATGGAAAACCAACGAGATAGTCGATAAAATCATGAGAGAAGAAAATACGTTTTTACATTGGGGATAAAACTAAAAGTTGAGTTAAGACCTCCCTACCCAACGCCCTTCCTAAATATTTCTAACAACGAACCACCCAAACCCACCACATCAGTACTAAAAGGCGCCTGCAGTAGTACCCCAGGAACCAATTCAACTCGCACAAAGGCCACTAATTTGAACACAAGCATCGAGTATAAAGCCTCAACCTCACCGTCAACAGATCTGAACTGGATGCAAATACAGCGAACAATAACAATAGAACGCTCCAATTGACAAGGGATGGCCTGCTTACCACCAGCATTGAGAGAGCAAGGAAAGACCCGCATCTACATCTGGAACATTGACGGTCTAGCAAGCAAAACAGAGGACTTCAAGGTACTAAATTACTTAAAAACATTTGATATAATTTTGCTCCAGGAAACCTGGGAGGACAAGGCATTTGAGCTCCAGGGGTACACTTCACAATTTGTTCCAGCAAGGAAGGTATCCGACTTTGGCCACCGCTCGTGGGGGGGGGGGGGGGACTGATGATACTTGCCTCAATAACTACAATAGGAGCTATCTTACCAATAAAGGCACACATTGAAGTCCCGAGTGAAATCCAGGCAGTAAAGATAACACTCAAGCACAATACGGAACACCAGCAAATTTCAATAATTAATACCTACATGCACCCCAAACAAAGATCAAAAGCCGCAAAAGAGTTGGTCAACGAGCTGAAAAGGGTTATGGAAGAGCAGGACGCAGACCATGTCATCCTGGCATTAGATTTTAATCTTCATCTTATCAGGTCTGGGCTGAGGACGATCTTGTCCAAGACCAATCCACCGCACGGGGAATACCAAATCAAAGCACAGCAAGTGTGGGGAAACCAACAAAATGCTCAAAGCACTTGCTCCAAGAACTTGAACATCTAAACATGAGAGCACTGAACAGCCGCTTCAAGGAGGACAACCCGCTGGTTGCCACTTTTTACTCAACAAAAGCCTCCTCCTACCTAGACTTCACCTTCGCAACACTACCGACGTTCAATAAAATCGACTCCTACAGAATAGGTGACAATGAACATAGTCATCACATACCCCAGGAAGTAACACTAAAAGCAAACACAGTTTACTTATTAGAGGCATGCAAAACACTTGGCACAGAAGCGACCTCAGACCTTAAATGAATAAGGTACAAACCCAGCAACATCGAGGAACTATCAGCCACCGCAAAAATACTCCACTGCCAAGGAAAAGACACCCCAGTACAACCCAGGAAAGCATGGGAGAACTTCATTACAACAGTTGGGGAGAAATTGGCCACTGGGACATGAAGGAAACCGGGAAAATCTGTGGCCACCCCACTCAGAGCGGCAATTAGCCCAGAATTAAAGAGTCTAAAATGAACCATCAACCAAACGTTAAGACAGCTTTGCAAAACCCCTCAAAACCCAGATCTGCAAAGCGACCTGCAGAAAGAGAAGGCAAAAATAAAAAGGAAAAAATGGGAGAAAAAAAGGCTGAAGAACGAAGAATTATGGGCTAAGATACTTCACGACGCTAAATAAAATAACAGTGCCAAGTTTTGGGAAACGATCAACAGAATTCAGCGACCGAACCACCCAGGGATAAACTCCAACATAACAGGCAGCTTGGGTAGAATACCTTTCATAACCTTCAAAAGAGAGACGAGGTTGACAAAGAACCCTGGATCAAACTAAAAGGCAGGGGCATTGAGGACAGGGGTGACACGATGCAAAACCCCGGACAAGTAATGTACATCGACTCCATCAGGAGCAGACAAAAACACACCTGGAGCAGAATCAGAAGCAGCCCCTGAATCATCATCATTCAACAACAAAGACTGCTATGAAATAACTGCAAAGCAGATCAGTAGTCAAATAGCCAGGGGTAGACCTGCAGGAGACCCAGGCCCCAACGGAATCCCCCAATACTCTACAAGCATGATGCAGAATACTGGAGCAAAGCATTAGTACCAGTTCTAAACGACATAAAAGGCACGCTCTCAATTCCGGAGTCCTGGAAAGGATCGATAATTAGCCCCATCTTCAAACAGGGCGATAGGAAAGCCCCAAACAACTATCAATTAATTGCCCTAATCGACATTGAGGCAAAATATTTCGCAGGAACAATTTTGGAAGAATTAACATCCTGGGCTTCTGAAAACTCCATTATTCCAATAAATCAAACTGGGTTCTGCCGCGGACAAGGAACAACTACTAACATCATGGCACTTGCGCGGTTGACGGACGCGGCTAAAGTGGCAAAGTATCCCTTGTTTCTATGCTTTATTGACTACACCGCGGCCTTCGATCAGGTAGACCGCGCCAAATGATGGCAAAAACTGGGCAGCTGGGGGATACTGAAACCCCTTTTAGATCAGCTGATACTGTTGCATACGGATACCTGGATTAGGATTAAACTTTGAGCAGGGACGCACCTTTCAAGGCGATTCTCCACTTCCAAAGGGCTAAAGAAGGGTGCGTCTTAGCGCCCCTACTCTTTAATCTTTTCCTAGCCGATCTCCCAGGGGACTTGGATAAGTGCACTTAACATGCCCTGAAACTGGGTAATATCTCATTATCTAATCTGCTATACGCGGACGACCTAGTACTGATAAGTCGGACCCCATTGGCCTTCAACACCTCCTGGACACCACCAACAGCTTCTCCCAACTCAACGCCCTAAAAATAAATCTTAATAGAAAAAAATCATGGCAATAAACCACCACAAAAGGAAAAAAAATCCACTGGTACTTTAGACGGGCAATGTCTGGATCAGACAACCAGCTATAAATACCTAGGAATCTTGCTGGACCACAAAGGCTCATTTAAACCCCAGATGGAATCCCTACGTAGGAAGGGCACTATGACATACCTAGCAATGAAGCCCTTGAAAAAAAATGCTGCCCTACCTAACCTTCGATCCCTTACTGCAGGTGATACGTGCAAAACTACAACCAGCACTAACGTATGGGAGTGAATCGTTTAAAAGGAGAGACGCTGTGGCATTGGACAAAGTAATAGCCAACATATACAGAGCTATTTTTCACCTCCCAAAATACGTCTCACCCGCCCAAATACGCTTAGAGTTTGGGCTTCAAAAACAATCAGTGGAAAGGAGAGGCGCATACATAAAAAGCTGGTACAAGATACGTAATGCAGAGGCAGGTTCTCTAAATTCGCACCTTTGGAGCGAGCTGTCTCGCCATGAAAAATCACCTGCTAGGAAGTACTTGTTTGACTCCCTAAAGCTCTTGGGACTGACCGACCTTTTGGAAACATCCACAGACCACCAGAGTTTCAAAAAGACTGTGACAAAAAAGGTATCCGTTCTAGAAGACAAGGCAACACTAGCCAGAAGGGCTCATGGTTGGATAGTGCTTAGCGACTACGAAGCCCTCAAACCACAACCCTACTTGAAAGAGGGAGTCAAAACGAGGACAAAGGAAAAATTCCTAAAGTTGCAACTGGGCAACATACCGATTCTCCCACACCTTCCACCATGGGAAAGGAGATCAGGATCGCAGTCCTGCCGTTTATGCGAAAGAGGAGACGAAGATCTGGTGCACATCATCTGCCCCAACCTAAAGGACATAAGAAGAACCCTACTTCGACAAATATTTAAGCAGAACGGCATCAGGACTTGCAGGCAGTAAAACTGTGCTTTAACTCGGCTGAGATGCAGTTAAACTGCCGGCTCACAAAATTCTTTGACATATTAACTGCGAGACTCAAACATGCATCAAAAGTGGACATCGGCTAAACAAATAACAGCTGGGCCGGTATGTCACCGTTGCTTGTCCTGGCAAGCTCTTGCCACTGCACCTTATGGACATACAAACATAAACGATTAGACAAAGACTGTAAGCACAAAAATGTAAGTTTTAATAGGACGTAACACGATGGTTGCTTAAATTGGCACAGCGCCATTAGCCCAGCTCTCCTTGATGCACAATGCACTTTAAGAATTGTTGAAGAGCGCAATGTCCAAATGTTTGTTTTAAAAATAATGCACTTTGATGACTTTTTAAACGCTGTTTTTACTCATTGTATTGCCATGGAATTTTACTATCATGTGTATGCAACGGTTTTAACTAATCATGCATAATAAACTTACTTACTTACTATTGTTGCTATCACTGGATTGGGAATAATACCCCCAGACAACTGGACACGGAAAAAAACGCTTTGGAATCAGGATCAGAGATTGGGGATACAGCTGTGGATTTGGACCTGAAACAGATACTGTCAGCAATGCAACACAGTCTAACCAAGATCCATGGAAAAATTGATGCCCTCACATTTCGTATGGACAGAATGTCTGAACGCCTGGACAAGCACACGGAACGTCTTGACACAGTCGATAAAAGGGTGTCGGACACAGAAGATTCACTCAATGCCACTCTGCAAACAGCCACGAAAGTGGACAAAATTCTGCCAAGTGTACAAGCTAGGGCAGAAGATTTGGAAGCGCGCTCCAGAAGGAATAATATCCGCATAGTTGGTATTGCAGAATCCACAAACATTCCGAACATGGAGCTCTATGTTGAGCAATTGCTGGTAATGCTACTGGGCAGGGACACTTTTTCCGTAATTTTCATTGTGGAGCGCGCACATCGCTCTTTGGCACCCAGACCGGTACCGGGCGCTCCCCCGCATCCCATTATTAGGAGGATACTCGACTACATGGACAGAGACACGGCCATCCAGAGGGCCAGAGAACTACAATCCCTCAGATATGAGAGTATGGACATTTTCCTCTATCCAAATTTTATGCAGCAGGTCCAGGAAGCAAGACAGCAATTTTTGACAGTTAAACCTAAGCTTTGTGATCTTAATTTAGAGTACAATATGATGTATCCTGCGAAGCTGAAGATACACGCTGATGGAAAAGCACTGATTTTCACTGAACCAAAGCAAGTGCTGCAATTCTTGAAAAAGAGGGAAAGCGACAAGAACCGGAAAGGATCTCCGAGGTCCCAACTAATGTAGGATGCTGAGGCTCCAGATCCGGAGGAACAGTGAATAATGACTTCCACTTTCCACCTATGCAGGCTAAGGTAACTGGTGGGTGCACAGAAAGTAGGATGACTGTTTGTGTGATAATTCCACACTTCTATTTTATTGGCAGGGCTTTTGGGACACCGACTATCGCTAGCCCAGGAGCTGACATCTTTAGTAACATTGACAAATTAACCAGACCCTCCAGGAATTCGCGATTTGCAAACAAATCGTGAAATTAGCAGTTTTGTAAAAATGCAGCGATTTTTACAAAACTGCCCGCGAAATTTGCTTCTCGTCCTCGCGAATATTACATTTCAGCCCAACATGGCAGAATTTTGCACTTCCCCGGTTGCTATTTTTCTCTTTACACCACACCCTCCTGTTAAATTCCATGCAGTTAAGAGCTACTAGGCCCGAGCCCGCACTGCCCTCCCCCCCACCCGTCCCCTTTCCCTCTCTATAGACCCCCTTTCACTCCTCCACTTGCATTTATTTAGTGTATTTCCATCATCATTAATTTCAGCCCGTTTGCCAGACTACCCATCCTCCCTCCACCCCACCCCTTAAATCGTGCTCCTTCTGTCACGGATAGGCCATCTGCAGCTTCAAAGACACTGTGTGCAAGACACGAGTCTCTCCCTGCTACAGGCTCCAACTGATAATCAGACGTCCGTTTGTGTATCATGACACGCTGCACACTGTGGTACATTTTTAATTTCTGATCTATTCTCTGTCACAGATCAACATTCAGGAGTCACGTGTCTGCCCATGCTCGCTTTGCCTCATGTTAGTACGGAAGTATTCTCTTCCCCCTTCCACCTACGGATCACAGTTCAGAAATATTCTCCGTCTTCCACGTTCCCAGATACTTCAGATAAGGGCACAGTGGTCAGATCGAGCACTTCTCCAAGGCTTCCAAGGACAATACAGATTTGCATATGCATAAGGGAGTGCAACACTTCGTCTCCACTTATGTATCCCGGTTTATGATATTCGAGTTACCTTTAGTATCACCTGTCCCAGACTTCCATGGATATTACAACAGAGTGTACTACAGTCTGAGCAATGCCACAAGCATTACACACCAGAAAAACTTTCATTTGGTATCTTAAAAAGCACGAATACTGCCGGCACGAGTCAAAGCAGCTCCTTCTCATAGATTCCTAGTCATACAACTCAATATTGCAAAGCTGACATATCAATGCAGGTTGTTGTAAGGGAGATTTCTCACTCCATCATCCAAGAAATATCTCTGAAAAGGGTATTAATGACTTCTTATCCCCAACTCAAGATGTGATACAGCCCACAACATGGGCAATAACGGCAACTTGTCCAAGAAATATTTCTCATTAAGACGCATAAATAATCTCAGCCCCTTCTCTCAGAATCCTGGGATATTACAGATTTGGGCACAGGAGACAACTTAAACCATCATCCATGCAAGGTCGAACTGGGGCAGTAAGTAGGCCCAGACACCAAAATGAAAGTGGCCCCCATTAGCGAAGCAGATAGCTGAAAAAGTGGTAACATCAGAGAAATCAACAGTGAAATCGGCCCACAACTAAAAACAAGCATTGGCATAGCCAATAGGTCTCGCCTTTGGGACCTTATAAGTATTTAGTTATGCAGCACAATATCCTTGGTGCAACAACATCAACTGTTGCATGGCTAAACACTTATAAGGTCCCAAAGGCCAGACCTATTGGCTATGCCAATGCTTGTTTGTTATGCATTGGCTCTCATAAATAGCCATCAGCAATCCAGTAATTTACTGCTATGCCTTTGCCAAAGCGAGTAACTGAACCCTTGGGGTTCTTGGTGAAGAACATCCCTATTTTTCACCCATCTATAATTCTATATGTTATGCAAGGCTCTCACTGAGGCCCACTAGCGTCAACGCCTGACGTCGCAAAAGTGGTTAACAAAAGCGGTTACCCACTGTTGCTACATCGTAAAGGAATTCCAGGCTGCTCTGGCATAGGTTGTCATTGCAGCGCTGGCAGAGAAGAGATTACATCAGTAGGGAAGGGTAAGGAAGGCACAGAGGGTGGTGAGGTGGGTGGCAGGAGACCATTTTTTGTGACATGGAGCAGAAGCCATGTTATGTATGGCTCCCCCATAACTTCTCTGTGCCTGCATAGGATTTGAAAGCAGGGGCAGATGATTTGGGTGGGCCATGCATAACATACAATTATAGATGGGCAATATTAAATAACAGGAATGTTTTTCACCGAGGGGTTCTAAGTGACATCATTATACTGCATTATTATTTTGGAGTAGCTTGCTTGAAAGTGCTCTTTTCCTCAAACTGCAGCTAAAAATGTGCATGGTTTCAAATTACAATGTTTAGATTTTGTTTATGATCCATGAATAACTTTTGGATAAAACAATGAATAATGGTGAGGGCCAGTGGATCTATACGAGTGTGTGGCTGTTGCATTTACTGCTCAATTATGGATTTATAAACTTTGTCACATAATATATGTCCAATAATTTGCAGATTTCACATGTCGTTTCTAGCACATATGGATTAAAATAAAATCACTACAAAATATACAGCAAAATTTGTGTTTTTACTACATCATTTAGATAACCACTGTGAAAACCAGACCTAAAGAAGCACTGTTAGGTGATACCGAGGACCGACATTGTTCTACAAAAATGGCAGAAACAAAAGATATGATTTTCATGGAATACATCTGCATAATGGGCCTTGGGGCATTTGCATCACTTAGCTGTCAGCAGCCTCTCAGCAGCTGGCTTGCTGGTCAGGCAGGGCCCTATTTAGACGTGTCACTAGCGCATGACATCAAACCCCTGTCTCACAAAATTAATCTTCTACCAGCACCCACCCAAACATGGACAAACATCTGTGATATGCAGATTTTTCAC
This sequence comes from Calotriton arnoldi, assembly GCA_963921515.1. Taxonomy (NCBI): domain Eukaryota; kingdom Metazoa; phylum Chordata; class Amphibia; order Caudata; family Salamandridae; genus Calotriton; species Calotriton arnoldi. Next base: position 425,783 of record CAWUFW010002153.1, on the reverse strand, counting down.
AACATCAGGCACAACAGAAAGTAGAACCAGGATCAAATAACCAGAATGTACCGAAACGGGGTAGCAGCAGTACAGTAGTAAGTTACGAGCAAAGTCTGCCTAGTAACACCTCTGAAAGAATTTATTGACTCTATAAAAAAAGTTATATGATTTTTACAAATCCCCAGTCTAACTGGCCTCTGGGCATGTAGTTCCCGAAATCACTAACTGCAGTTCCTATAGTTTTCCATAATCCGCCAGATAGGGTTCCAAACCATGGCTAGCATGAGACTCAAGATTGGATCATTTTGGGCTAATTAAAAATAGGGTGCCAAAAAACTGCTAAAGCATTTGTTTTCAATGGTTCTGAGCAAGAGGACAGCGAAAAACATACTGAATGTTGGAGTAATGTCTAGAGTCAGTAAAACTTTTTAAACAACGATGCACAGATTTCTACATATGCAGCCGTCTTTTTGGGTTCTAGTCTCAGCAGACTGCATCTCTCTCTAAGTGTGATGGGCATAAACAAAAACAAGCAATGGCCGCGTGGCCGTGAAACTGACACGGCCGCGAAAGTGAAAGTAATCGCGAGGGAAGCCATATGGCGCCTGATCGCGCGTGCACGCTCGCGTGAATGCAAGCTGGTCGCCAGCAAACTGCTGTTTGCACTTCCAAAACCCGCTTACTAAAACTCTCGCCAGAACTGCGCATGCGCTGGCTCAGGCGAGACCTAAAAAAGGACCACACACTGATCTGTCAGATCATCCTGTCTGGCACTGCCCGATTGCACTAGAGGACAGTTCGACCCTGTACCCAGGCATGCCTTTGAGGTGTCAGATAAGACCCACCCAGCATTTCGCGATTTCGCTATAAATGAAAAAATCACGAAATCAGCTGGCGAACACGATGGCCGCAATATTTACAATTTTGGACGCGATATTTACAAAAAAGTGTCTACCGGGAGACCGCAAAACAAACCATGCCCTTTTATCGGCTGTGCGCACACGCCACTACCCGTCCAATATCTGCTTCCTCCTGGCCAAGCTGTGAGAGGCGCAGGGTTGGGTTAGACATGCACAGACCCACCAGCAACACCAGGGGGTGGCGGTGGGGGCTGGCTCTTTAAAACTCAGTGGTCCCTTGAAGCTCGTGGGAGTTCAGCAGCAAGGACCCTGCAGCCTGCCCTTTAAATCTCAGTTTTTGGCAACTATGAACCTGCAAAACAGTTCAGTTCAGCTGAGGGCTCGCGTAAGAGCGTCACAGCAGTGCGCAGGCTCCGCTCCCGTAATTTCCAGTACCCCGCGATTACCAGTTAAATCCCAAGGAATGGGGAATAACAATAGCGTGGACACAGGTTTACCGAGCACACATCTGCATGTAATCCCTCATTCCGCAGGGTTTGACGCCTTCGAGATAAATGGAAAGGGGGGGTTGTGGGTATGTGGTGAGGAGGGTGTCTGAGGCAGCTCAGGCTTTGCTGGAGGGGGGGCTGGCGGGGGTAATTCACACTCCCTGCGTGCCGTAGGAGATTCGACAGGGGTTAAACTGCGCTTGCGTCCGTATCCCCTACCCGCCCCATCAGCAATATTACAGGTCGTTTTTTCAGGCCATTAAAATCAGTTCTGATTTTCCCGGTTGCCAATCAATACAGGTGTGCAAACAGTAGTGTAGAAAAGATGCCTTGATGGAAGCAGGGAAAAGGGCCCCTTTCACTGCTGTACAGGTGGTAAAATACAGCACTGTAGGGGTTCAATGGGCCCTCAGGTCTCTGGGCCCCAGAGCCACTGCGCCTGCTGCACCAATGGGAACTACATCCGTGTGGGAACACTAATACAGTCATGATCAGGCAGAGCGGTATCCCATCCGGGGATACCACCGTCCCTGACTCCTAATCGGAGCCATGAGGCAGACAACAGCTCATATTAGTGTTTCAGAATCGGGCAGCGTGCTTCAAGGCGGGCTGGCACTTTATGTGGCACAGCAGCTAGCCTCCCAAAGCATCCTGGTACTTGTAGTGCTTAATGTTCTCAGCCAAACAAGACAGCCGCCCAATCCCACTGCCCTAATACCGGTCACCACATAGCTATACTCAACACAAAGGCATATAACTGGGTCTCAAGGGGGGGGGGGGGTGATGGTGCCTGGACTCGGGTAAACAGGGCATGTGCTGCATCGCCATTTAGCCACCGGGTTGCACCTTAACTACACTGTGTTCATATGATGCACTAATAGCACCCTGAAGTATGTCCCTTTCAGCTTTTGCAGCACCCCAGGTGTTTTGCTGCATCGGGAACAACACAGATGGGGGCAGTCTCACTGCGCAGACACTTTAAACATGCCTATTTCACAGTGGAATACTCTGCTAATTCAGTTTACATTGATTTAAGGCTGAAAAGGAATGATTACGAGTACAATAAAGTGGCGCAATAATGCAGCTACATTTCCGTTTTTGTGCCGCTAAATTTCCATTTTTGTGCCGCTAAATTTCCATTTTTGTGCCGCTGAATTTGCAAATCTATGCCGCAATATCCTGGGGGGTCTGATTAACCTCTGTAATGTATACACACTTGGGAAGCGAATTACAATGGGCACAACTCCTATCTCCTGACTATCAAATGTACTATAGAAGTATGACCTATTCGAGGCTCGCAGGGAGGGGGAACAGCCCAGTAATGAGGAGGCAGGCAAGATATGTTATGACTGAGTGCGGGAAGCACATCCACCGTTTTGTGATCAGGGCATAGCTGGCTATGAGCAAGACATAGAGCCGGTAACATCTGCCCCATTTGTTACTCACACAGTATTCTGGTTATTGTTTGTTTTACCGCCCTAATGGCTTGTTTGCTGGGTAAGGGGGAGGGTGATGGGTCGACTATGCTCAGTTGGGGATGGCATAGCGTGGGGGGGGCGTTAGAGGGAAATGTATTTATCAGACGTTGCAGGGTACATGTTCAAGAGATCATCATAGTAAAGCGAAACACTCGCAGGACACGTGTCTCGATACTGCACATAGTAGGACCATAGCGGGGGGTTGCACGAAAAATGAATAGCAGGGTCAGGCTCTTGACGTCTGACTGACACCCGAAAAATGCGTAAGATGGTGGCATACTTAAAACGACATCAGATAGATGTGGCAATGATTCAAGAAACCCATTTAGCCCCTAACAATCATATGTTAACCCCAAGACGTCTGCAAGGGCAGTTCAGTACCGCAGGCTTTACCTCCCACGCCAGGGGCGTCCTTACTTGGGTGAACCCCAAATCAGGCATCAAGTTACAGAAAATGGAGATTGACCCCAATCCAAGGTTTGTTATCACCAGGTGTTATAAAGAAGGGTTTAATGCAAGGCTAGTGAATATCTATGGCCCCAATCATGATGACCCGCAGTTTTATCATACACTAGCAGCCCGTTTATTAAAAGTAACAGACCTCCCTCAAATCTGTGGTGGAGATTTTAATTGTATATTGGATCCAGCACAGGACCGGTCCAAAGGTCCAACTAGACGACCTGCCGCAGCCGCGGGGGCCATTACAGATATTATGGATCAAATGGGATTGCTGGATGTCTGGCTGCAGCGCTCAGATACCATCCCAGGTTTTTCTCACTATTCCGCTCCACATGACACCCATACCAGGATTGATTACTGGTTGATATCTAGAAGTCTCTTCCCTCAGGTCACCACATGTGAGCCACTCACAAGAACATACTCGGACCATTCCCCGGTTGTTTTAGAGTTAGAGCCTCTCTTGCCTGCATTAGCCCGCATCAGCTGTTTCCTGCATTTCCTGCATACCGGCCCGGGAGGAGGGGCGCGACTTACCAGGAAAGGTGCCGGAGCGCCATAAAAATCACCGAGGCGTCCTGCAGCGCGGAGCGTGCGCGGGGCGTGCCTTAGCCCGTCATAGCCTGGAAGAGGCTGGGCCGCCCCTCTTATTGTTGATGCCCGGATTGAGGAGGATCTGGAACTTGTGAGCTGGGCCCCCTGTGCTTTGCTGTTTGTTGCCCAGGAGAGATCGTAGGGGCAGATCATATACCATAGAAGGAACTGCAGCAGTGGCCGCACATTGATACCATCTCGCTTGCACCTGGAGGCGCTTAATAAGGCAGTTGGGCCCCCACCTGTACACTCTTGAGTTCGAGTCATCCAGCACTGATTGTGGACTACGCCCAGAACAGAGAACGGAGGTATATTTTCCTTTTAAGTCTTCTTAAGTCCTATTTTGCACCTTATTGAGAATGGGTAAACAAACGGAAGGTGCCCGGCGCAGGTATTTCATCTCGTACTACCACTGCGATTGGCACTATGTTGGCTAAAGCAGTGGGGGCGATCTCCGATGAAATCATACAGGTTGAATGTAGACTTTCTATGGATCCGGTGTATTGCCACAAACATTGTACATCTGATGCAGCCCTGATACCCCCAGCCCAACCTGTCCCGCACTGCCATGCACACATAGTTCTCCTTTAACAACTAATGGTTGTCCTGACCCTGTGTTGCTTATTGGTCCTTCATGTTTAGATTCCTCCAAAATCTCTGACATTAATCAACCAGTCAACAAAAGGAGGAAACCAGCCGGGGCTACCAAAGGGGCTAGTACAGTGGTTATATATATAAAAAAAAAAAAAACAGAGATGCCGCGAACAGAACTTAACCTCACACTGTTCCAAATCCCATACTGTGACTCAGACAGAGGATTTTACACCCGATGACGTACAAAGCCCTCTGATCTCAAAGATTAGCTCAATGCTTGACCAAAAACTATGCCCAATTATAAGGCGGCTAGAATCAATCGAGAAATCCTTGGCTAATCAATGTGAACCAAACAATCTAACTAAGGATAGGCCCACTGGACGCTCTAATTTAATCTCAGCTCCAATTTACTCGGCCCAACCCCAGATAAGGTCGACCAGTGGTATTGAATTAATAAATAATCCCTAAAGGAACCCTTCTTCTAATGAGGAAACATTACCCAGAAGAAATCTGGCCCCACAAACAGTTGTCCCTACCACCCTCAATCCTGCTAGAGAGACATGACCTTTAAGACCAAACTGTTCTGATCCTTCCGGAGGAGTCAACAAAGTGTCCGCCCCCATGAAAAACTCATTGAGCCTCCCTCCAGCTGCTTGTCCATACGTTCTAATATTGGCTGGTGTACCGCCATTGAAAACTGGTTCAGTTGAGACTTGGTCACAGTTAAAAAAACAAAACTGTACACTGGTTGAATAAATATAAGCAGTTTGAGCTCGAGAATGCGGGGGAAATCATCAGGAGAGTTGGATGGGTGGGACAGGGGCGTAAGGAGACACCAGGAGACTGTATTGTGGTACATTTTTGAGCTCCAATCTATGTACATAATCTTTTAAAATATGGAGAATCATTGTCCTACACTAATTTGCAAATCGTGTTACTTCCCCTCGGCTATTTTTACAAGCCAATATTTTACCAACTATTCATAATCTCCCTAATAGGGCAGCACCTTTACTGAATTGTAATAATAGATTCGAAATTCTTAGCACACTGGAAGACATAGAATGACTCCCAGTGGCCACCGCTCCTGCACATCTCTTGCCTAATGTTGTAAAGAAACCCATCCATATTCCTACCGCGCTGTCTATCCCGGATAACAGGCTGCGCATTATGAGTTGGAATGTTGCAGGAATCCGCTCCAAGATATCTGTGCCAGAATGGCTCTCTTTTATTAAAAAATTATGATATAATCATGCTGCAGGAGACGTGGGAGGTGGTACCCTCTATATTAGATGGGTACCAGTGCTATATTATTCCTGCCACCAGTTCCCGCTCTGGTCGTGCATCAGGTGGATTGTCAGTATGGCTGAATATTGCCTTGGGCGGTCACGTGGAGGTCTTGGAGACTGCCAGTACTAGCTTCCAAGTGCTTTGCTGGAAGTCCCATTTACATTTTTATTTGGTTAAGTTTTATAATAATAATTTTATCAATGTACCCAACCCAATATTTCTAGAATTGAGTAGTTTTTTTACCAAGTTATTTGATAAAGCTGTTATTCAGGGCCAGGGATTACACCTCTGCCTTGCCGGTGATTTTAATGCACACCTTCCAAATTATAGAAATATGATGGGGAATATACAGGGACGGTCAGACCACAGAAGCAAGGAGTTGGGGTCAATAGTGGAATCCCACGATCTACTAGATCTCATGGCAACTGCAGATAAAGACGTAATTATTCCTCCAACCTATAAAGGCAGAGGGTCTCCGTCCACGATTGATTTTATATTTATCACCCGGAGCCTAGTACAAACCCTGCTTTACGGGTCAGTTGTTGAATCCACCTTTAGTGATCACAAACCACTAGAGGCTGTTTTTCTAATGGCCCCAAGGAAAGTATACAAGCATCAGATAGGGGCTTGCAATCTTCAACCCACAACGGACAATTTAAAATTGGTCTGGAGAATGCTCGACTCAGCACAAACCTTAGAGAAAGTTGTGAAAGAGAATAGGTGGTCAGTGGAGGCCTGTCTAGCTGAAGAGGACAGTGCTATTAACATAGTGGGCGACTTTAAAGTACTCTGTCTAGGCATAAAAAATACCCTTCTCAGACCAATACGCCCATCCAATAAGTTACATGGCTGGTTTGACCATGACTGTACAGCAGCCAATAAAGAACGAAGGATGGCCCTAAGTAAGAAGCCCAGAAGTAAGGTACTAATCACTGCTCTGAGGAAACATTATAAGACTGTTACGGCTAGGCACTGGCAGCAGGTTCTCACAGACCAATGGGAGACATTAGCACAAGCAGCTAATACGAAGGACAGCAAGAACTTCTGGGCCACAGTTTCTGGTATAAGACATAAAAACTTGACAGTCTCCCCAATCTCATGCCATATTACTAGTGAATCTTGGGAAGATCATTTTAGCGAAGTTTGTTTCCCCCCCAACGTAGATAGTTTCACTATAGATAATAGTAAACTAATAGATGTTAGATTTACGATTGAGGAGGTAGAAGAGGCCCTAACGCAAAGTATGTTTGGTAAACCGCCGGGGCCTGATGAAGTACTAATTGACCTATTAAAACTGGAAACTAAACTCTGGGCTCCTATTTTAACGAATGTGTTTAGCAAACTACCTTATACAGACATACCGGATTCTTGGCGCACTTCCATTATTGTCCCTATATTTAAAAAAGACAACAGAGAAGACCGCAGTTGCTACAGACTAATATCGTTAATTAACACAACTGTAAAAGTTCTGGGGCGTGTTATTTACAACACGATCCAGGAGTGGGCCCAAATAAAGTCAATTTTATATCCTGCCAAATATGGATTTAGAAGCAAGGTAGGGACAATTGAGCAATGTGCCAATTTGAACCTATTAATAGGCAAGTACACCGTAGTCAAGCGCGTGCCTCTATACATGGCATTTGTGGATCTAATTGCCGCTTTCGACTGTGTACATCGGTCGAAACTATGGCACATGTTGATACTTAAGGGCCTGGAAGCCCCCCTTGTTCACTTTCTCGCCTTTCTTCATAGGGGTATGGAAGCCAAAGTTAGAATAAATAATAACGGGAATGTATCCAAGGGTATTGAGATTGGCAGGGGAGTTCGACAGGGGTGTGTGTTAGCACTGCTTCTGTTTATACTATACATTAACGATCTCTACCCATCCCTGTCTCCCACACCCATTGATGTGCCATCTGTCAAAGGGAAACCCCTTCCTACACTTTTATATGCAGATGACGCAGTTTTAATGGCTCGGACCCCTAGGGCACTACGCCTTTTAGTGTCCGCATTTATTGATTTTATGTTTAATCTTGATCTCCAAACAAATTTCAAAAAATCTCATATTATGGCATGGGGGCCGCATTGTATTTAATTGTCTCGTATGCAGGTAGGAAATCACTCCATAACAGTGTTAAGAGCTTTCCATATTTAGGAGTTATGTTTTCGTCTTCTGGAGCTTGGTCACCTAACATCACACACAGTAGAATGTTATTCTCAAAGGCAATTGGATCATTGCTTTCCCTTCCTCAACCCCGTGGCGGGGGGCAGTTGAAAGCAATGTTACAAATATAGAAGTCCCAATGTGTTCCAATCACCACCTATGGTTCCGCCATTTGGGGGGATGCAAATTGCGTGACCATACAATCCGAGGAAAACAGGTTCTGCAGGCGCCTGTTGGGTGTACCCCTCTTCCTCCCACATTATCTGCCATAAAGAATTAAATCTGTTAAACATATCTGATTTTATTAGAGTGAGGCCATTGTTACTTTGGTTATCCATTTGGGGTAATGACCAGGCATTGCTCACTAGAGATATAATAAATGACTGCATTTCTTGTGATAACGGCCTTCGAATCCTGTGGTTGGTATATATTAAATCAGAATTCGGGAAAATAGGTATGGATTAAGCTTTTACAACGAGAGATCTATGCCCGACCTTTAACAAAAAGGAAGTAGCCTCAGCTTTTTATAATTTAGCATGTAAAAACCCTCTTAATATTGTAGTAGGGAAACCACTGATAACTGTATATTTGTCGCAGAGTATCTCCGTGCTACCACCCGTTTACTTAGAACAGCCTTGTGGGAGATGGGAGCGCTCCCTGCTATTTAGGTTTAATGCTGATACGGTTAAATATTTATTGTGTTTTCCTTCTGGGTACCAACCGAATCCTGCGGCTATTCCTTGCCCGTGTAACAATAAGTCAGGCCAAACCATGATTCATTTTTTACTGTTCTGTAAATTTTATCAATTGTATACAAGGTTATTTTTGCTTCCACTTTTTAAAAGGAGATGCCGCGATATCAGACAGAGTGGAGTAATGTTCTCATCAATTCTCCAACTGTCTGATACTGAAACATGTTTACAAGTAGCCTCATTTTTGAGACATGCAGTGAGGGTACGTGGCACTTTATTATTATAACAACCTGCTGCTATCTTGTGCTTTTAATTCTTGTTTTTAATTTATGGTGCTATGTATAGACATGTTTTATCTGATTTATAATAATACGTCAATGTACTTGTGTTGATATAATGGTGATTGTTTTATATGCATATACTTTTATGGAAGGGTAAACCTTCCGAATAAAGATATTGAATTGAATAGAGTTAGAGCTGTGCTTAGACCGCGCTGCCCCTTTCAAATGGAGGTTCCCCCCTTTTTCCCTACTGGACCCAGTGTTCCATGCTGAAATGGCCACATCCATTGAAAATTACTTTGAAGACGATATAGGGTCAGTCTCTTCGTTTTCAACAATTTGGGAGGCGTTCAAAGGGTACTTAATGGGGTGGCTATATCGAAGCATGCCGGGGTACTACGCTCCATAGGGGACAGGCTCTCTAGATTAGAGAAAGAAATAGCACAGCTGGAACAAACACACCTAAGGACTGTGGCTAGCAAGAGGTTAGACAACATCAAACAAGCCCTTGAGGAGTACCACAACGCTGCGGAATATGAGGTTAAACACTTGAGGAAATATGTTACCGCGCGAGTATATGGCGAGCGCCCTGGAGCCTTACTTGCAAGTTTACAGCCCCCAAAGAGAGAAGCTAGCACGGTCATAGAAATTTAAAGATGAGGACGGCAGACTGATTCAAGACACGATTTGTATGGCTGAAAGATTTAGTAATTATTACGCAGACTTATACAGATCCTGGATAACACATGATGACAACATGACAGAAGAATACTTGACACACATACGGATGACATGGTTAACTAACTCACACAGAGAGCATCTCATGGCCCCGCTAGCCCCTATAGAAATTCGGGTAGCATTAAAGACAATGAGAGCCGGGACTGCACCGGGAATTGATGGCCTAACAGTCTCTTTCTACAAAGCCTACCAGGAGCTACTTATTCCACACTTTGTCACGCTCTTTGAGGAGATGGTTGAAAACAAAATAATGCCCCCATCGATGAGAGAGGCCATGATTGTCACTCTTCTTAAGCCAGGGAAACCTTCGAATGACTGCTCGTCCTACAGACCCCTATCACTCTTGAATGTAGACACAAAACTCTTCGCCAAAATACTTGCCAACCGGTTGGCGCTCCCGGTGCCGTTAGTAGGGGGAGCGGAACAGGCAGGATTTGTCCCCGGCCGCAATCTAACATACAATATCAGAACTGTCTTTGGCACTATTCAAAACATAAATCCAGAAGTCAAGGCCGCAGCAGTCTTTTTAGACGCTGAAAAAGCGTTTGATTCTGTAGAATGGCCATTCATGGAGGCAGTCTTACGGTGCATTGGGGTGGGAGAGATTTTTATCCAACTAGTTCAGGTAGTGTGCAAGGACCCGGTAGCTCAAATCAGATTGGGGAATACAGTTACACCAACTATTTCCATTACACGAGGCACCCGTCAAGGTTGCCCTCTGTCCCCGTTGCTGTATGCATTGATAGCGGAACCATTATTATCCGCCTTGAGGGTGTATCACGGGCATAGAGGAGTTTGATTTCCAGGCTATCAATTGATAGCATCGGCTTATGCCGACGACATGCTCCTATATGATAGGGACCCTGAGAAACACCTTACTCCTGTACTCACAGAAGTGGTCCGCTTTGCACAGCTATCTGGCCTGAAAATTAACTGGGCCAAATCATTAATTTTTCCATTAACTCCAGTCACAGTAAATATGGATTTCCCTCTACGGTGGACTATGGAGTCTGTCCGATATTTTGGGATTCAAGTTCATACTGACTCTGCAATAGTACTCAGACAATTATGGTAAGGCACTGGGCAGATTGGAAGAAGACATAGCTAAATGGATCAGGCTGCCGCTCTCACTGATGGGCAGAATTTCATTAATGAAAATGATAATCCTCCCTAGATTCCCTTTTCTGTTTCAGAATATTCCTATGCTCATCCCGGCACATATGTTCGCCACCATTAGATCCCTTTTGATTCAACTAGCTTGGGCTGGTAAACAACCAAGGGTCAAATGGGAAACACTTACACTCCCGTACTCCATGGGAGGCCTCAACGCCCCAGATCTTGACCTATATTACAGGAGAGCCCAGAGTACACATGTGCATGCCTGGATACATGGCCTGCAGTTTCTCCCACATTTATATATAGAGAAAGACGCAGCAGACCCGTACACACTACCACAGATGATATTTAAAACTCCGATAAGAAAGATCACCACCCTGGACTCCCTAAATTTAACCTTACATGCATGGCGGAATCTGTTGGACAGACAAACATGTGCGCTCCTGTATTCCCCTCTGATTCCATTAGAGTGGTGCACTTGGTTACCGACGGGCATAGAGCGAGAGGTCTCCAAGGCTCTACAGAGGGTAGGCCTTACGGTAGTTGGAGATTTGTTTCAGGATGGGGTACTTCGCAGCTGGGAGGACATCCAGGCGGAGGGACTGGCACATTCGACACTTGACCAATGTCAGTATTTTAGAGTCAGACGCTGTGAAAAGTTGGCCTGGTATATGATGTCCACTAGTTAAAGTGGGCACCTTGCATCAGTCCAAACAACCCTTATGGTGATTTAAGAGGTCTAAGATGACCTTATAAAGCTATCCAAGTGGTAGCTGTGGAGAGCAGCCTTCAGACTTAGTGTTGAGGGAATGTAAAGCAGCTTGGATTACCAGAATGCAACCTTGTAGTATTGGTTAAATGAAAGGAGAACCACACAGTAGTTATAAAAATATGTATTTATTAATATAACACTATCTAGTACGACACCGTATCTCCTACATGGAGATAATCACAAAACACACAATACTTAAGCACAGAAATGACAGTAAATAGCACTTATACACAGTGGGCCCCTGGGGGGACCAAACCATATATTAAGAAAGTGGTATAAGAACCACGACTCGAGTCAGGACGATGTTGAGAGGACGTAGAATTGCTGGGACCCCAAGGCACCACCCAAGGTGAGTAGATAGGGGCCCCACGGAGTGCGTGTGCTGTGTGGGAACACGACTGCGTGCTCCGTACAAGTCTTTGTGCAAGTCGCGGTTGGAATTTTAACGTTTAGGGACCCTGTGGACTTCGAAGAAACCCGGTGGAAGACAGAAGGTTGGAGAGCCACCCCACCCGTAGATACCGAAGTACCCAAGTTACCTATGCCTGGGAAGGCGGGTGCATAGGGATGAAGTAGTGTCGGAAACCGCTGTTGAACTCAATGGAGAACTTCGAGAAAGTGCAGCTGCTGGAAGGAAGAAAAGTGTCAGTTGGAATCCAAATGTGGATTCTTGTTTAGGAGTACCTGAAAGCAGAGGGGACAGAGTCTGGGTCACTTAGGAGTGACCAGGGGCTCAGTAGACGAATGCCCATTGATGTTGGGTGCTTCAGGAAAGTTCACGGTGCTCTTGACTCTGCAGCTGCGTGGACCAGGTGATGTTCAGGATGACCAGGAGCCGGATGCGAGCTGTCCCACGAAGGATGTCGAGTGCTGAGGGGTCGGTGTCCGGCGGGAGCCCCACAAGCCTTGGCAAAAGCAACCCATGCAGGAAGTCAATGAAGAGTACGGTTCGGACCAGCAAGGTCCAGGAGACTCACCAAACACAGAGGAGTCGGGGCAAGCCTGGAGCAACGAGGGGAGCCCAATAAAAGCAAAGTTAACCCTCAAATGGACTCTCAGGCCGGCAGCACAGGAGTCGCGAGAGGACCTCGAGCAGTTTCACCAAACAGGCCACAGAGCACTCGGTGCGAGGAGGTCGAAGATCTTGGTAGCAAATTGTGCCAGAGGTTGGGGCTACTCGGAGCCCAATGCACTTGTTAAAGACTTGCCAACAAGCACATGCACTTGCAAATGTATGCGGTGCACAGGGGTTCGGGTATTGCAGCCCCCACGAGGGATACTGGCCTCAAACTTAGTAAGAGGGCAGCGCGGGCCACGAGGGACATAGAAACCCACCTCCTGTGTTACTGGATCCTTCGGAGTCCATAGGAGTTTGGGATCAGCAGACTGGTCAGCAGTGATGAGGTGCCTGCGAATGCAAGGGAGTGACTCCTTCACTCCAAGGGAGATTATCTTCAGTTGTCCTTGATGCTCCACAGATCCTGCACGGATCCTGTATGGTGCATGGGCACAGACGATGCAGCAGACTGAGAGGGAGACAAAGTCAGGCCCAAACGAAGTTCAGCGAAAACCAGAGTGCCCAGACTGTCGAAGTGCAGTGGTTTCAGTTCTGAATCTTGTCCACGACGAATTTAAAGTCCTACCACCAGGTAAGCCCTTATGTACCCTAATGAAAGGGTTGGAAAGATTCAGGGGACCCTCCCAGGGGAAGGTCTGGACAGGGGGGAGGTTACTCCCATGTCCTTTGTTCAGTTTCACGCCAGAACAGAAGCCAACGGCTCCCAGGACTGGTTTGAACTGGACTATGCACAGGGACACCAAATGTGCCCCTCATGCAGACTTTCAAGCGCTGGCAAGCGCACCCACCCAACCCTAATACACTAAATCCTGTCTGAGAGGTGGTCAAACCTCTCTGTGACAGGATGCCTATTGTCCTGCCTTGCCCTGCTCGAGCTTGGCTCAGCAGCAGGAGGGCAGAAATGTGTCTCTGGTCAACAGCATGGTCATCACGCGGTCGCATAATGCACCTCTACATATTTGTATGGCTGCTACACTGACAGCCCCGGAGAATGGACTCCGTAGGCTGCAGGGGTGTTCTGCTCATGCAGTGGCACCCTCTCACTTAGAACCAAGCACCCTGCCTTCAGGATTGTTAAGGCCTGCTATAGGGGTGACTTATAGGTTTTAAGTGCAGTGATCCTTAGATATAGTAAACCTATATCTTAAGTAAGTGGTGCATGCACCAGCTTACACAGGCTGCAATGGCAGACCTATAGTTCCACTTTGCATGGCCTCTCATGGGTGGCATAATACATGCTTCAGCCCATGGGCGGCATCTGGGGTACTTATGCCCTGGGTACATGTGTACCATATACTAGGGACTGACAAGGGTACCTCAGTATCCAATCTGGAGTGTACCCAAGTACATAACATAACTGTGTAGGAAGAAAGCAGATAGACTGGGGTCCTGATTAGCAGGGTCCCAGTCAAAAACCAGCTTAGAACCAGGCAAAAGTGGGGGTACACATGCAGAAGGATCCTACCTTCCTACACACCTGGTCCATTTTTCCAGGATCCAGGGCCTGTTCAGTGTTAGTCATTTTGGCCTGTGACCTGGTCACAGCAAACATATCTGCAGAGATACCCATCATTGCTGGAGGAGTCCTAAATTCCACATCAGCCCAGGCTGATGTCTCCAAATCATTGCCAAACAAACAATCCACTGTTAGGTCTGAGCTAATCACAACTTTCTTAGGGCTTTTACCCCTCCCCAGCTGAAATTAACAACTTCCAAGGAATGGTCAGTCCCGACATTGTTTGCATTGGTCACTTGGTACATCTCACCAAGTATGATTTGCCCAGGATTCTCTGTCACCATTGTGACACTGGCCCCTGTGTCCCTGTAGGCCATTGCCTCTACTCCATTTAGTAAAGGCTGTTGCCTGTACTTGCCCATGTTACTGGGACTTACAAGTAAGGTGGCAATATCTATGCCACCATCACAGACCAAAACCACCTGAGCTGGATTTCTGACTAAGCCAGAACCCGTCTCAGAACCCAAGGTTAACCCTATTGTGAGAATTTGGCCTGGTATATGCTGTCTACTAATTAAAGTGGGCACCTTTCACTAGTCCAAACAACCCTTATGGTGATTTAAGAGGTCAAAGATAACCTTAGAAAGCTATCCAAGTGGTAGCTGTGGAGAGCAGCCTTCAGGCTTAGTCTTGAAGGAATGTTAAGCAGCTTGTTTTACCAGAATGCAACCTTAATGTATTGGTTAAATGAAAGGAGAACCACACAGTAGTTATAAAAATATGTATTTATTGATATAACACTATCTAGCACATCACAGTGTCTCCTACACGGAGATAATCACAAAGCACACAATACTTAAGCACAGAAATGATAGTAAATAGCACAAATACACAGTGGGCCCCAGGGAGGGACCAAACCATATACTAAAATAGTGGTATAAGAACCATGACTCGAGTCAAGACAGTGTCTAGCGTACGTAGAATCGCTGGGACCCCAAGGAACCACCCAAGGTGAGTATGTAGGGACCCCAAGGAGGAAGGGTAGTGTGGGAACACGACCGCGTGCTCCGTACAATTCTATGGGGAAGTCGCGGTTGAAGTTTTAGAGTTTAAGGACCCTTCCCAGTGAATTACGAAGAAACCCTTTGGAAGTTAGGAGGTTGGAGAGCCACCCCACCCGTGGATACTGGAGTACCAGAGTTACCTATCCCAGGGAAGCCGGGTGCATAGGTGTGAAGTGGCGTCGGAAACCGCAGTCAAACCCAATGGAGGACTTCGAAGATGAGCCGCTGCTTGAAGGAAGAAAAGTGTCTGTTGGAATCCAAAGGTGGATTCTTGTCGAAGAGTACCTGAAAGCAGAGGGGACAGAGTCTGAGTCACTCAGGAGTGACCAGGGGCTTGGTAGACGAATGCCCACCGATGTCTGGTGCTTCAGGGGCGTTGATGGAGGTCTTGACTCTGCAACTACGGGGACCAGGAGATGTTGAGGATGACCAGGAGCCGGATACGAGCTGTCCCGCGAAGGATGTCGAGTACTGAGGGGTCGGTGTCCGACGGGAGCGCCAACAAGCCTTGGCAACGGCAACCCACGCAGATCAGCACGGTTCGGACCAGCAAGGTCCAGGAGACTCACCAAAGCATGGGGAGGCAGGGCAAGCCTGGAGCAACCAGGGAAGCCCAAGAAAAGCAAAGTTGACCCTCAAATGGACCCACAGGCCGGAGGCACAGGAGTCACGAGAGGACCTCGAGCGATTTCACCAAACACCAGCCCACGGTGCACTCGGTGCAAGGAGGCCGGAGTTCTTGATAGGAAATGGTGCCAGAGGTTGGGGCTACTCAGAGCCCAGTGCACTTGTTCGAGAAACACCAACAAGCATATGCACTTGCAAATGTACGCGGTGCACAGAGGTTCGGGTATTGCAGCCCCCACGAGGGATTCTGACCTCAAACTTGGCGAGAGGGCAGCTCAGACCTCGACGGATGTAGAAACCCACCTCCTGTGTTGCTGAAGCCTTTGGAGTCCTTAGGAGCTCAGGGTCAGCAGACCGGACAGTTGTGTTGCGGTGCCTTCTCTCCAAGGGAGATATCTTTGGTTGTCCTTGATGCTCCACAGGTTCTACACGGAGCCTGTATGGTGCACAGGCACAGACGATGCTTCAGACTGAGAGGGAGACGAAGTCAGGCTCAAACTAAGTCCAGCGAAGTCCAGAGTGCCCAGACGGTCGAAGTTCAGTGGCTTCTGGTTCAGAATTTTGTCCACGTCGAATCTAGGGTCCTACAGCCAGGTAAGCCCTTTTGTACCCACTGGAGAGGGTTGGACAGATTCAGGAGACCCTCCCAGGGGAGGGTCTGGACAGTGGGTTGGCTACTCCCATGTCCTTTGTCCAGTTTCACGCAAGAGCAGGAGCCAATGATTCCCAGGACTGGTTTGAACTGGACTATGCACAGGGACACCAAATGTGCCCCTCAAGCAGACTTTCGGTTGCTGGCAAGCACACCCACCCAGCCCTTATACACTTAATCCTGTCTGGTAGGTGGTCACACCTCCCTGTGACAGGATGCCTATTGTTCCACCTTCCTCTGCTCAAACTTGGCTCAGCAGCAGTAGGGCAGAAATGTGTCTCGTCGGCAGCAACCATTTTGTGCTGCCCGGGACTAGAAGGCTGGTACCGGGAACACCAGGGACCCAACGAAGCTCGCTTCTGAGGGGTGGAATCATACCTCCCACACCAGTTACCGGTGTGGGGGTATGATTCGAAGATGTATGACACCAAACACGATAGGGTTACTTGCAGTCATTTTCGAGATGGTCATCACACGGTCACATAATGCACATCTACCTTAGTATATGACAACTTCACTGACAACCTGGGAGAATGGATTCCGTAGACTGCAGGGGTGTCCTGCTCATGCAGGGGCACCCTCTCACTTAGAACCAATCACCCTGCCTTCAGGATTATAAAGGCCTGCTAGAGGGGTGACTTATAGGTTTTAAGTGTAGTGACCCTTAGATATAGGAAACCTATATCTTAAGTAAGTGGTGCATGCACCAACTTACACAGGCTGCAATGGCAGGCCTGTAGTTCCATTTTGCATGGTCTCTCATGGGTGGCATAACATATGCTGCAGCCCATGGGAGACCTCTGGGGTGCCTATGCCCTGGGTACATTGTTACCATATACTAGGTACCCCAGTATCCAATCTGGAGTGTACCCAAGTACATATCATAACAGTTCAGGGAGAAAGCAGATAGACTGGGGTCCTGATTAGCAGGATTCCAGTCAGACTAGTCAAAAACAGCATCACATAAAGCAAAACGTTGGGGTAACCATCAGAAGTAGATCCTACTTTTCTACAGACACGCACTACTAGAAATATTATGCGAAGAACTACAAGAGCCGGCTGAGGTGTTAGCACTTACCCACATTATCCGATCTCCAACCCCATTTAAACTGATCACTAGAGTATATAGCCTTACACAAGACAACAGAAGACTGACATTACTGAAAGTGCGACAAGATTGCCAACAAGATTTAGCACGCACAATAGATGACGAAAGTTGGCGCTATTGATGCGAGATGACTAGACGAATCTTACTGAACGGCAGACACCGCCTTATCTATTTTAAATATATAAATAGGGTGTATTATACACCAGATAGGTTATACAGATACGGCATAAGAGACTCAGCGACTTACTATCGTTGTTCTGAACCATAAGCTGGATTTCTGCCTGTTGCCTGCCATTGCCCCAAAATCTCTTGAGTTCTGGGATAAAGTTTTTTACACACTGAATGATATCACTGGCCTCTCACTTACTCCTGACCCGTTTTTTTCACTGCTGGGATACAATAAAAAAATTGGTAAGAGTGCAAGGCAGCTGATAGCAATAGCTCTACTACTAGCCAAGAGGCGAGTAGCAATGCGATGGGCTAAAGGCCCAATTCCAACAATGGAAGACTGGCCTAAAGACATGATCTACTGCAACACACAGACAGACATATACAGCGAATTACTACCCCCACAGAATCGACCGAAGGCTTTTGGAGTCTATTTCAACAATATTTGATAGGTAAGGAAACAGGGGAACCCGAAGGAGCCAGCAACATTGATTAGGGAAGGAAATACAGATAGAACTGTTTGAGAACTCTATATGCTGTAACTATTTCACCGACCTTATTACTAAGGAGCATGCCGGAAGGAGGTCCAGCAATATTATAACTGCATCTGGTCATGATTACTGTATTCCTGTGTACTATGATTAAGTCAATGTATCTCGTTCTGTATCCGTAATTTGAACATGTATACTGACATTTATGTTATGTTTATGAAAAAGCAAGAAAAAGAAAAAAAAGAATTGCAGTAAGAAGGGTACTCTGCCACTTGGCTGGCAATAGGATCTTTTTTTTTTTTAACAATTCTTTTATTAAACAGTTGCTGGTGAATGGTACAGTACAAGAGACCAGGTAGTTTACTTTTCTCAGTACGCATGAATGGAGGGATAAACAGACAGTACACATGTGAGGAACATCACTAAGGAAGAGGATCATCATAATCAACAGTACAAGGTGGCGTACAAATCTCTCCTCTATACAAATTCCACGGATTCCAGACTCGACTCCACTTCCTTGGGCACCCCCTTGCCAAATACAACCGTCTTTTCTCTAAACATGCACCAATCCAGGTTTCTTTCCCAGGCCTCCAGTGTAGGTGTGTGTGCCGCCCCCAAAGTTGAGCAATATTTCTCTTTGCCAACATGAGCCCCAGAGTGACCCATTGTGTCTGAGAAGTGTCCAAGTCTGTTGGCTCCCAGATATTAAGGAGGCATCGTCTAGCCTCGGGACGGAGGGAGATTCTCATTACCTGGTTGATCGTGTCGTGCACTTGACGCCAATAAGAGTTGATATGTGTGCATTCCCAAATGATGTGCATAAACGTTCCGATCTGGCCACAGCGTCGCCTGCATTCCCCTGTCTCCGACCACCCCATGTGTATTAATCTAGGGCCCGTTATGTAGATCCTATGGAGGATCTTCAGCTGAACCAGTCGCAAGCGTGCCGGGATAGCCACCTCTTTAGGGGAGGATACTGCTGTTTGCCACTCCTCGTCGTCCAGTTCTATCCCATCTTGTGCCCACCTATCTCGCAGTGTCCGGAGGGGGTTTGTCATGTGATTAATTAGTTTTTTGTAAATTAAGGATATTGTTTTGTCAGGGAGATGACCATCTAAGATTCTGTCCTCCAGAGGGGAGACCTCCGGGGATCCGCCCCTTTAGGCCATAAAGACTGAAGTGAGTGTGAGACCTGTAAATAGCGAAAAATTCAGTATCCGCCAATTTATATTCGCCCTGAAGCGTGCTGAAGGGTTTGGGCTCCCCTTTTCCCCAGACATCTTTAATAGCTGAAATCCCAATAAGGTCCCACCTATCGAAGCCCCTTGTCTTCCACAGGTCGCCCAATTTCTCCGAGTCCCAAAGAGGGTAGCCAATGTGAGTTTGTGCCTCCAACCAAGATAATTAGTGGCGTCATGCCAAATTTGCACTGAGTGCTTCGTGGGGCCAGTTAGTTTGAACCGGTTAGGTCGGGAGTATAACGCCCTACCATAAGTGCCCCCGGAAGGAGCCATCTGTCCATGGCGTAGCCCGGGTCATCCACACGGCCGTATGTGCCATGATTAATGGCTGCCAGTTGGGAAGCCCAATAGTATTTCTTGACATCAGGGAGACTGATGCCTCCATCATACCAAGACAACGTTAGTTTGCTCAAGGCGATTCGAGGCCTGCCGTCCCATAATAGGTCTCTTTGCAGGCCCTCCACCTCCCGAAAGTAACGTGCTGGGACTACATCCAAGGTATTTTGTAGGGCATATAAGAATAGCGGTAAGGCCATCATCTTAAACAGAGTAGCTCTGCCCAGGAGTGAGATAGGGAGCGTCTTCCAGTTATTAATATCACTTTTAAGTCTGCGAAGAGGAGGAAGAAGGTTTTGGGCATAGCGGACCGAGGGGTCCAGTGAAATGTATATCCCCAAATATTTGAATCCAACCGAGTTTGTTTGTATTGGACAGTTCCGGGAGGGACAGGAGGGTCTCCCCTCAGTACAAATAATAGGGATTTTCCCCAATTGATAGAAAGTCCAGAAAATCGGCCGAAAACTGCGAGAATATCTATCACCACTACAAGAGAGTTCCTAGGGGAGGCCAAATAAAGTAAAATGTCATCCGCGTATAAGGATATGCGGTCCTCCCATCCGGGGACCACCGCAGACCCCTTATCCTTGGATCCCAGCGTATCCAGGCGGCCAGGGGCTCCAAGGCCAAAGAGAAAAGAAGGGGGGACAGAGGGCAACCCTGTCGAGTTCCCCGACTGAGCAAGAACGAGGCTGACACCTTGTTGTTCACCACCACTTGAGCCAGTGGTTCAGAGTATAAGAGACGCACCCACTGAATGTATTCCGGCCCAAATCCCAGCTTTACCATAACTGCCCATAGGTATGGCCATTCGATAGTGTCGAAGGCCATGGTCGCGTCCAAGGACACAATCACCGCCGGCTCGCAAAGGGTGCCGGCTCTATCTATCACCCCATGCACTCTACGGAGATTCAGAGCTGTATTTCTTTGAGGCATAAACCCGGTTTGATCTGGATGCACCAGGCCTCCGATCACCTTCACCAAGCGGTTGGCTAAGAGCTTGGCTAAAATCTTGGGTTCGGCGTTTAAAAGAGAGATGGGCCTATATGAGGCACATTCCGCCTTATCCTTTCCTTCCTTGTGGATGGTGACAATAGTAGCCATTCGTTGTTCCCGGGGCAACGTTCCCACCTCCCTAGATTCCAGAAACATAGCGTTCAAATATGGGGCTAGTTTATCTGGTCTCAACTTGTAGAGCTCAATGGGAAGTCCATTCGGGCCCAAAGCTTTCCCAGAATTCAAGGAACGGATCGCTTGCGCGGTTTCATCGGCTGTAAGGGGGCTATCCATATAGTCTCGATCCTCACGGGAGAGGCAGGGAAGCTTAATATCCCTCAACAGCTCCTGAGAGTCCGCTTCAGTGTGGGAGGAGACCGCCATATAGACCGATTGGAAATGATCAGCGAACCTGTCCGCTATTTCCTGCGGTTCCGTGACCGAAACGCCTCCTTGTACATTGAGCTCTGGGACCAGCCGACTCGCCCATTCCTTCTTGTCCAGCCACGCTATGAGCTTCCCGGCCTTGTCTCCCTGGTCATAAAGCCTGCCCTGCTGCTCTCTACTCAGGGCCCTGGCCCTATCCGAGACCAACGCTTTATAGTCGTGCTGCTTCATACTCAACAAGTGGATCTTCTCCGGCGTAACCCCAGATTCCAGTTCCCTTTCTAGACTATATATATCTGTCTCAAGTTCGAGGACCTCCTTTTGCTTGTCTCTCTTAGAGCTAGATATCAAAGACAGGGCTTGTCCCCGAATTACTGCCTTGAATGCTTCCCACAAGGTCCGGGAAGAGGGCACCGATCCCACATTGTCGGAAAAATATTCGTCAATAGCTTTGATAAGCTCCTGACGGATCTTGGGGTTACGTAAGTACCAAGGGTTAATTGGGGCCAATCTTCCCACTCCGCCCATACCTACTAACAGGTGAACCCAGACAGGTGAGTGATCAGAGATACCTCCAGATACTCTCCAGCCATCGACCAGTCCCATCGCCTCAAGGAAATCAGGCAACCATCGGGCAGACGGTACTATCTCACGAGGGGGATATCTATCTAACGTACCCGAAACCACTGCATTGAAGTCTCCTCCCAGGACCAGGAGCCCATCCAGAAGGGCGAGCAGGGCTGCACCCAAATCAGCAAACGTTGTACCCTGTAGGCCTGGGGGAACATAGACAGACATAAAGGCAATGTGCCGGCCCTCCCACATCCCGGAAACACCGACGTATCTGCCTCTATCATCTCCCCATATGGAGCTAACCGCCAGCGGGAAGTTGTTCCTTGTCATAATACCCACACCCCTGGATCCCGAGGTGAAACCAGAGTGCGCAGGCAATAGGATCTTTTAATCTATGTCCTCATAGAGGTGCTAGAGTTGCGTAGAGTGTGGTACCAAATGATGCATAGGATTTAAAGATGTATGCTAGCTTGGAAACACAAATTGAGATTTGAATTTCTAGTGAGCTGTAGATTTTCACAATATTTCACACACCACAGCAGTGGCAGTATTGCAGAAGTACATTTCTCCTCATTGCTGAGACACAAAACAAAATCAACATTATTCATTCCTTTATCAATTTATATGGTAAGTCAAACTCGCATTTATTCATTTTGCTCGTCATTAAAAGAAGTCCATAGCATCTGAAGGTCCTCAGTACCTTGTAGTGGGGTCTTCTGCACAAATGTGATTTCTGTTGAGATGGTAGTGATATGGATGACATTATAGTGCTCATGATAGCTAATCAAAGACTTTGACTGTATCCAAGGCCGACAAACCCTGGTTTAGATACCTGTGCTAGCAATATGTCATCAGAGGAAATTACTGACTTTGAGGCTGGAATGAGTTGCTTTAAGTTAGAGCGATTGCCTTACTTTCTCATGAAGGGAAGCTAATTTAACCTGTTTACATGCACTCTGTTTGTGGGAGTCTGATACTCAAAATGTATTGTTGTTGAGGATACTCTGGGTTCTTGTAACTCCATTTCACTTTTCAAAGGAGCCCAATGCTATCAATGGTTCAGAGCATGTCCCTAGTACACCTCCTATTTGCCTTGCCGTCATAATTACAGATAGTAACCTAGTGCATAATTGCTGATGCGTCATCCTCAATTTTCACATTCACTCAGGACAACTGGTCAGTTGGTGCCCTGACATCATAAATCTAGCCAGGATGTCATCTGACATGAGGGCCAATCAATTGCCTAGCAAGCAATAGGATATATTTATCATTGTATTAAAATGGGTAGCAGTGTAGACAAGATGCCCAGCTGATGACTAAGGGGTCGATTCCGATCTGGTCAGGAAAGCATTCCTCCCGAATCGGTTCCGGAATGCTTTCCGAACGACTCGACCGCATGCTTTCCGAACGACGGATTAGGATGCATTGCATGTTAAACTCCAACCGAGTCAGTAGGAAAGCAATCCGTATGACCGAATCGTCCGGAAACAAGTCCGATGCGACCGACTCGTACAGAAACGCTGTAGAATAGCATTTCTGTTACAAATCAGACTCTGTTTAACCAGCGAACAGATGACGATGCATCCGACGCGGTTTCAGAACCGTGTTAGGTGGTGTCACAAATGTCCATTGGAAACAAATAAAAACAGTCAAAACAAGCATTGGTACCCTCCAAAATTCACCCCAAAAAATTTCAAATATTAGCCACACCAACCAATATCAACTATATAAAGACCCAAAAACATGACCATGATCCTTTGCTCTAACAGAACTGTTAATAGGACGCAGGATTTGCCACACATTCCCTGATCTCTGCCTCATACACTCACTCTTCACCCACCACACAACTTGCATACGTTTTATTTTCAAACAATTCTTACAAAAACACACTTTTACATATTCACACTCACCCTCACATTCACCCTCCCCCTCACATTCACACTCACCCTGACCCCAAGGAAGCAGCCACTGTTCACAGAGAAGAAGTTGGAAGTGCTTGTAGATGAAATAGTAAGAGTAGAGCCACAGTTATTTGGGAACCTAGTCCAACAGACCCCCCCTTTCCCATAGAAATGGCATGTGGGTCAGGATAGTCAACAAGGTGAACGCTGAAGCACCTGTCCTGCGCACAATGGATGATATCAGTAACGGGTATTATGATGTCTGAAGGAGGGTCAAAAAACTGCTGGCCAGAGAACACGCCCAGAGCCTGCAGACTGGCGATGGCCCTCCTGCACCACCCGTGCACTTCACTTCTTGGGAGGAGAAGGTGTGTGCCATCCTTCCGCCGGAGAGTGTCTATGGACTACTAGAAGGACCAGAGTCTGGTAAGTACCTACTCCACATTCAAACAAAGGTACCAATCACACCTCTTTAGACATCACTGTGAAGGATACAGTTATACAAATGACTGTTAATACATGAAAATAAATAGTCAATGAGCCTGTGATGTGTCTGTCATATTGATAAACAACATACCTGCAATGAAAATGAAAATGCATAAAAAACTTACCATGTACATACTTCTTACAAACTCACAGCATGGCTTTGTGCTCCAAACACCAGTCACCAGTGCCAGCCATCTTTCCAGCACATTTTCACTCACTCTCAGGAAAGCTGAGTCACAGGCAGGGTGTTTGGGATGTCTGGGAAGGTGGGTGTGGGCACAGGCCTGATGGTAGTTGTGACTGCAAACACTCCTATTCCCACACAGCCCAACAAGCATACATGGAACGATGCTTTCCTGAAAGTGAGTGGTAATGTACTAGCAAGATGGCTGACACTGCTGCATTGTGTCTGGATCAGAAGGCCTTGATGAGAGTTGCAGTCAAGTCAAACAACAGGCACCAGTGTCAGACATCTTGATTGTTCACTTCCCCTCATTGTCCCTCATCACTCTCCCTGGTGGCCTGGTTGGGCTGCCTGGGAGGCGGAGTGTTTGCACTGACTACATCTCCCATCAGGCTCTGTCCCACACACACACCTTCCCAACCAGCTCATACTACACACCTGGCACTATGCTGTCCCTGACAGTGAGTGGAAATGTACTGGCAAGATGGCTGACACTGGGGACTGGTGTGAGGAGCACAAGGCCGTGATGGAAGTTGTGGTCAACTCAGAAACCAGGCAACACTGTCAACCATCTTGAGAGTACACTACCCCTCATTGTCAGGACCTCACACTCTCTGGTGTGCTCTTTGAGCTGTGTGTGAGGGGGGAATGCCTGTTAGAAGTTGCATGGCAGCAAACACTCCTCCTCACACCCATCCCAAATAGCTCATTTGTGCCTATGGCTACCTGACAGTGTGGGGAAGTGTACTTGCAAGATTACTGACACTGCTACATGGTGTTGAACTTGAAGCCAAATACCATCATGTCCCTGTGCTACAATCACCAGGCCCCAGTGCCAGCCATCTTGCCAGTACATTTCCATTCTCTCTCAGGGACTGCATAGTTCCAGGTGTTCTGTATGGGCTGCCTGGGAAGATGTGTGTAGGACAGGGCATCATGAGAGTTGAAGTCAGTGCAAACACACCTCTTCCCACCCAGCACAAACAGCCCACCAAGAACCATGCTTACCTGATAGTGAGTGTAACTTTACTGACAAAATGGCTGACACTGTGGACTGGTGTCTGAACAACTACGCCCTGCTGGGAGTTGTGGACAAATAGGCACCAGTCACCAGTGCCAGACATCTTGCAAGTACGTTCCCACTCACTGTCAGGGAAGCAGAGTCACAGGTAGGCTTTTAGAGCTGGGTAGGAAAGTGTGGGACGAGGCCTGATGGGAGTTGTAACCATTGCAAATACTCATCCTCCCCCCCCCTCCCCCAGCCCTGCTAACTCCTCTGTGCCTATGCTTACCTCACAGTGAGGGGGAAGTCTACTGGCAAGGTGACTGACACTGGTGCATGGTGTTAATCTTGAACCCAACTCCCATCAAGGCCCTGTGCACCAAACACCATGCAACTGTGTCAGCCACCTTGCCAGGATACTTCCCCCTCAATGTGAGGTAAGCATAGGCACAGAGGAGTTAGCAGGGTTGGTTGGGAGGATGAGTGTCTGCTGTCACTATAACTCCCATCAGACTCTGTCAGACACACACCTTTCTACCCATCACAAATAGCTTACCTTGGACTCTGCTTTCCTCACAGTGAGTGGCAATGTGCTGCCAAGATGGCTGACACTGGGGACTGGTGTCTGGAGCAGAAGTCCCTGATGGGATTTGTGGTCAACTGTGACAGTGGGCACCAGTGTCACACATTATGATATTGCATTGTCACTCACTGTGAGGTAGGCATAGTTCCAGATGGTCAGTTTGGGCTGGCTGGGAAGGTGTGTGGAGGACAGAGCCTGATGGGAGATGAAGTCAGTGCAAACACTACTCATTCCAAACAGCACAACAAGCCCACCTGGAACTATGCTTACCTTACAGTGAGGGGACATGTACTGGCAAGATAGATGACACTGGTACATGGAGCACAAGGCCCTGTTGGGATTTGTGGCCAGCTCAGACACCAGGCACAAGTGTCACACATCTTGATAATCCATTTCCAATCACTGTCAGAAAACTATTCTGCAATGTGGTCAGTTTTCTCTGGGTGGGAAGAGTGTGTGTAGGACAGAGCCTGCTGGGAGTTGACGTAATCGCAAACACTCCTCCACCCACCCATTTCATCTGGGACTATGGCTTCCTGACAGTGAATGAAAGTGCACTACCAAGATGGCTGACACTGTTGCATGGTGTTTGGTGCACAAGGCCTTGTTGGGATTTGGATTCAAGTTTAACACCATGCACCAGTGTCGGCCTCCTTGCTACTACACTTCCCCTCACTGCCAGTTAGTCATAGTCTCAGAGGAGTTGTTAGGGCTGGGTGGGAGGAGGAGGAGTTGTAATGGCTACAACTCACATCAAGCCCTGTCCAACATACACCTTCCCACCCACCACAAACAGCACAACAGGAACTAAGCTTACCCACAGTGTTTCAAAATGTACTAGCAGGATGCATGATACTGGGCACTGGTGTCTGACTCTTCCACAACTACCAACAGGGCCTTGTGCTCCAAACACCAATCACCAGTGTCAGCCAGCTTTGTCAGTACATATCCACTCACTCTCAGGAAAGCATAGTCTCAGGGGTGCTGTTGTGCATGGTGGAAAGAGTGTGTGTAGTACAGGGCCTGATATGAGATCTGGACATTGCAAACACTCCTCCTTCCACCCAGCACTAAAAGCCCACTATGAACACTATGAACCATGCTTACCTGACAGTGAGTGAAAATGTACTGCCAAAATGTCTGAGAGTGGTGTTTGGGGCACAAGACCTTGATGGGATGTGGTCTCAAGGCAGACACCTGTCCTCAGTGTCGGACATCTTGCAAGTATATTGCCACTCACTGTTAGTAAAGCATATTTCCAAGTTGGCTAGTTGGGCTGGGTGGGAAGGTGTATGTAGGACCGGGCCTGATGGGAGTCGGAATAACAGCAATCACTGCTCCACACACACAGCACAACTGCTTCATCGGGGCCTATGTCTACCTGACAGTGAGTGGATGTGTACTAGCAAGATGGCTGACACTAGGGACTGCTATATGAACCTATCACAACTAACACATTTGCCTTTGTGCTACAAACACCAGCCACCAGGGACAACCATCTTGCAAGTACACTTACCAGCATTGTCTGGACAACACTCTTCCTGGTGGCCTGGTTTGGCTGGGTGGGAGGAGGAGCGTAAGTTTTACAAATAGAGCCTAAGCACTCAAACCTCAGTTCATTAAAGTAGTCTGCCACAAAATGGTAGAAAGCACAGTTTCTGATTTCATCTGACTATGGAGTAAATGTACAAAATACATGATCTGTGTAGGCACAAAGCTAAGCAGTCACACATTTGGCTCCTCACAACCATTCACTTGTGTATAATGAGATGAGAACAAGAAGCACATCACTCACACCATTACCACAAATTCCTGGGTAAATAAACAGACTGAGTGTGAAGGCAACCACACCTATGTGACTGCTAAATGCAAGCACCAAGCCCAGTACACAGGCCTAAAAAATACCAACATTTGGAGATAAAGAGTACCTATGTCCCCGTGAAAGTACAGATGTGCAAAATTCCAACCCACTTGTGTCATTCACAGGGAGTCACAAACCAGTCCATGTCTTTGGTCATGTAATGTGAACTAAACACAACATGCCCATCTATGCACATAGCTGGACATATTCTTTAATTCCCATCTTGTCTGAATTACATTGTCCAACAAAAACATAGGCCAGCATCATGGCTGAAGGAGGACAATCTATGTACATTAACTCATCATTTGGTTCAGTAGCCTATGTAATGGGTATGATTTCAGGGGCTGTGGACATTCGCATCAATCATTGTGTCTCTTATGTACCCACAGGGTGAGCTGCAAACACCCCTGGAACCCGGACAGCCAGTCCCAGACTCTGGTTGACCAGGAACTCTCCGGTGTCGATGTCTCTCAACAATCCTCGGACGACGAGGAACAACCTGGCACATCAGGTTTGGGTCGACCCACAGCACCAGCAGCGGCTACAGCAGGATCCTCTGTGACCACCCCTCCTTCAGCAGACAACACCCAGCTGACCCCTACCCTGACAAACACAGCAGCTCGAGCTGGCGGACAACAACACCCTTGTCAACGAGGAAGGAGGCTCAGTGTTGACTGTGCCACTACCAACCGGGCTGGCTCGGGTGGGTAGGGGTGGTGGGAGGGGCCATGGGGTCCTGGGCCGTCATGCAGCTGGTGCTGCTGATGAGGAGCACCCAAACCTCTCCCGGATCCTCAACGCCTACGAGGATTGTCCGGGAGAATTTGGCCAGGTCGTTGGGATCCTCAGGAACATAGAACAACTGCAGGCAGCCCAAAATAAAAAACTGGACATGTTCATGAATAAAATGAATGATAGGACTGCGGTGCACAGGGACATTGTCACCTGCCTCCGTCAGATTGCCAACAACATGTCCACACATCCATGTGTGCCCACAACATCCGGTGAATCAACATCAGCACAAGCCACAGGGAGGGATGTGGACTCTGGCGGAGAGTCCCCAGCACCGCCGCTGCCTGCACCTGAGGGTCCCCCCACAAAACGTGGAAAGGGCCATCCGAGGAAGAATCCTTGAGAGACAGATGGCAATGCCTCACCCTCAGGAAGTGACAATCTGCCCCTGATATCCTCCATTGTGTGCCAAGCGTTCACTTTGTTGACTGTCATCAAGAACTGTCCCAAATTGAATGGTGAGTCAAAGTTGGAATTTGTACTCCAATAACTGTGGACTTACTTCTGAAGACTTCTTCTACAAACACTACCAACTCCTATCTGCACTCTATTTTGTTTTTTGTTGAGCCCTCCGCCATTGTGTGGAATGATCTACCACCTTCATGCACTAAAATAAATCACTTTTCACTAAATACTTACTCATGTCGTGACTTTGTTCCCAAATGTACAGATTGAAATGATGCACAAAATCACAAAGAAGAAAGTATCAACAACATTGGCAAGAATTCACTTCCAAAATGTCAACTAATGGCTTGTGAGTAAATGTACCTTGTCACGGCATGATAGATATACACAACCAGGTTATCACATAACCCGTAATACATGGTACTGATTCAATTTAAGTCTACTGTCCACAAAACTATCACCATATGCAAGCACAATCAACAATGATTGTCAGCAAAACAGATCATCATGGTACATGGTTTGTTTCTAAATAATCTTTGGATGTGTGAAAACAGTCAAGGGACACCTCAATGTGCAGCACAGGTTTATTCTCCAGATACAACCTGGCGCCTTAACTCAAAATCAGATCACATCACACAGTGTCAAAATGATATATATATTTTTTTTAAAAAGACCATCCTGTCAGAAGTTAGTGCGTGCCAGGGAGTTCCACAACAGTTCAATGTTGGAGTATGTCACTGCATCATGGTTCTGGTGAGGTTACAACTCTGCAGACCACAAGGCAAAGAACCCTGGTAAGGACAAACACAGAACAGAGTCAGGAACTCATTAATCAGTTGGCCAAATTTTGCTAAGAATGTCATCTAAAGCACAAAAATGGATGTGTGAACAATAGCTAGGATTCACGTTAGCACTGTACATGTTAACCTGCAAACTTAATTGAAAGATTTCATTTAAAAAGATCATGACAATTATCAATACTCACACGCATACATACACATTGTACACCAGCAACACACAAACAATTGAGGTTTGTCACCTCTTCTCATTGCATTCTTACACTCATGTGAAAAAGTTGTGGATGAGCTGTTGTCGCAGATCCAAGCCCTTCTCCTCATCACCACTGTCAACGTGTCGCAGTCCTGAATCCTCCCTCGCTGGCGGCTGCTGGTCTCCGTCATCCAGTATGAGTGGTATTGCCTTCCGTTTAGCTAGGTTGTGGAGCATGCAGCAAGCTGTGATGATCTTGCACACCTTCAATGGTGCATATTGGAGGGCTTCTCCTGTGTGATCCAGACAGTGGAATATTGTCTTCAGTAGCCCAAAAGTCCGCTCCACCACTCGCCTGGTCCTACCATGGGTCTCATTAAACCGCACTTCTGCAGGGGTGACAGGGTTACTGAGTGGTGTCAGCAACCAAGGCTGTTTGGGATATCCAGAGTCTCCTACATTGAACACAGAAAAGATTTCAGTTGGCTGACAACAGAGCACTATCTCACATACAATCAACACACTCCACAACATACACATACAACATCACCTACCAACAAGCCAGGCCCGATCAGGTTGCAGCTGAGACATCAAATGGGGGATGACGCTGTTCCTCAAGATGTAGGCATCATGTGCCGAGCAAGGGAAACATGTGCAGACGTGGGAGATCAACATGTAAGCCAAACATACCACCTGGACATTGATAGAGTGGTAATGTTTGTGGTTACGATATGTCTGCTCATTTGCTTGTGGTGGGAGCAATGCAACGTGGGTGCCATCGATAGAGCCAATGGCATGTGGTATCCTTCCCAAGGCATAGAATTACCTCTTGAAGTCTGTCAACTCTCCAGGTGTTGGGAACTTGATGTACAGGTCCAGGTAATGTAGCAATGCCTCCAACACATCCCGAAGGACATTGCTGAACATTGTTTGGGACATTCCACCTAACGTTGCCACTGTGCATTGGAATGAACCCATGGCAAAGAAATGTAATGCTGCCATCACCTTCACCTTGGGGGTCAGTGCAGTTGGATATGTCGACCAGGCTGCAAATGCGGTGACAACTGCTCAGACAACTCTTCAATTATTGGCCTGGGGAAACAGTATTTTCTAATGGAATCCTGTTCTTCCATGGTCTGGAGGTCTGGAAAAGGCCTGCATACTGGAGGCAGTCTGTGATACCTATGTGTAGAGTGTAAACACAGTTGGTGTTAGTTCACAATGTACAAAGCAACATGCATTGAGATAGACTGAACATGAAATCTGTACACAAATAAAGCTACAGAACATTGGAAATGCACATTTCAATGAAAAAGGCTGACCGTATATACATATCACAGCATTAGGACCCTTCCCAGACATGTTACCAAGGTATGGTGAGACAGCAATTAGAGTGCTGTAGTGTAAAAAGTCTCTACTCACTGTCACCGTTCATGTGATCAAGCATCACATACTCCACAACTCCCCACCAAATAAGCCGCGATATCGGTTTGTGGGAAGAATTACATGGTTAAAAGGTACCCACAATAGTATTACGTAATGCCAGATATGTGGGACACCACATACGCACAGCGTCTCACAATGTGAATCATGTACACTACTGTCACAGGGTGGACACTGTCATGTTGTGACGTCTGCAATACACATACAATCACATACACAAAACATGAACAATGTAGGTGTTGCATGTAGGAAGGTAGGATCCTTCTGCATAGTTACCCCCACTTTTTGCCTGGTGCTAAGCTGGTTCTTGACTAGTCTGACTGGGATCCTGCTAATCAGGAACCCTGTCTGTCTGCTTTCTCCCTAAGCTGTTAAGTTATGTACTTAGGTACGCTCCAGATTGGATACTGGGGCACCTTTGTCAGTCCCTAGTATATGGTACCCATGTATCCAGGGCATAGGTACACCAGAGGTCTCCCATGGGCTGCAGCATGTATTATGCCACCCATGAGAGACCATGCAAAATGGAACTACAGGCCTGCCATTGCAACCTGTGTAAGTTGGTGCATGCACCACTTGCTAAAGATATAGGTTTACTATATCTAAGGGTCACTGCACTTAAAACCTATAAGTCCCCCCTATAGCAGGCCTTTACAATCCTGAGGGCTGGGTGCTTGGTTCTAAGTGAGAGGGTGCCACTGCATGAGCAGAACACCCCTGAATCCTTCGGAGTCTATTCTCCCGGGTTGTCAGTGAAGCAGCCATATACTAATATAGAGGGGCATTAAGTGACCGCGTGATGACCATCTCGAAAACGGCTGCAACAAACCCTAGCATGTTTGGAGTCAAACATGTTGGAATTATACCCCCACACCGGTAACAGGTGGGGAGGTATGATTCCACCCACTGGGCGCGCCCTCCGTGGGGCTCTCGGTGTTCCCTGTGCCCGCCTTCTAGTCCCGGACAGCACAAAATGGTTGCTGCCGACCAGAGACACATTTCTGCCCTCCTGCTGCTGAGCATAGCTCGAGCAGGGAAAGGCAGGACAATAGGCATGCTGTCACAGGGAGGTGTGACCACCTCCCAGACAGGATTTAGTGTATTAGCGCTGGGTAGGTGCGCTTACCAGCACCTGAAAGTCTGCACAGGGACACCAAATGTGCCCCTCATACATAGTCCAGTTCAGGCCAGTCCTGGGAGCCGTTGGCTCCCGCTCTGGCGTGAAACTGGACAAAGGACATGGGAGTAACCCCTGTGCACCGCGTACTTTTGCAAGTGCATATGCCTGTTGGCAATTCTGTGACTAGTGCATTGGGCTTCAAGTAGCCCCAACCTCTGGCATCCTCTCCTACAAAGATCTTCAACCACCTCACACTGTGTGCTCTGTGGTCTGCTGTTTTGTAAAGCTGCTCGAGGTCCTCTCGCGACTCCTGTGCCTCCGGCCTGTGGGTCCAATTGAGGGTCATCTTTATTTTCTTAGAGCTCCCCTGATTGCTCTGGGCTTGCCCTGACTCCCCTGCTTGTGGTGAGTCTCCTGGACCTTGCTGGTCCGAACCGTACACTTCCTTGACCTACTGTATGGGTTGCTTTTGCCAAGGGTTGTTGGTGCTCCCGCCGGACACCGACCCATCCACACTCGACATCCTTTATGGGACAGCTTGTATCCGGCTCCTGGTCATCCTCAAAGTTGCCTGGTCCCTACAGCTGCAGAGTCAAGGTCACTGTCAACTATCCTGCAGCACCCGACATCGGTGGGCATTTGTCTACCGAGCCCCTGGTCATTCTCAAGTGACCCAGACTCTGTCCCCTCTGATTTCAGGTACTCCTCTTCAAGAATCCACATTTAGATACCCATGGACATTTTCTCCTCTTCCAGCAGCGGCACTTTCCCAAAGTCCTCCATTGGGTTCGACTGCAGTTTCCCGCACCACTTCACACCTATGCACCCGGCTTCCCTGGGAGAGGTAACTTGGGTACTTCGGTATCCACGGGTGGGGTGGCTCTCCAACCTTCTGTCTTCCACAGGATTTCTTCGGGGTCCACTGAGAAGGGTCCCTAATTTTTAAAAATCCAACAGTGATTTGCACATAGACTTGTATGGAGCACACAGTCTCGTTCACACATGCACTCCGAGGGTCCCTATCTACTCACCATGGGTTGTTCTTTGGGGTCCCAGCAATTCTACATCCTCTTGACATTGTCCTGACTCGAGTCGTGGTTCTTATACCACTTTCTTAGTATATGGTTTGGTCCCCCCCTGGGGCCCATTGTGTATTAGTGCTATTTACTGTGATTTCTTTGTTTAAGTATTGTGTGCTTTGTGTCTATCTCCGTGTGGGAGATACTGTAACGTACTAGATAGTGTTATATAATAAATACATATTTTTATAACTACTGTTTGGTTCTCTTTTCATTTAATCTATACTATAAGATTGCATTCTGGTAAAACCAGCTGCTTTACACTCCTTCAAGACTAAGGGGCTGATTACGATGGCGGAAGGACCGCCACCGCCAGCCCGGCGGTGGCGATCCTTCCGCCATCTGACAGCAATTTTCCCACCGCCAAATTACGATGGTGGGAATCGCTTTCGGACCGCGGCGGTCGCAAAGACTGTCCGCCACGGAACCGCCACAGGCAATCGTTCCGATTACCTGGCGGAGCGGTCAGCATGCCCAAAATGGTGGCGGTGCCTAGCAGGCACCGTCCGCCAAATTACGATGCTGGCGGAAGCCAGCCTTTCCGTGGCGGGTAAACCGCCATTGAAAGGCTGGTGGAGATTTGTTTCGGGGGGCCTGTTGCGGGCCCCCCTTGTGTTGGGGGGAGGTGTGGGTGCACTGGGGGGGATACCCATGGTACCCCCCAACATTTCACTGCACCAAGTGGCAGGCACCGTGTGGTGCCTGCCACGTAGTGCAGTGAAATGCGCAACATGCCATTTAACTTCGCGGCGGGTGCTGCTGTCAGCAGCACCCGCCGCAATGTTAAAATGCAAAATGCGACCGCCATGGTGGCAGTCGCATCCTGATTTGGTGTGCGGGACCGTCGCATGTATTGCGGACGGTCTCGGTCTTCACCATGATGGCGGACGGACTCCAGTCCATCCGCCATCGTAATCAGCCCCTAAGTCTGAAGGTTGCTTTCCACAGCTACCACTTGAATAGCTTTCTTAAGGTTGCCTGAGACCTCTTAAATCACGATAAGGGTTGTCTGGACTGGTGCAAGGTGCCCACTTTAATTAGTGGACATCATATACCACACCCAGCTTCTCACATTGCATATATATATGACAATATCATCCACTTGAGTCTGTGACACAAATATACAGTAGAAATTCACATAACAAACACAAGCTGATGTGGCTGCATTATGTCATGGTTTACTCATTCAAAGGTAA
Source organism: Calotriton arnoldi (assembly GCA_963921515.1). Lineage (NCBI taxonomy): Eukaryota > Metazoa > Chordata > Amphibia > Caudata > Salamandridae > Calotriton > Calotriton arnoldi. Next base: position 391,061 of record CAWUFW010002153.1, on the reverse strand, counting down.
ATGCTTCATCCATGACTTAAACACCAAACATTTACAACCAGAAATCACACTGATTGCACACTGGTTCACACATGCACAAAATGCAGTGAATAGGTCAGGAATGGACTTGTACATCCCCAAAAATGTATTTGCACTGTGACCAAGCCTAGGAGGGTAAATGGAAGACTTTTGTATCATGTTGGTATTAGGCTCAAAATCAGTGTGTCATGTGCCCCTCAAGGTTAGCTCCTCATGGGAGTGTGACCTATTCATGTAAAGGTCCATTTCTTCTCTAAAAAAAAATGATTCCACACATGTAATGCACAAAAATACATCAATTACAGAAGTCTCTGCCCTGCCAACCGATTATTGAAAGGACGCAGTAACCGCAACCGGTCCGATGCGGACAGAGCCATTGGCTGTGAGTTGTTATGGTGACAGACGTGGGTGAGTATTCAAAGGACACGGTAGCCGCATCCGAACCTATTCGGACATAGCCATTGGCTGCAAGTGGTTATGGTGACAGACGGGGGTGAGTATTCAAAGGACGCGATAGCCACATCCGAACCGAATCGCACAGAGCCACTGGCTGTTGGTTGTTATGGTGACAGACGTGCCTTTCGGTTTGTGTTCTAATCACGTGGAAACCGACTCGATAACCTTCCATCACCAATGTATCAAAGTCAATTGCGGTCCGATGATGATTTTTTTGAACGTCACGGTAGGCGTGTTGTTTGCAGGCAATGTTGTGCATTGGACCGATTCGGATATTGCGACTGACGCAAACCTATAGCTTTCTCCGCATGGAATTAAGACAGCCTTTGCCTTTTAGAAGCGAGTCTGTCTGTTCCCTAGAGACTTCACTTGCCTGCACTACCTGCATCATTTCTGCACCTTCCCATCTCTCTGCAGCTGTGTCCACATCCTCTGGGAGCTACTATGGCACGTACAGTGGACAGGGCCCCAGCTTTCAGTGAGGAGGAGAACCAGGCCCTGTTGGACACTCTCCTGCCACTGTACAGCCAGCTGTATGGCAAACCAGAGGAGCAGCTGAGTGATGATCACACTGCATTTTCATTGGACATGTACAATTACCATGCACTACTAGCATTAGTAATCTCATAGGCAAGCATGTACACTGTTTTCTGTAAGTTTAAAAGTGTGTATATAACTGTTCTGGGCAGGTACACTGCTGTAGAAGTGTGTGTACTGGGGTAAACATCATATCACTGTTCTCATGGGACGGAGTCATCATTGAACACAGGACAACTGCACATAATGCCAATTGCCTACCCCTTAGACATTGTTGCCAATTCTACCATGACCTATGTGTACAAGTGTCTGACTCAGAAACATGTTGCTTGTGAACTAAGGGTCTGTCACCATGTCATCCTTACAGGTCAACTCCCATGAGAAGGCCAAGCTGTGGAGGACCTTCGCCCGGAAGGTGCGCTCCGTGGGGTTGGACACTCGGCGCGTCAGTCATTGATGCAAAAGGTGACAATACCTTCGAGGCTGGACTAAGAAGATCGTGGAAGTCCAGCTGGGCCTGTCACTTCCAGGCAAGAGAGGCAGGCGCCGAACCCTGACCCCCCCCACATGCTCTGCATCCTAGCGGTGGTCTTCCCTGACCTGAATGGGCAGTTGAAAGCCACACAGCAGCAAGGAGGGGGTGAGTATGTGCCTTGTCACACAGCTTTCTTCAAACATGCATGTTGTAGTACCTTAACCTGCTGCCCCTTTTACAGGTCGGAAGTCAGTCAAACCCACTGTTCAGTTTTAAAAGTTGCATATGCACAAGGATTATTAAATGCCTGGTTATGCCCCTTTGACCAGGGACATGTGAGGAAGTTATGTTCAGGGTAGTGACAGTATTACCATGCTCATACGACCAGTTCAAATTACATCAACATGTGCATGGAATAACCTTCTGAAGTACTGCTATTGCTCAACATGTGTCAGCACATTGACTAATGTATGACCTGTTCTCAGTGTGGTTTCAACAAATCTGTGAAGTATGTTATTGGAGCACTCCAGTATGAAAAGCCCATGCTATACATCCCGGCAGCAGGTGACATCAATGTTGAGGTCTTGGTGAGTTTTGCTTGGTCAGTTTGCTAGTGTCAGGTCCCATCCATTCTGCTCAGTGTAATCAAATTTATCCCATGGGCCAATTACAGGTATGCTAACTCTGGTCACCTGTCACACTGACCTTATACATGATTATGTGGAATGTTCCATTTACTCCATCCAAAAGAGTGAGTCCATGTGTCTGGCTCTGTAACAGTAACAAAACATGCCATTCATTGTCAAACACAGTGGTCACTGGAGGTAAAATGGCTGACATTGGAAGGTACGATGTCAGATACACATTCACAATGGTTGGCGTGTGTAAATGCTCTTGACCATTCATACTTGGGGCTTTGTTAACCATGTGTATGATGCATCACTGTCCGATTGAGAGATGTAAAATATGCCTCATTTTGAAGTAATGTAACCAAATGAGATGGAAAATGAGAGCAATGTAAGCCATAGAAAGTGTGCAATATGTCCTATAGAAGTGAGGGACATTCAGACTTGGGTCATACAAATGGGGACTTCTGCAGTCTAGACAGGATTAGTACACAGTGTTGACTGGACTCATGAAGAATAGTGGTTCAGTACTAATGGTCTGTACAGACAATGCACCTAGACGGGCCATTGGCATGGTGTTCCACCAGAAGCATTGTGAAGATGTGTGTTGACCATTGTTCACATCTGAAAGTGCTGATCTGTTCACAATGTGCACAACATTCTGATTCATCTTCATGACACTGTGCATAAATGACACAAGACAGTGTGCCACATGCCTCTCACCCTAGCTGTGCCTACTACCTTGCCGAATCCACAATAAGAGTCAGATGTGTGACCTGACAGTGAAGGACCCAAGTTACAGGACAAATGAGCACAATCACTGTAATCTGTGTGTAATGACTTATACAATGACTATGCCAGCTTGATGGATGACAATAAAGTCATATGATCTGTAACATCTGAGCCAATGGTTCCCAATTTGATGACTAGGGATTGCAGAATGGATACCATGTCTCAATTCAATTGTGAGAATCCTATTCCCATTTTGAGCTCTAAACTCCCTTGCAGGAGATGAGACGGGTATGTCAGGACACGAGACAGTTGGGTACAAAAGACGATACATCACCTGCTACATAGTGAAGGAGTTGACATTGTGGTTCTGGCATTTGATGTTGATACACCCAATGTTGCAGATGACATGTGCGAGGGACCAATGGTTAACTGGCAGACTGGCAAGTGCCATGTGTGTAAATGTATGAAAAGATGATTGCACTAGTCAAAATTATGTAGTTGTTTGATCTGTTTGATGTTACCTATGTATCAGGTACATACAGATGACTTATGTGATTCTTTTTCATTCTTGCTCACAGCATCAGCACTGGCCAGCGTAGGGGCAGTGCCACGGATGTAGGTGGAGCAGTTCGCCAGTCTGGGTCCAGTGCCGATTCGGACATGGAGGGGTCCAGTGGCATGGGAGGGTGAGGGGAGCCACACTGAGGGCAGGTCTGAAACAATATCTGCAGCATCTGAAGACCTCTTAAGCTCCAGTGATGACTCCCTAGTGGTGGTGGAGACAGGGAATGATTCCTCTACATCGGAGTCTACTACCACCTCTACCATCTCCACACTCCCAGCTGCTCCCAGTGTCTGTGGCCGTTCCCGTGGCAGGGGAGCCGTCTCCTTCACGCCAGGCACCTCACCCCCTACCCCGGTCTCCCCTGCTGCCCTGAGTGTGGAGGCCATTGACATCCTGAGGCAGATCTCTGTGGGGCAGACAACAGTGCTGAATGTCCTCCAGGTGCATACCAATCATTTGACACAAATGGTATAATTCCTGGAGGGCATTCAATCGGACATGTCTGCCCTACACAGATCTAATCAGGCTCTGGCCTCCACACTGATGGCAGCAGTGCCCCAGCTCCAGCAGTCCCTCCACCCTCCTGCCTCTTCCCCATCCACAGTCAAAACTACCCTCCCTGACCCAAGCACATGCCAACATACACATGCACACACCTCAACAGTCACACTTAGCACACAGACACAAGGACAACCCCCCCCACACACACACACACACACTCATGAGACAGACAGTACACTCCGCACCAGGGACATACCAACAGACGACACACATGCATCCACAGATACTCTGCAGACCTCAGAACCCTCTGCCTCCGTAACCCCTACCCTTGCCTCTCCTGTTCCTCCCTCAGCCAGGCACTCTACCTCTGTGGCCTGGGCCTCTTCCCTGCCGACACATCCAAACCCCCTCCCAAGAAGAAGAGGCAATCTACCGCCCCTGCCCTGACATCTAAACCTGCCGTCCCCCAACCCCCAAAAAAAAAAAAGCCCAAACAGCCCCCACCAAAAATCCTCCCGGTCTCCCAAGCCCAAACCCCCTCCACCAACCCCTACTTGCCCAGCCCAGTACCTACCGCATCAAAAAAAACCCTCCCAAAAAGTCTGAGTCCCTCCCTATTCCTGTCCACACCATAAAGAATTACACCATCCCCAAAATGGTTTAAGCCAGCCCCTCCCTCCTCCATCCATCCAGCCCTCACACTTCAGCTGTCCACCCCTTCAGTCTGAGCCTACCACTGCAGTGGACCTTTCCGCTCCCTCAATCTGACACAACCACTGCTGTGGACCCATGCACCCCTCCTGATCCCATCCCTCCAAAAACCCAACCCAGTCCTCCCTAGTTTTGTTCCTTTGGTGCCTGCATGCCCCTAGATGTAACGCATACAAAAGGGAGTAGTGTGAATGAATCTCTTCAAAAGAGGTGGCACGTGCTTCGTGAAAAAATACTGCCCTCACTCACAATGTTGTGACATGCTTCATCATCTGGCTTGCTTACAGTACACCGCTGCGCAGACCAACGCCTGGGGTGGAGCAAAGGGAGGGGAAGACCATACAAACATATAAAATAATGAGGATAATGGACCCTGGGATCACCGAAAGAAAAAGTGCAGAGAACTTTAAAACTAGTTCAGTGGTAGCTTTTTATAAATAATTTATTCCTGATCCACTGACTAGGGTTAAAAAAGGTGTGAAGGATGGTGGTGACAGGAAAGTATTAGGAGTTCCTTCACCCCTCCTTACTGCCAGGTTGACGACATGTTTCAGCTGATGGAGTGTGCCTACAGGTTGCAGGTCACCACAGCTTTCATCAGGACCTTTCCGATCCCAGTTCTAAAGAAAATCTCTCAGTACCCCGAGTTGGGAGTCGCCGGAACCAGTCGTTCACGAAGAACGTAACATACTCTGTTAAACTTTGGGTAGAGAAAGACAGGTGGAGAAATAGAAAAAGAGTGGTGTCAGTCAAACGCGGGTGCCTATTGTAGATCACAACAAAAAACACACCTTTCAACCGACCAGCACTCTTTTATGATGTGTATAAATTCATACCTCCATGGAGGCCTAGTGCCATCTCCTGTGTCCCCGAAACATAACAATATCATGTTTCAGCTTTAAAAGTCCATAGTCGGACTTTTCACGCTTGCCCCCAGATGCCCCTCCCAGGGGAGGTGACCCCTTGGAGTTTGAGTGCAGACAATAGTTGATGGACAAGATTTATGGGCCCATTGACCATATGGACATTTATGGACTGGCCATTGGCCTTGTTTTATCTTACATTTCTGCCTTTTAATGCAGAATAAAGCCTGTTTCTAGTTTATTATTGCTGATCTGTGTCCCCCAAATAGTTTTTAAGTTAACTGTAAATCATGTACAATTAGTAGTGTAAGTATACAGTGATGTTAGTAGGGCATGTATTGCACATGGTCCATGGAGTATGTGCCCTTTGACAGTATGTATTCAAGATTTTGGTGTCTACATTTGCTGGGTATCATCGTCGACATCAGATTTGGCTATGAGGGTGACATGAAGAGCTAAACCTTTACTTTTTGACATCACAATTGCACATAGGCCATGCTTTCATATGTCAACATAGTGCAAGTGTTTCAAAGTGCAACAGTTTAGGAGGAGCATGCTGTATATGTTTGTGATGTGCAGAAAGACACCTGTCATCGATACACCTGGGTACATATGGATTATGACTACGTGGTAGTGACATTGGACATACCCATGTACAAAAAGTAATGATACAATACTTGTATGTGACTTGATAGAGGTGGACCCATGTCTGTGTCTTCTTTGATTCTGGTAGCCTAGTGGCAATGACAACCTTGCCACCAGTGGCATGCCACTGTAGGCAAATTCCCTTCATGGCTGAGTACTCATCTGATACATTTCCTGAGCCCATGGTGAGTGTAAGGTGACCAGTATTCTCACAGTCTTCCGACCCTGTTACTTCCAAAGACTACACTTTCTGCAGATATTCCTGTTTGGCAAGGTGTCTGTGGTCTTACTAGTCCAGTGCTTTCTTATTCATATGTGAGTCACGCCATCCTGCTTTTGTTTGGGTAGATCATGTTGATGGTGTGTTTTGTCTGTCCAAGCTTGAAGAACAAGTTACTTACTTTCGGTAACTATATATTTGTAAGAGACATATATTAGTTATAGATTCCTTACCTTAGAATTACCCCCAGGCGTCAGACTGGATCCGGAAAAAAAATTCTCAGCAGTACCCCTGCGCGTCGGTTGGTGACGTCAGTCGAGTCCGCGTTTGTCGTTGGAGTTGTGGTCACCTTAATGACGTTGCTGTAGCTTCTTAGAGGCCGCCCCTGCGTGCTGATGTCAGTTCTTTACATGACATTCCACGCCAGAAGCGCAGAGCCATGCAAGACACTGACCACTGGTGCACAAAACTAGGGCCCTGGAAGGGAGTCCCTTACTCTAGAAGTATGTTCGCAGAACGGGGAGGATGGATGGGGCGGTAAGGAATCTATAACTAATATGTCTCTTACAGATATATAGTTACCGAAGGTAAGTAACTTGTTCATCTGAAAGAGACTATTAGTTATAGATTCCTTACCTTAGAATAGATACCCCAGCAATACTAACCCCAGAGGTGGGTCTGCAAACAAAGTTCACACCAGAAAGTCCTGGAGAACCGAAAGGCCAAAGAAGCCGTCTCTCCGGACTTGACTATCCAAGCAATAATGTTTAGTGAACATGTGCAGTGATGCCCATGTAGCTGCCTGGCAGATGTCATTGAGGGGGACTCCACGTCCCAAAGCAGTAGTGGCTACCATCGCCCTGGTGGAATGGGCGCGCAGTCCCACCGGAGGTTCCTTCTTCGCCAAGGAATAACAAATCTTAATGCAAAGGACGACTCATCGAGAGATGGTCCGTTTTTGCACGGCTCAACCTTTCTTGGCGCCCACATAGCCAACAAAGAGTTGATCATCCACCCGGAATTGTTTTGTGCGATCTAGATAAAATGATAACGCACGTTTTGGATCCAGACGGTGGAGCCTTTCGTCCTCCTTGGAAGGATGTGGGGGCGGGAAGAAGGTGGGCAAATTGATGGTCTGTCCAATGTGGAAAGAAGTAACCACTTTGGTTAGAAAAAAAGGCCTAGTTCGAAGAACAACCTTGTCATGATGGACAGCAAGGAAAGAAGGTTTCGAAGATAGAGCCTGAAGCTCACTCGCCCTGCGAGCAGAGGTGATGGCAACCAGAAAAGCAGTCTTTAAAGTCAAGAGTCTGAGAAGACAATTATGTAGTGGCTCGAAAGGAGCCCACATAAGGTAAGTTAAGACAAGACTCAAGTCCCACTGGGGCATTATGAAAGGAATAGGAGGAAAAAGGTGAGTAATGCCCTTAAGAAATATATTTACAATAGGGGACTTGAAAAGAGAAGGCTGATCAGAAAGGCAAAGAAAGGCCGAAATGGCCGAAAGATAGCCTTTTTGTCAGATCGAGACTCCTCAGGATCGGAATGATGCACAAGGGGTCCACCTCCTGTTATCCCCAGCTCTGATATTAATAACACACAGAGCAGAAGGGTGAGCAGGCGAGGGAAAGGGTATATGGGAGAGGGAACAGCAGGGATTTAGAATCTGTAAGAGACAAGAGAGTACCCATTAAGTATTGCTCATAGATGTCTACTCTCAATGATTTCTCGCTAAACACAAAGGCATACCTTCTGAATAAAGAGGGTCCATCCACCATAAGTTTCATACCATAGGTGAATACAGTCAAGAACTTATTCCCTGCCAAAGCCTGTAGAGAGAAAGCAAAACAAATCAACTCCTTTCTTTCTCCCTCTGAACGCACATTCATTCCCACACAGTATCATTCACCAATTGTTAAGTAGCCGTTCCACATACCTCATAAAAATAAAAAGGTAAGCATAACCAATGGAACGGGAGAGTCTTGAAATGGAATGTTTGTCACATAACCTGGTTACTCCATTAAAACAGATCACCCAAAAAAAGGAAACTTCTTGTAAATGCTGAATCTTTACCCAATGTACTTTCCAAAGTCATAGAACCAATTCTTCGCGCTCACAATTGAACGCTGATCCAAACGTTGTAAGAAAAATGCCAAAAAGAATAGTGAAACAAAATATTGAAAGGACTGTGTTAGACTTGGCACCATTGGCGTGGGTCTCCCTTCCATTTTTTTGCTGTTGCCTCTTATGTTTTGCTGGTTTTAGATGCTGTAGGGCACTGTGCCACTGCTGTTCAGTGCCACAGTGCAAGTGCTCCCTACTGTAAATTGATGTATGGATTAGTGACTCCATGATTGGATGATTGGTTTACTTGTCAGTCCCTAGTACAGTGCACTGAGTGTGCCCAGGGCTTGTAAATCCAATGCTGCTGGTGGGCTTGCAGCACTGGTTGTGCCACCCACAGAAGCAGCTTGTAAAATGTGTCTCAGGCCTGCCATTGCAGAGCCTGTGTGCGGTCTGTGACTGCCATGTCGACTCTGGCAAGTGCACCCACTTGCCAGTCCCTAAACCTTCCCTTATCTTCATATCAGACACCCCTAAGGTAGGCCCAAGGGCAGGGTGCATTGTAGGTATAAGGTAGGACATGCCCTGGTGTGTGTGGCATGTCCTAATAGTGAATTACAGCCATTTTCGCTTTTCACTATTGCAAGGCTACCTGTTCTCCATAGGCCAGAATGGGCAGTTTGATTATTACACCTTATAATCCTAACTGACCCAGGAACATGGTAGAAAAACGAATTTAGTATGCCTGAACTCCGAATGATAAAATACATCTTTTAGTGAAGTTGGTTTTAACATTCTGTGTTTGAAAATACCACTTTTAGAAAGTGGGTATTTTCATGCCTAAACTTCCAAGCCTGCCTCTGCTAGGTTGTGTATTTCTTGTCTGGAGATTGAGTGACAGGGGCTGGGGGTGGCTACAGGAGACAGGGTGAGTCAGCACAGGGCTGAATAGAAAGATCTGCATCCAGAGTGGAGGGAGGAGTTGCACCTGAGTCTGAATAGGGCTGTGCCTGCCTTCCACAATGCTGGCTCCACCTCCTGCCGGGCGTCTGATGGCTCTGCCCCTCACTCACAAAGGAAAGAAGGAGTCAGAAAAACAAAGTGCTCCAGGACTGACCAGAACTGGTTTTGGACTAGGCAGAGGCCTCTCTGCCTTCAGAGAACAAAGAGAAACTGTGTATAAAAAGGGGACCCAGACCCCTAGGAAATTAGATCACTTCTGGGAAATCAAGAAACCTGTTGCCAAGGAGAAGAACCGGAGAAGCTGAAGGAGGAGTACTGCCCCTGTGCTGTTTTGCTGATTGGGGTTGGCCTGCAGTGGTTGCTTTCTACCAAGGAAAGGAGAAAAGACTTTGCTGTGCTTTGTCATCTTGAAGAAGAGAATCTCCAAGGGCTTGAACTAGAGCTTGCCTCCTGCCTGAAGTCTCAGGGATACAAGACTTCACCAACCAGCTTCCCCTGCATTCCCTTGCTGGGAATTGAAGTGCCTGCTGTTGTGCTGGGCCTTCTGAGAGACTGCGTGTCGCTGGGAGCTGGAAGCGCGACGCAACAACGAGAAGCGTGTCGCCGCCGCAGCCGCGGTCATCGCATCGCCAAGGAAGCGAGACGCTGCTGCCGCTGTCATCCTCGCATCGCCGAGCGCGGCGCATCACCGGAGAAGCGGGACGCTGCCACAGAGGTCATCGCCGCATCACCGGAGAAGCGCGTCGCAGGGCCTGTCGCGGCTCCAAAGATCATCGAGTCGCCGCACGGCCGCCGGGCGTGCACGCATCACACCAACGTTGTCACATCGCAACCAAGACGCCATTTTGTCGCATCGTACCGGAGAAGAGTATCGCATCGAGGTGCCATCTTGTCGCATCGCACCGGAAAGCAGTAAGAAACCGACGCATCACCTCCCAACACAGTAAGGAAGCGAGCATCAACTCCCTGCGCAGCAGTAAGGAACCGACGCATCCACTCCCTGAGTGTAAGGAACCGACGCATCACCTTCCCTGCGACCTTTTTGTTTTCTTTGCGTTACGCATTCAAGGTACATTGAGAGTAAAGTGTCGCATTTACAACTTGAGAGAACTGAACTATTTTATAACCTTTTAAAGTCTATTTTTGAGTACAGTATTGTGGATTTTTGCTTTGGGTCTTGTGATAAGTCTATATAAAGATTACTTATTTTTACATAACCTGTGTGGTGTCCATCTGTAGTGTTTTCACTGTATTACTGTATGTGTTCCCAAATGCTTTACACACTGCCTCTGAGATAAGCCTGTCTGCTCGTGCCAAGCTACCAGGGGGTGATCAGGGGTTATTTTAGGAGTGTATCCCCCTTATCCTGACTAGAATAAAGGGTCCCTATTTGGACAAAGGTGCAAACCATTGCCAACTAGAGACCCCCAGTTCTAACATTGGTGGTCAGTGGTGAGGATTTGGACTTGCATTTGTGATTCATATACAGTGTTTGGTGTACACTACTAGTGAGTGCGGACCAATACGCGACCACATACATTTTGAAAGGACTTTTTTTTCCTGGGAACCTTTATTTTTGTTGAGAACTGCCAATTTTCACAATGAGCAAAAGAGGATCCATTGCACCTGCAGATATTGAATTTGAAGAAGATAGGGTTGATACCTACACTGTGCCAGAGCTCGAAGCCGTTTGTAAAAAGTTTAAAATCTCTATGAGAGGCCTCACCAGGAAGGAGGAGCTTCAAAAGGCGCTGAGGGCCTGGTTGGAAGCACGGAATGCCGGTGGGCAGCCCGAGGAGCCTGTGGAGGAGGCAGAGAATTTAGATGAGCAGCTTGAGGGGCCATTAGGCTTACCCGGGAGGAGAGTGCCTTCCAGGGAGGGCAGCAGTGTTTCTCAAAGGGCCTGTCTCCAGAGGAGCTGGAGGACAGGGACAAAAGCAGGATGCATGAAATGGAAATGGCCAAACTGAAACAGGGAAGCCATGATAGCCTTGAGCACAAGAAATTGGAGTTGGAAAGTAAGAGGTTGGCCATGGAAGAAAAAAGGATGCTTTTAGAGCATGAGAGAGTGGTGAGGGAGCTAGAGCGAAAGGCTAGGAGCCTAGAGATCACTCCCTCTGGTGGCAGCACACCTCCAGTGCCTGTAGAAAGTAGAGTATACATCCCCAAGGAGGTTATTAAGGATTTCATGAAGGGGGAGGACATTGGGCAATGGTTTAAAGCATATGAGATCGCCATGACATCACACCGGGTCCCTGAGAAGGATTGGGGAGCGGGGTTGTGGGGCCGCTTTACAGGTGAGGGAAGGGAAACCTTGCTAGCCTTGCCCACAGAGGATCAGATGTCCTATGCCCACCTGAAGGAAGCTTTAGTGGCAAGGTATGGGTTAACTCCAGAGCTTTATAGGCAGAAGTTTAGGAACTGCAAAAAGCTGGAGTCTAGTACCTGGGTGGAGTATGTGTCTTATTTTTGCAGAGCATTGGATGGATGGGTGAAGGGTAGCAAAGTAAATGACTTGCAGGGGTTCTATGATTTAATTGCATGGGAGCACTTGTCCAGTAGTTGTTTTCCAGAGCTACGCCAGCACCTTGTTGACAGTAAGCTGACTAATCCTAGGAAGCTTGCTGAGGAGGCGGACCGCTGGGTCAGTACCCGGGTCCACAAGGGTCTTGTGGGAGACTCCGCCAAAGGTGGGCAGGGTCCCCAGCAGAAGAGTGGGGAGGACAAGGGTAAACAGAAGGAGTTCCAAAAAGGGCCCCAAAGTAAACCCCAAGAGAACCAAGGTAAGGGTTCCCAGCCTCCCACTGAGAAAAGACCATGGGTCCCAACAGATAAGTCTGTTCAGAAGGGGCCCAAAGCATGTTTTAGTTGTGGTCAGGTGGGTCACTTTGTAGGAAGTCCCAAGTGCCCCAATACCGTGACCCCTGCACCCACTGGTGCACCACCCCGGCAGATGGCTAGTGTAGCCCTGGGGGAGGAGTTGGGTGCCCAAGGTGGGTGGGGTCCCGCAGAGATGTCCCTGGTCTCTTTAGGAGACAGTGAGATGGTCCCTAGGACCCAGCTGCATGATAACACTAAAAATACAGGCAGTGGGTGACCATCAATGGCCATAGGGTGGAGGCTCTCAGAGACACCGGGGCCAGTGTGACAGCTGTCAGTTGTCGGCTGGTGTCTGAGGAGCAGGTGGTCCCCAACGTATTCTACCCTGTAGTTGCCGCTGACAACTCAGAGAGCCACTGCAAGGTGGCCCAGGTTCCCTTTGAGTGGGGGGGTCTCAGGTATCCTTCAAGTAGCTGTGAGGCCAGCCATGCCTGTTGACTGTCTGCTAGGCAATGATTTGGAGAGCTCCCCTGGGCGAAGGTGGAGCGGAGGTCTCATTTGGAGATGTTGGGTCTGCCAGAGTGGGCGTGTGTGACCACTCGGTCAATGGCAGCCGGTAAGGGTATTCAGGAGAACCTGGAGCCTGGAAGAAAGGCCCAGGTGCCTGCCTTAAAGAGAGGAGGCGGGGGCACGGGAAACCGGCCCCCGAAGTTCCCACGGTCCAGGAGGAGGCAGACCTTGAGGGGGATGCCCTGGAACCTACAGGGGAACAAGTGGCTGAACTGGGGGACCTGCCTGAGCTGACCCATTGGCAGCAAGAAGGAGGCCCCTCCAGGGAAGAGTTCTGCGAGGAGCAGAAGAAGTGCCCTTCTCTTGAGGGCGTGCGGCAACAGGCTGCAAGCCAGGCAGCAGGTGATCAGTCTGGATCACACTGGATCTACTGGGAGAATGGTCTCCTGTATAGTGAGCCTAAGGTTGCTGAGCCTGGGTCAGCCCGTGTGCTGGTGGTACCCCAGCGCTTCAGAGCCTTCCTACTGGGTCTGGCTCATGATGTGCCTTTAGCAGGACATTTGGGGCAAGACAAGACCTTTCAAAGGCTTGCCACCCACTTTCATTGGCCCCAAATGCGCAAGAGTTCAGATACTCATTGCAGGACCTGTCAGACTTGCCAGGCAAGTGGTAAGAGTGGGAGGAAGCACAAGGCTCCTCTCCAACCTTTCCCTGTTGTCAGCACCCCTTTGAGAGGGTGGGTATTGACATTGTGGGGCCTCTTGATCCCAAGACAGCCATGGGCAACAGGTTCATCCTGGTCTTGGTGGACCATGCCACCCGGTACCCGGAAGCCATCCCTCTTCGGACAGTGACGGCCCCCGTGGTGGGACGTGCACTGATGGGGATTTTCTCCTGTGTGGGGTTCCCCAAGGAGGTGGTGTCCGACCGTGGTACCAACTTCATTTCCAACTATATGAAGTCCCTGTGGCAGGAGTGTGGTGTAACCTATAAGTTCACCACTCCTTACCACCCCCAAGGTAATGGGCTGGTTGGAGAGATTCAACCGGACCCTGAAAGGCATGATTATGGGTCTTGAAGAACCCATGAGGCGTAAGTGGGACGTCCTCTTGCCATGCCTGCTCTTTGCTTACAGAGAGGTGCCCCAGAAGTCCTTAGGGTTCAGTCCCTTTGAACTGCTGTACGGCCATCCTGTAAGAGGACCTCTGAGTCTGGTCAAGGAAGGCTGGGAGGAAGCTCCCAGGAAAACTCCCAGGATGTATTTAGTTACATGCTGGCCTTCAGGAACCAGACTCGGCGTTTCAGACAACACGCTGAGGCGAATCTGGAAGCCAGCCAGGAAGAGATGAAACGTTGGCATGATCAGAATGCCACTCTGATCGAGTTTCAGCCTGGACAAAGGTTTGGGTCATGGCCCCAGTGGAGCCCTGTGCGCTCCAGGATAAGTGGACCGGACCATTTGAGGTGGTGGAGCGCAAGAGTGATGTCACCTACTTGGTGGACTTGCAGTCTCCCAGGAACCCCTTGCGGGTCCTGCATGTGAACCGCCTGAAGCCCCACTTTGAGAGGTCTGAAGTGGGCATGCTCTTAGCAACAGATGCTGGGATGGAAGAGGAGACTGAACCTCTTCCTGACCTCCTGTATGCAAAAGAGCAAGATGGGTCAGTGGATGGTGTGAACCTCTCTCCCACCCTGACCCTGAGCAGCAGAATGACTGTCGCCAACTGTTGGGGCAGTTTTCTGATCTGTTCTCCCTGACTCCCAGTATCACTGAATGGTGCATCCATGATGTGGACACTGGGGACAGTCCTCCTGTGAAGCACAAAACTTACAGAGTGACTGACAGGGTGAGATCTTGCATCAAGGAGGAGGTCTCCAAGATGTTTGCCTTAGGGGTGATTGAGTCCTCTAACAGCCCTTGGGCCAGCCCAGTGGTCTTGGTCCCAAAGGCTGCCGCGCCTGGTGCCACACCCGAACTCCGGTTCTGTGTGGACTACTGAGGACTCAATTCAGTCACCAGGACTGACGCGCACCCCATCCCCAGAGCTAATGAGCTCATTGATCGGTTAGGGGCTGCCCGGTACCTCAGCACGTTTGATCTAACGTCTGGATACTGGCAGATTGCCTTAACTGATGGGGCCAAAGAGAGGTCAGCATTCTCCACACCAGATGGGCACTACCAATTCCGGGTGATGCCCTTTGGGATGAAGAATGCCCCTGCCACCTTTCAGAGGTTGGTCAACCAGGTGTTGGCTGGGCTGGAGGATTTCAGTGCTGCCTACCTGGATGACATTGCAGTGTTCAGCGCCACATGGGAGGAACATCTGCACCACCTCTGGGAAGTGTTGAAAGGCGCTGCGGAGGGCAGGCCTCACGATCAAGGCGAGTAAGTGCCAGATCGGGCAGGGTTCTGTGGTGTACTTGGGACACCAGGTTGGGAGCGGCCAGGTGGCGCCCCTACAACCCAAGATAGATACCATCTGGCTTGGGAACCCCCAAAACCCAGACAGAGGTGAGAGCCTTCTTAGGACTCACCGGGTATTACAGGAGGTTTGTCAAGGGGTATGGCAACATTGTTGCACCCTTGACTGAGCTGACTTCCAGGAAGCAGCCCAGGAAAGTGAACTGGACTGATGCCTGCCAAAGGCTTTGATGCCCTGAAATCTGCCATGTGCACGGCGCCCGTGCTTCAGGCGCCCAACTTCTCAAGGGAATTCATTGTGCAGACAGATGCTTCAGAGCATGGTGTTGGGGCTGGGCTTTCACAGATGAATGAGGAGGGCCTAGACCAACCTGTAGCCTTTATTAGTAGGAGGTTACTCCCACGGGAACAGAGGTGGAGTGCGATTGAACGTGAGGCATTTGCTGTGGTCTGGGCACTGAAGAAGTTGAGACCATACTTGTTTGGGACTCACTTCCGGGTTCAGACAGACCACAGGCCCCTCAGATGGTTAATGCAGATGAGGGGTGAGAACCCAAAACTGTTGAGGTGGTCCATTTCCCTACAGGGGATGGACTTCACGGTGGAACACCGCCCTGGTACAGAACACGCCAATGCTGATGGTCTGTCCAGCTTTTTCCGCCTTAGTGATGAGAACTCCCAGGAGGAAGGGTAGTTCTCCCCACATTTCAGCTGGAGGGGACACGTGTTAGACTTGGCACCATTGGCGTGGGTCTCCCTTCCATTTTTTTGCTGTTACCTCTTATGTTTTGCTGGTTTTAGATGCTTTTGGGCACTGTGCCACTGCTGTTCAGTGCCACAGTGCAAGTGCTCCCTACTGTAAATTGATGTATGGATTAGTGACTCCATGATTGGATGATTGGTTTACTTGTCAGTCCCTAGTACAGTGCACTGAGTGTGCCCAGGGCTTGTAAATCCAATGCTGCTGGTGGGCTTGCAGCACTGGTTGTGCCACCCACAGAAGCAGCTTGTAAATGTGTCTCAGGCCTGCCATTGCAGAGCCTGTGTGCGGTCTGTGACTGCCATGTCGACTTGGCAAGTGCACCCACTTGCCAGTCCCTAAACCTTCCCTTATCTTCATATCAGACACCCCTAAGGTAGGCCCAAGGGCAGGGTGCATTGTAAGTATAAGGTAGGACATGCCCTGGTGTGTGTGGCATGTCCTAATAGTGAATTACAGCCATTTTCGTTTTTCACTATTGCAAGGCTACCTGTTCTCCATAGGCCAGAATGGGCAGTTTGATTATTACACCTTATAATCCTAACTGACCCAGGGAACATGGTAGAAAAACGAATTTAGTATGCCTGAACTCAGAATGATAAAATACATCTTTTAGTGAAGTTGGTTTTAACATTCTGTGTTTGAAAATACCACTTTTAGAAAGTGGGTATTTTCTTGCCTAAACTTCCAAGCCTGCCTCTGCTAGGTTGTGTATTCCTTGTCTGGAGATTGAGTGACAGGGGCTGGGGGTGGCTACAGGAGACAGGGTGAGTCAGCACAGGGCTGAATAGAAAGATCTGCATCCAGAGTGGAGGGAGGAGTTGCACCTGGGTCTGAATAGGGCTGTGTCTGCCTTCCACAATGCTGGCTCCACCTCCTGCCGGGCGTCTGATGGCTCTGCCCCTCACTCACAAAGGAAAGAAGGAGTCAGAAAAACAAAGTGCTCCAGGGCTGACCAGAACTGGTTTTGGACTAGGCAGAGGCCTCTCTGCCTTCAGAGAACAAAGAGAAACTGTGTATAAAAAGGGGACCCAGACCCCTAGGAAATTAGATCACTTCTGGGAAATCAAGAAACCTGTTGCCAAGGAGAAGAACCGGAGAAGCTGAAGGAGGAGTACTGCCCCTGTGCTGTTTTGCTGTTTGGGGTTGGCCTGCAGTGGTTGCTTTCTACCAAGGACAGGAGAAAAGACTTTGCTGTGCTTTGTCATCTTGAAGAAGAGAATCTCCAAGGGCTTGAACTAGAGCTTGCCTCCTGCCTGAAGTCTCAGGGATACAAGACTTCACCAACCAGCTCCCCCTGCATTCCCTTGCTGGGAATTGAAGTGCCTGCTGTTGTGCTGGGCCTTCTGAGAGACTGCGTGTCGCTGGGAGCTGGAAGCGCGACGCAACAACGAGAAGCGTGTCGCCGCCGCAGCCGCGGTCATCGCATCGCCAAGGAAGCGAGACGCCGCTGCCGCTGTCATCCTCGCATCGCCGAGCGCGGCGCATCACCGGAGAAGCGGGACGCTGCCACAGAGGTCATCGTCGCATCACCGGAGAAGCGCGTCGCAGGGCCTGTCGCGGCTCCAAAGATCATCGAGTCGCCGCACGGCCGTCGGGCGTGCACGCATCACACCAACGTTGTCACATCGCAACCAAGACGCCATTTTGTCGCATCGTACCGGAGAAGAGTATCGCATCGAGGTGCCATCTTGTCGCATCGCACCGGAAAGCAGTAAGAAACCGACGCATCACCTCCCCACACAGTAAGGAAGCGAGCATCAACTCCCCTGCGCAGCAGTAAGGAACCGACGCATCCACTCCCTGAGTGTAAGGAACCGACGCATCACCTTCCCTGCGACCCTTTTGTTTTCTTTGCGTTACGCATTCAAGGTACATTGAGAGTAAAGTGTCGCATTTACAACTTGAGAGAACTGAACTATTTTATAACCTTTTAAAGTCTATTTTTGAGTACAGTATTGTGGATTTTTGCTATTGGGTCTTGTGATAAGTCTATATAAAGATTACTTATTTTTACATAACAACCTGTGTGGTGTCCATCTGTAGTGTTTTCACTGTATTACTGTATGTGTTCCCAAATGCTTTACACACTGCCTCTGAGATAAGCCTGTCTGCTCGTGCCAAGCTACCAGGGGGTGAGCAGGGGTTATTTTAGGAGTGTATCCCCCTTATCCTGACTAGAAGCAAGGGTCCCTATTTGGACAAAGGTGCAAACCATTGCCAACTAGAGGACCCCCAGTTCTAACAGACTGTCACAATACTTCCTACCTGGAAGCTGTTGTAATCCTTTATTGTTGATAGGGTTCTTACGTTCTTCCTGAATGATCTGAATCTAATTGCTTTGCAATGCACTCCTTGTGCTGAAGCAACACGAAAGCCAGCTTCTCCTTCACAAATCAGCCGGTTTAAATGTATCGTCTGGGTCCTCTGACCTCCGACCTTTGATGTGAGCAACCTTCTCACACCAAGGGTAAGTGGACATATCGGCTTTTTAATGTCGACATACATTAATATCGAGTTTAGTATATCGACAGTACTAAATATCGATGTAATGTATATCGATGTTAAAAATATTGTTTTTAGTGTTGTAAAAAATATTGAAGTTTGAAATGTCGACTGTCAAAATATCGTTGTGAAAATATCGTTAGTGTTTTTTTATTATGTTTAATGTTTGTTTTTGGTATAATAGTTAATTAATATTATAAAAGTTATAATTTGTATTTTAATTTTTAGGAGCGGGATGTTGGGTTTATACGGGATAAGGGTGGGGAGTGTTTTTAAAAAATTGAATTTTAATTTCAAATACATTCGAAATTTATAAATGTAATTTAAAAATGTTTTTTTAGGAGCAGAATGTTGGGTTTATAGGGGATATGTGTGGGGAGTGTTTTTAAAAAATTTAATTTCAAATAAATGCAAAATTTGTAAATTTAATTTAAAATAGTAGTTTTAGGAGCGCGATGTTGGGTTTATAGGAGATAAGGGTGGGGAGGGTTTTAAAAAAATGTATTTCAAATTTTAAATAAATTCAAAATTTATATATTTAATTTAAAAATGTAGTTTTAGGAGTGGGATGTTGGGTTTCTATGGGATAAGGGTGGGGAGTGTTTTAAAAACGATTTAAAATTTAAAAAAATTTAGAAATTTATAAATTTAATTAAAAATTGTTGTTTTAGGAGTGGGATATTGGGTTTCTAGGGGATAAGGATGGGGAGTGTTTTAAAATATTTTCAAAATTGTTAAATATAAAAAATTAATTAAAAATTTCGAATATAATTTATAATTGTTTTTTTATTTTATTTAGAATGAAGGTGTGTAATTTCGTACAATTTTTGTTGAATTGTAAATAGAACATTTTACAAAAATATTTTTGAGGAAATAAATGTTAAAAAATTAATTGTAAAATATTGTGTTGAGTGGATAAGTTTAATTAATTTTTTAGTATAACATATGGATTATTAGTTATTAATATTTAATGATTACATTTTTTATGAGTTTTAATAATTAAGGGGCATATTACGATGGCGGTCGGAAAACCTCCCCGACCGCCATGGTAGTGGGAAAAGACCGACCGCATGGACCGCGGGAAAACCGCTGGTCGAATTACGATGGCCCGCAGTCGAAATCCTACTGCGGCGGTATGTTCGTGGACATTAACATTGCGGCGGTTGCTGCTGCCCGCAGCACCGCCGCGATGCCGAAAGGAGTATGTCCTGCATGTCCCTGCACTGCGTGACAGGCACTGCACAGTGCCTGCCACCTGGTACAGGGAAATGTAGGGGGGCCATGGGTACCCCCCCAGTGCACCCACACCACCCCCAACACATTGGGGGCCCGCAATGGGCCCCCCGAAGACACTCTCCGCCAGCCCTGACATGGCGGTTTGACCGCTGCGGTGAGGCTGGCTACCGCCGGCATCATAATCGTGCCGGCGGAGCCTGCTCGGCACCGCCACCATTATCCCGGTCCTGTTCCGTCCGCCAGTCAGGAGTGCGGATGGCAACTGGCGGAAAAGCGGCGGTCCGATTTTCCCACCGCCGTGGTCAACACCGCCATCCTGATCAGACCGCCGGTTTTCAGGGTTGCGATCGCGGGCGGATGTCCACCGCCGGCCGGGCGGCGCCACCGCCAGCCGGGCGGTGGTGATCCACCCGCCATCGTAATGACGCCCTAAGAGATTATTTGTGTTTTATAATAATTGTATATTATAAATTGATAATAATATTTAATATTTTTTTAGGAATTAAAAAACTAAAAAATATAGTAGTATGCTTGAAATATATTTTAAAATATGTATTGTATAATTAAAAAAAATATATAGGGGAAATATAGTAATTTTGAATGTTTATTATCTTAATTTTTGAAAATTAATTTTTATGTGTATTATATTTTTAAAAATATTCAGAGTAATCAAATTAAATATTGTACATTTTAAAAATAGAGATTAAAGGAATTGTGTTTTATGTATAGTTTATACCATGATGTGATATTAATTGGAGTGGGAATAGTAAATTATATAGGTTTAGTGTCCAGCACCTTCCCTGAGTTAATACTAACTGGAGTGGGAATTGTAAATTAATAATATTAAGGGGCCGATTCCGATTCGGGCCGGAAAACGTACCGACCGACTCGGTACGGGAATTTAGTCCGACCGACTCGGACCGGCGCCGCACGACCCGGGTAGTACGATGAAATGCATGTGAAATCCGACAGACTCGGACGGAATACAAAACGACCGACCGAGCCGGACGGATCAAGCCATCGGGCCGGGAAATCACGCGAAACGAACCGACCGACACGCACTCGGATTGAACCCGAACGAAACGACACGCACTCGGATTGAACCCGAACGAAACGTACCCGCGAACTCCGACCCGCGTAGTACGATGCTGTGCGTGCAAAACACGACCGACTCGCCCGGAGCACAAGCCGTACGACCGACACGCATACAAAACCCAGCCGAAGCAACCCAATACTACGCGACCGACTCGTACGCCGCATATGAAACCTAGCTGACACACAGCGGGAACGAGTCGGACAAGATCGCACCACACAACTGCAGCGTCCTACTCGGACACAAGAACGACTCCTACATGCACCAAAAACACCAAGGAAAGTTTTTTTAAAAAAGGGCCAAACAAGCAACCACTAAGCCAATAAATACAGGGAGGAAAAAAAAATGGAACAAGGACACACCTCCAACTCCACCTACATAAAGGCCACAAATCCCTACCATGATCCCTTGCAAATTCCACTGACCTGCCAGACAGAACACCATCACACAGCAACCACAGACACACTCACAGCTCATACATCACACAAGCCACACACCATTACCACACCTACAAATAGCACCCTCACACACACCCAGCTAAACCTACACTCACACCCCCCCACTTGCACACACACACACACACACACACATCAATCACCACCACCACCCATCACCATGCCCCCAAAGAAGAACCATAAGTTCCTAGATTGTGAATTGGAAGTCCTGGTAGAAGAGATCCTCAGGGTAGAGCCACAGTTGTTTGGTACATTGGTACAACAGACCCCCATGTCGCAGAAAACCAAGATGTGGGCGAGGATTGTCGACAGGGTCAACGCACAATCACCATGTTTGCGCACAAAGGAAGACATCCAGAACAGGTGGTATGATGTTCGCAGGAGGGTCAGGGACCTACTCAAAAAGGACTACCTCCTCAGCCAGCACACCGGCAGTGGCCCTCCTGCAAAACCAGTATACCTCAGGCCCTGGGAGGAGAAGGTGCGGGCCATCCTACCACCAGTGAGCGTATACGGACTAACAGACATCCCAGAGCCTGGTGAGTACACAACTAATATACACAATATGGTGTGACTACACACACACATCACAGTCAAGGGGATAGGCAAACCAATGCACACTTAGCAAATACACAGCAACCAAAAGATATCCATCCCAAGATGTGAATGCTAGTCAGGCAAACACAATACCTGCCATCCCATAGTGATATGTAACTGTGTCATGACATCTACAAACCTAACAACAAATACAGCAAGGCAGTGGCACAAATAGAACCAACAAATACTCCCAGATATTTACCCACCACTAGAACACCACCTCACAGGGAAGCTCACTGAAAGGAAGGAATTCTGTGTATGCTGGTCAAGTCAGTGTAGCCAATAGCATGATGGGAGTGGTAGTCACAGATATTGGTCGCACCCACAATTGGCCCATCAACACCACTCTGAACCATGCTCACATCACAGGGAGTGTAAAACAACTGACAAGATGGCTGACACTGGCTACTGCTGTGGGGAGCACAAGGCCCTGCTGGGAACTGGGCACCAACAAACAACAGGACCACACTGTCAGCCATCTTGCCATTGCTGTCACACTCACACACACTGAAGTCCACTCAAAAGGAAGGAAGGATGGGCATGCTGGGAAGGGGGGTGTAGGCAATAGCATGATGGGAGTGGTAGTCACAGATCAACATCTCACACTCACATGGCCCAGCAAGTTAGCACTGAAGCATGCACACCTCACAGGGAGTCAAAAGCCACTTCAAAGATGTCTGACACTGGCCACAGCTGTGGGGAGCACAAGGCCCTGCTGGGAACTGGGCTCCAACAAACAACAGGACCACACTGTCAGCCATCTTGCCATTGCTGTCACACTCACACACACTGAAGTCCACTCAAAAGGAAGGAAGTATGGGCATGCTGGGAAGGGGGGTGGAGGCAATAGCATGATGGGAGTTGTAGGCACAGATATTGCTCACCCTCACAATTGGCCCATCAACACCACTCTCAACCATGCTCACATCACAGGGAGTGGAAAAGGACTCACAAGATGGCTGACACTGGGTACTGCTGGGGGGAGCACAAGGCCCTGCTGGGAACTGTGCAACAACCAACAGCAGGACACCACTGACTGACATCCTGAAAGACAACTTGCACTCCCTGCAATGGAAGCACATTTCATGGTGGGATATCTGGCTGGGTGTGAAGGAGGACTCACAGCACTGACCATAGTTACAAGGACCTCCCCTCACACACCCCTCAACACTAACTCCACATAACCCACCTGGGAGAATGCAATGCCTCACATCCTAACTGAAGATCCCACAAAGAACCACCAACCTGGGTTATGCTGTGTGAAGCACAGGGACACTCTTGGGACTTGTAGCCAAACAACTGCCAGGACAACACTCCCAGCCATCCTGTCAGCACAGGCACCCCACCCCACAGGGAAGCAGAGTCAAAAGGAAGGAAGGATGGGCATGCTGGGAAGGGGGGTGGAGGCAATAGCATGATGGGAGTTGTAGGCACAGATATTGCTCACCCTCACAATTGGCCCATCAACACCACTCTCAACCATGCTCACATCACAGGGAGTGGAAAAGGACTCACAAGATGGCTGACACTGGGTACTGCTGGGGGAGCACAAGGCCCTGCTGGGAACTGTGCAACAACCAACAGCAGGACACCACTGACTGACATCCTGAAAGACAACTTGCACTCCCTGCAATGGAAGCACGCTTCATGGTGGGATAACTGGGCTGGGGGAGAAGGAGGCCTGGATGGCAACCAAATACCACCAATGCTGGTCATGCACACACCTCAACATACACATTGACATGCCACAGGTTGGCAGGACAATGTGCTACACCAATATCACTCTCTGACTGTCACAATTTAGGAGAATGCAATGTCCTGGCCCACATCCAGAGGTACAGTCACAACTGTCAGGTGTTTGAACAATTGATGCCAGTAGAAACATAACATACAATCTGTGTCTCTCCCCAAAACAGGTGATGATGGGGACACAGCAGCAGACGAGGAGGAGTCCCTGTCCCAGGCTCCGGGGAACACTGAGCTCACTGGTGTGGATCAGCCACTGCACTCCTCGGATGGCGAAGAACCAGCTGGAACCTCCGGTGTGAGTCATCATGCAGCACCAGCAGGACCAACATCTGCACCCCCTGCACCCACCCCTCCAACAACTGCCAACACACAGGCCACCCCTGCCAACACGGACAGACCAAGGACCACAGATGACAACAGCGCAGGGACCCAGGCCCAAACTGGAGCTGGTGACAACGAGCCCAGGAACAACACCCAAGTGGGCCCACGGTCACCTGTGCGTGCCACCGCAGGTCCTGCACGTGTCGCCAGGGGTGGTGGGAGGGGTGGTAGACATAGGTCGCTCTTTGCAGAGGGGTCTGGACTGCATGATGACCCACATCTGGCACGCATCGCGGATGCGTACCAGACTAGCATCGGAGAGGTCAGCCAGGTAGTGGGGATCCTCAAGGACATACAACAGCAGCAGGCTGCCCATCATGCCCGCTTGGACTCCCACATGTCCCGTGTCGAGACACACATGTCACATGTCGAGACACACATGTCACGTGTCGAGACACACATGTCTGGCATGGAGTCCAAGTGGGACACATTGGAACAACTGACAGCGGTGCATAGGGACATACTCACATGCCTCCGCCAGATCAGCACCAACATGGCCTCACCTCCCTGTGTGCCCACAACAACTGCTGCTGAAACAACTGCAAATGCCACAGGGAGGGAGGAGGACTCTGGCAGAGAGTCCCCTGCACCGCCGCAGCCTGCACCTGAGGGTCCCCCCAAGAAGAGGGGCCGTCCGAAGAGGCCAAACTGAGAGGCCGATGGCCATCTACATCCCCCAGGAAGCCAACACCTGTTCTGGAACTTTTCCTCTGTGTGCAAACTGCACGCCCTGTCGAAGCCAACCCAACTCTCCCACATGACATGGGGAGCTCTAGTTGGCCAAATTCATCAGATGACTGTGGACTTTACTCTGGACATGTCAGCTACCAAGACTTCCAATACACATGGGAACTTTGGATTCCAATTTCTATGTACAGCACCCACCATCCTGTGCACCATCCTCACACCTGTATGTAAATAAACTCACCAATACACCATATCTGCCTCTGTTGTGATTCCAACGTGGTTTTTGTCATGTAGATGGTGATCTGCTAAATGACACTGTGCATGCTAACTGCCACAGCAAGTCCAACACCGTCATGTCAGTCATGGCGACGTGACACATATGAGGGAGACACACCACTAGGGCCACACAACACATACACACCAGGGCCATCAGACTCATCACCTATACTGATGTTGCAACTAAATACAGTGGAATGCACAGACACGCCACCTATTCACAGTCACTGTCAACTAGACTACAGGTGCAGTAAGCAAATGTCAGTCAGATGTGTGACTACAGACAACGCACATCCCAAAGTGAAGCACAGGTTTATTACACATTTGCAACATGTTGTTTCCACTACAAATGCAAGCTAATCCAACCTGGCTGTGGCCACAAAGTCAAAAAAACAGAAGATAGAAAGTCCAGGGGTGTGTGGCACATCACCTGTAGGGAAACGACTGCTTCCACCTTGGAAGTTGAATCATGGATTCGGGGGATCCAAGTTGATCAGACAACTCCGGCAGCACCCTGTGAAGGACAGACATGACACACAGTCAAAAACAATGAAGAACAGCACAGAACGGCAATACTCATGTCTAATACATGTCACGAGATAACTACACAAAACCAAGTTAGCATGTCAACACTGTTGGGCAGTACAGACCACCTGCAAGGACACATCGCTGCACGCATCCAGTCAAGTAGCACATGGCCACACTCAAACAGCACCAGAGCACCACACACACATATCATGCAAACTCAAATCATTGACATCACAACCCTCTGGAGACTCACATTCAGCTGAAGAAGTTGGTGATGAGCTGTGTGCGGACATCACCATCATCATCATCATCTACTTCACTGGCATCGTGACCCAGGCCAGGATCTTCCACAGGTGGCGGACGTTGGTCATCGTCATCCAGGATGAGAGGCAACTCCTTCCGCACTGCCAGGTTGTGTAGCATGCAGCAGACGATGACAATCTTGCACACCTTTGCTGGGGCATATGGGAGGGCCCCTCCTGTCTTGTCCAGGCAGCGGAAGCGGCTCTTCAGGAGACCAAAGGTCCGCTCAATCACCCTCCTCGTCCGACCATGTGCCTCATTGTAGCGCATCTGGGCTGGTGTCACAGGGTTCCTGAGGGGTGTCAGCAACCACGGCATGTTGGGGTATCCCGAGTCACCTACAGACAGACAATTGCACATTAGCCGATTTGAAAATGTGTGCGGAAAACAACATAGCAGAACACACACAATGGTACAAAGTCAGTACACACCAACAAGCCAGGCACGCTGGTTCGGCATCTGTGACATCATCCTCGGGATGCGACTACTCCTCATCACGTATGCATCGTGTGCCGAACCGGGGAAACGGGCACACACATGTGAGATGGTCATATCTGCAAGACATACCACCAGAGCATTGATCGAATGGTAATGTTTACGGTTCCGGTATGCCTGCTCATGTGCCTGTGGTGGTATCAAAGCCACATGTGTCCCATCAATGGAGCCAATTACATGTGGCATCCTCCCCAGGGCATAGAAGTCACTCTTGACGTCAGTGAGTCGTTGACGTGTTGGGAAATAGATGTACTGGTTGAGGTATCTCAACATTGCCCCCAAAACATCGCGTAGCACACGGCTGAACATAGTCTGTGACATCCCACCAGTAGTTGCCACAGTGTGTTGAAAGGTACCGGTGGCAAAGAAGTGTAGGGCTGCCATCACCTTCACCTTGGGGGTCAGCGCTGTAGGATACGGCCGGCCAGGCTGCAAATGTGGGTCCAACCGCACTGCCAAATCCTCAATCAGCTGCCTGGTGAAGCGGTACCGTCGGATGCTGTCACGTTCCACCATCGTTGCCAGGTCTGGGAATGGTCGATGGACAGCAGGAGCCCTGCAGTGCATAGGTGAAGAAAGCAAGATTGTCAGTCACCCCACCTATGTGCCGTTCACCATACTCAATTTCACATGATACATCATCAACATACACAAGTACTTGATGTGTGTGTCGTTCCGTTTGGACATATATGGCACCTACATGGACATCATCTAACATCTCTGTTCAACAAGTGTTGACAACAGGTTCCAGGGTGTGCTATGGGACACCATTAGGCTGTGTCACAGTACCCATTAACTGCTCTCACGTTCCACACACATACCACAGTGACATGTCTGAACAGATGCTCCACAGGCATCACAGCTCATTGACAGGTAGATTCCCAGGGACCCTGCCTTGCCACATGGACACTGGCATGACATGGCGTATCATGTACACGTCAGAAAAACAAACATGACACCCACAGGTAGTGGCCCCTGTAGCCTCTGCAGGACAGACATGGACGTCTGTGACACACACACACACACCATCAAAGTTCATGCACAAACCACGTGGATGTGGAGACTGTCTCCCATTGTGCACATGGAGTCAGAGACATGTGATACACAACATGCACACAGACTGTGGAGGGACATCACTATTGTTGGAATGGGCCACCCTGTGACGTACATGCCTTCCCACATGTGAGCCTGGAGGTATGTGACAGGTCATACACATACACAACCTGGAAATGTGACCATGACACATGCTCAGAAATGAAAAGTTGCACACCACAGTGGTCAGGTGCACAACACACAAAGGACCCTGTCCCCATTAACACGTGCACAGCCTGGGTGTGTCTGCCCCCAAGTGCCACCCCAAAATCCACATGTTCACCCCCATACACAGATAAGGTTATGCAGCCACATATGCCTTATAGACAGTGTGGACTGGGTGTGGTGTTGTAGGTGTGCCCCTGAGTCCCTGGAAAGTAAATGTGGCTGGCATAGGTTCACCAGTGACCAGCATGGTGACATATGCGTGTGACCTGTCCAGGGACGCGTTGTAGAGCAATGGACCGATCGGTGTGCCCGGCCGGCCGGCCGGCCCATTGCATTGAATGTGAGCGGGTACGCGTTGTATGCCTGGTACGCGTTGTACAGCAATGGACCGATCGGTGTGCCCGGCCGGCCCATTGCATTGAATGTGAGCGGGTACGCGTTGTATGCCTGGTACGCGTTGTACAGCAATGGACCGATCGGTGTGCCCGGCCGGCCCATTGCATTGAATGTGAGCGGGTAGCAGCGTTGTAGAGCAATGGACCGATCGGTGTGCCCGGCCGGCCCATTGCATTGAATGTGAGCGGGTACGCGTTGTATGCCTGGTACGCGTTGTACAGCAATGGACCGATCGGTGTGCCCGGCCGGCCCATTGCATTGAATGTGAGCGGGTACGCGTTGTATGCCTGGTACGCGTTGTACAGCAATGGACCGATCGGTGTGCCCGGCCGGCCCATTGCATTGAATGTGAGCGGGTACGCGTTGTATGCCTGGTACGCGTTGTACAGCAATGGACCGATCGGTGTGCCCGGCCGGCCCATTGCATTGAATGTGAGCGGGTACGCGTTGTATGCCTGGTACGCGTTGTACAGCAATGGACAGAACGGTGCGCACACATTGGCTGGGGCCTGGCATGGCAACGGACGCGTTTTCGAAGCTCCAACGAGTCTGATGCAGTGAATTCAGTTGGCCAGCCACAACAATGTTGCAAAATCATGGGTGTCATGAAGTTGAAGATTTGAAGGATGCTGTGGGCGTGTATTAGTGCTGCCATTCCATGGATTGGTCAAATTCAGAAGATGCAAACGACTTGGACCTATCACTTTGGACACATGGGACAGTATCTGCCTCTGCAGCACACATATAATGCTGGCTGTTCCCCTGAGAGCTCACTTGCCTGCACTACATGCTCCAGGACGACATCTGCCACCAACACTGCTGCTGTTTATGCATCCTCTGGCTCCTGCAATGGCACGTACTGTGGAGAGAGCCCCAGCCTTCAGCCTTGAGGAGAACCAGGCCCTGCTGGACAGCCTCCTTCCACAGTACAGCAAGCTGTATGGGAAACCAGGGGAGCAGGTGAGTGTGCTGTCCACTGCCTCACTAATTGTGCATGTTGTCTGACTAGCAGGGCTTTCAGTGTGCACACCACTGGCTAGCATGCCCACTGAGTAGTTGTCACACCCCAAAGTGTGTAGTCACATGCACTGAACTGGTACAGTGCAGTAACAGTGCATTCCAACTAGGTTTACTTCCCATGCAATGATACCATGTAGTGACTGCTGGCAAACTGTTCATAGCCATTGTTGCACTGCCTGTGTACATCATATGCCCCTGTGATTGAGACATGTATATCCAACTGTGTGATGCACGTATATGTTGCATGTGTAGTAATGGCCTTTTCACTTTGTCATCCTCACAGGTTGATGCCCACCAGAAGCAGGAAATCTGGCTGACCATCGCCCGGAAAGTAAGATCCGTGGGGGTCTACAGGCGCAGGATCCGCAACTGCCAGAAGAGGAGGCAGGACCTTCGTGGCTGGACCCGGAGGATCGCAAGGGTCCAGCTGAAGCTGTCGCCTCCTCGCAGGAGGGGCGGACACCGGACCCTGACCCCCCACATGCTCCGGGTCCTGGCGGTGGTCTTCCCTGACCTGGATGGGCAGCTGAAGGACAGACAGCAGCAAGGAGGGGGCGAGTCCATGACTGCACTGTGCACTTTGTCTGACATGCTATGTGCCCTCCTCTGGCCTGGTTAAACTTCCACAGTACATCAGTCATGTGGTCCAGGACCCATGTCCCTTCATTTGTGACATGCCCACTTCTCCTCTGATACGCATATGTGTGACCCTTATAGTCAGGAAATGGTGTCATTTGGGGACTGTCATTGCATTTAGCTTTGCTCATGCTGGGGGACAGCATTTGTTCCCGTGACTATGTTGTGCGATTCATGGGTGGGTCAATTGCTAACACAATGCCTAAGTTCTGACATGTAATCTGGGTGTAACTTTGATATGTGATCCGCTTGCTGCTCTGACTCACCACATGTCCCTGGGGAATTTGGCACACACCCATGCTGCTGGTGGGAACAATGTTTGGGCCTCAGGAGTATGTGTATCCAGTGTGTCACACATGCTTAGCTACCTGCCTACTGTCCAGGACTCATCCCTCTTACAGGTGGAGCTGGACAGTCATGCCTACTCCAGGGCATGCAATGCACTCTGTACTCCCACTCCCGTGTATCATCTGGCATGTTGTGATCAGTGTAATGTACCCTCAGGTGTCTGCCTCTGTCTCATTGTGCTGTGTCTTCGTTGTCAGGACTACTGGTATGTTTATCGGTTAGGGCTCAGCATGCCATCTGAGATGTGACCATGATAGACGATACTTCTGTGACTTATAGGTGTCTGATCACTTGACTGTGCACACAGGTGTTTGCAACTGTGACTTTCAGTCAGCTGTATTGTCATTCACAGCACACTGTGAGGTGCTCATGTTCAGAGAGTTGTGTTTCATGTCCCCCATATGTCCAGTTGGTATGACGTGGACAAATAGTAGTACAGATGATGTGGTATTTGGGGGATGGACATGTGCACTTGTCAGTCACATAACTTGCATTCCCCATGCCCTCAGATTGTGACACAGTGCAGACTGTTGTTGGCTGGCTGCCATGGCCATGTGACTTGAGACAGTAATGTATGACTTTGCACGCATTCCTGTGTCATGGCATTCAACTCCCTGAGACTGATCCTGCAGGGGAGTGACATGTGCAACATGCACCCCATTGTGGCATTGACTATCCGGACATGGGTGCATCATGGTGTCTGGTGCTGGTATGCATCACATGCATTTCTATTTAGACTCTGGCCATCCCTTTATCCGGACACCTGCACTGACTCAGTGGCAGGAGATGTGATGTGTGCATGTTCACATACTTCACCGTGTTCCCTGCAATGTCCAACAACTGTGTAGGTGGTGCATGTGTCCACACTGGGGTCTTACCATCAGACAGGCACCGGACAGATGGGTGCAAGGGCAGGAGGGGTGTGAGTCCCATGGTTGACCATCAGACTGACAATTGGCTTCCCGAATCTGTGTGAGGACTTTAGGCAATGTTCAACTAAGGATGCCAGGGCTTGCTCTGTGATGTGCTGTACTTACTGTGGTGTGTGCGGTCAGTGCAGGTGACTGATGTTTGTCTGTTTCCCTAATTGTTTGCAGATACATCCACGGCCACAGGAGGGGACAGCTCCACAGACCAGGAGGAGCAGCGGAGCCAGACTGGGTCAGCATCGGACGGGTGGTCAGAGGGACCCAGTGGCACGGAGGGCGAGGGGAGCCACACCGAGGAGTCCTCAGCACCATCCACCTCAGCTGAGGACCACAGCAGCTCGGAGGATGACTCCCTTGTGGAGCGGGTCTCAGCAGCCACCAAAGGCCAGCTAGTCTGTCTGGCCCTGCCACCACCACCACCACCACCGCCCTCCCATTGGCTCCCATTCCTGAGGTCCGTGGAGGCTCCCGTACTCGGGAGCGTGTCTCCTTCGTGCCAGGCACCGCAGCCCCTGCCCCTGTGTCCCCTGCTGCCCTGAGTGAGGAGTCTGTGTACCTCCTTCGGCAGCTCCATGTAGGGCAGACAGCAATGCTGAGTGTCCTCCATGCACACACCACTCTGTTGACACAGCTGGTGTCGTTCATGGAGGGCATCTCGACGGCTATGTCTGCCCTACAGAGGAGCAATAGGTCCATGGACTCCTCCCTGGCGGCAGCAGTGTCCCTCCTCCAACAGTCCCTCACCCCTCCCACCTCTGCCCCATCAACACTTCCTGCACCCCTACCTGTCCAAAGCACATGCACACCTGCACAGTCACCCAAACACACAGACACGAGCAGCACAGACACACCCAAGAGAAAGGCAAGACGTGCACACACGCATCCTCAGGGGACTGATACCACAGACACAGGGGACGGGGAACACACACACACACAGGCATCCACATTAACTCCGCAGTCCTCCAAATCCTCTCCCTCCAAGACCCCTTCCCTTGCCTCGCCTGCTAACACACCTACACAGCAGGTCTTCCTGTGTGACCTCGGCCTCTTCCCCTCCAATCCTGCTGATCCAGCATACCGGGGGAAGAGGAAGTCCACCCACACAGAGGGAGTGCCCCTCGCCCCCGGACACCCTCCCCCAGGCGCAGGCAGAGTGAGCCCCCACCCGCAAGTCCCCCGGTCCCGGAAGAGCAAGACCCCGCCACCGCCCTGCAAGTCAACCACCCAGTCTCTCACCTCCATCCCCCAGGTCCACCACCACTCCCCAGGTTCCCCCACACACCGATACCGCATCCCCAAACTGCTTAGGCCCTCCCCCTGCCACTTGCTCTTCCACCCCAAAACCAGATGCTCTGCCTGTTTGTGCCACTGGTGTGGAGACCGTGTCCCCCCTCTGTCCTGCCCAGCTCTTCTGCCCCCCTTCCACTACCTTGGAGTCATGCACTGCGATGGAGTCCACAACCACCCCGTCTGACTCGGGCACTGCATTGGGGACCCAGTCCACTCCATCTGACCAGCCCACTGCAGTGGTTGCAGCACCAACTCCATCTGACTTGAGCCCTGCGGTGGTGCCAGCCCCCCCTGAGTCAGACACCTCCACTGCAGTTGCCGGTGACACTCCTGCACCCACCTCCCCTTCACTGCCTCCGTCTGGCATCCCCTGATCCTGTCCCTGCGGTGCCTGGCCTGCCCCTCGTATGCCCCTCCAAGGGGATGTCCCCTGTCCGTACCTGTGCAGGCAAGCAATTGTTGACAAGTTGTCACACATTACCCTGTTGGGACTGTATATTTGGACTGGCCATTGGCCTTAGTTTATTTTGGACTTTTGATTTGAGTTGCACACTTGCTGAATAAAGCCTATTTTTGTTTACTTGTGGTTAATCTTTGGAGGTACATGATGTAGATGTGTAGAATCATGCATTTGCTGTTGTAATAGTGTTCAGATCAGGTAAATGAAGTTTTGCTGTGATGGGCTCCATGTGGTCCATGGGATATGTGTCCTAATCTAGTCTGGATCTATAGCATCCTTTGCTGCAGTCTGAGGGTGTTATGTTCAGCATTTGACACAGGAATGTACGTTTAGCATTTGTAGATTACCATCTTTGTCCTACACTGATGCACATCTGGTGGGCTTACCACTGTCCAATGTTCCTAGTACCCTGACTGTGTGCCCGTCTGCAATGGACATGCAGTTTAGGACATCAAATTTGGAGGACTCATCTGTGTACACAGTGCAAGTTGCTTGACACGTGTCTTGGGTGTATGCAGATGACTGACGTGACACTCCCGTACCCAGGCTGATGAGCAGAGCCTTCAGTGTGTTGTAGTTGTTGACTCACTGACCGAGTGTTCTGCTGACATGTTTGAGTCATGCACAGACAAGGTTTGGCACAGCTGACCTTCCACAGGAGTGGAGTGCCCTCATGGCAGTGCGTGATTCCGTGATATAGGCTGTGCCCATGTTGTGTGTTGTGTAGGCATGTCTGTGAGTGTTCCCTTCTCCTTTTCCTACACAGGCTGTGTCCCTACGGATGTTCCTGTTTGTGATGCTTGCTGAGTTGTTCTGTGTTCATCCAGCATCTTGGACCTGGTTACTCCGCGATGTGGGTGCATGGCAAACTAATGTTCATGAGGTTGTCATCCCTAGTTGTCTTTGTTGTCAGGGCTGGGGATGTGGGCAAACGCAGATGGGACACAGTCAAGATTCCTCTTGGCACTTGTTGGTTACACGAGTAATGTGATTTTCTGTTTGTGTATGCTTTCAGTGATTGTGACACGTTGTGTGTGTGACTGCTGCCACTCCTCAGGGTCAGAGGTGCAATGTTGGAAGTTGTCTATGTGTGTCCTTTGTGGGTCAGCTTGGCTTCTTCATTGGTGTGTGACTATGGCCAGGATCCCATTGTTTGGGGTGGATTTCACGTCATGCCCATGTACGGCATACTGTGCAGTGTGTCAGACATTCACAGGTATTGTTGACTGGCCATGTGTGATGGGTTTCTGCACCTTATTTCCCCCCACCACCCCTGGGATTGTCATGGGTGCATGTGCAATGTCAGCAGTCCATGTGAGCTTCAACGCTGCACATTGGTGGAGTTCAAGGTGTGTGTGGGGTTGAGTGTGTGCAAATGTGAGTTGTTGCACGGCTGGGGCACTACCTCCATATTTTCCTTGGCTGGCAGGCCGTGCTGAGTGCTTTGTGCTTGTATAGGTGTGATGGTAGTTTGTTGCTCAGGACACATGGCTGTGGTTCACAGTGTGGATGACATCTACCTTTGTCATCACAGTGTGATTGTCATGCAGGCTAGTGTCACCACAATGTGGGGTCCCTGGGGGAGTGCTGTGGTGGTTCGGTCTCTTGCTGTGTGTGTTGCTGTTCCTACAAGCTTGTGTGACATGTGTAATTTGGGCTCCCTCTCATCTCACAATGCCTGTTTGCCCACATAGGGGAATCCAATCCATGAGTTACTTTTGTTTGTGACTGTGTTGACATCTGTGTATCAGTGAATCTGGCCTCCTCATGGGTTGTGTGTTTGCCTGGGGACACTGGCACACAACCCCCCCTCACCTGTTGTGTATGATGTGCAGTGTGAGTCTGCCTGTTTGTGTTTGTGCTTTTGCACCACTGCATTGGCATATCTTTAGTTTGCCATTGGCTGTATGTTGTTTGTTGGCTTTCCCCTGCTGGCCCTGGGACTGCTAGGTTATCAGTCAGCACATTGATCATGGTTAGTATGTCCCATTGCTTCCATGGTATGGTATTTGTTCACCTGACATCTACAGTCTCCACAGGATATCTACATTTGTGTGTCCATTGGTGCTGATATGTGGGTCTGCATTATGATGTTCACTTCTGTCATTGTGTTATTTGTGAATGTAGACAATGTGGGCCCCCATGGCTGATGTTTGTGTGCACATGGCTAGAACGATGTGTCATTGGCACTGCACTGCTTGCCTCACACAATCTATGTTGCTTGGGACACAAGCACTACAATGCCACTGTAGTGTTTGGTGTTGTGTGGCCAGGAATAATCCCTGCAGTTATGTTTTTGCAGCTTTCACCAGGACTACACTTCGCTTTTGGGCACTGTAGTGATGGGGCTTTGGGCCCCATTGCCACACTGTTCAGAATGTGTTTCAGCTATGGAGCCCACACTTACCTTTTGGGCACTGTGGTGATGGGGCTTTGGGCCCCATTGCCACACTGTTCAAAATGTGCTTCAGCTATGGAGCACACACTTACCTTTTGGGCACTGTGGTGATGGGGCTTTGGGCCCCATTGCCACACTGTTCAAAATGTGCTTCACCTATGGAGCACACACTTATCTTTTGGGCACGGTGGTGATGGGGCTTTGGGCCCCATTGCCACACTGTTCAGAATGTGTTTCAGCTATGGAGCACACACTTCCCTTTTGGGCACTGTGGTGATGGGGCTTTGGGCCCCATTGCCACACTGTTCAAAATGTGCTTCACCTATGGAGCACACACTTCCCTTTTGGGCACTGTGGTGATGGGGCTTTGGGCCCCATTGCCACACTGTTCAGAATGTGTTTCAGCTATGGAGCACACACTTCCCTTTTGGGCACTGTGGTGATGGGGCTTTGGGCCACATTGCCACAGTGGTCATGGTCTGCTTGCATTGTGTAGGCCACACACACAATTATGTGTGACACATGTGTTAGGGGGTCACATTGTATGTTCAATGTCATGTTCAGTGTTGTATGCATTTGACACAGACCACACACGCTTGTCATGGTGTTGTAGGCTGGGATGTAATTTACTGACAGTCCTTATGTGGGAGTATGCTAGTTGTGTCATGCATTACCCGTCCTATGAGTAGGGGTGGTTGTAGTGACAGGCATCCAGCCCCCATGAGTGGTGATGGTAGTAGTGGTAGGCATCCATCCCCTAAGGGTGGGGATGGTAGTAGTGACAGGCATCCAGGCCCCCTGAGTAGGGGTGGTGGTAGTGACAGGCATCCAGCCCCCCTGAGTAGGGGTGGTGGTAGTGGTAGGCATCCAGCCCCCCATGAGTGGGGATGGTAGTAGTGGTAGGCATCCAGCCCCCCATGAGTGGGGATGGTAGTAGTGGCAGGCATCCGTGGTGGCAGGCATCCATCCCCCTAAGGGTGGGGATGGTAGTAGTGACAGGCATCCAGCCACCCCTGGATAGGGGTGGTGGTAGTGGCAGGCATCCAGCCCCCCCTGAGTAGGGGTGGTGGTAGTGACAGGCATCCAGGCCCCCTGGGTAGGGGTGGTGGTAGTGACAGGCATCCAGCCCCCATGAGTAGGGGTGGTGGTAGTGACAGGCATCCAGGCCCCCCTGAGTAGGGGTGGTGGTAGTGACAGGCATCCAGGCCCCCTGGGTAGGGGTGGTAGTAGTGGCAGGCATCCATCCCCCTAAGGGTGGGTATGGTAGTAGTGGTAGGCATCCAGCCCCCCCTGAGTAGGGGTGGTGGTGGTAGTGGTAGGCATCCAGCCCCCCATGAGTGGGGATGGTAGTAGTGGTAGGCATCCAGCCCCCCATGAGTGGGGATGGTAGTAGTGACAGGCATCCAGGCCCCCCTGGGTAGGGGTGGTAGTAGTGGCAGGCATCCAGGCACCCCTGGGTAGGGGTGGTAGTAGTGGCAGGCATCCAGCCCCCTATGGGTGTGTATGGCATTGGTGTTGGCCATCCCGCCCCTATGGTTCTGCTGTTGCTAGTGTACGTTATTTGTGCATCCAAATGTGTGTGTGACATGTTTCGTGTACGTGTGGTTTGTTTGTATTGTTGGTGTTTGACTTACCGTCTGCGCCGTACGCGTCCGTGCCGGTCCCGGTAATAGATGTAGAGTATAGGTAGGACCTGCGCAATGGGATTCATGCTTGGATCGTCTCGTTCGGGTTTCTCTTGTCTTCGAGTCGTACTCGTAGCAGGCTTGTTCGTCTCGTAGCCGTGGATCGTCTTGTGGCGCGAAACGGAGCTTACGTACGGCTCGCCCGGATGCTCAAACGTGCCGGACGTAGCGACGAGTTCGGCGCGTACGGAAGACGCATCGTACTAGTCCGGCCGGAAGGTGCTGTGTATTTGGTTCCGTGCGACTCGATTCGGCGTTTACGGATCCGGCTCGGGCGGAGTACAGGAGCTGGAATGGGTAAGTACGGCTCGCTCGGAATCTGGGCTGTTATGCGCATCGTACTTGTTCGTTCGGTAGAGTGTTCGAGTCGGTCGGAAAACACGCGTTCGGCTGGTATTTTTTCCGGACGAATACTGTTAGGTGCGCTTCCGGCCGACATCGGAATCGACCCCTTAGTGTCCAGCACCTTTTTTAATTTAATGCTAACTGGAGTGGGAATAGTAAATTAATTATGTTTAGTGCCCAGCACTTTCCCTGATTAAATACTAACTGGAGTGGGAATAGTAAATTATATAGGTTTAGTGTCCAGCACCTTCTTTAATTTAATGCTAACTGGAGTGGGAATAGTAAATTATGTTTAGTGTCCAGCACCTTCCTTGATTTAATACTAACTGGAGTGGGAAAAGTAAATTTTATAGGTTTGTGTCCAGCACCTTCCCTGAATTAATCCTAACTGGAGTGGGAATAGTAAATTAATTATGTTTAGTGTCCAGCACCTACCTTTTTTTATTTTTTTTATTTGTTTATTGGCATTTTGTCATGAGCAAGTACATAGCAAGTAGCACGAAGTGCCAAGTAATCCAGTAATAGAAATTATATTTGGAGTTGAACAAATGAAGATAAAGCCGAAAACAGGCATCACAATTGACAGTGATATATGTGAGAAACATCATTGCAATCTACAAACGAGGCATCATACATCACGGACTTGTTAGAAGACCAGGGTTCACAGAAGAGGAAAATGTAAGAGTGGCACGATACACGGGCATATAGAGGCATATGAGGTCAAAACATGATCAGTGTGTCTCTTTTAGGGGGACCCAACAGAAGCTTCGGGGTCTTGTGCGGCATCTGTATTGCGAGAGGACAGCCAAGCTAAAAATGGACCCCATATGTCTTTTGGTCGGGATGCCGGAGGCAAGAGTTCCCAGTATATATTTAACTGTTCCTGACAGAACGTGGTGTCTAGTATCCATGTTTTAGTGGCAGGTGGTTGGCGTTTACCCCAGTGCATCGCAATCCGGCGTTTAGCCAGAAGCAGCAACATGGCTAGGAGTTTACGATGTCCCGGTATGGCCTCTTGAACGTATCCCAGAAGACATAGCTTGGGAGAAGGGATAAGGTGAGTTGCTAGGATCTCATTTATTGATGCAAGTATTTCATTCCAAAAGCGCGCAATAGCTGGACAGTTCCAAGCCATGTGCAAAAAGGAGGCATCTGGTGATGCACATCTCCAGCAGTTCGCCTCTGGGCGGAGAACCATTCGTTTAAGCTGTAAAGGTGTTCTGTAAATGCGGTGCAAATATTTAAAATGTATGAGGCGGATCTTGTAATTAGGGGATAACGTCTCTAATTGTCCGAAACAGAATTGCCACTGAGCGTCTGTCAATGGGTCGTCTAGGTCGTCGTTCCAATTGGCGAAGGCTTTCGGGTGAGTGATCGGGGAAGATCGCTGCATGCTGCTGTAAAGTCTAGTAATGAGTTTAGCCGAGGAGGAGTTTGTTAGCATGGATTCCAGGGCCGAAAGAGGTGGAGCTGGGAACGTGTCATGCAATTTGCGGCACGTTCCTCTGACAGAGTAATAGAGCAATAAACTAGAGAAGTTAATGGTATCGCCTGGCAGGGATGCAGGGGGGGCAGGAAGGAGTCGCCGGGGTATAGGTCCGTGAATGTATCCCATCCTAAGGCGCGGGCCCGGGCAGAGTTACCTTTATCTTCCAATATGGGTATTTGCGGGTTGTGTGCGAGTATGATAGAGGGCGCATATAAGACTGAGTGACCCGCTCGAATACGAAGTTTATCCCAGGCCCATCGCAATGTGTCAGGTGTATGTATGATGGCATGATGACATTTAAAAGGTTGATATAGGGCAACCGTCAGTGGCAGCGGTGCGACGTTGTCTGTCGGCTTCTACTGCAACATGGGGTTGGAAGGGGGTTGGGAATATCCAATGGTGTAGGAATTGCGCCTGAGCGCAGAACGCATAGAGTGCCAAGTCAGGACCGCCAAGTCCACCCTGCGTCAGAGGTAGTGTGAGCACCTCCCACGCTATACGCGGTTGCTTTCTGGCCCAGACTAGGGAAATGATAGAGGATCTCAAGGAGTTCAGAAATGATTGAGTGAGCTGCAAGGGGAGATTGATAAATAAATATAGAAGCTTAGGCAGTACTATCATTTTAGCTTTGGCAATTTGTCCAGCCAAGGATATGGGAAGTTTAGACCAGACCGTTATTTTCCCCTCTAACCATGCCATAGTGCGACCAAAGATCATGTCCCAGAGCTCCTGGATGTCAGTGCTAAGCCAGATCCCTAGATATCGAATTGGGCCGGATGCCCATTGAATAGGATAATCTGGTTCGAATGTAATGAAGTTGGGGGTGAGGGGAAGCAGGGTGGACTTGGTCCAGTTAATATGTATACCTGAAAGGCCGCCAAATTTGGTAAGTTCCCGAAGAACCGGGTTCAGATTGTCAAGGGAGTTGCGAAGATAGAGAGTGATATATTCTGCATATTGCGATATGATAATTTCTCTCATGGGGAAGTCGAGACCACGCGTTTTATGGTGCTGCCTAATTCTGGCTGCTAGGGGTTCCATTGCAATGGCGAACAGGAGGGGCGACAGAGGGCACCCCTGTCTGGTGCCACGCGTGACGTCGAATGAGGCGGAGGTTAACTCATTGGCACGCAGCCTGGCAACTGGTTGCGAATATAGTAGTTTGATCTGCTTGATGAATGAAGGACTGAGACCTAGCCTGGCCAGAATGGTAAAGAGGTAAGGCCATTCGAGTGAATCGAAGGCTTTGGTGGCATCGAGAAATGCTGCTAGTGTGTGCGGGTCCAGGTGATGCAAAAGGGAAAAAAAGGTTCGTAGGTTATGGGACGTGGAACGCCCAGGTATAAAGCCGGACTGGTCTGGTCTAGCAATTAAGGGTAGTAGTGGCTGTAACCTGTTTGCTAGAAGCTTCGCGTATATTTTGTTGTCTAGATTGATGAGGGAGAGGGGTCGGTACGAATCGCATTTATTAGGGGGCTTACCAGGCTTAAGTAGAGTAGAGATGACGGCTTCTCTTGTTGTATCGGGGAGTGCTCAGTTTTGCAAGGAATCTGCATGCATTTCTGCGAGGTGGGGTGCTAGTATGGAAGCGTAAGTCTTGTAGAACGCAGTGGTCAGGCCGTCAAGGCCGGGTGCTTTGTCCAAAGGAAGACTTTTAATGACCTGCACAATGTTGTCCTCTGTAAAGGGTTCATCTAGGTATTCCCTGTGGGCATTCCCGAGCCATAAGAGTTCTAGCGAGTCCAAGTAGGTAGTGAGCTCAGAGTCTATTTGTGGTGTGGAGGAGGTGTATAGTGAGGAGTAGAATTGGGTTAGGTGGTCGTGAATTTCACCGGGACCCCTAATTAGTGTGCCTTCCTCGCTTAGCAGTTCTGTGATATAGTGAGAAGGTTTAAGAAGGTTGGCGAGCGTCCTCCCCGGACGATCCCCTTCCCCATATCGCCTGGCAGTTGCGTATTTCCAGAGAAATTTTAGTTCCCTGGCGGCCTCCTCGTTAAATTAGGAAAGTTTCTTGCGTATGGTAGCAAGCAGAGAGGGATCATTATGTTCAAAATATTGCAATTCCAGGGCTTTGAGTTCGACTTCTAGAATATGCAGCGTGCCCCGGAGTGCTCTCAAGACTTCTGACTGACGTGCCATGCATTTCCCCCTTATAACAGCTTTAAACGCTTCCCATAGTACCGATGGAGAGGAAACAGAACCCAAATTTAATGTAAAGTATTCAACAATGTTGCTTCTAATTTCAGTTTGAAACGCTGCGTCAAGTAAGGCATATGGTGGTAGTCTCCATGTGAATTCACGCCTAATGGAAGTAGGAATGGCAATTTTACAGGTACAAGGGGAGTGATCGGATAACGTTCTAGGGAGGATCTGCGTGTCTACTGCCCACGTCGCCACATCCCCGGACATCAACCATCGGTCCAGTCTGGACCAGGAGTTGTATTGGGTTGAAACATATGTGCCCTCTCGTTTGCACTGGTTAAAGTGTCTCCATATGTCCACCAAGTGACAGTCTGAAATAAGCAAGTTGAGTGCTTGGCTAGACCTGGGGTGGAGTGCCCGGGACGAGCCAAGCCTATCAAGTTCGTCACATAGGATAGCATTAAAGTCGCCTCCCCAAATGATGGTATCGCAACCCATGGCAACAGTCTTAGCCCATACCTCATAGAAGAAATCTGGATTGTCAATATTCGGCCCGTAGATTGCAGTCAAGACCAGTTGCGTGCCACCCAGAGATCCCTTTAATACGATATACCAACCTTCCGTGTCGATGTGTGAGTGTGTTAGTGTCCAGTCTATGCCGTGTCGTATGAGTATGGCCACTCCGCTCGAATGATTAGAGTAGGTGGAAGAATAATATTCCCCCCATCGTCTGTGCCTCAGTTTATTGATGTCTGGATGGTAGGAGATGGGTTTCTTGTAGGAAACACACGTCTATGTGCTGACAAACCAGGTAGGCATGCACAAGCCGCGCCTTCCTATGATTGTTAAGCCCACGGACATTCCAGGTTAAAAAAGTGTATTGTGCTGTTGTAGTGTTTAATGCCATAGTAACAGTAGGTGGTACTTAATTTCAGGCCTTTCTACTATTAGTAGAGAAATGTCGATAATGAGTAGCCCGTGGGAGAAGTGTTTCGATGCCAGTCGCCTGTATAGATATAAGGTGAAGCGAATAAGGTTTCTGTTTTACGCCGGGGGGTGCTGCGCGTGTGCCTCTGTAAAAAACTGAACATAACCATTGAACTCCCTTGTAGTTCCCTCCCACACCAACCCCCCAATTAGGTCGTGTACATGTCCCCACCCTCTACCTACCCCAACTTTCCCAGTAAACTTAATGTACCCTGGCGTCCTCCCTCCCTCCCACACCAACCCCCCAATTAGGTTGAGAAAATCCCCCCTCCCTCCACTCCAGTAGTCTCAAAAACAAAACAGATAAATGAAACCATGGGAGTTCTCCCTGTGGGGGCATGAGTTGCCGGCGAACACCCCTGCTCGTGAGACAGGGTGGCTGGGCCGTATTGTAGGTGCAGAGAACATATACAGGATAGAGAAATGAGCTGCAGAAGCGAGCATATTATATCACCGCACCCAAGTGCAAAAATGAAAGGATAAGTCAAAATAGTCAACAGTGGCAGGAGTGGTGCGATGCATCGTCCCAAGTTGGCATTTCCCCTTCATCAGTCATTGTCGCTGAGGCCTGCTTCCTTTCCGGCGGTTTGTGACGAGCGGGGCGAACGTTGTCAAGCACAGATATGTTTGGCATACTTACAAGCTGATTTGGCGTCGGTGAAAAAGTGTGCCTGGCCGTCGTACGAAATCTTGAGATTGGCCGGATATAGCATTGCGTACGGGATCTCTGCGCGCTGTAAGAAGCGTTTGGTGGGGAGGAATTCTTTGCGCGCGGCCTGGACCAGGGGAGTGAAATCAGGAAAGATGGAAATATTATTGCCCTGGTGGTTAATGGGGCCGTGTTCTCGGGCTGCTTTTAAAATGGAGTCCCT
Source organism: Calotriton arnoldi (assembly GCA_963921515.1). Classification (NCBI taxonomy): domain Eukaryota; kingdom Metazoa; phylum Chordata; class Amphibia; order Caudata; family Salamandridae; genus Calotriton; species Calotriton arnoldi. The sequence continues at coordinate 348,611 of CAWUFW010002153.1, read as the reverse complement.
GTCGCAGTAGTTTAGGAGACGCGCGATGATGGGTCTAGGTGTGCCACCGACCGGCGGTCTGGGGCCCAATGTCCTGTGCGCTCTCTTCACAACAAATACAGTTGATAGCGCTGAAGGAAACAGATCTCGTAGTAGCTCTTCAACGTATGGCTCCATTTTAGGGATAGCTGTGGTTTCTGGTATGCCTGCTATACGGAGGTTGTTGCGCCGAGAGCACGCTTCCAAGTCCTCATTCTTGGCTTGTATAATAGACAGGACTTTTTCCATATTGAGGAAGTGTTGTTTGGACTCAACTTGGAATTCGGTGGCTTCTGTCGCATGGTTATCTAAAGCGTCGAGCCGGGATTCGTGCACATCTACTTGACGTTTCACAGAGTCTAACCGGGATGTAAGACCATCAAGCTTAGTGTCAATGGATTTTAGATTTGTTCGCACTTCCAACATGATGGAACGCAGATCCTCCTCTTGTGATTCTCCGCTAGGTTGGGACTTCGGGTCAGGCTCAGAGCCAGGGTCCATGTTTCGAGTGTGACGCTTGTTGTCAAATGTGATCTTAGGTTGCTTTGGGTCGTTCTTCCCCATGGTGTGCGCCTGTAGAATTGTTATCAGCAACACCTCCTATCACAGCGCCGCAGGGTGTCTCTTGGCTGCTATGTGAGTGCGCGAGGACCTCCCCGGTGGGTCTCCAGGCCGGACAGATGCAAGCGCCAGGCCATGGGTGGCGCGGCACGCGACCGCACACAGGCCTCGAATTTACAGGGAACGGGGCGCACAGGGGCCTGCTGCTTCGTGCTCACCGCGTCCCGACCCAGCACCGACCACCGCTCCACCTAGCCCCCCGGAGCAACCCCTGGTGTGCAGGCCCCACAGCCCAGGGCACAGTACCCACAGCCCCCACACAAGGCACCAGCACGTAACCTAGGGGGTAGCCAATAGGCCCACACGCACATACGCAGCGCCACAAGGTTCCGCAGGCCCAAAGGGTACTCACTTTTGGCTCAGGCGGTCCCGCGCACCGCGTCCCGATGTCCTAGGCGGTGGCAGCTCTCCTCCGTGTGCCACCACGTCACAACGTGTAGAGGCCGCAGGCGGTCAGTATCCAGTCAGTTGGCTGAGTGTCTATGCCTCCAGGATTATATTGACAGCCAGTGCGGCCCAAATGCTGGATCAGCTCTGCCCAGGCAGGCTTCGGAGATTCCCTCCAGGAGGCGGGTCCACCAGATTCGCAGCAACCGCTGCAACGTAGCGCTTCAAGGGCAATGTCTCAGCAAGCCACCGGGGCAGGCGATTTTGTATGCTGGGCGATCGGGGCAGGCCGCTGTTCAGATCCGCCGGGCCGTCCCCCGTTACAAAGCAAAATGGCGCTTCACCGCCGTCGCGGGCCTCAGACAAGCATGCCCGGGTCGCTGCTTTGGAGTCACATGGCACCCCACGCCGGCAGCCTCAGGTGCAGCCCCATTGATGTTTCTTTATTGTTAATGATATAGTAATGGTGAAATAATATATATTTTATTAAGTGCATATAATATAAATGAATACTCAGAGAGAGAGAAAAGTAATCTTTATTTTTCAGACATAAAAGATTTGGTATATATGTATAGTTTTACATATATTATTTTTTGGAAACAAATGTTTTGAACATTGGTAAACTTTTTAATACAATTATGTACATTTTGTAAAATGAAATAATGTAGTTTTACATTGCGTTACAAAAATTTGATTAAAAAATATAATTTTTATTAACAGTTGTATACTTTTATTTTGTATTCTGAATATTTCTTGTTTGGTTACATATACTGTAAATTTTTAGTAATATATTTGTTTTAGCATTTTTTAAATACAAATAGTTTTTTAAATTGTATAACATTTTTATAACATATAATAATACTTTTTAATTAATATTATTGATATATAAAATATTAATAATATGAATTATTACATGGTTTAATTTTATATAATTTTTTTAATAGGTATACATTTTGTTAACATTTATTACATTCAGTACATATTTAAAAAAAAGGTTGTATATAACATGTATACATATGGAATTATAATAATTATGTTTTATAATATTTATTATTATAATTTTACAATGCAGAAAAAATGTTACATAATTTAAAACATAAAAGTTATAAACTGTTGTATTTTTAGAAAACTTTACAGCAATGTATTAGTTATGTTATAACATGTTTTTAAAAATATACATTATTTGTTAATGTTTAACGCAGCCATATTTGTTTACTGATTCTATTTTGTAACCGCTCACGTTTGTTTTGGGTTATTTCTGAGGGGAGAAGCTTGCGGTTAGATGCTGCGTCGCATCGAGGAAGGTAAGTTTAATTTTCTTTATTTAATCTATACTTTTACTTTAATTTGAAGGTAGTTAGGTGCTAGGTAGTGTGTCTAGTGTTAGGTTTTTGTAGTTGTGGTGTTTTTTATGTGTTACTTAGGTTTTAGCGATATGTCGATCGTTAGTTTTTGAGGCCTAGGTTAGAAAGGTTTAAATAAGTGAGAATATGTGTGAATATGGTGTGAATAATGTATGCAATAGTATGTTATAGTCTATGTGTATGTTTGTGTGGGTGGGTTTGTTCGTGTTTTTTTACAGGTTTTGGTCGTGAAAAGTGGCGGTTACGAGAAGATTGCATTTTTTTGGGATTAAGGAGGTGTGTATTAGTTTAATCAACTAATAATTATTTTACACTTCCTTAATTTTTCGGGTTTTCATGGAGCGTTTCTTTTTAAAAAAAAAAAAAAATTCGGGTTTTTATGGTTTATCATTTCTGGAGTTACGGACGGAGGATTACTTTTTAAACAGTTGGATTTTTCCATTTTGTGGGGGGATTTTTTGGGTTCACTTGGTATTATGATATACCTGGATTGACTTACAAGAGTTGGGATTTCCTTTCTTCAGCTACGGAAACGGTAAGTTATTTTAATTATTTATTGTGGGAGGGAAATGTTAAAAAAAGTAGTGTTATTGTGCTTTATATTTTCATAAAAATAATTAATGTGTCAATATATATTTATGGTTTCAAAATAAATATATTTGACAAATTATTTATCTACGTGAAAATATCGAAATTATAAGTATATATTTGTATTGAATTTGGAGAAAAGTATTAGAATATTTTGTGCATTTATAAATTAAAGTAGGCTTTTGGCTATTGTTTCTAGGTATTCTAGGCCTCTTGTTGGATATAGTCTGACTTTATATTGTAGGTATTCAAACATTTGTCTAGTTTGTTTGGTAAGTTTGGGTCCTATTTGTGTTACAGATTGCTCCATTCTTAGCTGTTGGTAGCTCTGTTCTTTTTGGAGAGATAGTAGGAGTTTGTGTAGAGTAGGTGGAGCTCTGCCTGTTGTTGCTTGGAAGGCATTATGCCATCCTTCAACAGAATTGTTTGTTTTTGCCTCTTTATTTAGTGTGCTGTGGTATACATTCCACCATGGAATGTGATATTTAGGTTGCCTTCTGTGTCCTGATCTGTGGACTCTTCCCACCCAGGTATCCTCAAAATAGTCTAGAAGGGGTCTTAATTTTTGTTCGTTTTGTTGATAGTATGGACTTTCTATCAATAAGCTGTAGTGTTCTGCCACGTCAGTAACTGGGACGTAGGCCAGTGCTATAAGTTTTTTAATTTGATATGCGAAGGAGCTATTTGTTGCATACTCAACACTTGGGGGCTCATTACGATGCCGGACCGAGAAGCCTTCCGTCCTCCATGGTGTCGTAAAAATACCTCCCGCAATGACCCGCAGCATTTCCGTCGGACAAATTACGATGCAATGTATGCAAAATCACACCGCGGCGGACGGATGTCACAAAAGACCGACCATCACGGTCGGAAAAGCTGCAAATCCGACCGCGGCGGAAGGGGGAATGCTGGTCAACGGCTTCAAAAGGCCGCTCCTGCCGTGGCATGACCGCACGGCTAATTACGATGAGAATGCGGAGCTGGCAGACCGAGCACTGCGTCCGACCGTCGCGCACGCACCTAGGCCAAATGAATGGCGGACAGAACCAACTCCACAACAATGCTCGAAGTGTGCCTGTACTCCCTGCCGCCCTCAATCACAACACACTCGCCACAATGATACACCCCAACTTGCTCCTGGTAAGGAAAGCCATGCGCAGCATGGAAGAGACATCTGGAAATCACCACTCATGTGGACACACCCACATACCACAGTATGAAACCAACCCCTTCCTGGACCAGCATCCTTTGCACACCACAAGCCGAGACAGAGAGACAGGACACACCTCACACACTTCACATATCTCCACCACTACCTTGCACCCGTCATTCAATTGCACCATGCCCCCAAGACAATGCCCAAATCCACCGACTCAGAGTTGAGAGTGACAGTAGACGAGACAATCGGGGTAGAACCTCATTTGTCTGGGCACCTGGTCCAACACACCCTACTTGCGCGCAAGACTCAGATGTGTGCAAGGACCCACAGCAAAGTCGATGCCGCAGGGACCACCCTACGCACTGTGCGTGACCTCAGGAAGCGGTGGGGCGACCTCAGGGGCCGGGTCAAGCAGCGGCCACAGGGAGGGGTGAGTCACACCACGGCGAATCTTCAGACACCTCTGAGCATGCAGCATGTTCCCCCCCAGGCCAAACGGCAGAGGGGGCGTCCGAAAAAGACCCAGTCAGGATCATGTGGCACAGCACGTGCCGTACCACTTCTTGGAGCAACCGCTGATATCACCACTGTAACACCGAGCATTGACTGTCGTTGTAAATACCAAACCACATTGCCACAAGGATGGAAGTGTCTGCTTGGACTTTGGAACACTACCATTGTGTGTCCTACCCTATCTACCCGTGTACCATCACCTCCTACTCTACCCTCACCTGTCACACATCGCAACATAAACACAACTCACAACAGTATGTCTTCGTGTCAAGAGCATTCTCATCACAGTAAGTGGCATGTTGACTCACATTGCAATGTATCCGAATATGTAAAAGCGAAAATCCATTGAGAGTGGAGGTACCTGGAAAGACACAAGGAAACAACAGTGCGTTGCCACATTATGCAATAACCGCAAAAGAACGCCATGAGGCAACACTGTACAATATGCATTACAGACAACACCGGCAAACACCATCAACATGGACAGCAGGGGGACTGGAGCACACGACTGCACCTCCCAACACACTTTCGCCCTTAGCATCCTGGTGAATGCAGTCCAGTTGAAAAGCTTACTTCTGTTACCGTTGTCGTGTGTCACCTAGGTTGGTGCAGGTCAGTGCTGTGAATCTCTAGACACGTGTGTCACATTATCCTCCCACATCAGTAGGGGTAAGATGCATTGTGATCGGTGTCTGCTGAGGAAGCAGCCAGATTCTACTCGGGTCTCTGTACCTCTCCCTGCCCAACTCAGGTGAAACACCTCAGTCACATGACAAGTAAGCATCATGACTGAACTGCATTTACCAGAATGCCAAGGGGTGAACTGTGCTGGGAGGTGAAGCAGTGTGCTCCCATCCCCCTAATAACATCATCATGGACATGACGGAAGTTGTCACAGATCACACAGCGCAGAACAATGAACTCCTTAGCAGTGTGCCCACAAGAGCCAGCATCACAACACATCCTGTCATGTGGACGATGGTGACATTATCGCATTCACACACTCAAGTACTGTTGCCCAGGGATTTTCAAGTGACATGTACGGTCTATGCATGTTTACCCACATGTACACCAGTCCCTGACAACATACCCAAGCTAAATCTGTTTTACAAACAAAGTTATCTTCTCCTGAATGAGCACAACTGCTGCAGTCACAGGGCAGGCATTGCCTATATAGGAACTGTTGCCCAACATGTTCCTTGCTGTAGCAATGTTCTCCTAACTCCCCCATATGTGATTGTGGATAGTCATTTGTGGCCTCACATTCCCACAGCGAAAGCATGTGCAGGCACAATGGGCCTCTGTTTAGACAAGTAGTCACTCCCACATCAGCCCGGAGACCGTCTGATTCCAGGTGCCTTGACCATCCCGCGCAATTCAGTCACTGCTGAACACGGCACTCCCACTTTTTTCCGGGGGACTGACACAAGAATCATCGAAAGCCTCTGATACTGAAGGCCGTTGCACACTTTTTTAAAACATGTGGGCTCTGGCCTTGTCCCTTCATTTCATGCGATTTCTGGAGTTCTACCGGGTGCCATTCCTCCAATTTCCAAACTGCATTTAGCGGTTTGACATCACTACTCGTGGCTGTACAGCTGAGCGCTGGTTCTAAGAGTGCTCTCACGCCATGTCTGCCCGTCCTGTGGTCCAGTCGAACCCCGGTCAGTTGCAACTGTACCGTGACCGCATGCAGCTCCTCTTCGGATGTGTCCCATTAGCTGTGCTACGCATCAGTTATAGGCTAACCTTCCGCTATGCCTATTTCACCTGCGTGCAGCCTGTGTTCTACTGCCGAAGATGCCCCTTTCAGTGGTCCCTGGATGTCTGCCTTTCCAACAAATCCCTTGCTGCCCTGGATCATGAGCTGTGGGTGAGTCCTTTGTTGGTCCATGATCAGTACTGCTCCGGTGATACACGTTTGTGGGATGCCTTCCAATGTGTCAGACAGGCTGACAGCTGCGCCTATGCGTTTGCGTAAAGGCTCCTGTGCCATGCCTACATCGAACCTCTCCCCGGTTGCCATGGGATGCTCCTTTCATCCTCGTGGTGCGAGGAGCACAACTGTTCCTTCATACTGCTGGATTGGATGGCGGTCCTTTTTGCTGGAGATGATTTGGATCGTCTTTTGGAACTGATTGCCTTCGAGGCTACCTGTGCCTTCTTGAATTCGTAACTACTTAACAGCAACAGGAACTGTTGGTGACGGATTCAATGTGCTTTTAACTTTTTCACGCCTACTAACAGGAATTGTCATTCACCTCTCTGACTTTTGCCCTATCTGCATTTGCTTTGACTCTGCTGACCTCTGCGGTCTGTTTCGCTTGGTACCACAGACCTGAGCAACAGGGAGGCTGTCATCTGACCGTCATGGACATTGTCGACTGGCATGAGCCCGGCTTCCATCATGCTGCTGTAGCGCACGATATTCACAGGGCGTAGTCGTTTTGCAAGTACAATAGTATTTGTCTGTCACATGAGAAGTGTCTGCAGAGCTTGTTCTCGGCGCGGTCCAGGAGCACTGCCTGTAAATTCTGTCCGTGGTCGGAGGGGATTGTCCGTTGTCATTCTGTTCTGGTCAGGCCCTAGCACCCCCACTCAACAAGGTGTTACTGCTGCTAGAGGACACGGGTGCCTTTTAGATGTCATGGGGAGGCGGGCTAGTTGCCCCACACTTTGAGAGTGATCCATCCAGTGATGTGAGCGACACAGCACATGGGATGTACATTTCTCCATGTACTGGCTGAGCAATGGGTCTGCTGGCTAAGCCCTTAGACCCGGGACATCTCATTCGACTCCTACCAGCAAGGGGTGGGGGGATATGCTTGTGGGTCTTCGTCCAGAGGGATTATTGATATGACATCTTGCTTCATGTGTTATGGATGTGTCACTATGGAAACTGTATATGTACTCCTGCATTCTCAACTTCTTGTGGCACGTATGTTGCCTGTCTTGCAACTGTAGTAAATAAAGCACATTTCAAAGCGTGTCTTGTCTGCAACTTATCGACTTGTGTACACGCGCTTGCAAACCTCTGAGTGAGTGGGAGAGCTAGTGAGGCACTATAGCAATTGGATCCTGTGCTAATGGGTGTTTCTGGGTGCTCAGTCCCTGCCTGCCCAAGTTCTCCAATCCCGCGCATAGTCCTGTATGTGTACAAAATGCCAGTAACAGTTCTCAAAGTTTATTCGACAACAGCAAGGCACGCAGACACAGACATAGTCGCTCATTGTTCACTTACACTCAATGGAACTAGTTGACGATGGGCTGTTGTTGCTGGTCAATGCATTCTTCCTCACCACTGTCATCGTCACTGAGCATGTGTGGGTTGGGTGAGGGGGGCTGCTGCTGTTCATCGTCGGCCAGAATCAGGGGGATCCTTCTGCGCATGGCCAGGTTGTGTAGCATGCAGCAAGCGACTAACATCTGGCATACCTAATGTGGTGAGTACTTGGGTGCACCACCAGTCTGGTCCAGGCACCTAAATATTGACTTCAGCAGTCCAGAAGTGTGCACCAACTCACGACGTGTCCTCCCATGTGCATCATTGTATTGGACTTCCCCCGGCGTTGTTGGATTCCGCAGTGGGGACAGCAACCACGGACGATTGGGATGCCCAGAGTCACCTAGTTTTGAGACAGACAGGCAAACAGTGTGATCTGAATGTGTGGGGAGAGCAGCATGTCACACATACATCACAGTCATTGACAGCCCACTCACCAACAAGCCAGACCCGCTCGGGGTGCAGATTGGCCATCAATTGGTGTATGGTGCTGTTCCGCAAGATGTAGGAGTCGTGTGCCGACCCAGGATACCTTGCACACACGTGTGGGATGATCTGATCCACTTGGCATACCACTAGTACGTTGATGGAGTGGTAGTGTTTGCGGTTCCTATAGATGTGTTCACTTGCCTGTGGTGGAACAAGGGCAATGTGGGTACCATCAATGGCTCACACAACATTTGGAATGCCTCCCAGGTCATAGAACTCCCCCTTCACAGCTGCCAATTCATCCCTCCTCGGGAAGTGGACAGGTCTGTCCTTGTAAGGCATCAATGCTGACAGGACGTCACGCAACACCATACTGAACATGGGCTGTGAAATCCCCTCGGCGCTGGCCACAGTGTACTGGAAAGACCCAGTACCGGAGAAATGCAGTGCAGCCATACCCTTCACTGTAACAGACAATGCAGCCGGATATTTTCTTTTGGCCTTCAAATGGGGCTCCAACTGGGCACATGGGTTTCGTACTGTTCGGCGATCAAAACGGAATCCCCGGATGATTTCGATGTCTTCCATCGTCGTCAGGTCGGGGACAGGGTGAAAGATGGGTGGTCTCCTCCTACGTATGTCAGTGTACACAGGCATGGGCTGAGTTCGAGATGAAATGTGGTGCACAGCTTACCCAGAGACTCGCACAACCAAAACATTGACAGGCCTCATGGTCACGTGAAATGCACAAGTGACCTACATTCAGACGTTGTTTTTCTTCACTCACTCGACATACTGACACTACGGCATCCAAAGAAGTCGATGTGTATGGCATGTAGTACACTGCTACATCAAGGATGAGCTGCCCTGTGGTCAGATGGCACGGCACTTGTGTTTCCCAGCATCAGTGCTGAGTTGCATGTTGCTGCTGTCACTGCACGAGCGCAAGCTTCAGTCCAACACTACGCAACACCATTATGGGATGAGGGCAGTGAGTGTCATCTGGGAAACGCTACATGGTTGTTCAGCACAGTGAATAGACACGTGGACATTATGGGGTCAGTCCTGCATGAGTGTGTGTGGAATTTGCGTAACAGACATTGCAATGTTCACCTGTATGAGGCACAAATGCACATGGATTGTGTATACATGCCCACATGGCTGCCAATGAGCGATGATGTCGGTCAGAGCTATGTTTGTTTGTTCCACATGTGCACTCCTATGACGTGTGTGTGAACATTAACAGGCAATGGCAGCTGTGCACACTGCATGCCACACCAGTACGTGTGTTGGGAGTGCTAGGGGTTACAAGTAGGTCTGATTTGCAGACAGTGGACACCTCCGATTGTCTGCATACGTCACTGGCCCTTCACAAGTCGACCCCTGGCCAAGGGACGGCAGTCAGTTGTCAAGGGATGTAAAAGCGATGTTCACAGGTTGGATGTTTCATTACACAACATTGGTACAGTGCGAGAGACCTTTGTCCTTTTAGACTCCTTCCCTCATTTCGGTCCATGCTGGCCATGGGGCATGACTATGTACTTTCACTCTCCTTTTCTTGGACATGCCATGTGTGTGTAGACTTGACTCAAGGGTCACACTCTCTCATACCTTCACAGTGTAGTGACCAGCTGGTCACTGTTCTAGTTGTTCTGATGTACCAGCCACTCCCAGAGGGCTGGCTTACACCCCACCCCACAGACACCCAACACAGGCGTCACTAGACATGGTACCCTGCCAACAAACAGTGCCGGACGCACGTGCCCTGGGCCAGTTCTCCTATACATGTACGGTGTCTGTGTGGTTACTTTATATGCATGGGGGCCTCGTGGCCCACAACATTACACATGGGGTGCACCAATCACTTTAGGCAAATGAGTTGTGATGGGTGATGTAATTCGCATGGCACCAATGCAAATGCAGTATGTGTTCACATGCCCGGTAGCTGGCATCCGCGGCGATGACACGCATTGGCCCCAATTGGATGAGGCAGGGTTGCGGGCGCAGCTTCCCGGCCGCCGCGGTGTGGCAACCACTATGCGAATGAGCCATCGGCCAATGGGGCCCTTCGGCGTACATATTTTGATGTTGCGGTGTGCGCGCTCTGCTACTGCGGGGCTCGTCATTGGCCCCAATTGCCTTCAGGGGCACCGAGGGTCACTCATGGGGAAGCGGTGGGCCTCGCACTTTGCATTTGGCAGGTTGCCACATTCATCGTGTTGCCGCCATGCTTGCTGGGAGTTGTAGTTGTTCAGCGGTTGCATGCATGGGGATGTTTGGTACGTACCTCTGCTGTTGGCCGCGGCGGCTTCTTGTCTGCTGGAGGTGCAGCAGGTAGTGCAGCGGAAACCGGTCCCAGGATGCTTGTTTCTGGTCCAGAGAAGACATGGCTTGGCAGTTCGGTCTGGACTGTTCCCATGAGGCACAGGGTCAAGACTGATTTGCATATAGCTGTGTCTGAACTGGGGTGGCGAAGTGAGCTAAAGAACGATGATGGATTCAACCCAGATCTGTGACTGGGGGTGAGTGTCTGAAAAGTTTCAGCGCTCCGTCCATCATCTCCTTGTGTTTGCTTAGTGCAGCGGGAAGGCCTGTTGCGTTGGATCCATGGCGGCTCCGGTGGTTTAGATGGGTGCTGTATTGGCTCTTCCTCTCCGCTGTGTTTCCGCCATCTGCAACGTGGTGGTTTTTACACGGCGGTGGGAAGGGCTGTTTGCCACATCGTAATCTGTTTGGCGGACGGAACGTGTTTCCGCACGCCGGTCCTGCTCTGTTGGCTCCGTCCGCCACCCTTGCGCACGCAAAAAACGAGCGGAGCCTGACAGACCGCGGCGGATGGTAAATGGCCTCTGTGGGTCCATTGTAATTTGGTGGTCGCAATGACCGCACCTGGGGCGGGGAAATGAACGATTTCCGCCACTGCCACCAGCACGGATGGGCTTCCGTCCGGCATCGTAATGAGCCCCTTAGTGTTGATTTCTGAAGATGTCTTCATATACATTGATTAAAATGATAGTAGCAACCCTGAATTGCTGTGTGTGGGTAGGTTTTTAGGATTGCATTTATCATTGCCTGTTCAAAATCAATAATTATTTTTTGGGGAAAATAATTATTGGTTTCTTGTTTAATTTTAGATAGTTCCATATAGGTGGAGGTTTGTTTATTTGGTAGTAAGGCGTAGAGAAAAGGGATGTTAGTATTTTGGTATAGTGCATGGACAGTATATAATTGATAGAATGGTTTAGGACATATTTTAAACGTCCCATCAATCATTCAAGTTTCTGACTGTTGGAGTTTTACTAAATTATTTGCAGTTCCAAACATAATTATTCTTTTATCTTTAGATGTATCATAAAGTAGAAATGGTTCATCATTATGTGTAATTGATAGTTCTGGGGGAATTTCTACTTCAAATGTTTTTGGGGCAGGTGTGGTGGTGGTAGTGGCTTTTTTCGTTCGAGCTATAGTTCTTTTCAAGGAAGCAATAGAGGGCATTTGGCCAGTAGCATGTTGGGGTACTTTGGGCAGCATTTCCGTAAGTAATTCAGTGGTAGATTTTTGTGAGCTAGTGCTAGCTTCTTTTATATTGTCTAGAGCATTTCTAACCTCTATTTCAGTAACATTTGGGGGATGGTTATGCTCCCTAACATACAGAACAGTTGTTTCTTTAGTTGTAGCCCTCCCATAACACTTACTAGAATAGTATTTACTACATTTCCAGTTTACTTTCAGTCCACTTTGCTTTTCTTGGGTATACACATACCCCATGTAACATAGTAAAAACTTTCCTTTCTGTGTAGTTATGAATTGGGCGCCTTCAGTCATTGTGATGTTTCAAATGCTAAGAGAAATGTATATACAAATTACAAAAAAGAATACTGTACACGTTTTTTTATTAGTACATATACATTGTTATTTATATACTTACAATGTTGAATTTGAGGTCGTTTTCTATGCTGATGCACTTTCTTTGTTTGATTTTAGTTTTGTTGCTGATATTTCTGTTGGTAGAAAAAGATAATTTTAATAATTTTGTTCAATTGTGCACAAGGTGGGGGTTTGGGATAAAGTTGGGCTTTGGTTGGGCATTTTTGGTAATTGTTTTAATAATTTCTTTTAATACTTACTTTATTTCTCAGTCAATTTTTCACACTGTTCTGTAACTGTTTGGATGTTTTGGGAATTATCTGTAGAGGAGACATAAATGTAAAATACATATATTAATAATTTTTCTATTATAAAAAGTTGTTGTTGAAGATTATCAGTAGTGTTAGATTATAAATAGTATTCTACTTACTTTTTCAAGTAGGAAATGGAATTTTCTTTAATGAAGCCTTGTGTTCTGTTTCGCCTTCTTGTTTCTTTTTTGTTTGATGTGTAAAATAATGATTAATTTTTAGTTGTTTATATAGTGTAATTAATTGTTTGTTCAATGTGATTGGTTTATTTTAATAGTGTGTGTATTTCATTGGTTAACATTTATTGGATTAATTGTTTTGGTCGTTGTTTTCCATATATGGAAAACGCTAATTGAGAATCAGTTATTGCTTTTTTTTTTTTTACAGATTTAGTCCGTTAAATGTGTATTATATTGTATTTGTTGTTAAATAATGTGTGCATATTATTGAATTATATTTATATAGTTATTAAGTGTATTTATAATATATTTAAAGATTATATATTTTAATATTTTAAAAATAGTTTGTATTTGATTTTTTTGTATGCAATGTATGTTTCTTGATAAAAACATATTTTTGGTGTTAATTTTTGTTTATTTTAACTGTTTTTAAGATGTCGATATTGTTTTAAGAACGATATTATTGCTGTCTATATTATTGTCATCGATATTTTTGACATGTATATTTTTAGACTGTTCGATATTTTAGATAACGATATTTTAGTGTTCGATAATACTGATATTGCTATTAATGTTTGACGATATTTTGGTGTCTATTAATGTATTATTTAAATTAAGTATAGGTTGTCGATATTAGTGTAATAGATATTTTTGTGTCGATAATATGTTAGGTCGATTTTGTGTCTGTCAATATTATGTCAGTGATTCCACACCGAGACCACAATCCCTCCTTCCATCCAGAAGAGGGGGGAGAGCGAACCAAAGGACGTCTAGAAAATATGAGAACCAATTGCCTCACCACTGTATTAGCACACGGAGAGAGCCTCGAAACAGCAGCCCAGGAAAACAAGGATCACACAGCAATCAGGAAACAAACTGGAATTACGCACGCAGTCCGGCGTGCGACGTGTTTTTATCCCATGAGCCTCTATGCCTAGGGCTCATGGGAATTGTAGTTGTTTGCCTCGATTTCAGGAATGCGGAAGGAGCTGTCCTCCGTTCTTCCTTACAGTACGCCCTCCTCCCAAGTGCCTCTTTGATCCAGGTTTGTTGGGGTGGGACAGGTGAAAGGCACGGACTCCCGCCCGAGCATGGATATTAGACACAGGTTCTCAAGAGTCGTCTTCAGCTGCATACCCTTTCCACGACACCAGGTACCACAACACCCCTCTCTGATACCTTGAATCCAGGATGCGCCGCACCTCATATTCCAGATGCCCATCACTCAGTACAGGAGGTGTAGCCAGACACTGAGCACTGTTAGTGGGCTTCAACGGACTGCAACGAAACACTGGATGTATCCGGAGGTGTATAGGTAGACGCAACTTGTAGGCAGCGGGATTGACTTGCCTTAGTACGGTAAAGGAACCAATGGATCTGGGGTGAAATACACTGCGGACCCTAAAACGAATATTTTTGATTGATAGCCATACCTTCTCGCCTGGTTTATACCGAGGCCCATATACATGATGTCTGCCCGCCCATTTCTTGTACTGCTGTTTGGCATGCTGCAAATGAACTTGAATATTTTTATGCAGCGACTGGATTTTTTTGATTTGTGTCTTTACCTCTGGCTGATTGTCGATTTCTTCCGGTATAGTGATTGGAAGGACCTTTGCATGGAATCCATGGTTTGCAAGAAACGGTGATACCCCTGTAGCACTGTTGTGAGAAAGTGCCCTCTTTCTGCATGGTATGCCCCCACTTTTTGCTGAATTGCTGATGTTCTTTGACTGAGTGTGCTCTGGGCTCCTGCTAATCAGGTACCCAGGGCCTATGTTCCTTCCCTAAAATTGCATTGAAGCCTAAACCCAATTGGCATCCCTGGCCACAGGTAGGCCCCTGTTAAATGGTACCACAGGTACCCAGGGCTCTGTGACCAGGGAAGGCCTCTAAGGGCTGCAGCACTTATTGTGCCACCCTTAGAGGTCCTGCACCTTTTCACTCACACACTGCCTTTGCAGGCTGCGTGTCTTGGTGCAGAACAAAGTGAAGTCTCGACATGGCACACATCCCTGTGTGCCATGCCTACAAACCACTGCCCTGGCCTAGATCAGTCACCCCTCTAGCTGGGTGCACTATACCAGTGGTGAGGGTACAGGTGCATGAGCCCTGTACCCCTACAGTGTCTAAGTCCATTCTTAGACATTGTAAGTGCAGTGCTGCTATTAAGAGTATATGGTGCTGGGAGTTTGTCGTTACGAACTCCACAGTACCATAATGGCTACACTGAAAACTGGGAAGTTTGGTATCAAACTTCTCAGCACATTAAACCCACACTGATGCCAGTGTGGGATTTAATGTAAAATGCACGACAGAGGGCATCTTAGAGATGCCCCCTGAAACTCGACCAACTTCTAGTGTCCCGACTGAGTGGCTGCTTAGGCTGCCACCAACAGACATGTTTCTGGACCCCTGGGTTGAGAGCCTGCTGCTCTCCGGGGCCTGAAACAATGCACATCCTGGGACGAGGTGCCAAGCCTCCTCCCCCAGGATGGGCAGGGTTCACGAAAGGGGAAGCTTCAAAGGCATGCCGCCTTTGTGAGCCTCCCCAGACCATTTGCTGCTTTCAGCAACTGGTCCCCACTGGTTCTACCCCCCACTTTGGGTGGGAGAACCGGCAGGAAAAACAAGTGAGGGAAAGAGGTGTGCCCACCTCTGCCAACTCCACCCCCCTCAGGTGAAGGATGGGGGGACCCAACCAACCAGGGACAGGCTCATGCCCCCCTCCCACTGGAGGGTGGCACAATAGGGGTTGTACCCACCCCAGGGAAGGGACCCATTGGTCCCTGCCCTCTACCTACCTGTAACGCCCCTAAATCTAGTATTTAGGGGGCACCCTGAACCTTGCTTCCGGAGATCCAGCCAAGAAACAAGAAGAAAAGAAGAAGGACCGAACAGCCGTGCAGCAGCTAACAAGAGGAAGACTCCCACTGACTTGGCCCCAGCCCTACCGGCATGTCTCCCCCTCGAACCTGCTCCTGCGAAATCCCGGTGTGTCCTGCAGCCAGCAACCTCAAAAACCCCGGAGGACCTGCCTGCCTTCATTTCCAAAGACTGCTTCTCCCATGAACACCGGATTTGTTCAAACTGCAACCTCTGGCAGCAGCCGGAGACCGCGAACCTGCCCCACTCTGCACCCGTCGTCCACGGCCCGAGCTCGAGTGGGCAAACACCACGAGGAGGTCACCCCGGCGATCCTGAACCGAGATCCGGTGACCCCTGACCTGCCTCAAGCCTCCAGCCGACGCCTGCAGTCGAAATCCAGAAGGCCCCCCTAACCGCGACCCGGACCTGGTAAGAAGATCCGACCCCAAAAGGCACCCCTGCACCTGACGCCCCACGGCCTTGTGTGCACAAACCAACGGTGCCTAACCAACCCCTAACTTCCCAACTTACCTCTTGAAGTGGTGGTCGCACCCAGAAGTCCTTCGTCTCCCTGCCTGCAGTGTTTGTGCTGACCGGAGGTTCTCCATTGGAAACAGGGCATCCGACCTCGAAACAGCACCCCGCACCCGGCCGCCCTAGTTCCGCTGAGGGTGCACCTTTGGTGCTAATCTGTTTCCCCATTTGCCCTGAGCTAAAGTCCAGGAGCTTTGCTCCCACAACCCAGTGGCCTGCTTGCCAGCAGCCACCAACCGGAGGCCCTCTATCCTCTATTGGATAACATTGGGCCTCAACACTCTGCACCCGGCCGCCCTAGTGCCGCTGAGGGTGTAACCAGAGTGCATCACTGACCCTGGGGCCCCCCCCCGAGTCTAACCTCAGAACCTTAACTCCCACAGTCGATAACTTACCTTTGAACCGATAACCTATTTTTCCTCCAAAGGATAACATTGACAATTTTCTTCCAAAAAGTTTCTAAGTGTGGAGTTTTGAAATCTAAAAATATTCTTTAAAAATCGCACGAATAACCAAAACGTATTTACTTACCTGTTTGCAGGAAATGTCCCAGTGCTGAATCTAGGTATCCAGCACTGAGTTAGAAAAGTAATGTGAAAAGTAACTTCCCTGTAATTTACTGAAAAAGCCTATTCATTTCAATGTAATGTATTTGCTAAGTATTGCAACCTACTGCATCCCCTGTAAATCAAACAAAGTACAATTCCTATTGCATTTTCAAACTGTTCAACAATCAGCAACTTATTACTGTAAAGTATTTAATGCTTACCTGTGCCAGGCTTGCTTGGTTCTTAAAATAAAACAGTATATTTTTTTTTATACAAAAACAATTGGTCTAGAGTTCAGTCCTTGAGTGTGTGAATTCATTTGCTGACTGAGTGTGTACATCAAATGCTTAACACTGTCCTCTGATACTGCCTTACTGCTCGACCACCCTACCACAAATGGAGAGTAAGGTTCTATCTAACTTTAACCTCTGCCTACCTCTGGAGTCACCTGGACTCTATACACACTATATCTCATTTTGGTGTAGAATATATAGAGCCAGTTTCCTACAACTGTGCCATGTGTTATAGGACAGTTCAGCAAGCCATAACAGAGATACCCATGATTTCTCTGCTTCTTTGCAATAACAACGTAGATATTTTTTGAGGGTTTGGTTCAGCCTTTCTGTCTGCGGGTGAAAACTGGTGGACAATGCAGAGATGATGTGCAATGCCTTACACCACATTTGCCAGAAACGAGCGATAAATTGAGGGCCCCTATCGGAAACGATAACCTCCGGGATACCATGTATTTTCACGAAATTTTCTAGCACTAGTTGGGGCGGTCTGCCCCGCTGTGGGGAGGTTTACGCATGGAATGAAATGACCCATCTTTGTGAGGCTGTCGATTTACCACTAATATGGCAGAGTGTCCTTTGTCGTTTGGTAATCCCGTAATGAAATCCATACTTATGTTCCGCCAAGGTTGTTTCGGGGTTGGCAGAGGCCTAAGTTTTCCTCTTGCTTTGGAATGATCTCCTTTGGCTCTTGCACAGACATCATACTTGGCGACCCACACTTTTACATCTGTAACTAACGTATCCCATCAAAAGTGTCTTTGCAGCAAATGTGTAGTTTTTAACCCTCCGGGATGCCAAGCCAATGCAGACGTGTGACACCATTCGAATGCTTTTTTTTTGGAGAACCTTGGAAGGTAAGTATAGTTTATTATCCATGAAAGGCAACCCCTGTTTGAAACTTTGCTTCTCATGTGAAGCAACCCATTGATCCCAATTATCCTTGGAATGGTACTTTTTTACTTCATCTAAGAAGTTCTCAATCTTTACCCCACAAAGGACCTTTGAAGGATCAATTATGGGTACGTTATGTACTTCTTTTAGACTACTGGTGCCTTGACGGGACAAAGTGTCAGCCTTCCGGTTCTCAATCCCTGGTCTGAAAGTGATGATAAAATCATATTCTGCAAAGAATAACATCCACCTCATTTGCCAATGAGATATTTAAAGAATTGTTTTATTGATAGAGGTGTATGATCATGTAGACAAGCCTTGGTAGTTTGTTTTAAGCCTATGGATCTAATAATGAATGCAAATTTTACCAAATTTCTGATTCTTGCGAAAAAGAAATTGGAAGTCAGTGATTTGAGCATAGTACATTTTGAAGTTACTAATAGCTAGAGAAGAATTCTGAATTGCACATGCGAATTTGCACATAAGTAATGAATTTATAACTGTAAATTATTCCCATTTTAAGATGTGCCTTGTTGACTTGCAATAATGATCAACTAAATTAGTGTATATAATGTATTCTCTATTATTCGTTGTGGATATTGTTAGTCTAGGGGTTAAGATGGATCTTGGATTTATAGTTATGTTTTAATGGCTGTGTATTGATGATTTTCTAATTGTAAGATTTTAATTAATCATGCAATAAAGTTTTATTATTACCTCATTTGTCTCTGTGACAACTGCCGAGCTGTTTTCAGATATTGGAGGTTTCTGTGATCTGTGTAGACCGTGACCTGATGCAGCACCCCCCACAGATAATGTCTCTACTCTTGAAAGGCTCTTTTGATGGCCAGCAACTCTTTTTTTGATATGGTGTAATTTACTTCAGTGGCATTCAATTTCTTGGACATATACACCACGGGGTGTAACTGTCCTGTTTGTTTATCTCTTTGTGACAATACCGCTCCTACTGCCACAACTGAGGCGTCTGCCTCTACTACAAAAGGTACATCTGATTGAGGATGTCTAAGAACAGGAGCAGAGGTGAAAGCTTTTTTGAGGAATACAAAAGCTTCCATGGCGTCACTAGTCCACACAAACTGTTCTCTCTTTCTCAAAAGTCTCGATATGGGAGCCGATATGTGGGAGAAATGCAAAATAAATCGACGATAATAATTCGCAAGTCCCCAAAAACATTGCACTTCTCGCACATTGCTAGGAACTGCCCATTTTTGTACAGCTTCTACCTTTCGTTCAGTCATACTCAACCCAGAAGGACTCAGCATTACTCCCAAGAATTCCACTTCCTTAACGTGGAAATCACATTTTTTCAACTTGCAGTATAACTGGTGTTCTTTCAATTTCTGCAACACCAACAAAAACTGACGTACATGCACATCATCCGACACCGAATAGATCAGGATATCGTCGATGTATACCACCACAAACGTGTCCACGTATTCCTTCAGCACGTCATTCAAGAAATACTGGAAAGCAGTAAGGGCATTGAATAACCCGAACGACATGACCGTATATTCATACAGCCCATACCATGTCTTAAAAGCGGTTTTCCACTCATCCCCCTCTCTAATCCTCACCAAATGATATGCACCCCATAAGTCCAGCTTAGTGTATACAACTGGTTCCTTAACTTGATCAAGTAGAACTGATACTAAAGGAAGAGGATACCTGTTTCTGATGGTGTTCTTGTTCAGCATGCGGTAGTCTATACACGTTCTTAAATCACCATTTGCTTTGGAGATAAATAAAAGTGGAGGCGCAGCTGGGGAACGAGAAGGTCGAATAAATCCTATATCCAGATAATGATCTAGATACTCTCTTAGATGTTTTGTCTCTGATTCAGACAATGCGTACACTCTACATGATGGGATTGTGGCTCCCGCAACCAAATCAATTTGACAATCATACTCCCTGTGAGGAGGGAGTGCTTCTGCCTGACTTTCGCTAAATACTTCTCTGTACTGTGCATACGCTTGGGGCAGTTCTACCTCTTTTTCTTCTGCTGTGACGATGCACCATGGATGAGCTAATGGCATTGTCTGTGAGGAGACCTCTACTAAACACGTCTTCTTACGGGGGCGTGGCCAGGCAACATGGCCGACAGGACGTGAGCTCCTTCGGCTCCCGACCGGCCCGCCGCAATAATCCTTCGGTAATCCTGACTGAGGGCGCCAACAACGCCATACTTGCAGAGCTTCGAGCCCTGAAGCAAGCAGCGGAGCTCCGGACTCGCCTCGGAGGTCTTCCCGACCTGCGATCCGGCGGAATCGTCTTGGCGGCTGGTGCCCCGGCAGCCTGTACCTGTGCGAGGCCGGGGATGCGGCCTACGCCGATGTGAGTGACCCCGGGCCCGAGTGCGACTGCTCGCTTTGCCGACACCCGGCGCCCAACGGATCAGCCCTGCTGCGTGTCCCGACCACCGGACGTCTCCGGTGAGGTGCGGGCCCTGATCCCTGTGCCGCGGCCCTGAGGGCTGGAGGCCTGCCCGGAGCGCCATTGGGCGCGGCGCGTTAACTGTGGGGGCCTGGGGGAGTGACGTGCTCTTGACGGCCCGGACGGGGCTGTCCCTGTCTGCCGGGGCCCGGACTCGCCGGAGAGTCGGCCTGAGGGCCCTGCGGGGTGGTCCTGGGTGGAGCGGCCTGCGGTGACGCACGATGGCCCGCTGGGAGGCGCTGTAGTTGAGCGCCCCCCCCTGACAGCATATGCCCTTGAGGAGTGAAGAGTGGCGCCTAGGCTCCGGCTACTCGGCCGCAACGGATTGGTGCGGTGTGGAGGGCTGACCTCACGGGCGGAGTGGATTGACCCTGCCCATCTGTGTGGAGAGAGGGTTCCTGGCCGGCCATCTCCGGGGGGCTGTGGGTGCTCCTGAGAGAGGGCCCGTGGAGTGGTCCTGACGTAGCTGCAGTGGTGCGGTGGACCCGAGTTCGCCGGCCTGATCTCCTGGGCCTGCGGCCATGCCGGAGTCGGTGCTCTGGGGGTGTGAGGCTGGATCCCTGGACACCGGCTTGTTTTTCTGCGGGCCCTGTATCAGCAGAGAGGGGGAGGCTATCCGGGCACTTTTACCCTACAGGGCCGGATCGGACTAGGAGGCCACCTTCGGTGCCAGCCTGGGCCCTGCGACATGGGTAAGGATAAGCCCCCACGTGCTTCTCAGCCCAATACCATTACCCAGTACACTACGCAGCGTCTCCCCACGCAGAGGATCACCCGCCAGACGGAGTTGGACAGCGGGGGCGACACCCCTCCCGAGCCCTCCAGAGCGGAATTACTGGAGGCTATACGGAGCTCTCACACCGCCCTGGGAAACCAGATTGAGACGGTCTCCATAGACGTCAACCTGCTGCGAGTGGATCTGCGGAAGGTGGCAGACAAGGTCTCCACGGCAGAGAGTGACATTGTCCAGCTGCAGGGGGAGGTGGCCTCCCTGAAACACCAGGTCACCCAGCTCACCACCACGACTGGGGCGCTGGAGCGCAGGGCGGAGGAGGCGGAGGGCAGGGCCCGGCGCAGTAACATCAGGGTCCTGGGAATCCCGGAGCGGGCGGAGCAGGGCCAGGCGGAGCGATTCCTGGAGGACTGGATCCGGACGAAGCTGTGTCCCACGGGCCTGTCGACGGTCTTCGTGGTGGAGCGGGCGCATAGGGCACTGGTTCCTCCGCCGCTGCCCGGGGCCCCGTCCAGGGCCATCATCGCAAAAATCCTGAACTATCGGGACCGGGATTGTATCCTGAGAGCTGCGCGGGAGGCACCGGACCTCTCCTATGAGAACGCCAGAATATCTATTTATCCTGATTACACCCGCCAAGTCCAGGAACAACGCAAATCCTATCTGGGGGTCAAGCAAAAGCTCCGTGAGCTTCACCTGCAGTATATGCTGTTGTACCCCGCGAAACTCAAGGTGATCACCCAGGGTAAGGCGCAGTTCTTCGACTCCCCGGAGGAGGTCTGGGAGTGGCTCGAGGTCCGGGGAGAGGCTCACTCCGAGTATGATCGGGGGATCTCCCGGAGTACTTGGGGGACCAGACCGAGGAGCAGGCGCAGGAGCAGACGCGGGGGCCGGGCGCCGGCCGGTGCCCGGGAGGAACGACAACGGATCACGGTGGGGAACGATGGTGCTCTACGTGTGGACTCTTCGGCCTCCGACACTTCTCCCCCACGGGGGACGGCGGGACCGCCTGAGGAGAGCTTGGTGCCGGACACCCTTTTATCCACCGACCCAGTGATCCCGGAAACCATTCTTGATCCGCCTCCTGCGGAGGAGGGCCCACCCTGAGTGTGCGGTGGTCCGTTGCCTTACACGCAAGTGACACGGGCAGTTGGTCGGTGCCGGTGAGGAGGCTGTGACTGTGACTCGGGGGGGACCTGCCCCTCACCGGTGCATTGCCTCTATACCATCTGCTTCGGACGTGGGTTCCCTTCCGAGCCCTCCTGGCGGGTATCCTGCGGTGTTTTTCTTCCGCTGTGGGTTTGGGTGTGTGGGGTTGGGGGTTATGGGGTAGAGGTGGCTGTACATGACTTTGCTGAACTCGGGGCTCCGATGATGGCTGGGTCTATGGGCTCCGCTCCTAGTCTTGCTTTGGTTTGTCTCATATGTACTAGTGTGTTGTGGGTTGGCCCGAGGCACTACCTCCTGGTATGAGCGGTGAGTGCGGGTTGGGGGTCAGCCTATTGGGGAGGGGGATAGGGGGGGGTTTCTCTCTCTCCTTTGTTACAAAGTTAGGCCCTGTTGGGCTCATGGGATCGCTGTGCACGTCCTGGCACCAGCATGGGAAGGGCATTTCTGCGGGGTTCGTTGACAGTAAATTGCTCGTGGGTGGGGGGAGGGGGGCGTTACAGGGGATTTGTTGGTTTTTTATTGGCATTGTATGCATCACAGCTAGCGCACAGTATCTATGTAGCTGCATGGGGCATGGGCTGCCCGGGTATGGGCCGTTTCAACTCCTATGGGGTTTAAAATTTTGAGCTGGAATGTAAGGGGGCTGGGTACCTGCACCAAGAGATACAGGGTCCTGTCTTTCCTTCGTAGGCATCAGGTCTCTATAGCTTGTCTCCAGGAGACCCATCTCACAGATGAGGGGGCCCAACGCTTGGCAAAGAAATGGCGGGGCCAGGTCTTTCATTCCTCTTTCTCTAGTTATGCACGTGGGGTTCTTGTATGGGTGGCACCCGGGGTTCCTTTAGCTGTCCAATATGTCGAAGCTGATATCCAGGGGAGGTATCTCCTCCTTCGAGCTAAATTAGATGGTCAAGACGTGGCACTAGTGAATACTTATGCGCCCAACACGGATGACCCGGGTTTTTATCAGTCCCTACAGGAGCTCCTGGTCACGGAACTGGAGGTTCCATTGCTTTGGCTGGGAGATTTCAATTGTGTCCTTGATCCCGTCCTGGATAGATCTCCCCCCCGCACGGGTACGAAGCCCAGAATGACGGTGAAACTCCGGGAGGTCATGGGGAATTTAGGGGCCCAAGATGTATGGCGTCAAAGTCACCCCACCCTGAAAGTGTACACTTGTTTCTCACCCACACACAACACACATAGCCGCCTGGACAGGATCTTACTCGCGAATCCTGGTGTCACCGTGTCCCTGGAGGTGACCCACTTGGCACGATTCCTATCTGACCATTCTCCAGTGGCCTGTGTACTGAACTGGGGAGCACCGCGGGGCAGACTGCGGACTTGGCGGTTGCCGGCAGAGATTCTTGAGGATCAGGTGGGGCGCCATCACGTGGCTACTGCCCTTACTGACTACATTGATCTAAATTGGGAGGGAACAGCCCAATCGCAGGCCACAAAATGGGAAGCCCTAAAAGCGGTGGTCCGAGGGGCATGTATGAGTGTGACGTATGGGGTACGGAAACAACTCCAGCGTGAGCTGCAGACTGAGGAGGGCCGACTGTTGGAGGTACAAACCTCGAGTGCCACTGCTACAGTTGGGGGGTGGGGGAACGAGAGATCCAGGAGCGTATCCACGACGTCCTGGATAGGCTGGATAAATACACGCTCACACGCTACAGACAACGCCTTTATAGAGAGGGGGACAAGTCAGGTCGCCTCTTGGCCTGGATCCTCCGTAGGGAACACGTTCCCGCGGCTATTGAGGCCTTAAGGGATTCCGCTGGGTGCCTGGTGCACTCACAGGTGGGACTATTGCGGGTCCTTCGGTCGCATCTGCGGGCGGTGTACACAGCGGACCCGGTAGTGGGGGTGGCAACCTATCTCCCGTATCTCCAGGGGCTGACCCTGATCACCTTATCTGAACAGGCGCGGAAGGAACTGGATGACCCACTTTCGCTCGCCGAGGTTCAAATCGCGCTGAAGCATCTTCCGCGAGCCAAATCTCCGGGTGGCGATGGCTTTCCGTCCGAGTTTTATCATGCGTTCTCTGATGTCCTGTCCCCCCTTCTCTTGCAAGTCTACAACGAGGCCTTTAAACGGGGCATCCTCCCGCCCAGTATGACACAAGGGGAAATATGTATGATTTTAAAGCCAGGGGGTGACGCACACGAGCCCTCGTCATATCGGCGGATCACGATGCTTAATACAGATATCAAAATTCTCTGCAAGTTGTTGGCGTCCCGCTTAGCACCGCACATGCCCGGCCTGGTCCACGAGGACCAATGTGGGTTCATACCGGGACGTAACACATCCATGAATCTGCGGCGACTGACTCATATACTCCATGAGGTGCGGGATAGGGAGGAGCAGATGGTGTTGGTCTCTGTTGACCTCGCCAAGGCGTTCGATACGGTCGATTGGGAGTATCTACTCGAGGTCCTGCGTGCAGTGGGACTGGGTCCTCAGTTTTGTCAATGGGTTCGTATACTGTATACGGCCCCCTGCGCCAGAGACAGGCTTGGGGGTGCGCGGTCCGAGGAGTGGCGGCTGGGGAGGGGTACATGACATGGGTGTCCCCTCTCCCCACTCTTGTTTGCTCTGGCTATAGAGCCCTTCGCGGTTCAGATTAGAGCGGACATGGCGCAGTGGGGTATTAGGATAGGGGATACGACTCACGTCATTTCTCTATATGCGGACGATGCTTTGTTTTACTTGGTCTCTCCCCGCGAGGCCCTGCCAGTGCTGCTGCACCACCTTGACCGGTTTGGAGAATTCTCGGGACTGCGACTGAACCGCGACAAGTCCCTCGTGTTCCCATTGACGGGTCTTGCTATGATGCCTCCTGAGGACTTACCGGACCTGGAGCTGCGTTGGGAGCGGACGGCATTTCGTTACCTGGGTATACAGGTGACCCTGATGGATGAACAAGGGTTGGCCCGTAACGTGGACCGCGTAACTGCAGCTCTGCGGCACTCCGTGTCCTTTTGGAATACTCTCCCACTTTCCCTGATGGGTCGTCTCGCCATCTCCAAAATGGTGATGCTCCCCAGGGTGCTCTATGTGCTACAGAACTCCCTGTGCCCCCCTGCCGCCTCGGGTCTTCAAAACTCTTAACACCTTGCTCACGTCTCTGCTCTGGGCGGGTCGGCGCAGTAGGGTAGCCCTTCGAACCATTGTCCGTAGTTACGAGGAGGGCGGTCTAGAAGCCCCTCGCTTTGACCTCTACTATTATGCTGCACACCTTCAACATGCGGCCCGTTGGTTTGCTGACACAGACAACTGGGAGAAGCGCCTCTTGATGGATAGGGCAGACACCCAGACGTTGCAGGTGGCACTGATGCAAGGGGCGGGGTCTGATGTGGGTCTCCCCTATGCTGTCAGGCACACAGCCGCCGTCTGGCAACACTTTGTGGAGAGGGTCCTTCGAAGGGCGCCCTTTCATAGGGAGCTCTCGCTTTGGATACTGGCTCCATTTATGACTATGGCGCGGTCTGTGTCCTTTCAAGCCTGGAAAGAGGGTGGGTGTGACGTCCTCGCCGATCTGTATCCCAACGAAACCTTTCTTACATATGAGCAGGCGGTAGATAGCTTTGGCCTTGGACAAGGCCAATTTTTGCAGTTTGGAGGACTGCAGGAGGTAGCGCGAATCACCTGGCCGCAATACCCAGAAATTCCACCGTTGACACGTACACTGGATGTTATACTTATGTGTGGTAAGGGGCGCGGCTTGAACTCCCTCTTATATGCAGCAATGAAACAGGACTCTGCCCCTCCGGTCCCACGGTCTAGGGCTGCCTGGGAGCGGGACCTTACTGCCCCGCTGGGGGGAGGCACAGTGGGTGCGCATAGGTTCCCTTACTCGCACTGTCTCATGCAATGCCCGATTCCGACTTACACATTTTAATTATCTGCACCGCACTTACCTTACCCCGGTGTCTTTGAGGCGCATTGATAATACAAGGGGCGCTGGTTGCCCTCGCTGTGCCGCAGATGACGCCGGATTCCTACATTTGGCTTGGCAATGTCCATTGGTGGCGCAGTTCTGGACGGGGGTGGTGACTAGGGTGGTAACCGCCACGGGGCTTCAGGTGGATCTCGACCCCTTGCACTGTTTACTAGGGATGGTTCGTAGGCCCAAGAGGAAGAAACTCCCCTATAAACTCCTACAGCTGATGCTGGTGCTCGCCAGGCGTAGGGTGGCAATAACTTGGATGGGGCAGAGGGCCCCTGATCTTTCGACTTGGCTCAGGGATGCTCGAGAGTGGTCACTGGCCGAAGAGGTACACATGCAACTCTCCCGGCGGGATGAGAAATTGCAGGATGACCTGCTAACTTGGCGGACCCTGTGTACCACTGGGTTGATGGAGGGGGAATCGCCCTCACGGGAGGCGACTGCGAGTGAGCAGAGTGATGCAGATATCCCCGGGGGGATTGTCCCTGCGGAGGAAAGCGACACTTAACTTCAGTGGGGTGCACGCTGGTAGGGGGTGCCCTCCCTGCCGACCTCGCCCCTCTGGGCTGGGCTTCTGGAAGGCTTTCCAGACCCCCTTGTACTTACATTCTTTGGTTCGGCCATGTGTCTCATGCGACTGTACTTGCTTTTAATGATGTGTATGCATACGTTCTCCATTAATGCCAATGTATTGTTTCTTTTTTTTTTTTTTTAAATTGAAAATAAAGTTTATTAAAAAAAAAACACGTCTTCTTACACTCTTCTGATTGGAACTCTACAGTTTTCTGTTTCCAATTGATAGTAGGGTTATGTCGCTATAACCACGGCATCCCCAAAATGATTTCCTACTGAGGGGCCTCGATTATATTCAAATAAATGGTTTCTTCATGCCTCTGTGTGCCATTGACTACCATCAAGGAGACCAGTTCTGTAATAGGGCCCGATTTTAAAGGTTTACCATCAACTGCTAACACTCTCTCAGGATTCACTCTTGGAATGCTATTCAATTCTAACTTTTGCACCAGTCCTTGATCGATAAAATTACCAGTGGCTCCTGAATCCAGCATAAGTTACTTGATGGGTTTCTTCAGTAGCTTGCAACATCATATGAAGAACTATATGTGGTTCTGTTTCTCTCGCTGCTTCTACCAACAAAGAAGGCACCTTCCATGCTTTGTTTTCCATGTCTGTTACAGAAAGGGGAGGACTATCTACTTTGTCTGTCTTCGGTTCAAAAACTGATATCGCCACTTTTTTGCTTACAAAAGTGTGGGAGGTTTTTGGTTTGAGAGGGCATTCTTTTACGAAGTGTCCTTCTTTACCACAATACATGCATTGACCATTTACCTGCCGGGCCTCTCTTTCTTCTTTAGAGAGAGGGGATCTAATAGCTCCAACTTCCATAGCCTCGACTTGAACTTCAGGACTTACGGAAGGCTTTTTGTAACTTCTGTCAAATTTAGCATACATTCTGACATGTCTACCCTTATCACCTGCTCTTTCAGAGAGTCTATGATCCAGTCTGAGGGTAAGGTTCATTAAGTCAATGCAAGTGGAGGGTTGAGGTTCTATCTGGGCAAGAATGTCCTTCATTTCTTCTCTGAGCCCTTGATAATATAATGACATCCTCTTTTCCTCTGGCCACTCGGTTTCTGCTACTAACCTATTAAAGGAGGTTAAATACGTCACCAAATCTTTTTTTCCTTGCTTTAGTTCTAATAGTTCTTTGTCTGCACTAAAGGTAGTAGCCCTCCGGTCAAATACTCTTTCAAACTCATTACGAAATGCGTTCCAATCTGATAAACGGGATCATCATTTTTGACTAAAGGCACTGCCCAATTGGCCGCATCGCCTGCTAAATAGGAAATAGCTAACGCCACTCTTGAATGGTTATTCGGGAACGAAGCTGGTTTACAAGAGAAATGCAACATAACCTGAGTCAGAAACACCTGGATTTTATGTGGATCTCCTGAGTATCTCTCAAGCGTGACTAAAGGTATAGGGGGTGGAACATGTACTTGTATTGGTGAGGCGAAAGCTGATGCATCAAATGGATTTCTGGTTTGTCCATCTAGTCTTTCTTTCAGTGCTGCAGTTTCAGCCTTCGAGGATATTAGCTCCTGCTGTACTAGCACCAAGGCCTGCATTACATCATCTTAGGTAGCCATACCTATGCAACACACCGACCGGGAGGAGTTTTTACTTCTTGGGTGCGTAATTCTGTCAGATCGAGACTCCTCAGGATCGGAATGATGCACAAGGGGTCCACCTCCTGTTATCCCCAGCTCTGATATTAATAACACACAGAGCAGAAGGGTGAGCAGGCGAGGGAAAGGGTATATGGGAGAGGGAACAGCAGGGATTTAGAATCTGTAAGAGACAAGATAGTTCCCATTAAGTATTGCTCATAAATGTCTACTCTCAATTATTTCTCGCTAAACACAAAGGCATACCTTATGTCATGAATAAAGACGGTCCATCCACCATAAGTTTCATACCATAGGTGAATACATTCAAGAACTTATTCCCTGCCAAAGCCTGTAGAGAGAAAGCAAAACAAATCAACTCCTTTCTTTCTCCCTCTGAACGCACATTCATTCCCACACAGTATCATTCACCAATTGTTAAGTAGCCATTCCACATTCCTCATAAAAATAAAAAGGTAAACATAACCAATGGAACGGGAGAGTCTTGAAATGGAATGTTTCAGTCACATAACCTGGTTACTCCATTAAAACAGATCACCCAAAAAAAGGAAACTTCTTGTAAATGCTGAATCTTTACCCAATGTACTTTCCAAAGTCATAGAACCAATTCTTCGCGCTCACAATTGAACGCTAATCCAAACGTTGTATGAAAAATGCCAAAAAGAATAGTGAAATAAAATATTAAAAGGACTGTCACAATACTTCCTACCTGGAAGCTGTTGTAATCCTTTACTGTTGATAGGCTTCTTACGTTCTTCCTGAACGATCTGAATCCAATTGATTCGCAATGCGCTCCTTGCGCTGAAGCAACACGAAAGCCAGCTTCTCTTTCACAAATCAGCTGGTTTAAATGTATCGTCGGGGTCCTCTGACCTCCGACCTTTGATGTGAGCAACCTTCTCACACCGAGACCACAACCCCTCCTTCCATCCAGAAGAGGGGGAGAGCGAACCAAAGGACGTCTAGAAAATATGAGACACGAATTGCCTCACCACTGTATTAGCACCCGGAGAGAGCCTCAAAACAGCAGCCCAGGAAAACACGGATCACACGGCAATCCGGAAACGAACTGGAATTACGCACGCAGCCCGTCATGCGACGTGTTCTTTTATCCCATGAGCCTCTATGCCTAGGGCTCATGGGAATTGTAGTTGTTTGCCTCGATTTCAGGAACACGGAAGGCGCTGTCCTCCGTTCTTCCTGACACTTTTAGGGTGCCCAGAGCAGAGCCCTTCTGGGCCAAAGAGACTATGAAGAGGAGAACTTCAGAAAGTGGGGCAGAAAGGGGATCCACAGCCTTTGCTGCGCACCATGCCACAAATTTGTTCCATCTACAGGCGTGTACTGTTTTAGTAGAGGGGCGCCTGGCTGCCAAGATGACATTACAGACTTCGGGAGGAAGGTCGAAAGCTGTCGACATGTGTCACCGCTCAATCTCCATGCAAGGAGGTGGAGGCTGGACAGGTTTGGGTGGAGGACCGTCCCTTACTGCTATGACAGAAGATCCTCCCGAAGAGGCAGTCTGATCGGAGGATCAATGGCCATGTTCAAGAGCTCGGGATACCAGACTCGTCGTGCCCAGTCCGATGCCACAAAAATGACTTGGGCCCGGTCGTGCTTGATCTTCTTCAGCACTCTGGGCAGAAGTGGTATAGGAAGAAAGGCGTACAGAAGACAGCAATTCCACTCGCGACGAAAAGCGTCGCAGAGCGAGTGCCGCCTTGGAAATTCCAACGTGCAGAACTGCTGACATTGTGCGTTCTCTTCGGTGGCGAACAGACCTAACCAAGGCTCTCCCCACTGCTGAAAGAGACCTTGCACCACCTCCGAGTGAAGAAGTCATTCGTGATCCATCATGCACCGGCGGCTGAGTTCATCTGACCTGGCGTACAGGGAACCTGCCAGGTGTTGAACCACCAGGGACATGCCCTGATGTTCCAGCCATGCCCAAAGGCGAAGAGCCTCTTGACATAGGGTCCACGACTCCACCCCACCCTGTTTGTTGCAGTACCACATGGCGGTGGTGTTGTCCGTGAACACCTGCACTACTCTTCCTCTGGCAGAAGGAAGGAATGCCTTCAGTGCAAGACGAATCGCCCGTAGCTCCAGAAGGTTGATGTGGAGCCCGGACTCCACCAGAGACCAGAGGCCTCTGATCTCCGCCTCTCCCATGTGGCCGCCCCATCCCAGGAGTGACGCATCTGTCACCACTGTGAACTCTGGTTGGGGAAGGGAGAGGGATCTGCCGTTGATCCAATTCTGGTCCTTTAGCCACCACTGCAATTGGTATGCAGTGCCCTCCGAGATCTGGACGCAATCGGAAAGATTCCCCTGATGCTGCGCCCACTGGAAGTTCAGGTCCCACCTCAGAGCCCGCATATGCCACCTGGCATGATCCACCAGCAGGATGCAGGCGGCCATGAGGCCCAGCAGCCTCAGGGTCATTCTCACCGAAATCCGGGATAGAGGCTGAAAAATCGGAATCATAGCGCGAATATCCCGGACTCGCTGCTCGGGAGGATAGGCCCGAAACTGCACTGTGTCCAGAACTGCTCCGATGAAAAGGAGCTTCTGGGAGGGAATCGGGTGCGACTTTGGCACATTGACTGTGAACCCGAGTGAATGCAGGATGTCGCCGTAGTCTGAAGGTGGGAGACGACAGCCTGGAGCGACTCCGCCTTCAACAGCCAGTCGTCGAGGTAGGGCAAGACTGGAACCCCTGATCTGCGCAGATGAGCTGCGACCACCGCCATCACTTTCGTGAACACCCGAGGGGTGCTGGTAAGGCCAAAGGGGAGCACAGTAAACTGAAAATGCTTATGGCCTACCGTGAACCGTAGGTAACGCCTGTGGGCTGGCAGGACAGGGAAGTGGAAGTAAGCGTCCTGCAAGTTTAACGCGACCATCCTGCAAGTTTAAAGCGACCATCCAGTCTCCATGGTCGAGGGCAGGCAGGACCATAGCTAATGTCAACATTTTGAACTTCTCCTTCCGGAGGAAGCGGTTGACGTCCCTGAGATCCAAGATAGGACGCAGGCGTTTGTCCTTCTTGGGTACTTCCGTAGTGGGAGTAACCACCATGACCTACTTCTGGGACAGGGACTCGCTCGATAGCTCCCTTGGCCAAGAGAGCTGTAACTTCCTGACGGAGAAGGGCCAAGTGATCCTCCAACATGTGATGGAGTGTTGGTGGCATGGAGGGAGGGGTAGTCTCAAAGGGGAGGGAGTAGCCCCTTCAGACTATCTGCAAAACCCACCTGTCCGACGTGATGTTGTGCCAGTGGGAGAGGTGATGGCGGATCCTGCTGCCATCTGGCAACTGGTGGCCCTGAAAGGTCGGACTAGGAAGGCTTGGAGGCTGCTGCAGAGGGGGCACTGGAGGACTGGCCCGCCTGCTGGCTCCCAAACCCACGGCGCTGGGTCCCACATCCCTGGCCAAGCAGAGGCTGGGTAGCTTGCGCCGGCCTGTGGCCCTGGGTGGAACGTGGAGGGGCACCCCTTCCATAGCCACGAAAGGGGCGAAAGGCAAACTGAACAGGGCGAGAGTTGGCAGCGAGGCCCAACGATCTGGCTGTAGCTCTAGAGTCCTTGAAGCGCTCAAGCGCATTGTCTGCCTTGTGCCAAACAGGCGACGGCCAACAAAGGGCATGTCCAAAATGGTCGATTGGACATCCCTGGAGAAGCCAGGCGTAGCGCCTCAAGGTTACTGACGTAGAAATCGTTCTACCCAGCGAGTCAGTGGTATCCAGCCCACATCAGATAGCAAACTTTGCTGAGTCTCTACCCTCTATGACCGTATGGGAGAGTACGGCCCGGGACTCCTCCGGGCATTGTGGCAGCACTTGTGCAACCGTGTCCCACACAGAGTGGGTGTACCGGCCCAAGAGACATGCGGTGTTCAGCGACTGCAGTCCTAAGCTGGCAGAAGACAACATCTTCTTCCAGCTTGGTCCAGCTTCCTGGATTCCCTATTTGGAAGAGCAGTAGGGAACGCAGGGGTAATTCTAAGGTAAGGAAACTATAACTAATAGTCTTTCAGATTTTCATTTTTACAACCACACATCAATTGTAGTTGAGCATATGATTTGTGTGTAGGTTATCATTTGTGCATGACTGACAATGGTGTCCTTTTGAGCTATGCTTGATGCTGTTCCAGATCACACAGAGCTGAACTAGGAGTGCTATTATGTCTGTTGGATTACCCTGTGCTACATGTGGTAAGCCGAGTGGACAGTGAGTGCACAGAAGTGTTGTGTGTCCGTCTGCTGTGCAGATGCTAATGAAGCCTGTTCACATCCATGCCGTTAGTTGCACACAGTAGAGAATGTGGATTTTTGAATGTAAGGCCTAGCTACAGGTGTGTTTTTCAAGGTTAATGTTGCATGTGCTAAGCTAGCTCAAACAAGGGTAGAGTTGAGAGAGACTAGTGTTTCAAACTTTTAAATGGAGTGGAGACTCCTACGTAATGGGGGCAGGACAAATTTGTACGTTGACAGAGTTTAAGCTATGAGTTAAGTTCATAGGCAGTTCTCGTGTAGGAGACGTGCAGTATCCACATTGTCCCAATGTGAGTGGTTTTACATGTGGGTGTGTGATTCAGAGTATGCGAGCTTGTAAGACTGGTTAAATCCTGTGCAAGGTATGGTAGAAATAGGTAGATGTGTTCGGGGTATAACCAGGTAGATAATGTTTGATTATGGCAGGAGATGAGAGCTGTAGTCTGTGGCACTATTGTGAGAGATGACTGTAACAGGGCAGTTTCAATGTGTGAGGATAATTGTTAATGTGCATAAGTCAGTGGGGGTACGGTGCATGGAAGTCATATGTGGATGTGACAGGGCCACAGTGATACAAGGTTAAACTTGTCATATTTAACAAAGTGGACAAGTGTATGTATAGGATATACACAAGTTGTGTAATTTAGGGTGCTGTACGGTGAAATGTGAGGTGTTGTATAGTTGATGTATGTTGTGTTTGCATCTGTGGATGCATCTGTTTTAGAAATGACAATCTGTAGAACTTAAGCAGAGTAGGGTGAGTGTATGGTGAGATGCAAATGACTGAGGACATATTCATTGAGCAATGTAAGTGTCTTGTTGTGAGATGTGGTGATGTATAAAGTGTGCATGTCAGAGTGGTCTGTGATGCTGCACATTGTGATATGAGTGCGGTCCAAGACATTACTGAGGGTGCAAATGGTGATGAGAGTGGTCCATTTGACATGTTAGGTTTGACGTCTGCTGAGGAGGTGATGAGTACAGTACATTGTGTGCATGTCAAGTATGTGAGAGGTGTTGTGTACATAGTGATGAAGAGTGTTGCTGTGAATGTAGGTGTGGATGTGAGAAGGGCAGCGCCAGTGTGAGATTGTAAGAATCTGATTTGAAGAGTTTCAGTACAAGGCTGTAGCTTGTGGGGCAGACATGCTTTTCCGGCTAGCTGCACCAGAGATGGATTATGACGTGCTTGTGTGTATGATAGCTTTGAGACATGAGCATGTACTTTGAAGTGGATGTGAAAGGGGTCATACCCGCTCAAGTAGAGTTCATGCAGGCCATGAGGTAATGTTGAAATGTACATATGTGTAGATTAGGTGTATGTAAGTAGGCAAAACTTGTTGCCAGAGTAAATATGAAGATGTGGAATGTGTTTGCTGCAGCTTGCTGTCTGCCAATGGATGTTCATGACTGATTGTTTTAATGACCGCTTTGAGTACACTGTCATATGCAAGACCTATTGGCATCACAGGACAAGTAGCCTCCACCTAGCCTTGCCTTGTCTGAGTTGTGTGTGGGCATATGTGGTGAGTTACCCTTTGTAGGTAGTTGTAGTCAGTTATTGGTTATTCTTGCCCTTGGATACTGCCCTGGGATGGAGGTGGTGACTGCTAATATTGCAATGTCGTGATTCCGAAACATTGGATGGCAGTCCATTGCTTAGAGGGCTATAGCCCCCTCAAGTGAAAAGTCAAGGATGTGTGTTGTGCCACCTGGGATCAGACTACTCCAGAAACTCATCCCCACACTTCCCAGTAGACTACACACGCATGGGTATATGTGGCATTCTGACTTTGAATGTCCAATGTAATGGGACACGAAGGGAGATGGACTCACCGTGATGATATCTCTGGTTGTGCAGATGAGAACACATTGCACTGTAAGCAAACACACATGTGACACTGGAACAGTACACCCAGTTCCATTAGTGTTTGCATTGTCGATCGTTTGGAACCTCTAATATGGTTTGGCAAGGGTAGCCCTTGTGGGTGTCCATGAAGGCTCCCATTTTGCCCATTGAACACTGCCCTAGAGCCTGAGGGCAATATGTGTTTGTTAAAGGTCTCCTTGACGTTTTCATAGATTTTGAGACAGTGTTTCAGTGACAAATGTGGACAAAGCAGACTTCATTCTGCACATATCTCCCATCCTCACAAGATATACCCTAATTTCAGTTTCATTGTTTCGGTGCTCGTGGGGCTAGCTCAGCCCCCGAGCACCGAAACACTTGGGAGAGGTATCGTTGGAAAGGGGAGAATCTATCCTTTCCAATGGTACCCTTCACTAGTGGATTCCTGCTTGGGGATCGCCCCAGGAGGGCCATCTCCAATGAGGGATCCACCCACTAGCCACCAGGGAGGGGCAGCGGCCCCTTGGGCAAGGGCCTTTGCTCCCCCCCATTTTATTTTGCCATAACCAGTCTTTCTGCCCCCCTGGGGGGCAGATGGGTGCTATAGCCACCAATCTGCCCCCCAGGGGGGGTAGAAAGCACCCTAGACTCCAGGGATTATTTTTTTATAGGCCAGGGGTGGGGGCTGCCTGGAATGGGTATGCCAATGTCCCCACCCTTCCCGCCCCAAAATAGCCAGTCTTTCTGCCCCCCATAGGGGCATATCGGGTCAATAGCCCCTTATTTGCCCCCCCCAACAGAGAGGCAGAAGCCCACTAGGCACTGACTTTTTTTTTTGCAATGTGCATAGGTGTGGATTTTGGGCCCTAGAACAACCAGCACCTAGGGAAACCTTGCAAACCTGTACATTTTTTTAAAACTAGACACCAAGGGGAATCCAGGAAGGGGTGACTTGTGTGGCTCCCACCAGGTTCTGTTATCCCGAATCCCCTGCAAACCTTAGACTTAGTAAGAAAAAAACACATTTTCCTCACATTTCTGTGATGGAAAGTTCTATAATCTGAGGGGAGCAGCAAGCTTCCAACAACCCAGCATTCCCCCACATCTACCGATAAAAATGGTACCTCACTTGTATGGGTAGGCCAAGTACCTGTGACAGGAAAAGGCCCAAAATGCAACGTGGACACATCACATTATTCCAGTGAAAACTCACTCTTTTAGGTCTCGCCTACGCAGCGCGCATGCGCTGATAGGAGAGACCTTTAGAAATCGGCACAGCTTTCCCAGCAGAACGTGCACGCGTTGCATTGCTTCCAATGGCAACGCGTGCACGTCTGGCGATTCACTTGCGGGAGCGAGCAGCTGGCGCCATATGTTAATTATCGCGCCTTGCCGCCGCTCCCGCAAGGGAATCGCGCTGGCCCCCTCCTTTCGCCCTCCCTCTGCTGACGCGCGAGGCGCGCGCTTGTGCTTGTGCTTTGAGTCTTGACAATCCTAACATGGCTCCAGCAACTCACAGAGACTGACGATATTCTGACTGTCTTTTCACCACTCTGAGGGTGAACATCACATTCCTCTCCAACAGTAGGGAGCATTTAAGTAAGTTTGATGGATGGCGCAGCATGGTGTAAATGAAAGAACTGTACATGGGGATGAAGGTATTGAATTTTCAAGGCGAGTTGGCTTATTTAGTATGGCTTTGCACTAGAAACGCTCACAATCTTTCTCATAAACATTTAATGCGTTGTGAAATGTCGAACTTTAGCACACATACACAGATTTGCTTATTAGTTCAAAGCCTTCATTTTTTCTGACGATAAATGTTTCCAGGTTGACCTGTGGTAAAATATGTTATCTGCTTTCGTTATAGGACACTTTTTAGCTGGTTACTGAACTCAAAATGGTCTTGAGTTGTGATTGTGCTCGCAGTCTGTGTGTTTCACATATTAGCGAGCAATAATCGCAGTGTATCCACCACTGAGGATGTGGTAAGAGGGAAGAGTATGATAGTATTTACATTCTTCCTAGCATGCATTTGCATTCGAAATTTGACTGTTGCCTAATTGTAATTGACACGAGTGTTTTGGCTCTTCCGTAATCAAAGACATGGTTAAAAAAGTAGCAAAGCACATACCCGTGAGTGGCAACTCCTCCTCACCAGTTAATTTCCCATCAGCAACTTATTGTGCGCATCACGCAAGAGATGCATGTTCGGTTAAAAAAAATATTCTAGAGCTGTGAGCAACAGGCCTGGCTTGTGATGGGTAAGTGGGTCTCCCATACATTTAGGGGGCTGTGGGGCCAGCCCCATCTTAATTTCCGGGTAGCATACAATCTCTAAGATTGCGTGTCCCACCAGTTCTTCTGTCAAACCCTGTTTCTAAGTTGCCACACTGTGTTGATGATTATTTTTCATAAATGAGGGCGGTCTCGGAAGGTGGAGGGGGTTGAAAAGGCAACAGCCTAGCCAGCAGGTGGAAGATCAGGCCAATCCAAACCAAAACACACAAGTTCTCCCCGCATGGCTTACAGCCACATTTTAGTATGAAAATTGTGACCGGTGGGGAACTCACTTCAAAACATCACAGGATGGGAATCTGAAATGGTTTTGCTCCCACTGTGAATCCACTTAGAACCGTATCTGCCAAACCAGAGGATATAGCACTTGGATTCTTACACTTTCTGTGGACCTGGCTTGCCATGTTTAGTTATTCCCATAAAGTAAAATCACTCATGCACATCTGAAGCTGCTCCTCATGTTCAGAATAATTTAAGTCCACCAGCTTTATCTGTGACTCTCAAGCAGGCAACATGCCTGGGAGCAAGAATTCACCTTTGCCTCCAAGGTGCATGAAATCTCAAAACGTTTGATTTGATTCCTACAGTGCTCTTCTGCCGTCTGCAAACAGGAAAAGTGGTAGGGAAAAAATGCCTCTAGTGAGAAGTCCAATTTTCAGGCCTTGCATTAGCCAAAGCTTTTTTATTTTTCTGAAGTTATATATCATATATTTACCTGTGGGGGCTTTCAGCCAGCCCTGTTCATACATTGGCCTGTTATTGTGCCATTCATATTATTATTCTGCCCACTACAGTATACAGCATGAGGCACCGGGTCAGCCCACTTCAGTCATGGCTAACTTACTGTGACTACAATTTCACGTTTTTAGATACAAAAAATGTTTTTGCTTTTAACCTTTTTCAGATTGATGAGTGTCAGGTACCTTCTACAACAATAAGGTTTGCAAAAACCATGACAAAGCATAACAAGCACGGACAAAGCCAAAAGGCTCACTGTTCCTCTGGAACCAAGCTACACCTGATGGAAGACCCCCAATCAATGTGAAACCGGTCTTGGGTTGCTTGTACTCCAGTTCAGGGAGGACCTGGCCTGACATTTTAGGCTGGACTGTTGCTATTGGAGCAAGGTCAAGGGCGATTTTCATAATGCTGGGTCCAAACTGAGGTGACATAGTGGGCAAAAGCACAATGTATTTGAATGCTACCGCAAGCTATTTCCAGTAGTTAGGCAAATTTCAAGCATTCCTCCCATCACCTCTTATGTGTTTAAAGCCAAAATGCTTGCAGCCGACACCAAACCCATTGGCTTTGTCAATGCTTGTTTAACTAAAACCAGAGGTACTGTATCCAATGTTAACAGGATAAAGCCTTTTCAATTGGTTGAGTTATGTTAGGTCATTTTGACAGGGGCCAGAGAGGCTGCCCTCACTAGAGCACAAGTCAGCTAAGCTGACAGAGTTCAGAGGTTAAGGTTAGAAGAGCACAATAGGGCCCTTCTCTTTGTTCGAAACGTAGGTCTCTCATGACTAGATAGCTTATTCACTCACAAATGGGTCCCTCCTCTTGGAAACCTAGATCTCTTATGACCAGATAGCGCTTTCACCTACAAGCAGTAGAGCTGAGCTCCTGTCACTTCATGCTAGTTTGCACATGCACAGATTGTGTAGTTAGCGCAGGACCTTTGTAACTTTGGCTCCTGGCTTCTCTGGTAAAATTCCTTAGTACTTCATCTGTTTACTAAGTCTTGCAACAGAGGCAACCTTTGCATAACAAAATGTACAAAGCAAAGAATTAAAAAAATGAAGAAACTTTCCCACACATGCACGGTTTCGCAAGACAAGGAAATCATTTGCACCTGGAGTCCGATGCCATGTTTACTGTATTATTTTAACAAACAATTCATACACCTCATATAAAATGCTGTCAGGCTTGTATAAGCAGGCTCGCAAAACACCTGTGGCAGTGAGAACAGGTTGGTAAAAAACTAAGCTGGAGTGATTTAAGGTCAGCGCCGCCTGAAAGAAGGTATGGATTGGAAATGTGGTAACCGAAGACGCCTGTGTTGGGAAACCAGCCTTTGTGTTATTATATGTGCTTTGTGCGCTGGGCTCACAGATTGACAAGAGCATTCCAGCAGATTTATGAAGAAACAGGCAGTACCCTTTCCTGAATGGGGAGGGGTGAAGGTTGGTTGTAATGGTCGCATTCTGTCTGGTCAAGCAGCTGGTTATTTACAGCCTTGACACATTCAAGTAACACGCATTGGCATAGCCAATAGGTCTCGCTTTGGGACCTTATAAGTGTTTAGCCATGCAACGGTTGATGTTGTTGCACCAAGGATATTGTGCTGCATAACTAAATACTTATAAGGTCCCAAAAGCGAGACCTATTGGCTATGCCAATGCTTGTTTCCTAATGTGCCTAGCTGTGGATTTTGGACAATAGCTCTGCCAGCACCTACGGAAACCTAGCAAACCTATACATTTTTTAAAACTAGACAGCCAGGGAAATCCAGGATGGGGTGACTAGTGTTGTTCTCACCAGGTTCTGTTACCCAAAATCCCTTGCAAACCTCAAACGTTGTTAAAAAAGAACACATTTTCCTCATATTTCTGTGTTGGAATGTTCTGGAATCTGGCGGATCCACAAACTTTCCCCCACCCAGCATTCCCCCAAGTCTCCTGATAAAAATGTTACCTCATTTATTGGGGAGGCTTAGTGCCTTTGACAGGAAACGTCCAAAACGCAACGTAAACACATCACATTTTTCCACAGAAAACGGACCAATTTTTTGCAATGTGCCTAGATGTGGATTTTGGGCTCTAGCTCCGCCGGCACAGAGGGAATCCTAGCAAACCTGTACATTTTTGAAAGCTAGACACCCGGGGAAATCCAGTATGGGGTGACTTGTTTGGCTCTCACCAGGTTCTGTTACCCAGAATCCCTTGCAAACTTCAAATTTATCTGAAAAAATCACATTTTTCTTACATTTCTGGGTGGGAAAGTA
Source organism: Calotriton arnoldi (assembly GCA_963921515.1). Classification (NCBI taxonomy): domain Eukaryota; kingdom Metazoa; phylum Chordata; class Amphibia; order Caudata; family Salamandridae; genus Calotriton; species Calotriton arnoldi. The sequence continues at coordinate 308,808 of CAWUFW010002153.1, read as the reverse complement.
GTAGGCACAAATTTCCTACCACCCCGCGTTCAACCAGGTCTCCTGATAAAAGTGGTACCTCACTTGTGTGGGTGGGCCAAGTACCTACAACAGGCAAGGGCCTAAAACGTATTATGGAGACATCAAAATTATCCATCACAAAACGACCTGGTTTTGGAAGGGGTCACATGAGTTTTTGGTCCCGAGCTCGGCAGCCATCTAGGGACTCCTACTAAACCCAGACATTTCTGAAAACTAGACACCTGGGGGAGTCCAGGGATGTGTGGCTTGCGTGGATCCCCCAACGTTTTCCTACCCAGAATCCCTTGCAAACCTCAAATTTAGCTAAAATAAATCAAATGTTCTTTACATTTCTGTGTGGGATCACCGCGCTGGCAAACATGTCCTACCACCCAGCATTCCCTTTAGTCTCCTGATAAAAATGATACCTCACTTGTCCAATGCAGAATCGCCTAAAAATGTATTTTTAAAAAATATTGCCCTTCGAGTTTGCTCAGCTATACCTTCAATCCCTATGTTTTTGGCCCTTCCCAGTCGCAAGCCCTTGGCCCACCCACACAAGTGAGGCATCATTTTGCTCGGGAGACTGAGGGGGACACTGAGTGGTAGGACATTTGTGCCGGCGCGGTGATTCCAGCCAGAAATGTGAGGAAAATGTGATTTATTTATTTTTTAACTAAATTTGAGGTTTGCAGGGGATTCTGGGTAGGAAAACATGGGCCGTTTCCTGTCGCGGACACAAGGCCTACCCAAACAAGGTATCATTTTTATCAGGAGACTTTGATGAATGCGGGGTGGGTGGAAATTTGTGGATCCACGCAGTTTCTAGAACGTTCCATCACAGAAATGTGAGGAAAATGTGATTTATTTATTTTTTAACTAAATTTGAGGTTTGCAGGGGATTCTGGGTAGGAAAACATGGGCCGTTTCCTGTCGCGGACACTAGGCATACCCAAACAAGGTACCATTTTTATCAGGAGACTTTGATGAATGCGGGGTGGGTGGAAATTTGTGGATCCATGCAGTTTCTAGAACGTTCCATCACAGAAATGTGAGGAAAATGTGTTTTTTGTGACAAAGTTTGAGGTTTGCAAGGGATTCTGGGTAACAGAACCTGATGAGAGCCACACACGTCACTCCATCCTGGATTCCCCTGGGTGTCTAGTTTTCAAAAATATATAGGTTTGCTAGGTTTCCCTATGTGCCGGCTGAGCTAGGGTTCAAAATCCACAGCTAGGCACTTTGATAAAAAAGGGTCCGTTTTCACTGTAAAATGTGGCGTGTCTACGTTGTGTTCTGGGCCGTTTCCTGCTGCGGGCACTAGGGCCTACCCACACAAGTGAGGTACCATTTTTATCAGGAGACTTAGGGTGATACAGAATTGTAGAGCAACTATTATTGCCTATTGACTTTCTATGGATTTCTGCCTTCCAAATGTAAGACAATGTATAAAAAAGAAGAGACTTTGAAAAATGTCCTATAATTCACATGCTAGTATGGGTACCCACAAATAGCTACTGCTTCTAAACTCTATATTTTGTTCCCATTTCGGTAATACATTGGTGTCCTTGATACCTATTTTTCACTCTTTATATTTTACCAAATTAATTGATATATACCCGGTACACAATGAAAAACCATTGCAAGACGCAGCTCAGTTATTGGCTCTGGGTTCTTGGAGAACCTACAAGTCCTATAAATCTCCACAACCAGAAGGGTCCTGCGGATGTAACGGCATATTGCTTTAAAAAATCTGTCTTACTTAGAAGAAGTTACAGGCGAAAACGTTGGCACAAATGGCTGTTTTTTTTCCAACTCATTTTCAATTTTTCTTATTTTCAACTGTTAGTTTCTATAAAAACCTTGAAGGATCTACACAAATGACACCTTGCTGAATTCAGAATTTTGTCTACTTTTCAGAAATGTATAGCTTTCCAGCATCCATTATTGCTTTCACATCCATTTCTATCACTAACTGGAAGGAGGTTGAAAGCACAAAAATAGGCTATGTCCCAGTAAAATGCCAAAACTGTGTAAAAAGTTTTGGTTTTCTGACAAAAGTCCGTTTGTCACTGAAAGCTAGGAAGATAGTGTTTTCAGCACCTCAACCGTTTGTTGATACCATTTGCAGGGACAAAACAGACGCTTTCTTCTGCAGCACTTTTTTACCCACTTTTCTAAAAAAAAAATTAAAAAAAAAAAAAATTCGATGTATTTTGGCTAATTTCTGGGTCCCCTCAATGGGAATGCACAAACCCAGGTTAACTTTAAAATGCCCAAAATGTTGGAAGAAAAGGACGCAAATTTGGCATGGATACCTTATGTGGACAAAAAGTTACATAGGCCTAAGCGCAAACTACCCCAAATAGCCCAAAAAAGACAGGAGTGGAAAAGGCCTAGCAGCAAAGGGGTTATCGCTTTAAAAAAATAGTTTTTTTGTTGTATTGCATTAGTTTGAAAATATTCAATTCCTAATTATGGTAGATGCACAGTGGACTTTTCCAGGTGCAGAATATACTGAATGACAAGCAGTGGCAGTATTGCAGAAGAGAATGTATCCGCATTTCTGAGACAAAAATAATAATCCGCATTCTGCATTCCTTTATCAATTTATATTGCAAGTCAAACTCTACATTTATTCATTTTGCTCTTCGTTAAAAGAAGCCCCATAGCATCTGAAAGTCCTCAGTACCTTGTAGTGGGGTCTTCCGCATAAGTATAATTTCTGTCCAGATGGTAGTAATGTGGATGACATTATAGTGCTCATGATAGGTAAACAAAGACTTTGACTGTCTCCATGGCTTACAAACCCTGCTTTAGATACTTGTGCTAGCAATATGTCGTCAGAGGAAATGACTGTCTTTGAGGCTGGAATGAGTTGCTTTAAGTTAGAGCCATTGACTTACTTTCTCATGGAGGGAAGCTTATTTAACCTGTTTCCCTGCACTCTGTATGTGGGAGTCTGATCCTCACGAAGGATTGTTGTTGAAGATTAAGGGTGGGCGGAGCTCGCAGAGTTTTACTCAGCGGAATTCCTCGAAGTTCAAAAACTCTGCGTGATTCCGCGGAGTTCCGTGAATGGCGGAGTTTCGGACCTGTCCTAGTAAAGACTAAAGAACAGTGACATGACACGATCTTGGGGGACAATGTTGTATTCAGATGAATAAATCCTTTAAATTACCAGCAGATGGAGCTCCAGGCCCTAACAAATTGGATGTTGCAGAGCCTGTAAATAAAGAAAGAACCTTCTTCTGTGAGGCTCCTGATAGAGGAAAATCGAGTCGAAGCTTCTGCCTCAGCAGGACTAAGAAACGTGGACAGTCAGACTCAGCACGACTTCGATTTATTGCTTACTTTCCAGCGTTACTTTATGACCAGAAGCAGCTTTGTAGCGCTTTCATGTCATGCCTTTTCGTATGATTGTACTTTGTGCTGTGCTCTGAGGCCGCAGAGCTGTAGACCTTAAGTAATGCGCATTTGTCATCCGGGCAGTTCACGGCTGGGATAGAATCTAGGAGGAGTAGCGCCTCTATGAACACAGGAGCCCAATCAGGGTGTGGAGATTTGGGGCATAGCCTGGGTCTGTCCGACTTGCAATACCAAGGGTGAACTCGGAGTTTTGATTTTAGTCTATTGCATTCTGGGAGTTGTAGTGGTGGCTGACAACCTTTGAAATGCATCAATTGAGGGGGGGAGGGGTCGTATTACAGTGGTATTTTAAAGCCAATGCCCAGCAGTGGATGCCGTGTTATCTGGTTTAACCGTCTGCCACCCTTGAGTGTTCATGTTTTTTTTTCCTTTTCTTGTTTTGTTTAAAGTGAAAATGTTGCAGCTGCTGCTTCGCTCCCACTTATGCGATTGAAGGAAGTGGGTAATAGTGATGAAGGAATATGACTCATTACATCGCATAGCAATACCACACATGCCATTACAACGCGGGTATAACTACGCAATGTCAATTACAACGACTACCATTACAACGCAAAATTTTACCACGACTATGCCTTTACCACGCATGCCATTTCAACACAAAGGCATGCATGGTAAAGGCATACTCATGGTAAACGTTTGCAAGGTAAGTGACTCCACCCTACCCTAAACCCTAATGTAGTACCACTGCACGACCCTCCCGCGACCCCCCCGTCCTCTCCCTACAATAACACTACACTACACGACCCCCCGACACTACCTTAAATCCTAAAACACTACCCTACACTACACAAACACCACAACACTACCCTAAACCCTAAAACACTACCCCCAGCATGACCCTCCCCCTACCCCCAGTCCGGTCCCTACACTCAAACACTACTCTGCACGACCCCCGACAGTACCCTAAACCCAAAAACACTACCCTACACTACACAAACACCACAACACTACCCTAAACCCTAAAACACTACCCCCAGCACGACCCTCCCCCTACCCCCCAGTCCTCTCCCTACAATAACACTACACTACCCTGCACGACCCCCCGACACTACCCTAAAACACTACCCTACACTACACAAATACAACAACACTACCCTAATCCCTAAAAAACTACCCCCAGCATGACCCTCCCCCCTAACCCCAGTCCGGTCCCTACACTCTAACACTACCCTGCACTACCCCCCCCCGACACTACCCTAAATCCTAAAACACAACCCTACACTACACAAACATTACAACACTACTTCGACACTACCCTAAACCCTTAAAAAGTAACCCCCACCCCAAGCACAATCCCCTTTACCTCTCTTTCCTCGTGGTTCCTCTCTCCTGGTTCCAGCGTTGTCTGAGAGGCGGTGCACGTCGTTGTGAGGAAACGGAACAGCCTCAGTTTCCTCACAACGATGTGGATGGCCATTACATCGCATGCGTTGTAAAAGCGTGTGCGATGTAATGGTATGCGTAGTAATGGCTACGCGTTGTTACATCGCATGCGTTGTAACACATGCGATGTAATGACTTGCGGGGTAACAGCCTCGCTGTAATGGCTGTTTACCGTGATGAAGCTGCTGGCTTTAGGAATGTGAGAGCTGGCTGCTGATGAAGTCTGTGCTCTCACTTCACCAAATGTGTGATTCTGATCAAATAATTTGACCACCAGGCACTTTGAATTGCCAATGAGATGAAAAAAGCATGTAGGATGCAGGTGGTGCAGCGCTCTTCCTGTCAGAGCACCAGACTGTATTGTTCCACCTGTCCCTCGTGCCAGGAGCTCTGCAGTGTTGCTTCTTGTGCCATAGCAGATTGCAGGTGCCCTCCCCTCCATGGCAGTGGGAGGTGGGTGGTTCATCTCGCCCCTGGGCACTGGGTTCTGCCTGTCTCTCTTATGGCAGCTGGGCAGAGGCTCATAAAACATGACCAGCGGCTGCTATACTTTGATTATCACTTTGAAAGCCCTCCTTCTCTATGTGCCTTGCTTGCATTTTTTTTAACCTGCCTGCAGCTGTAATTTGTAATCCGGCGCTCGGCTTTGGCAACCCTGCCTGCTGCCTTTACCTTTCCTGCAATCTTGCTTCCTGCTGCCCTTGAATCCATTGCAAGATGTGCCCAGTGCAGGGATACTGCCCTTGAATTAGAAGCAAACGCTGCTAGTCCCGCCGTGACATTTAAGTCTCTTGCATACCAGAAGGGAGCAGGCCAGTAAATGGGAACGCAGTGCTGACTGAGCCTGGCTGAGCTTTAAGAGCCAGAGAACGAGTCGAACTATGGAAAAGTTTATCATGCAGATTATACTATAGCTGTTATGCAAATTTATGATAAAAAAAACAGCTACACTCGCACAGTCTCCGCAGTGCACTTTCTCACAGACAGAGTATACCGGCACGTTGGGCACCCTGTATATCTATGTATACGTGCAGTATCCTGTGTACACAGGCACACTCGGAACACCCAAATCACACACATGAAGTACCTGCGCACACGTACAACACACCGCCCTTTGCTTGTACACACAGAGCACGCTGTAAATTTATGTGCAGATACAACCGCCCACTCTGCGAACTGACACACATTTCAGCACCTGAAAGGAACACAAAGAACTTGCCACACACATCACGCTAATCACACACACACACACACACGTCCCATCCTCTAAACAAACATACACATAGGCATCCCACACCACATAGACACGTGCACACACGATTACCCTAATACAACTTACAAGCACGCATACTCACCCAGTGCCAACTAAACAAAAAGCATCACCCTCACAGAACACCACACTCTATTCACAGGTACACGAAGGGTCCACAAATTACAATGCGACCGCACACACAACACTATACATGCCACATGTACATACCACGTGCAATACAAACACACAAAGTACAATTCGCACTTAAAATACAAACGCAAAACACACATTATCGCCCTCTATACAACAAACACATACACCACAGCATCATCTGAACACACAGAGCAGTGATGTTCTTCTGTGCACACATGCACTGCAGAGATGACCGCGGCGCTGAGGCGACAGTGTCACTCCGATGTTTTCCGAACCGCCTGCATCAAATGGCAATTATGCTTTTCAAGTTCTCATCCGCCATTCCAGTGCTGCGGGGCCGAGAAAGCTGATGTCACTAGGCCTTTTCATCGCAGAACTTGACACTTATGGACAATTCCCATCGCTGGGTCTCTTTGGCTGAAATGCGCCCATGGCTCTCGCGCACCTTCTCCTTCACACCTAGATGGAAAACAGTAAAACACACACCACGCAGCGGTCTACGCAGTCCCCCAAGCACTGCCCTCTTTATTTATGCACAATGTCACCACTCTTTTCCTATAGGAAGGAAGACTAAATGATAAAGACAAGGAGACTATTGGGTGAACGGCTAGTGTGTGCCGGTAAACTACGCTCCGCCGGCCGATGGCAGAGTTTTCATGCTGAACTATGCCTTCCAAGCAGAACGCGGAGATCCAAAAACTCTGTGAACTCCGCTGGCGGAGCGGAGTATACTGCCCACACTTATTGAAGATACTCTGGGTTCTTATAACTCCATTTCACTTTCCAAAGGAACCCAATGCTTTCAATGGTTCAGAGTACTTTCCTATTGCACCTACTATTTGCGTTGCCGTCATAATTACGGATAGTAACTTAGTGCTTAGTTGCTGATGTGTCATCCTCTAGTGTCACCTTCACCCAGGACAATTGGTCAACTGGTGACCTGACATCATAAAGCAATAATAGGATATCATCTCACAAGCGGGCCAATCGATTGCCTAGCAAGCAATAGGATACTTTTATCATGGTATTGAAATGGGTAGCAGGGTAGCCAAGACGCCCAGCTGAAGACTAAGATGGTGGGATGAAAGAATTGAGGGCATTATTTGAGACTTATTTGTTTGAAGGTGTGGTTGATCCTAATATTATCGACTTCACCATTGCTTAGCTAACAGGGATGTGCTAAAATGATGTTAAAAATCTTTTATACATTATTTGTATTATTCCCACTAACTGGCATAAACTTTCCTCCCTCAACTTATCCAATGACTTGCTTGCTATTGGTGTACCATAACCTAAAAGAATTGCAGTGAGAAAGATATGCTGTTACTTGGCTGGCAATAAGATTGTTTTATCTATGTCCTAATAGAGGTGAGAGAGTTGCGTAAAGAGTGGTAGCAGATGGTGCATAGGATTGAGAGATGTATGCTAGCTTGAAAACAATAATTGAGATTTGAATTTCCAGTGAGCTGTAGATTTTCACAACATTTCACACACCATAGTACTGAACTATTAAGGCTTTATAAAAATCAATATTTTGTTGTATTGCATTCGTTTGAAAATATTTGATTTCTAATCATGGTAAATGCACTAACAGTGGGCTTTTACATCTGCAGAATAGACTGAATGACCAGCAGTGGCAGTGTTGCAGAAGAGAATTTCTCCGCATTTCTGAGACAAAAAACAATAATACGCATACGCATTCTGCATTCCTTTATCAATTTATATGGTAAGTCAAACTCACATTTATTCATTTTGCTCTTCATTAAAAGAAGTCCATACCATCTGAAGGTCCTCAGTACATTGTAGTGGGGTCTTCCGCATAAATATAATTTCTGTCCAGATGGTAGTAATGTGGATGACATTATAGTGCTCAAGATAGCAAAACAAAGACTGTCTCCAAGGCTGACAAACCCTGCTTTAGATACTTGTGCTAGCAATGTGTCATCGGAGGAAATTACTGTCTTTGAGGCTGGAATGAGTTGCTTTAAGTTAGTGCGATTGACTTACTCTCTCATGGGGGGAAGCTAATTTAACCTGTTTCCCTGCACTCTGTATGTGGGATTCTGATACTCATGATGGATTGTTGTTGAGGATACTCTGGGTTCGTGTAACTCCATTTCACTTTCACAAAGGAGCCCAATGCTTTCAATGGTTCAGAGTACTTTCCTATTGCACCTACTATTTGCGTTGCCGTCATAATTACAGTTAGTAACCTAGTGCTTAGTTGCTGATGTGTCATCCTCTAGTGTCTCCTTCCCCCAGGACAATTGGCCAAGTGGTGCCCTGACATCATAAAGCAATAAAAGGGTGTCAACTCACAAGCAGGCCAATGAATTGCCTAGCAAGCAATAGGATACTTTTATCATGGTATTGAAATGGGTAGCAGGGTAGACAAGACACCCTGCTGAAGACTAAGATGGTGGGATGAAAGAATTGAGGGCATTATTTAAGACGCATTTGTTTGAAGGTGTGGTTGATCCTAATATTCTCAACTTTACTATTGCTTAGCTAACAGGGATGTGCCAAAATGAAGATGTTAAAAATCTCTTATACATAATTTGTATTATTTCCACTAACTGTATCATAAACATTCCTCCCTCAACTTATCCGATGACTTACTTGTTATTGGTGTACCATAACCTAAAAGGATTGCAGTGAGAAGGATACGCTGTCACTTGGCTGGCAATAAGATTTATTTTTATCTATGTCCTAATAGAGGTGCTAGAGTTGCTTAGAGAGTGGCAGATGGTGCATAGGATTGAGAGATGTATGCTAGCTTGAAAACAAAAATTGAGATTTGAATTTCTGATGGATAATTCTGCCTGTGGATTCCTCACCTTTTGAATTTACCCCTGCGGCAGCATTTCACGGAAACTTTTTCTAGCTCTCCCACGTCGACGAGGATGTCACAATGGCACGGCTCAGCTCGCGACTGAGTATGACGTCACCGGAGCCGCAAGTAGACCTCGTCGGCGTGCTGACGTCAGTTCCCTTTTTTCTGCGCCATCGACGCGCACCGGTTTTCTAGGACTTTCCATTTTCTTCACAGTTTCTTTATCTGCTGTTTCCCTTAGTGTAGCAGTGCTATGGCGACATCGAAGGAGTCGGGTTTCAAGCCCTGCAGAGAGTGTGGGGATCATATGTCTATCACTGACCCCCATGAAGACAGTTTGTGGTGTCTTTCTTCGGATCACGACGTCGGAGGCTGCTCCAGTTGTCGGAAGATGAATCCGAAGGCTTTGAAGGAGCCTGAGGCTAAGCTTTTTATGGCTAAGGCAAGAAAGGAGATGAGGGGCCAAAAGAGGTCTAAGTCAAAATCGAAGTTGTCGACTTCGCATACCTCGAAGTCGAGGAAACATAAGAAGAGAAGGCATGGTTCCTGACATCGATCATCGAAGGATAGAGCCTCGAGGTTGCTGTCTACGGCTTTGCGACGTCGTTCTAAAGACTTCATCTCGCCATCGCCTTCTCCTCAAGCGACTCCGGCTCACTCTCCGACGCCGAGGGGTTCTCCGACGCAGTCGCCGAGGGGTTCTCCGGCGCCAATGATATCTCCGGCGCCGAGAGATTCTCAGGAACCTAGGGGGTCTTCTCCTGTGCCTGTGTCTTCTCCTGTTTTGAGTCCAATGGCCCCGACGTCTACTCGGTCTCGAGTGGATTCAGCTTCTGCTCCTTATCCACCCTTTCCTGGACCTGGGTCGGATCCTTCGCATTTTCTTAATGCGATGTACAGCATGTTTGCCAGAGCAGCTTACCCTACCAGTGCACCATCTAGCCCCGTGGGTCCGCTTGCATTCAATTTGGGTGTTCCTCAGCAATATGCCCAGGCACCCTTTGTGCCCTTTATGCCGACAGCGCCGTCTTGGCAGTTTCCGGCTCCGAGGTTCTCGACGCCGTTTTCTCAGTCTCCGGCGCCATCTGGTGGACCTTCTTCCTCTCGGCTTCGTTCAGCGCCGATGCCTACTTCGGAGGCTCTTCCATCGGTGCTGGTTTCTCCGGCGCCGCGCTTGGCGCCGCCGACGCCGGTCCTGAAGTTGCGGTCAAGAAGAGAGGCCCAAAGGCTTTTGGAGGAGGAAGAATTTCAGCGGGAGGAAGCTGAAGAAGGCGAAATTGATGAGACTGTTGATGAATTTGAGGGCCTTCAGGAGGCGAGTGGTCTAGACACTTCCCCAGAGTGGGAGCTTTCATCACCAAAGGCCTCTCCTTCTCATGATGTGGCACCTTATCACGCTGTGATTAGGAAGGCTGCTGAACTTTTAGACCTTCAATTGCCCACTGCTGAGTTTAGGCCAAATATTCTTACGGAAGTTCTACATTCCCCATCTTCTGTGGTTGAGCCTCTTTGCCTTTTAATGAGGCTTTGACTGAGCCAATTCTTGAGGTGTGGCGGAAGCCTCTTTCTGCTCCTGCTGTTTCAAGGTCTGTGGCAAGGAGGTACAGGCCTGCTCCTGGTGATCCTGCTTTTCTTTCTGCTCATCCTTCACCGGAAAGTTTAGTAGTGCAGGCTTCCTGTTCTAAGCAGTCAACGGGATCTTTTCCTCAGGCTCCTGCAGAAAGAGACTCTAAGAAATTTCCAAGTCGTTGTGTTCTTATTTTCTCATGATATTTATTCTTTATTGAAATGGCGAAATACATCAAGCTGATAAAATCCAATATTCATAATCCATTAGCCGATGCGTTTCGTCCCCATAGGGACCTCTTCAAGGCTCCAAATTGAGTTCAAGATGTTTATTCACTTTAGGAACTCTGTTAGCAGTTAAGCTCTTGAGACACAATCCATAAAAAATAACAGTGTTGTCACCAAAGAAATGGCATGGTGGCCAGTCGGGAACGTCCTAGCGTCTGCTTCAAATACGTTGTACCCTTTCATCTTCCTTCACTGTTGGCCACAGTAATCACGGATGCCTCCACTCTAGGGTGGGGTGCTCATCTGGGGGATCTGGAGATCAAAGGCCTTTGGTCTCCGGAGGAAAGGTTGTTTCATATCAACCTGCTGGAATTGCGGAAGATAAGTTTAGCTCTCAAGGCCTTTCTTCCCTCCTTTCACGGTCAGTCGGTTCAGGTCCTGACGGACAACACTACTGCGATGTGGTATATAAACAAACAGGGAGGAGTAGGGTCGTGTCGTCTCTGCAGTGAGGCTCTGCGAGACTGGCCCTGGGCTCAGGACCATCAGATTTGTGTTACGGCAATTCATCTGGGAGGAGTGCTAAATGTGCGTGCGGACAGCCTCAGTCGGCGCTTCTCGGCCGATCACGAGTGGCGGCTTCATCCGGAGGTGGTCCATCTCATCTTCAGGATGTGGGGATTTCCTCGGTTGGACCTCTTTGCCACTCACGATAACGCGCACTGCCCGTCGTTCTGCAGTCTCCAGTTTCCGATGCAGGGAGCGTTGGGGGACGCGTTTCAGTTGGAATGGGGTTCGCAGCTCCTTTATGCGTTTCCTCCCATACCCTTGATTCCTCTGGTTCTGAGGAAGATTTGCCGAGACCAGGCCCAAGTTCTATTGATCGCCCCGGATTGGCCAAGAAGGGTGTGGTACACAGATCTACTTCACCTTTCATCGCACCCTCCGCTCCGTCTCCCTCTCAGGGCAGATCTCCTCTCGCAGTCGCTGGGGCAGGTTCTACACCCCCACCTCCAGAGCCTGTACCTTCATGCCTGGAAATTGAATGGGGCAACCTGAGTTCTTTCTCTCTCCCACCGAATGTGGTGGATTTTATTTTATCATCTAGGAGACATTCCACCAAATCTATTTATTCCTCCAGCTGGTCAAAGTTTGTGAAATGGTTTGGAGAGAGGTCCATTGATCCTTTAAAGGCCAGTTTGTCTGATGTGCTGAGTTTCTCTCTTTCCTTGGCTCAACATGGTTGTGCCGTGGCCACGGTAAAGGGTTATTTATTGGGCTTGTCGGCTTTCCTTTGTTTGCCAGACCAGCCGTCTTTATTTAAATCTCCAGTTGTTATGAGGTTCATTAACCCCTTGCATGCGTGGGACGGCCGGGAGCCGTCCGACGTCACGGTGGGCGTGTGCGTGGGACGGCTCCCGGCCATCCTAGCACCTACCCACGGGGGAAGCGCTGGCGCTCCCCCCGTGGGCCGCCGTCAAAGCTGCCCCCACCCGCAACAGCAGGGGAAGCCCTTCTGATTCCCCCCCTGCCCCCCACCTCATCATGTAATAACGTCAGCGCTTCTCGCGCGCTGATGTCATTACATGATACCGGACGCGCTGGAAGCCATTTGCTTCCAGTGCGTCCAGAGAGAAAGAGGTAAGTTTGTCCTCGGGGAGGGTTTAGAAAGGCATCGGAGGAAAGGAAAGTGTTTTCCTTTCCTCCGATGTCTTTTTCAGCATTCCTGCTGCACGATCGCGCATGGGGCACGATCGTGCAGCAGGAATGCTTGTTTTTTTTTAAAAGGGCCTTTGTCTCGGGAGCGGCCCTTGGGCAAGGGTCCTTGGGGAGCAAATTTTTCGACGAGTCTGCCCCCTTGGGGGCGGGGGCAGATCTAATAAAAATATAACCTTTTTTGGCCATATGTGACCACTAGGCCACCAGGGAATTTCTTTAAAAGGGCCTTCGTGATGGGGAGCGGCCCCTTGGGCAAGGGTCGCTCCTCTTGGGGGGAGCAATGTTTGTGGATGGGTCTGCCCCCCTTGTGGGGGGGCAGATCTATTTTTTTTTTTTTAAATGGCCATATGTGTCCACTAGGTCACCAGGGAATGTTTTTTTTCTTTCATTTATGTGCCTTTGTGTCGGGGAGCGGCCCTTTGGGCAAGGGTCGCTCCCCTTGGGGAATGAATTTTTTTGTATGGGTCTGCCCCTTGGGGGCAGATCAAATTAAAATAAATTTTAACTAAGTCACTGTGAGCCCACAAGGCCACCAGGGATTATTATTTTTTAAAAATATGTTTTGGGGAGCGGCCCCTTAGGCAAGGGCCGCTCCCTTTGGGAATCATTTATTTTGGCCGTTTCTGCCCCCTTGGGGGCAGATTGGCCTTGTTATTCTAGGCCCATCTGCCCCCAAGGGGGCAGAAGCCATTAGACACCAGGGATGGTTTTTGTGTTGTTGGGGAGCGGCCCCTTGGGCAAGGGTCACTCCCTTTGGGGACCATTTATTTTGGCTGTTTCTGCCCCCTTGGGGGCATATTGGCCTTGTTATTCTAGGCCCATCTGCTCCCAAGGGGGAAGAAGCCATTAGACACCAGGGATGGGTTTTAGTGTTGTTGGGGAGTAGCCCCTTGGCCAAGGGTCGCTACCCTTGGGGGAGCAATATGTTATTGGGGAGCGGCCCCTTAGGCAAGGGTCACGCCCCTTTGGGGAGCATTCATTTGGGCCTTTTCTGCCCCTCTGGGAGGGCAGATCGGCCCAAGTAAACAATTGTATTGTATGCCCACTAGGCCACCAGACTGTCTTAGTGTTGTTGGGAGCGGCCCCTTGGGCAAGGGTCGCTCCCCTTTATGGGGTATTTATTGGGGGCAGATCGGCAATATGTTTTCAGGCCCATCTGTCCCCTAGGGGGGGCAGGAGCCACTAGACACCAGGGCTTTTTAAGTGTTGGTGTTGGGGAGTGACCCCTTGGGCAAGGGTCGCTCCCCTTTATGAGGGTGAATTTTTGGGCTGTTTCTGCTCCCCGTGGGGGCAGATCGGCCTTATACTTTTAGGCCCACCTACCACCTTTGCTTGGTTGGTGGATAGTGTGTGGACTAGTACATTATTTGCATATTTGATTGTAATGTTTTATTTCTCCTTTTATTCTAGTGCAAAGTTTTTGATTCTTGTTTGCGGTTTCGGTAGTGGTTGATCTGCAGTTTTGCATAGTTGTATTTTTTTGGTAAGAAAAACATTTTTGTTGTGTTTACTCCAAATGAGTATTAATGTCATGCATGAATGAATTTTTTGTAAGTGGTGTCATAATAGCAGCATATTTAGTTAGTGTTTAGTGCATGAAATTCTTTGCGATGTGTTTTGCGTTGTCTTATGTGTAATTTTCTTTTCTTTTTCTTTTTTAGTGGGATACTGTTGGTCCTTACTGTGTCTGTGCAGAGTAGGTGGTGGTGAGTCTGGCTGCTTCTGGCAAGTGAGTGGTATAGTGTTTGAGTATACAGGTCTTTGTATTAAAGCCACAATTTGTTTATTACTTATTTTACAAAGGATTTATTGTTGTTGACTTTTTTTGACAAGTTACCTTTATTAGTAAGCATTATGGCTAGCCGTACAATTACTGCTCAGCAGGTGGTTGGTATGCTTTTTGAATCTTCCTCTGAGCAGGATTATGAGACTGACAGTGCGTCTGAGGGAGAGGAGGTAGCGCAAGATTCTGGCAGTGAGTTTTCTGTCCACGAGGAATCATCTGATGATGAAGCTACTCTTAGTGCGGATGAAGCTACTCTCAGTGTGGATGAAGTACCTGTTTTAGAGGAGGACACTGATGTGCCGATGGTGCAGCAAGAGACATCGGTATTGCAGCCTGAGGCTGCAAGGCTTCCTACTGGAAGTGCTGGACTCTGGGTTGATCCAAACATGGTGCAGCCGTTGTTGCCTGCCTTTAGTGAGGATGCATGGTGTAGAGTGAATTGTGAAAATGTTTTGCCTATACAGTTTTTTCAGTTGTTTATGGATGATGTATTTTTGGCTGATATTGTTGAGCAGACTAATTTGTATGCTGAACAGTTTTTGAGGGACAACAGTGGCAGACTTAGGCCCCGCTCTAGAGCAACCCGGTGGACTCCCACAAATCTGGATGAGATGAAGAAGTTTTTAGGTTTGACTTTTTTGATGGGCTTGATAAGGAAGCCGTCCATGGCTTCATATTGGTCTACCAGTCCCTTGATGGCAACGGCCATATTTCCTGCAATTATGAGTCATGATCGGTATTTACTTTTGCTTCGGATGCTGCATTTTGTTGATAATGCTTTAGCATTGCCACGAGATCACCCTGACTGACCGTCTTTTTAAGATTCGGCATGTTCTTGATCACTTTGTAGAACGATTTTCAGAGATTTATACTCCAGGGAAAGAAATAGCTGTTGATGAGTCTTTGGTCCTGTTCAAGGGCCGTTTGGTCTTTAGGCAGTACATTCCTAGCAAGAGGGCACGTTATGGAATTAAGATGTATATGTTGTCTGAGAGTTGGACAGGATATGTCTATAATTTCCGGGTGTACACTGGCAGGGATTCCACTATTGACACCCCTGGTTGTCCGTCCACTTTTGGAGTTTCAGAGAAAATTGTGTGGGATCTTGCTAGAGGACTGTTTAACAGAGGCCACCATTTGTACCTTGATAACTTCTACACCGCTGTGCAATTGTTTAAGGAATTGTTCAAAGTGGACACTTTTGCTTGTGGCACAAACCGCTCTAACTGTAAAGGTTACCCAAAAGAGCTTGTTTGCAAAAAGCTTCAGAGGGGACAGTGCAGTGTCTTGCATAGTGAGGAACTGCTAGCTGTGAAATTTGTGGACAGGAGGGATGTGTACATGCTGACTACCATTCATGATGAGAGTTCTTCACCTGTGACTGTTTGGGGGCAGGTTGCTGAAGTGCGCAAACCTGTGTGCATTGTAGACTACAATAAGCACATGGGTGGTGTAGATAGAGTAGATCAGAGGTTGGAACCTTACACTGCTGTTCGTGAGGCTTACATTTGGTATAAGAAGTTGGCCATCCATCTCTTCAATTTAGCAACTTTCAATGCTTTTGTTGTTTTCAAGGAGTGTTCTCCTGCGTCAAAGATTGACTTTTGTTCAGTTTCAGGAGACTGTGATAGGCAGCCTTGTTGTTGTGGAACAGGCAAGTGTTCCTAGAGTTGGAGTGGTGGAGGATGTGGCTAGATTGAAAGATCGCCACTTTCCTGACTTAATTCCTCCCACGCCCCAAAAAACAATCCCTGTAAGAGATGTAGAGTCTGCTTGCGAAGAGGTATGCGGAAGGAGAGTCGTATGCACTGTGCCGATTGTCCTTCTAATCCTGGGCTGTGTGTGCCCACATGTTTCAGATTGTATCACACTCAAAAGAGTTTTTGGGATCAACCGTGAGTCTAATAGTGTACTGCCTGGTCTGTACGGTTATATATAGTTGTTGTTCAGTTTCACGTTTGGCAATAGAATTATGTCTTTAGTTACTGCTGTTGTTTTTGTAGTTATAGTTTTGTATCTAGTTGCAATTGGTTTGTGTTTTCTTTTTTGTTAAAAAAATTTAATGACTGTGTGCGTGGACTGGCACTTGGCTGGCGGTGTGCATGGACTGGCGCTTGGCTGGCGGTGTGCATGGACTGGCGCTTGGCTGGCAGTGTGCGTGGACTGGCGCTTGGCTGGCGGTGTGCGTGGACTGGCGCTTGGCTGGCAGTGTGCTTGGATTGGCGCTTGGCTGGCGGTGTGCGTGGACTGGAGCTTGGCTGGCAGTGTGCGTGGAATGGCGCTTTGCTGGCGGTGTGCGTGGACTGGCGCTTGGCTGGCGGTGTGCGTGGGCTGGCGCTTGGCTGGCGGTGTGCATGGGCTGGTGCTTGGCTGGCAGTGTGGGTGGGATGGTGCTTGGCTGGCGGTGTGCGTGGGCTGGCATTTGGCTGGCAGTGTGTGAGTAGTGACTTGCTGCTGGTCATTACACACTCTGCTAGTCAAACGCCACTGCAGACACTATGTCAACCACCAGCCGGTGTGATTGCTTTGTCAGTCATGTGGGCGTATGAAAGTGATGGGCCCTTGAATGGCGCTGTCTGTTGATGTGAATGTTGTAATGTGCTGGGCCCGAGGCTGGCGGTGTGAATGGTCTTGTGTGTAATGTATGAAAGGTGTGTGAATGGCCTGTAAAGAGGTTGGTGCCTTGCCGTGGCTTTACAGCTCACGAGCTGAGAGTCATTGGTTCAGGTTTTTAAACTTTTTAAATATTAACAGTGCATTTCCTTTTTGTGAAATCTCTTGTTAATAGAATTTTACGCTCTGAACCTTCACTCACCCTCGTGCCAAATTCAACCAGTATGTGTGAGTACTTAAGGAATTGTTCATTTTGAAGGAATATTTGTCTTTTCTGTCTCTCTCTGCCAGGGTGTACATTGTATCCACATTGTCTGTGAATGTGAGTGTTGTAATGTGCTGGGGCCGCAGTTGGTGGGGTGTAAGTGTGAGTCAAGTATGAAAGGTGTGTGAATGGCCTGTAAAGAGGTTGGTGCCTTGCCGTGGCTTTACAGCTCACGAGCTGTGAGTCATTGGTTCTGGTTTTTAACCTTTTAATTATTAACAGTGCATTTCCTTTATGTGAAATCTCTTGTTAATAAAATATACATTTTGAACCTTTCACTCACCCTCGTGCCAAATCCAACCAGTATTTGTGTGTACTTGAGGAACAGGTGGATAGGCAGTCATATTTGTCTCATTTGTCTTTCTGTGCTAAGGTGTAGTCTGTCTCTAGGGAAAATTTACCAACTTTAGATATTTCTGTAAAGTAAAAAAAAAATGGGGAGTGCTGGGTAGTGTGCCTCTCATGGATCCCAAAATGTTTTTTTACTCACGCCATGCAAACCTCAAAATGTGACTATAGTCACTCATTTTCCTTGCATTACTGTGTCATAGTAATCTGTTGTCAGAAAAACCACAATTTTCCTACCACCCTGCATCCCCCCCAGGTCTCCCGATAAAAATGGCACCTCACTCGCGTGGGTAGGTCAAGTACCCACGACACGCAAGGGCCCAAAACCTATTGAGGCAACATCAAAATTACCTATCGCAAAACAACCTGGTTTTGCAAGGGGGGTCCCATGAGTTTTTGGCCCCGGGCTCGGCGGCCATCTAGGGAAACGTACCTAACCCACACATTTCTGAAAACTAGACACCCGGAGGAGTCCAGCGAGGTATGGCTTGCGTGGGTCCCCCAACATTTTCCTACCCAGAATCGCCTGCAAACCTCAAATTTAGCAGAAAAACACTTTGTCTCAAATTTCTGTGTGCGAAAGTTCTGGAATCTGCGTGGATCCACAAATTTCCTCCCACCCAGCGTTCCCCCAGGTCTCCCGATAAAAATGGTACCTCACTTGTGTGGGTAGGCATAGTGGCTGCAACAGGAAATGGCCCAAATCGTACTGTGGAAACTTCAAAATTACCTATAACAAAACTACCTGGTTTGGGGGGGCACCTGGGGTTTTGGCCCCGGGCTCGCCGCCATCTAGGGAAACCTACCAAACCCACACATTTCTGAAAACTAGACACCCTGGGGAGTCCAATGAGGTATGGCTTGCGTGGATCCCCCAACGTTGTTTTTTTGGACAAATTTTTAGGTTTGCAAGGGATTCTGGGTAACAGAACCTGGTGGGAGCCAGTCAAGTCACCCCATCCTGGATTCCCCTGGTTGTCTAGTTTTCAAAAATGTATAGGTTTGCTAGGTTTCCCTAGGCGCCGGCAGAGCTAGGGTTCAAAATCTACAGCTTGGCACTTTGCAAAAAAAGGGTCCGTTTTCACTGTGAAAATGTGGTGTGTCCACATTGCGTTTTGGGCCATTTCCTGTCGCGGGCACTAGGCCTACCCACACAAGTGAGGTACCATTTTTATCGGGAGACTAAGGGTAACACAGAATTGTAAAGCACCTGTTATTACCTGTTGACTTTCGATGCATTTCTGCCTTCCAAATGAAAGACAATGTGTAAAAAAGAATTCATTTTGAAAAATGACCTATAATTCTCATGCTAGTATGGGTACTCACAGTTTTGGAAATGTGCAAATATCTACTGTTTCTAAACTCTATATTTTGTTCCAATTTCAGAAATACATAGGTGTCTTTCATACCGATTTTTCCATGTATATATTTTCCCAAATGAATTGCTATATACGCGGTACATAATGAAAAACCATTGCAAGATGCTGCTCAGTTATTGGCTCTGGGTTCATCAGGTTCTTGGTGAACCTACAAGTCCTATATATCCCCACAACCAGAAAGGTCCAGCGGATGTAACGGTATATTGCTTTCAAACAGCTGTCACAATTAGAAGAAGTTACAGGTGAAAACATTGGCACAAATGGCTGTTTTTTTCAACTAATTTTTAATTTTTCCTATATTTAACTGTTAGTTTCTATAAAGAAACCTTGAAGGATCTACACAAATGACCCCTTGCTGAATTCAGATTTTTGTCTACATTTCTAAAATGTATAGCTTTCCAGGATCCATTATTGCCTTCATACCCATTTCTACCATTAACTAGATGAAGGTTGAAAGCACAAAAAATAGCAAAAATAGGCTATATCCCAGTAAAATGTCAAAACTGTGTAAAAAAATGTTGGTTTTCTGACAAAAGTCTGTCATTCCATAAAAGTTGGGAAAATGGTGATTTCAGCCCCACAAACCCTTTGTTGATGCCATTTGCAGGGAAAAAACCAGACGCTTTCATTTGCAGCACTTTTTTCCCATTTTTCCCAAAAAACCCAAAATTTAACTGTATTTTGGCTAATTTCTGGGTCTCCTCCAGGGGAATCCACAAACCCTGGGTACCTTTAGAATCCCCATGACGTTGGAAGAAAAGGACGCAAATTTGGCGTGGATACCTTATGTGGTCAAAAAGTTACAGGGGCCTAAGCGCAAACTACCCCAAATAGCCCAAAAAAGGTTTAGCACAGGGGGGAGAAGGCGTAGCAGCGAAGGGGTTAAGGGCCTTACCAATAGGTTTCCTCCCATTCCCTTCATTATGCCTTAGTGGGATCTAAATCTTGTACTCACTTTCCTAATGGGTTCTCCATTTGAGCCTTTTCATAGTTGCCAGATGAGGCTTCTTTCTTTCAAAACGGTCTTTCTGATCGCTATTACCTTGGCCAGGAGGGTAAGTGAGCTTCAGGCTCTAAGTTACAAACCTCCGTTTTTAACCATTCATGCAGAAAAGATGGTTCTCAGGACCAGGGCTGCTTTCCTGCCTAAGGTGGTTTCTCCTTTCCATCTAGGGCAATCCATTACCTTACCTACATTCTATCCTCCCCCTTCCAAGGAGGAGGAGAGACTTCATCACCAGGATCCTAAGAGGGCTGTCAGTTTCTATCTGGACAGAACCAAGGATCTGAGACTGGACGATCAGCTCTTTGTGGGCTACGTTGGACGAATGAAAGGCAAGGCGGTTCACAAGCGAACACTCTCCAGGTGGATCATCTTGTGCATCAAGATCTGCTGCGCCTTGGCCAAGAAGGAACCGCCTGAAGGTATTAGAGCTCATTCCACCAGAGCTAAGTCGTCTTCTGCTTTGGCTAGAGGTGTTCCTGTTGTTGACATTTATAAGGCAGCGACTTGGGCCTCCCTCTACACCTTTGCGAAGCATTACTGCTTGGATTCGGAGGTTAGGAGGGATGGCCATTTTGCACGCTCTGTGCTGCAGGATTTTTTGGTATGAGTAGGTGGACATCCTCCTCCGGGAGCAGGACTGCTGTGGAATTCAATTCAAAAGGTGAGGAATCCACAGGCAGATGTATCCATCAGAAGAACAAGTTACTTAACTTCGGTAATGCTTTTTCTGGTGGATACAGTATCTGCCTGTGGATTCCTCACTGTCCCACCCGCCTCCCCATTGTCCACCTTCGTATACCAAAGGTATCATTGGTCATTTGACATCGTTGTTTCTCTGTCTTTTGATTGCCTTGCTAATTGGTGTTTAGGAAAGGCTTTGTTTATTTAGCTTTTCCTATTTTTCTTTATGCTGTGTGTATTTATGTATATATTGTATACTGTGTATACTTCAATTATGTTGTCGGTCCACCCGTTTGCCTCAGAGGCATGGAAAAAATGGGTGGAACTGACGTCAGCACGCCGACGAGGTCTACTTGTGGCTCCGGTAACGTCATACGGAGTCGCGATCGGAGCCGTGCCATTGTGACGTCCTCATCGACGTGGGAGAGCTAGAAAAATGTTTCTGTGGAATGCTGGTGCGGTGTAGATTCAAAAGGTGAGGAATCCACAAGCAGATACTGAATCCACCAGAAAAAGCGTTACCAGAGGTAAGTAACTTGTTCTTCTAGTGAGTTGTAGATTTTCACAATATTTCACACACCATCGTACTGAACTATTAAGGCTTCATAAAAATCAGTTTTTGTTGTATTGCATTCGTTTGAAAATATTCAATTTCTGATTATGGTAAATGCACTAACAGTGGGCTTTTACATCTGCAGAATATACTGAATGACCAGCAGTGGCAGTGTTGCAGACGAGAATTTCTCTGCATTTCTGAGACAAAAAAATAATTCGCATTCTGCATTCCTTTATCAATTTATATGGTAAGTCAAACTCACATTTATTCATTTTGCTCTTCATTAAAAGAAGTCCATAGCATCTGAAGGTAGTCCCTGACATCATAAAGCAATAAAAGGGTGTCAACTCACAAGCGGGCCAATGAATTGCCTAGCAAGCCATAGGATACATTTATCAAGGTATTGAAATGGGTAGCAGTATAGACAAGACGCCCAGCTGAAGACTAAGATGGTGGGATGAGAGAATTGAGGGCATTATTTGAGACTTATTTGTTTGAAGGTGTGATTGATCATAATATTCTCGACTTCACTATTGCTTTACTAACAGGGATGTGCTAAAATGAAGATGTTAAAAATCTCTTATACATAATTTATATTATTCCCACTAACTGTAGCATAAACCTTCCTCCCTCAACTTATCAAATGACTTGCTTGCTATTGGTATACCATAACCTAAAAGAATTGCAGTGAGAAGGGTACACGGTCACTTGGCTGGCAATAAGATTTATTTTTATCTATGTCCTAAGAGAGGTGCTAGAGTTGCTTAGAGAGTGGCAGATGGTGCATAGGATTGAGAGATGTATGCTAGCTTGAAAACAAAAATTGAGATTTGAATTTCTGATGGATAATTCTGCCTGTGGATTCCTCACCTTTTGAATTTACCCCTGCGCCAGCATTTCATGGAAACTTTTTTCTAGCTCTCCCACATCGACGAGGATGTCACAATGGCACGGCTCCGCTCGCGACTCAGTATGACGTCACCAGAGCCGCAAGTAGACCTAGTCTGCATGCTGACGTCAGTTCCCTTTTTTCCGCACCATCGACGCGCACCGGTTTTCTGGGACTCTCCATTTCCTTCACAGTTACTTTATCTGCTGTTTCCCTTAGTGTAGCAGTGCTATGGCGACATCGAAGAAGTCGAGTTTCAAGCCCTGCAGAGAGTGTGGGGATCATATGTCTATCACTGACCCCCAAGAAGACTGTTTGTGGTGTCTTTCTTCGGATCACGACGTCGGAGGCTGCTCCAGTTGTCGGAAGATGAATCCGAAGGCTTTGGAGGAACGTGAGGCTAAGCTTTTTATGGCGAAGGCAAGAAAGGAGAAGAGGGGCTAAAAGAGGTTTAAGTCAAAATCGAAGTCGTCGAATTCGCATACCTCGAAGTTTAGGAAACATAAGAAGAGAAGGCACGGTTCCCGACATCAATCATCGTAGGATAGAGCCTCGAGGTCGCCGTCTCCGGCTTTGCGACGTCGTTCTAAAGACTTCATCTCGCCGTCTCCTTCTCCTCAAGCGACTCCGGCGCACTCACCGACGCAGAGGGGTTCTCCGGCGCCAAGGTTATCTCCAGCGCCGAGAGATTATCAGGAACCTAGGGGGTCTTCTCCTGTGCCTGTGTCTTCTCCTGTTTTGGGTCTGACGGCCCCGACGTCTACTCGGCCTCGAGTGGATTCAGACTCTGCTCCTTATCCACCCTTTCCTAGACCTGGGTCGGATCCTTCGCATTTTCTTAATGAGATGTACGGCATGTTTGCCAAAGCAGATTACCCTACCAGTGCGCCGGCGGGCCCCGTGGGTCTGCTTGCATTCAATTTGAGCGTTCCTCAGCAATATGCCCAGGCACCCTTCGTGCCCTTTATGCTGACGGAGCCGTCTTGGCAGTTTCCGGCTCCGAGGTTGTCAACGCTGTTTTCTCAGTCTCCGGCGCCATCTGGTGGACCTTCTTCCTCTCGGCTTCGTTCGGCGCCGATGCCTACATCGGAGGCTCTTCCATCGTCGCCAGTGTCTCCGGCGCCGCGCTTGGTGCCGCCGACGCCGGTCCCGAAGTTGCGGTCAAGAAGAGAGGCCCAAAGGCTTTTGGAGGAGGAAGAATTTCTGCGGGAGGATGCTGAAGAAGGCGAAATTGATGAGACTGTTGATGAATTTGAGGGCCTTCAGGAGGCGAGTGGTCTAGACACTTCCCCAGAGTGGGAGCTTTCATCACCAAAGGCCTCTCCTTCTCATGATGTGGCACCTTATCATGCTGTGATTAGGAAGGCTGCTGAACTTTTAGACCTTCAATTGCCCACTGCTGAGTTTAGGCCAAATATTCTTACGGAAGTTCTACATTCCCCATCTTCTGTGGTTGAGCCTCTTTTACCTTTTAATGAGGCTTTGACTGAGCCAATTCTTGAGGTGTGGCGGAAGCCTCTTTCTGCT
Organism: Calotriton arnoldi; assembly: GCA_963921515.1. Lineage (NCBI taxonomy): Eukaryota > Metazoa > Chordata > Amphibia > Caudata > Salamandridae > Calotriton > Calotriton arnoldi. Next base: position 285,192 of record CAWUFW010002153.1, on the reverse strand, counting down.
CCTGCTGTTTCAAGGTCTGTGGCAAGGAGGTACAGGCCTGCTCCTGGTGATCCTGCTTTTGTTTCTGCTCATCCTTCACCGGAAAGTTTAGTAGTGCAGGCTTCCTGTTCTAAGCAGTCAATGGGATCTTTTCCTCATGCTCCTGCAGACAGAGACTCTAAGAAATTGGAGCAGACTCCCAAGAAGGTCTTCTCTTCCTCCAGTATGACGTTGAAGTCCACCAATGCTACGTGCTTGTTGGGGAGGCATATTCACGCCCTAATGGATTCGGCCAAGCAGTTGGCTCCCAAGTTACCGGATGGTGATCGTGGCTCCTTTTTAGAAGTGCTGGCGGATAGTCAGGCTGCGGCTCGTCAATTTATCCAGTCTGGTCTGGATACTGCTGATTCGGTGGCCAGGGTGAAAGGCTCCTCTATTGCCACCAGAAGGAATGCCTGGCTCAGGTCTTCTGGGTTCTCGCCGGATGTGCAGGTTACCCTCTTCGACTTGCCGTTCGATGGGTCAAAGCTTTTTGGAGAAAAAGCAGATTCTGCGCTGCAGAGGTTTAAAGACAGTAGGTCCACTGCAAAATCATTGGGTCGTCAATCTCAAACCAGGGGTTTTGGATATAAGAGATACCATGGTTTTGGTAAGGCGGCTTCCTTTCGTGGCCGACAACAGCCTCGGCAGCAGCAGCAGCAGAATCCTCTGTACAGGTCTTACAGAGGAAAGGGCGGAGGTCGTCTGCGAGGTGCATCCCGTCAACTCTCCTCCTCCTCTTCTTCCGCTCCTGCCTCCACCACTGGTGCCACAGGAAAGCAGCTCTAGATCCCCGATCTTGGAGCATGCTGGTCCTGTAGTGGGTCGGGGGTCCCATTTTCTACAAGATTGGAAATCTATCACTTCAGACCTTTGGGTTTTGAGTCTTGTGGAAAATGGGTACGCCCTTCCCTTCCGGGAGTTTCCTCCTCCTTACCCTCCTTGCTATGGCTGGTATTCAGAGGAGCATTTGCTGCTCCCGCAGCAGGAGGTTTTTGCCTTATTGCAGAAAGGTGCGATGGAGGTGGTCCCGGAGCAGGAAAGGGATCAGAGATGCTACTCCCGGTATTTCCTGATTCACAAGAAGGACTGCAGATTTAGGCCTATCCTGGACCTCAGGGTCTTGAATTTTTACCTCAAACAGGAGAAATTCAAGATATTGACCCTAGCTCAGGTTCTTCAGGCACTGCAAGAAGAGGACTGGATGGTGTTGATCGACTTGCAGATGCATATTTTCACATCCCCATCCTGAAGTCGCACAGGAAGTATCTCCGTTTTACGGTGGGGTCTCAGCACTACCAGTTTGCAGTCCTTCCGTTCGATCTTACTTCCGCACCTCAAGTCTTCACAAAGGTGAGGGCGGTGGTGGAAGCTCATCTCAGCAAGTCAGGGATTCCTGTTTTCCCCTATCTGGACGACTGGCTGCTCAAAGCAAAGTCACCGGAGATGGTGCTTCATCATCTGCAAGTGACAGCACGGCTGTTGTTCGACTTGGGCTTTTCGATAAATGTGCCCAAATCTCACCTGGTGCCCTTACAGCGCAACCTGTTCATAGGGGCAGTACTGGACACGGTTGTGTGTCGAGCTTTCCCGCATCCGCAGAGGATTCTCGACATTCAAGAGATGATTCCTTTGTTTCACGATGGAGCGGTTGTTCCAGTCCTGAAGGTCCTACGCCTGCTCGGTCGGTTCGCTTCCTGCATTCTGTTGGTCAACCATGCACGCTGGCACATAAGGGCTCTCCAGTGTGCCTCCGCAGGCAGTGGTATCAGCACAACGGAGATCTCAGGGAGATGGTCAGGATCTCCAGAAACACTGCAGCAGATCTGACTTGGTGGAGTGTGGAGGGCAATCTGTCGCAAGGAAAGCCCTTTCATCTTCCTTCACCGGTGGCCACAGTAATCACGAATGCCTCCACTCTAGGGTGGGGTGCTCATCTGGGGGATCTGGAGATCAAAGGCCTTTGGTCTCCGGAGGAAAGGTTGTTTTATATCAACCTGCTGGAATTACGGGCGATACGTTTAGCTCTCAAGGCCTTTCTTCCCTCCTTTCGCGGTCAGTCGGTTCAGGTTCTGACGGACAACACTACTGCGATGTGGTATATAAACAAACAGGGAGGAGTAGGGTCGTGTCGTCTCTGCACTGAGGCTCTGCGACTCTGGTCCTGGGCTCAGGACCATCAGATTTGTGTTATGGCAATTCATCTGGCAGGAGTGCTAAATGTGCGTGCGGACAGTCTGTCGACGCTTCTCGGACAATCACGAGTGGCGGCTTCATCCGGAGGTGGTCCATCTCATCTTCAGGATGTGGGGATTTCCTCGGTTGGACCTCTTTGCCACTCACGAGAACGCGCACTGCCCGTCGTTCTGCAGTCCCCAGTTTCTGATGCAGGGAGCGCTGGGGGACGCCTTTCAGTTGGAATGGGGTTCGCAGCTCTGTTATATGGTTTTTAAGCACATTATTGACATTGCTAAGTTGGCATGAGCTTCGCTGCCATGATGCTCCTTTTGCGCAAGCTACTGAATGACTTTGTTTTTGCAAGACTTTGTTTGTGCCTTTCACATGGGAACGGGTTGCTTTTCGCGTTCTCTGCCTTTCCTGGAGTTTAGTCTGAACATGATGTGCAAGGTCGATAAACAATGCCCCTTGTTATTCTGTTCTGGTCAGTCCCTAGCACCTAGACATAACATGCTACACACAGCTGCAGTACTGAAGACTCGTGCTTTGATATTACGTTGTTGCATGTTAACACACTTGGAGAAAGCCGTTCCATGGAGAAGAGCTCCGCTGTTCCTATGATGTAAACCTTACATCCAGGCTTTAAGGTATGGGGTCTGCTGTGAAAGCCCAGAGATCTTCCTTTATATAAAATAAACTTCTTCTTACCAAGCGGAGGGTGGTTAGGCCTGAGTGCCCTTTTTCCACAGTCTTTATATAATGACTACTCCCTTTGTATGCTATTGAATTGTAATAATGCTAACTGTGCTGAGTTTAAGCATTTTGCTGCTGGTAGTGGCTCGTATACTCTATTGTAGAGCACGATAGTTAAAATAAACATTTGAACTATTTACAGTGACTCTGACAATTCTTATTGTGGACAAGTACGAGTGAGTGAGCGAAAGAGTATGTCTTGCTCCTGCGATTCCTGAGAGAGTCGGGAGTGTTGTGTTCTGGGTTGTCTAATCATTTGTAGCTTCGTGATATTTGGAGTAGAACGAATGAGACACTATAGCTAGTCGGTATTGGGATTTTGGGTACTAATGTGGTAGGTTGGTACACCCCTATACACTGAGGTCCTGTTTTCCTGCGCATAGTTCTGTGTATGTGCAGAATCCCTGCAACATGGCGCCGCCAACGTTTGGTCTGGTTCTTATCTGCGAGACTCTCGAGTAGTGCTTGTGCTTGTCCACAATCCCCTCACTTCTGTTTCCGGAGACAGCTGTGACAGTGTAACCTCCTATATTGATGTTTTATAGGTTCTTTCAAGCTTGAAGTCTTAAAGGTTTTTTTTCTCTTACCCGTTATTGCGCTGACGCACTTTAGGTTGTTGTTCTTTATTTTTCGTGATGGCAATTGATATTCCGGCTCATAGCCGCGCCGCACTCGATTCATATTTAGCTCCATATGGAGTGCCTGATGTGGGTGCCGAGCTTATCTTTGTGGTGGAAGCTAATCCTGCCTACCACTTTGAGGTGTTTTACTCTTGGTTCACTTTTCCGGCGGTGGATGGAACGGATGAATTGTTTCACAAATACACTGCCACGGCCCTTCCTCATGCTTATCAGCCTTATAGGGCTCTTGAGGTTCCCCTTACAGCTTGGCAACACCAAATTTGGCTTAATGACGCCCTTCCTCACCCAGTATCGCCGGTCTGCTTAGGCCCTTTATCGATAGATGGGGCCACGCGGCCCGTTTTGACTGGGTATACCCCACACCCACGTTATTTAACTGTTGCAGTTGCAGACCTTCGCGTATTACATACGTCTTTGATACGCGTACATAGGGCTGTTATACAATATGTCACGCGCAACTTCCAGGTGGGACCACCTGGAGTTGCTGCGCAACCAGCAGGACCTGGTGGTGTAACTATCAGTCCCGTTATGGTTAAATCAGTGATGGGCAAGAGTCCACAGAATAAGGATGAGTTACCTTATTGGCTTGCTGAAAACTTTGGACAACTAGAGGCTGTTTTTCCAAATACATCTCCTGTGGAGAAACACAGGATATTGACTACTAGTTTGCCTAAAGACTTACTGCCCGAGTTAGCTGATTGTAACACCTGGGGTAAGGTGTTTGCAGCTGTATATTCGAAGTGTTTCGGCACTCCTTCCATGACCGTACTCCCTTCCGTGATTAAGCGTGTTCAAGATGAAACCGGCGCCGAAGCGGTTGTAGAGTTGGGGATGAGACTGGTAGGGGTGTTCGACGTGGTTGTTGATATGATCCTTGCAAATGTCAAGGGTGATGCGGTAAGCTTTCAAGTGGCAAATCGCTTGGAGGCTGTCCCTGATGTAGACAAACCACGCAAATTGCCAAAGATTATTGCAAAGGCTTATAAAACCATAGGCCGCAATAGTCTGGGAGTTAAGCCTTTTACTCAAACGCAAACTCAATCACAATCACAACAAAAAACCCAGACTGATAAAGATGAGGGTCTGTTCTTTTCTAAACAGAACTGGAAGAATAAAAAACAGGGGCAGCAACAGCAGAAGCAAGGTTCGCGTGCTGGTTCACCGACACCAGAGTCTTCTGAGCGTACTTATGACTTGCGTGACCGCGCGAAAATTAAGACTCCTGATAGATTTCAAGTCCCTGATCAGCTTTCTCCTCGTTCTTCACAGGACACATCTGGCTCTCAAGTCGGTGGAGGGGAACGCCAAGATCGTGGCAAAAGTCAACCTGCGCCACAGGGACGTGATCTGCCTCGACAGCTTGAAGTCAAAGGAAAACAAGAGGATCTACCTCATTTTTGACCGTTTCAGAAGAAAAAAGTTGGCGCTTTAACAGCGAGATATGCCTCAGACGGTGAGAACGCGACTCCTGGATTGGACATGGGCTGTGACTCTGCTCGACAGCGCGGCGGAGGTTACCATAGTGCGGGATGCTCTGCGTCCCTGTCTGGAGGCGACAGCAACTGATACATTCATTACAGTAGAGACAGCTGACACCCGGGTGGCCCCCCCGGATAGACTTTATAACTTTATTTTTCAAATTGAAGGTGATATACCGCGTCCAATCAAGGCGGTGTTCTGGGAGAATTTAACCTCCTCGTATGACGTTCTGTTAGCGGAGGCAGATTGGCCTCCACCCTTTGTGTTGGCAGCTCCTAAGGGGGAAAGACGTGATTCTTCTGAGTTTTTCGCGTTCCGTCCCTGAAGAGCATGCCCAGACTTTCGCTGCAGGGTGGGCAGCGGCCCTGGCCCCAGCAGTGTATCGTAATCAGGTGGGTTGGGATGTTGATTCACCGGCTCATGAAATACCCTTACGTTCTATGCCACAGCCGCAACTGCAATATCCAATCAGACGTGAAGCGAAGGCTCACGTTTGTGACATTCTAACTCAGAGTATCAAGGTGTGATTGAACCATGTATATCACCAATGAATAATCCTCTCTTTACCCTATCAAAGCCTGATGGTTCATATCGGATTGTATTGGATTACCGAAATTTGAATAGTTATTGACGCACATTTGCAGTGCAAAACAGTCACAGCTCAGCGCTGGTGAACAGTCTTTTTCGTAAAATACAAAACTACCCTGGATATTTCCAATGATTTCTACAGTCATAATCTCGCACCTGAGAGTCGTGACTTGACAGCATTCACCGCCGTCGGAAATCAGAAAACATTTACGCGTTTGTCTATGGGGTATTAGAATAGCCCTGGGGCATTTGCGGCACGTGTCGTGTCATTGTTGCACTACATAGATCCAGATTTGTTCTCGTACGTTGATGACATTTATCTGACAGACGATGAACTTATGTCGCATCTGGTCCGAGTCGACAATATTATTTTGTCCTTTGCCGACTATGGATACAAATTTAATTTTGCGAAGTCACATATCGCCCATTTGGCGGTGCTCTTTTTGGGCTATGAGCTCAATAATGAAGGAAAGGGGCTAGCCCCCCATTTCCTGGAGAAATGTGCACATTTGCAACCCCCTAATGCCCTGAAGAAACTTCAGTCTTTGCTGGGTTTTTTGAACTTTGCGAGGACTCACATTCCCGATTATGCCCAGGGTATCAAACCTCTTTATGCGTTGATACAACCAACCTTCTCTTCTGCCAGCTGGCTTCCGGAACATACCTCTGTACTACATTCTTTGCAATCTGACTTGCTTGCGACTAATTTCTTGTTGACGCGTGACAACACCACAAACCTGGTGATACGTATCGTGCCGGGGACGGTGGGTTTCACATATTTAACGTTCAATGAGGGTGACACAGTACCTATTGCTTACAAATCACATTTATACACGTCGGCTGAAATGCGATTGTCTAATATTGAAAAAATCTTGACAGCAGTACAGATGGCGATCCTGAAGGAACGCTCTCTGGCGCAAGGCAAACGCATTCTTATGGTCACGCCACTTCCTGCTTTGGAAGCTGTGACTAAGGCAAGTGTACCAAACTCTAAGGCTTTACATCCACTTTGGATACAATGGGCTGCATCGTTGACATCGGCTGATGTCACGTTTATCTTTGATCCTTCTCTTCAGACACAGTAGTTCTTAAAGTATGAACATGTTCATCCTCCTCATCTGTCCTTGCTTCCTTTGGATGAATACAAATGTATCATCTATACCGATGGCTCGGCTCAACCGGCCGTCGGTTCTAAACAGGTGGTTGGACAAAATATCGAAAGCACAAATATCGTCGGACACAATATCGTGTCAAAAATATCGAGGACAAGAATATCGTGAAGGTCATTGCTTATGGGTAAGTAAAGTTTTACTATATATAACTCCACATATATGTACTTTGACGATATATATATCTTCAAGGTACGTAGATCTGGAGTTAAGAATAGTAAACTTATACCTATCTATTTGCACTTACCTACTCGATATTCTTGTCCTCGATATTTTGGACACGATATTCTGTCCACACGATATTTTTTGTTCGATATTCTGTCAGTGAACCTTCTAAACACGCTTATTCGGCAGCTTGCGCAATTGTTGCCGGCTCAGTAGTAAATGGAGCATTTAAGTCTTCCATTGTGCACACTCAGGCACTTGGAGACTGTACGGCGCAATTGGCGGAGCTGCGTGCTCTCGTTCTTGTTCTCGAGTTTGCTGATCCAAATGTGAATACTCTTATTGTGTGTGATTCCTATTACTGTGTCCAGTCTTTTAATGACACCTTATTCTTTTGGTCTCGGAAAGACTATCGAGATTCTAAAGGCAGCGCAATCAAGCATAAAACGCTTTGGGTTCAAGTGGCAGATCTTAAACAACGTCTGCCCCTCACACATGTTATACATACACTTGGCCATCAGCGTGTGGGAGCACATGCTCTTGGTAATTCTTTGGCTGATGAAGCGGCTAAATCTGCAGTGGCCACATGTTCCGTAGCAGCAGTTACAAGGTCCATGACTACAATAGATAATGATATTTTGGCAGCTGCAACAAGGGAGGGAACAGTTTATCCTCAGGGTTTCCCTTCGAAATACTCTTATCATATAACTCCCGATCAGGTTCCTTATGCTTTGATTCCTTCCGTTGGGGATCAGATGATTCCCAACTTGGACCGCAGTTCCGCTTTGATCAAAGCCGCGCACGAGGGCATGGCTTCTGCACATGCCAGGGTGTCGGCGACAGTCTCGATTTTGCAGCAACGTTATTGGTGGCATGGTTTATATAAACAGACCCGTAATTATGTACTTTCTTGTGACATTTGTCAACAAATCAAGCCGTCTACGGTCACGCGCCCACCACAAACACAGCTGTGTATTTCTAATCAACCTTTTGGCTGTATATATCTTGATCACTGCGGTCCTCTCTCTTCTGATACTGCGTATAAATACATATTTGTTGCAGTTGATTCGTGCACTAGATTCCTTTGGGTTTGGCCACAAAGCAGTGCTGACGCTCGAAATGTTATCAGGGATTTGTGTGTCTTTGTCGGGATGTTTGCCTCTGGCACCTTCCATTCTGACCAAGGTCCAGCGTTCGCCTCTAAGGCGTACAAGGATGCGATGAAGTCAATGGGGGTGCTGGTGCAGTTTTTGTCTCCATACAGGCCTGAGGGCAATTCAATTGTGGAGCGAATGAACCGTGTCTTAAAGCAGTCCTTGACAGCTAGAGTCTTGGGTACTGGCAGGAACTCGCTGGCTTACTTGTTTGGGGTTCAACATGCACTTAATAATCTCCCTAGAAGATCTCTGGGTGGGCGGACCCCATGCGAAATGCCCTTTGGCATTAAAATGTTTGTGCCAGACCTTGATGGTCTAGATGTTGTGGCGGCTGCCGCAACCTTTAACGTAGATAATCATTCTACTGTGTTACAGGATCTACAAAAGACACGTGACAGCTATACAACTGAACATTTACCCTCTTCCACTGATGCAGCACTGCTGATTCCAGTTGCCGGTTAACTTCCAAAAATCAGAGATCTGGTACGAGAAAAGCTGGAGAACAAAAAAGAATTTGGTCCCTCTTATCGTGCACCGGTTCCAGTGCTTGGACTGAAGGGTACTCGTACAGTCATTTTACCACCGTTACCTGGTCGCAAAGACAACAGATACATTTCAGTGGACAATGTCAAGTTACACCATGTGGCCGATTCTGAATAGCGTCACACCTGCAGTTTCGTGCATCACAATTTCATTGGATCCACTGACTTCATTATCTTCTATTGGTCCGCGTGTGGCTAGGAAAGTGATGGACACTGTAATTGATATTTCACCCGTCCGACCTCTCTCTTCCACTATGGATGTCGAGTATATTTATCATCCTGATGAGTCCGTGGGTGAGGTGCTGAACAGTCCCCGAGAACATCTGGCGGACTCAGTACTTCCACCTCTGATTAATAGACCTACAAATGGCTACAGTGGGGATCATACCAGCCACTCTTCCGGCTCGTCCGCTTCGACATCCAGCTTGCCAGAACCACCGACTAAATTAAGTATTTTCCTCTCTTGGTTCAGAAAGACTTACCTGGTCCCTCCATGGACCTACATTTGGTTGGTACTTATACTAGTTTTCCTCTTCATGTCAATTGGATTTGTGACAGTGTTCTTTTTGCTCATCAATGGTCATTACTTGCCAGAATGCTCTGCTGTGAACTTGGTCGATGGAATTCTGGCCCCTCACACATCGTCCCATATCATGAAACGTGATCAGACACTAGTGAACATTTCAGCGTTCCCAGTTCCAGATGGCATCATTTGGGACAAAGTAGTCTTCGAAATCCATGGTTCGACTGAGGTTCTCAGGGTACCTTACTTGTTTCACGTCTCGTTAGGAGATGTGATTACACGGGACATACATTCTGACGATTGGGATGTACAAGCAGTGCATGCATTGTTTTCAGATTTAAAATATTATGCAGCTTTTGATGCTGAAAATTTGTATTTAAATTCTGCCAATTATGGGGATCTATTTTGCTATCAACATTATGGGCATCATTTTTTGCACAAAACTAGCACCCCACGTCCTGTTCTTAATTACACTCAATGGGACATTGTCCTACTCCTGTAAAAGGGAGTTCGAAATCTCTTAGAGATAAAGTCACATATTTTACAGATTATGACATATCAAATCCGTCATCCTATTTTTTTAAACTTCAGTCGTCTTCACAATCCAAATTTATGTTAACTCATACTAAATTGATTTACGCCAACTTGTTTAGAACTAAATTGGCTACAGAGGGTTATGATCACTGGAAAGAGACCGTTGATTTAAAATCTATCTGGAGCACAAAGCCTTGGCAGGTTCAGGGAACTGAGGCTTTGCATCGTGCCTGCCTGATCCCAGTTCAACTGTTATTTTTAAATGATACGGTGTACCAGACCACTTGTTTTGGCCTGGCAACTGTCAAAAATTTAAATACTCCATCCATTCCGTCCTTAGCGGAATATGACGATTGGCGCACCCACACAAATTTTACCATTTCGACACTACAAGCTTTGCTTCGAAATCAGACTTTCAATGTCTCTGAGATTGATTCTTCCGGGTGGCTGGTGTGGCAAACAAATACAAATGCATGCCAATTGCATTTTTATAATGTTACACCTGGTTTCATTCACTCTAGACCTTATCCCCGTTACCACTTAACACATTCGGTCACCACATACTCGGTGGGTAAATTATGCCAACAATGGTTAGAACATTCCACCTTAGCATCTGTGAAACAACACCTTACACTATTGTCTGATGACATCAATTTGGCTGATTTCATCTTAGGCCCTAGGAATCCTAGGTCTAAGAGGTTTAACTATGAAGCATACAATGAATTTTGGAAACTTTCACAGATGGAAGCAGCATTTCTTCTGCGCCAAATTGATCTGGCCAATTTAGAAAAAGTCCTTGCTGTAGTAGACAATAGCATAAACACTTTCCTCACGCATTTATACGTTGGATAATATTGTTTCATCTGTTATTGATATTGTTCAAAGTGACGTATCTGTGTTATAGCATGGTCAAAATCAGTTAAGATCTGTTATGCAATTTGTTTGGACATTGCAGACTCTTAAAATGGGGAAAGTGCCCTGGGATTACTTAAATTCCACTGCTTTTGCCATTTAATCTAACTGATAAACAGAGATTTATGTCCATGAAAGATGCTGCATATACACTTTTGCATATTGCACAATTGGAGCCCTTGCCGTTCTCAGTAGCGGAAACGGACTCTGCTGTTTGGTTAATTCATGGAGTTATCTCTAGGGGTGGGCGGCAAATTCCGTTCCGCTCGCGGAACTTGCGAAATTTCGGCATTTACGCGTTCCGCGCGGAACGCGAAAATGTCAAAACTTCCGCGATCCGCGGCGGAACGGAATTCGGGCCCCATGGGGTATTTTTAAACCTCACCACGAGTGTCCACTTCTCTGCCTCCCTCTCTCCCTCCCTCCCTCCCTCTCTCTCTTTCTTCAAAAGCAAACCAGACCTTCCGCCAGGTCTTAGCCCCGATGAAGCTCCTGCTGGCAAGACAGTCCAGAAAGCAGAGAGCGAGTCTGGGCTGTCCAAGACAGCAAACAGGAACCTGAAGCGGAAGGAGAAACGAAAGCAGCAGCATGACAAGGGGGAACCAGATGATGTGGACGAGCTCTGCCAGGCAATAGGAAGGGCTTCTGTCAAGGCAGATGTCGGTGTGCGGCAGTCTAGTGCTGACTGCTGACGGCGATGCTAAATCGCAACAGAATGCTGCAGAAGGGAACGCCAAACCTGCTGCAGCCCAGCACGTACCTACTACTGATCCTGCTGCCATTGAGCGGGCAAAGAAGATTAAGAACCTTCCGAAAAAGCTACGGCAAGTGGAGGACTTGCAGCATTTGTTCCCCAGTGAAATGGATCCAAAATCGAATGAAACTCTGTTGCTGGAAAAGCAGTCTGTTTCTTTCATTTTTCTCTTTCAAAGTGCAGCGTCTAAATAAATAAATAAAGCACGGCACGTTGTCGTAAAGCGGCAAATAAATAAAATAAATAAATAAAGCAAGACACGGTGACCAGGTTGGTTTTATTCTCACGCAAACACAGTAGTGCCACTTTACAGGTGATACTTTCGACGGGCGCAGCAAAATCTCCGCGAGCACGCGAAATTTCGCTTGCTCGCGGAGATTTCTTGCCGTTTCGCGGAATTTTGCGGAAGGCAACTTCGCAAATTCCGCCCACCCCTGGTTATCTCTCTCCCTTTTCACTATTTCAATTTAAATCATGCATGGGACATTTTCAGATTGGCCGTTTCGAACCACTGGGTAGTGCATTTCTACATGAATTGTGGTCCCTGCCTTTCACTTACAGATGTCAGAGGGAGGGTAAGGAAGTTTTCCTTACAGGGGAGGACTGCGATTCCACAGTAGGACATTCCCTTGTTTGCAAACACGTTAAATTGCACGGCGCTTGTAATGTGTCGGTGCCCAATCTGGCTTGTTTTTTAAAAGGGACCCCAGTACCGTCATTAATTCCCGCTTTCACCTTGCTTACAAATGGCAGTTATCTTATTTTGAATAACCAAGACTGCTGTGGTTTACGGGCGGGTGTCCCGTATTTAGTAACGGTTTCCCAACGCGTAACTTGTTGTAGCAATGTGCTTCTTCCACCCCCGCATGGGAGTCTAGATAGTTCAATTTGGCCTTCCATTTCGACTTTGAAAACAGATTTCAACAAATTGAGCAGGCTCAAAGCGCTATTATTCCAACAGGAAGTGGCTCTCACTTCGGCCCGCGAGACCTTCCAGTTTACAGGTGGCTAGGACTTCTAGTGAGATACAGTCCCTTCTGAACACCAACCTCCCACAACATTTTGGGGAGCTTATACACCAAATATATATATATTTTTTTAAATATCTTTATTTGGTTTTTTCCAACAATTTAAACTCCCCAAAACCCGCCCCCACCCTCCCAGGTCAGACAAGCTAAAAATACAATTTCATCATTTCATAATCTCATCAACATACCATATGATTAAATAGACTACATAATAATATACCACTAGATATTACTTTGGGATTGGCACCATTCTATTAAAGGAGACCAGACTCTCAACCCCCTTTACGCAGTTTCCTGCCTTTCCGTTTATAAATAGCAACTTCCAAATTAGAGATTGCCAGTAACCTAGCTAGCCACTGATGAAAGGACGGTGCAATAGGATCCAGCCAAGCCGAGGCTATACACAATCTTAACACTGCCATGGCGATAAAAATAAGTTCATGACCAATTCTGGGATTACTCGGATCTGTGACACCCAATAAAATAACATCACTAGACAGAGCTACATCACTTTGCAATACGGCAGACAGGAATTTCTCAATGTTTTGCTTTAACGAAGTCAGGCCATCACAAGTAGAGTAAATATGTACACAATCAGCGTTAAATAGCATGCATCTAGGGCAGCAAGTCCCCTTGCCACTCCCCCATTTGGCGATTTTATCTGGAGTATAGTATAAAAAAAACATGTTTTATAAAATTGTGCTTGAAGTTTTGTAGACATAAGAATTGTTTGAGACATTGAATAGGCATAGTTAAATTCATCCATAGTTATACCAATTTTCCCCTGCCACTTTTGTGACGTTTTCTCCAGATCATCCGGAAACAGTGCATTTAAAAGGGAATATATTCCCCCAATAGTGCTTTTTTAATGTGAATTAATGTTTCCACTAAGGTTATTTTTTCGGGCAGAGCCCTTCCCCCACCCTTCGTAATAAAAAGTCTCTAATTTGAAGATATTTAAAAAAATCCCGCCAGTCCAGTTGAAAGTTTTCTTTTAATTCTTCAAAGGATTGTATCCCTGCAGGGGAAAAGAGGCACCCTATATGAGTTATTCCTGCTGCATTCCATTTGTTAATGCAGTTATCTTTAAAAATATCCGGCAAAGCTGGGTTATCCCTTAGGGGAGTATAAAATGATACACGCCCTATACCCAACATTCTTCTTACAGCCTTCCAAACCTTAAACCCATTAATCAGTGTTTTAAATTTCACTTTTTTATGGTAGCTATCATGTAAATGTCGCCAGAGATATCCGCTGCTTTTACTGCCCAAAATTAGCTGAAGGATAGATGGCGAGCCACCCCCGGGTGTCATCTCTATCCCAATATTCTGTAATAGCTCACTACTATAAAGCAGCACAGATGCCCAATAATATGCTTTAAGGTTTGGGAGAGCTAATCCTCCTCTTTCTTTAGAAAGGGTCAGAAGTTTATACGCTCGCCGGTGTTGCGAGTATGCCCAAATAAAACTTGAAAAAGTGCGCTCCATAGATTTAAACCATTGATCTGAAAATTCTAAGCATATTGCTCTAAATAGATATAAAATTTTAGGGAAAAAACCATTTTCAAGGCATTAGCCCTACCAATTAAAGATAGATGTAGATTGTCTAAGCGACGAAGATCTTTCTGCATTGAGCCCAGCATTGGCTTCATATTTAGATCCACCATATTCCCAAGATTAGATGTAATGCAAATACCTAAATATGTAGCCTTATCCACCACTCGGGGTCGCGCATCTCACTTTTATTGTTCAGCACGACCTGTGTTTTCCCCTGGTTGAGTGCGTATCCAGATACTAACCCAAATTTATTAGCCTCACTTTCAATATCCGACATGGCTGTGTTAGGATCAGCTGTCACGACCGCTATGTCATCGGCGTATCCCAAAATCTTGGTCGGATATTCCTGTGTCAAAATCGGTGCTATTTCTCTGTTTCCCTCCAATCTACGAATGAAGGGATCAATGTAGATCGCGAAGAGCAATGGCGAACATGGGCACCCCTGTCGTGTTCCTCGAGAAATGATCATCTCTTTGGTGAGGCTACCATTCACCATTACCATGGCCCTAGGGTTGACATATAGTTTTTGCACTGCCTGAATAAACCCCTTTTTAATTCCAACCCTGGACATAGCGGCCCACAAAAATTGCCAGGAGACCCTATTAAAGGCCTTCTCGGCATCAAGAAGAACCAATGCCATTGGGTCTCCTACAACGTCCGTGCTATCAAATAAAGTGATCACTCTCTGGATGTGGTTAATAGTTGATCTCCCTGGTACAAAGCCATGCTGGTATTTGGCAATTACTTTATGAATGATCGGGGCAAGTCGATTCGCCATAACTTTTGAATATATCTTAGAGTCTGTATTGATAAGAATGATAGGGCGGTATGAACCTAGCTGATCTGGAGGTTTATTTTTTTTAAGAAAAATGACTATCTTTGCCCTAGACCAGGACTTAGGGGGCTGTCCCCCTTAAATGTGTACAATTAAATCAAATAAAATATCTTTGATCTGATCTAGAAACGCTGAATAAAATTCCGAAGGTAAGTTGCTTTCCCTTTCGGTAAGTTTTTGATTGTAGTTAAAATTTCTTCTATGTAAGGGATTTCATCTAAGGTAGACTGATCTTCCACATCGAACCTATCAAAGCCTCCTCTATCCAAATATTTTTCGATATTTTCTAGGTCACCCTCCCCTCCTCAGTATACAAAGTACTATAAAATCGCCAGAATGCCTCTCTAATGCATTCTGGATCAGATATTTGGCCTTCGACTGGGTCCTGTATTTCACGTATCAAATGTACTGAAACCTGTTGCCTCATACGTATAGCCAGCTGATGGCCGACCTGCTCATTGACCTCGTATAACATCTCTTTATGTGCTGCAGCTTTTTTTATGGCTTTGACAGTGAAAATATTTGTAATTGCAGCCTTTGCGATTGCCACCTGGCTCTGTATTCTAGTTATTTCTTCTAACCCTTGAATCCCTCTGGTCACCCTTATCAACTCTTCTTCGGCCAATCCAAGATTTTCCTGCAATTCCCTCATGGATTCTCTAGCCAGTTTATTAGACTTCAATGAATATTGCATCGTTTCTCCTCGAATCCCTGCTTTTAGAGCGTCCCATAAAACTTCAATTGATACACTCCCGATGTTATCCTTTAAAAAGTTAGGGATCCACTCTCTCATGTGAGCGCAATATTTGTCGTCTAAAAGCAAGGATTTCTCAAATGTCCATGATCTAGGGGTTATATTTCCTGATGTTATTTCTAGAGTACAAATTAGAGGGTTATGGTCTGAAAGAATTCGGGGCAACTTCACAATTTGAAACTTAGATCTAAGTGAATTAGACATCAGAATATAGTCTATTCTTACGTAAGTACAATGTGGGTTGGAGAAAAAGGTATACCCAGGATCATTAGGATGGGAAGTCTGCCAGCCATCTACAAGCCCATGTGTATAGCACATATGTTTCATTGCCTTAAACACTTTAGGTTTCCGGCCATTATAACGCCAATCGCCCTTCATAGACCAGTTACTGGGGAGGTTGATATTAAAATCCCCACAGATCAGTAAAGGTAGAGGCCAGTGCGTGAGCTCGTTAGAGATCTCATTGAAGACTGACGGGTCGTCACTATTGCTTCCATATATGGCACAAAGTGTTATTTTTTGCCCCTGTCCATCTTGACACTCTGTGATTGCCCAGCGGCCAAATTTATCAGCTTTAGAGCGGTTAAAAGTATACCCTAAACCCCTGGCTAATATAGCAACTCCCCGTACCCGAGCCCCCTGTGATGTGGCACAAACCAGTTTATACCCCAATGTTTTAAGAATATGTGTTTGTGAACCCTCTATATGAGTTTCCTGTAAACAGACAACATTCGTGCCCATGGTTTGTAATCCTATCGCAACAATTTGCCTCTTTTTAATATCATTTAAGCCACAAATATTTAAAGATAACACTTTTAACACCCCCATCTCACTAGTTCGAGTGATCCAAGTGTTTGCTCTGAATTTGGCATAGCCCCATTGTTACACCATAACCTGATAATACCCACAGACCAATTTACCCTATTGAATTTGCCCTTACTCTTACTCAGAATAACAACCTGTCTGACCTGCCGCCCTTCCCACCCTACCCTCCCTCTCCCACCCCACCACCCACCACCACTTTTGGAGGTTACCTGGCCAACACCGGGCCAGGAGTGTGACATCCGTCACGCAGGACCCCATGTGCCCGCTGAAACTCCCCCATAGAGAAATAACCCTGCAACAAAAACACCAACAGGCCGACACCCAAACCCCGACACAGGGTCTTATGCCAAGCAATTCATCAGAAAGAAAGAAAAATTAATTAACGGAGGCAATAACAAAAACAAGCAGAGAAGAAGGAAAAAACACCCTATGGCCCCCTCGCTTAAGTTAAGGCTTCCAATTCCGACATCCCATACCACATTCTAATACAGGTTGTTGAACCATTACTTATGTTGCTTATGTCCCGAAATTTCCTCTAGATAGTTTTTAGCCTGTACTTCGGAAATAAAGCTACGAGTAATCCCTTGATGAACAATTTTTAGTCTGGCAGGATTTTGAAGGTATACCATTGCCCCAAGCTTCTGAAAGGGATCAAAGAGCTGCCTCAGTCTCCACCTACGCTCCACTGTAGCGTGTGCAAAATCAGGCCTGGTAAAAAAGGTTATTCCATCAAACGACCGCTTGCTTGTAGGTCTAGCCAGATCATAAAGAGCTAGCCGGAGCCGGAAATTACCAAAAAACAGGAGCATAGCGCGAGGATGTTGTTGGGATGCTGAATTACGTTTCCCGGGTAACAGAGGAAACCTATGGGCTCTCTGAATTTCCTTGTCCCAATCCCAGGTTTGTAGCTCGGGAAATGAACCTTTAAGAAGTGTAATCATAAACTTCCTGGGATCATCTTTTTCGGCACCTTCTGGAATCCCTAGGAAGCGGAGGTTGTTGCGTCTCTGCCGGTTTTCCTGTTCCTCCAGCTTCCACATAAGGTCCTTAACCGCCCCCTCATGCTCATCAGTCTTGGTTTTGAGCGAGGTAACATCCTTCTCTAGTTGTTCCGTTCTTTCTTCCACTGAAGCCATTCGATCTACAATTTCAACGCAGGTTTTTCCCACTTTCCTGACTGCCCCTTGCAACTTCTTTGCTGCCAGGCGGGATCTACGACTATCAGCTTTGACTTCTGCCTGAAAGCTTTTGATAGACTGTAAAATGTCTGCTAAAGCTGGTTCACTCCTTTGATCACCAAGTGTCCCCCCTTGGTTGATACCAGTAATTGTTTGATTTCCCCAGAGGCCGTCAAGGTGTTGGAGCAAATCGTGAGCGATGTATCATTATAATCCCACTTCAAATCTGAGGCATCCTCTTTATCCAATAGGTCATAATTCTTTTATGACGGACCCTGCTTTTTTTCTTTTGTAATTTTTTGAAGACATGTTTAAGTTTCTGCGGGTCAGTATTAGAGCTGCTATACCACTTGCCCTCCTCCTCTCCGCTTGACAAAGAAATACTAATGTCTGACATCTCGGAATCCTCTGTGAGAGAGTAAAATTGATCCTGATTGTCAGGCGTTTTCAGCATGTGGTCTTGCCGTGTGCTACAAGTAGCTTGCGAAGATAGTACAGCATTTAAACACTCCTCCGGAATATTTGGCCTGTCCCTTGGGGTGATACTATTGTTGTTGTGACTGTCCGTATTGTCAGTATTGTCCACGGGAGCACTTTCTCGCGGAGCAGACAGTACCAGGCCAACTATTTTTTTACCTTGGACTACGGGAAAGGGGGTATCTGGGAGCTGCAAATCGCTCAGAGCGACCGGTGAGGGGTGACCTATTAATTCTCCTTCCATCTGTACAGGCACCTCCATCGTTACGCCAGGAGATCCAGCTGACTGCATGGAGGCGGTACCCCCCCCCGCTCGCAGCACCAAAGCTGCTGGTGATCAATGGCTGAGAATAGTCAGTTTCTTTATTTAAGCGAGCGGGGGCTTTTTTTATAATAGCGATGTTTGCTATATCATTTTCCCCAAGGCTCTTGTCAGCACACTCCCTCTTTTCTCCTTTCTCTCCCCCACTTTTGCCTTTTGTCGCCAGGGTATCCAATTTTCTCTGCCGTGTCGCTGCCAAAGTTGCACTGACCTGGGAAGATATCGTAGCATTTTTGCCTTTCACTGCGCGTGCCCCTCTGCCAGTCATTCTTACTTGATTCTCCTGAGTACTGAAGAGAAGCTGTACAGAGGATGCACCGGCACTCAAGGAATCTCCATGGCGGCCCCAGCGAGGTTGTTTCAGCTGACAGATTCTCCTCTGGAAAGGGAGCGCACTCCAGCGCCTAGCCGAGCTCCTGCAGTTCCACCGATCCGCTTGAGACTCACGCAGGCCAGAGTGAATCCGTGAGGTCAGAGCCCGGCGGACGTCCTCGAGGAAGGGGAGATGCGTGCCTTTGACCCAGAGCAAGCAGGTCAGAGAGAAAAGAAAACGTTTTTTTCCGTGTTTCCTGCAGCATTCCCTGGTCGAGTTTGTTTTTAAAGATTATAAGAATACAGCCTTATCGCAAAGGTTTTCTAAAAAAGCGAGTTTTAGATAGATTTACGGGGGATGCTCAGCGGAGCATCACAGAGGTGATGTTAGCCGAACGCCATCTTGCCTCCTTCAGCTTATACACCAAATATTTAATGCGTCTGACACCACAGGCCTTGCGCATTTTTTAAATGTGTGGGATCTGGCCTTGTGACTTCTTTTCAGACTATATTTGGAGTAATACCGGGTTTTATTCATTCTATTTTTTCCAGCATCTTCGGAGGGTTCCCCTTAATTTTGGCGTTAAGCGCTGGAATCCTGCTTCTCCTGTTCCTGCTGCACAATGGCTGCTCATCTTGTGGTACTGCACAGACCAGGCCAGTTGCAGCTGTACCGTGATCGCATGCAACAGGTCTTTGGATGCTTGCCTTTAGCCACGCTTGGCGTCAGTTATGGATTGACTTTTCGCTTTGCCTATTTCACTTGCGTGCAACCAATGTTTTACTGTCGGCGATGCCCCTTCTATTGGGCAATGGATATATGCCTCACCAATACGTCCCGTCCAGTCCCGGATTTTAACCAGTTGATGGGTCCCTTAGAGGCTCATTCCCAGGCTTGTTCTGGGGATGGCCGTATGGCGCGTGCAGCAGCACTTGGAGTATTGGCTGAATGGGATGTCTGTGCGGCTGCGCAGAATGTCCTGCATCGGAGTTTCATCGAATATCACGCAAGTTGCCCACTTCTGCTTTTAGAGGCATCTGATTACGAGAAGCACGTTTGTTCCTTCGACTTACTTAGTTGGATGGCATCCCTCTTTTTTTACCAACGATAGGGATGATCTTTTGGAGGGAATGGCATTCCTCGGTTCATACACCTTGATGGATTGAACACATCCGTCATTATAAAATCTTGATAATAACTTTGTTGTCCCGGAGGGTGCTCTCATTCAATACCAAAGGGGATGATGGACGGAACGTTTGAGCTAATCAAACACTCACCCCCAGTCAACTGATCTGGGTTTAATCCATCATCATTCTTTAGCTCACTCCACCACCCCAGTTCAGACATGGCCATATGCAAATCAGTCTGACCCTGTGCCTCATGGGAACAGTCCAGCCCGAACTGCCATGTCTTCCCTGGACCGGAAACAAGCATCCTGGGACCAGTTTCTGGCTATTCAGCCGTCATCAGCCAGGCTAGCTTGAATCCAGTGGCAAAGTGAGCAAGGGACCCACGTCTGGGCATACCCTGCCAACTTAGGGCGAACAAAGCGATGCCAAAGGGGATGATGGACGGAACGTTTGAGCAAATCAAACACTCACCCCCAGTCAACTGATCTGGGTTTAATCCATCATCATTCTTTAGCTCATTCCACCACCCCAGTTCAGACATGGCCATATGCAACAAGTCTGACCCTGTGCCTCATGGGAACAGTCCAGCCCGAACTGCCAAGCCATGTCTTCCCTGGACCGGAAACAAGCATCCTGGGACCGATTTCTGGCTATTCAGCCATCATCAGCCAGGCTAGCTTGAATCCAGTGGCAAAGTGAGCAAGGGACCCACGTCTGGGCATACTCTGTAACACTTTTTGCCCTAAGTGGGATGGGTATGCCCAGACGTGGGTCCCTTGCTCACTGTGCCACTGGATTCAAGCTAACCTGGCTGAAGAAGGGTGACATACCCTGAAACCGGTCCCAGGATGCTTGTTTCCGGTCCAGGGAGGACCTGGCCTGGCAGTTCGGTCTGGACTGTTCCCATGGGGCACAGGGTCAAGACTGATTTGCATATGGCTGGGTCCAAACTGGGGTGGCGTAGTGGGCAAAAGAACGATGGATTTAACCCAGATCTTTTGACTGGGGGAGAATGTTTGCATTGTCAGCATTCCGTCCATCATTTGTTTGCTGTAACACTTTTTGCCCTAAGTGGGATGGGTATGCCCAGACGTGGGTCCCTTGCTCACTGTGCCACTGGATTCAAGCTAGCCTGGCTGAAGAAGGGTGACATACCCTGAAACCGGTCCCAGGATGCTTGTTTCCGGTCCAGGGAGGACCTGGCCTGGCAGTTCGGTCTGGACTGTTCCCATGGGGCACAGGGTCAAGACTGATTTGCATATGGCTGGGTCCAAACTGGGGTGGCGTAGTGGGCAAAAGAACGATGGATTTAACCCAGATCTTTTGACTGGGGAGAATGTTTGCATTGTCAGCATTCCGTCCATCATTTGTTTGCTGTAACACTTTTTGCCCTAAGTGGGATGGGTATGCCCAGACGTGGGTCCCTTGCTCACTGTGCCACTGGATTCAAGCTAGCCTGGCTGAAGAAGGGTGACATACCCTGAAACCGGTCCCAGGATGCTTGTTTCCGGTCCAGGGAGGACCTGGCCTGGCAGTTCGGTCTGGACTGTTCCCATGGGGCACAGGGTCAAGACTGATTTGCATATGGCTGGGTCCAAACTGGGGTGGCGTAGTGGGCAAAAGAACGATGGATTTAACCCAGATCTTTTGACTGGGGGAGAATGTTTGCATTGTCAGCATTCCGTCCATCATTTGTTTGCTGTAACACTTTTTGCCCTAAGTGGGATGGGTATGCCCAGACGTGGGTCCCTTGCTCACTGTGCCACTGGATTCAAGCTAGCCTGGCTGAAGAAGGGTGACATACCCTGAAACCGGTCCCAGGATGCTTGTTTCCGGTCCAGGGAGGACCTGGCCTGGCAGTTCGGTCTGGACTGTTCCCATGGGGCACAGGGTCAAGACTGATTTGCATATGGCTGGGTCCAAACTGGGGTGGCGTAGTGGGCAAAAGAACGATGGATTTAACCCAGATCTTTTGGCTGGGGGAGAATGTTTGCATTGTCAGCATTCCGTCCATCATTTGTTTGCTGTAACACTTTTTGCCCTAAGTGGGATGGGTATGCCCAGACGTGGGTCCCTTGCTCACTGTGCCACTGGATTCAAGCTAGCCTGGCTGAAGAAGGGTGACATACCCTGAAACCGGTCCCAGGATGATTGTTTCCGGTCCAGGGAGGACCTGGCCTGGCAGTTCGGTCTGGACTGTTCCCATGGGGCACAGGGTCAAGACTGATTTGCATATGGCTGGGTCCAAACTGGGGTGGCGTAGTGGGCAAAAGAACGATGGATTTAACCCAGATCTTTTGACTGGGGGAGAATGTTTGCATTGTCAGCATTCCGTCCATCATTTGTTTGCTGTAACACTCATTCAATACGCCACATTGACAATATTGAATTTTTTAATTTTTTTTTTGCAATTTCGGGTTTTCCCAATTTTGGCTTTTTCAAACGCTTTGAACTCTGCTTGACTGGTGAACTCTGTTTTGGTCCTTTGTCTATGTCCTATGACCTTACCAAGGGGAGGGTGTTATATGGCTTTTAGGCACATTATCGACATTGCTAAGTTGGCATGAGCTTCGCTGCCATGATGCTGCTTTTGCGCACGCTACTGAATGACTTTGTTTTTGCAAGACTTTGTTTGTGCCTTTCACATGGGAACGGGTTGCTTTTCGCGTTCTCTGCCTTTCCTGGAGTTTAGTCTGAACACAATGTGCAAGGTCGATAAACAATGCCCCTTGTTATTCTGTTCTGGTCAGTCCCTAGCACCTAGACATAACATTCTACACACAGCTGCAGTACTGAAGACAGATTCTTTGATATTACATTGTTGCATGTTGATTTAACACACTTGGAGAAAGCCGTTCCATGGAGAAGAGCTCCGCTGTTCCTATGATGTAAACCTTACATCCAGGCTTTAAGGTATGGGGTCTGCTGTCAAAGCCCAGAGATCTTCCTTTATATAAAATCAACTTCTTCTTACCAAGGGGAGGGTGGTTAGGCCTTAGTGCCCTTTTTCCACAGTCTTTATATAATGAATACACCCTTTGTATTCTACGGAATTGTAACAATGCTAACTGTGCTGAGTTTATGCATTTTGCTGCTGGCAGTGGCTCGTATACTGTATTGTAGAGCACGATAGTCAAAATAAACATTTGAACTATTTACAGTGACTCTGACAATTCTTATTGTGGACAAGTACGAATGAGTGAGCGAAAGAGTATGTCTTGCTCCCGCGATTCCTGAGAGAGTCGGGAGTGTTGTGTTCTGGGTTGTCTAATCATTTGTAGCTTTGTGATATTTGGAAGAGAACGAATGAGACACTATAGCTAGTCGGTATTGGGATTTTGGGTACTAATGTGGTAGGTTGGTACACCCCTATACACTGAGGTCCTGTTTTCCTGCGCATAGTTCTGTGTATGTGCAGAATCCCTGAAACAGCTCCTTTACGCATTTCCTCCCATAGCCTTGATTCCTCTGGTTCTGAGGAAGATTTGCCAAGACCGGGCCCAAGTTATATTGATCGCCCCGGCTTGGCCAAGAAGGGTGTGGTACACAGATCTACTTCACCTCTCATCGCACCCTCCGCTCCGTCTCCCTCTCAGGGCAGATCTCCTCTCGCAGTCGCAGGGGCAGGTTCTACACCCCCACCTCCAGAGCCTGTACCTTCATGCCTGGAAATTGAATGGGGCAACCTGAGTTCTTTCTCTCTCCCACCGGATTTGGTGGATGTTATTTTATCATCCAGGAGACATTCCACCAAATCTATTTATTCCTCCTGGTGGTCCAAATTTGTGAAATGGTTTGAAGAGAGGTCCATTGATCCTTTAAAGGCCCGTTTGTCTGATGTGCTGAGTTTCTCTCTTTCCTTGGCTCAGCAGGGTTGTGCTGTGGCCACGGTAAAGGGTGTTTTATTGGCCTTGTCGGCTTTCCTTTGTTTGCCGGACCAGCCGTCTTTATTTAAATCTCCAGTTGTTATAAGGTTCATTAAGGGCCTTACCAATAGGTCTCCTCCCATTCCCTTTATTATGCCTCAGTGGGATCTAAATCTTGTACTCACTTTCCTAATGGGTTCTCCGTTTGAGCCTTTTCATAGTTGCCCTTTGAGGCTTCTTTCTTTCAAAACGGTCTTTCTGATCGCTATTACCTCGGCCAGGAGGGTAAGTGAGCTTCAGGCTCTTAGTTCCAAACCTCCGTTTTTAACCATTCATGCAGAAAAGATGGTTCTCAGGAACAGGGCTGCTTTCCTGCCTAAGGTGGTTACTCCTTTCCATCCAGGTCAATCCATTACCTTACCTACCTTCTATCCTCCCCCTCACCCTTCCAAGGAGGAGGAGAGACTTCATCGCCTGGATCCTAAGAGGGCTGTCAGTTTCTATCTGGACAGAACCAAGGATCTGAGACTGGACGATCAGCTCTTTGTGGGCTACGTTGGATGAATGAAAGGCAAGGCGGTTTACAAGCGAACACTCTCCAGGTGGATCATCTTGTGCATCAAGATCTGCTACGCCTTGGCCAAGAAGGAACCGCCTGAAGGTATTAGAGCTCATTCCACCAGAGCTAAGTCGTCTTCTTCTGCTTTGGCTAGAGGTGTTCCTGTTGTTGACATTTATAAGGCAGCGACTTGGGCCTCCCACCACACCTTTGCGGAGCATTACTGCTTGGATTCGGAGGTTAGGAGGGATGGCCATTTTGCACGCTCTGTGCTGCACAATTTTTTGGTATGAGTAGGTGGACACCCTCCTCCGGGAGCGGGACTGCTGTGGAATTCAATTCAAAAGGTGAGGAATCCACAGGCAGATGTATCCATCAGAAGAACAAGTTACTTACCTTTGGTAATGCTTTTTCTGGTAGATAAAGTATCTGCCTGTGGATTCCTCACTGTCCCACCCGCCTCCCCGTTGTCCACCTTCGTATACCAAAGGTTTTATTGTTTATTTGACATGGTTGTTTCTCTGTCTTTTGATTGTCTTGCTATTGGTGTTTAGGGAATGCTTTGTTTCTTTAGCTTTTCCTATTTTTCTTTATGCTGTGTGTATTTATGCATATATTGTATACTGTGTATACTTAAATTATGTTGTTGGTCCACCCGTTCGCCTCAGAGGCACGGAAAAAATGGGTGGAACTGACGTCAGCACGCCGACGAGGTCTACTTGTGGCTCCGGTGACATCATACGGAGTCGCGATCAGAGCCGTGCCATTGTGACGTCCTCGTCGACGTGGGAGAGCTAGAAAAAAGTTTCCGTGGAATGCTGGCGCAGAGGTAGATTCAAAAGGTGAGAAATCCACATGCAGATACTGTATCCACCAGAAAAAGTGTTACCGAAGGTAAGTAACTTGTTCTTCTAGTGAGCTGTAGATTTTCACAATATTTCACACACCATAGTACTGAACTATAAAGGCTTCAAAAAATCTATTTTTTGTTGTATTGCATTCGTTTGAAAATATTCAATTTCTAATTATGGTAAATGCACTAACAGTGGGCTTTTACATCTGCAGAATAGACTGAATGACCAGCAGTGGCAGTGTTGCAGTAGAGAATTTCTCCGCATTTCTGAGACAAAAAAATAATTTGCATTCTGCATTCCTTAATCAATTTATATGGTAAGTCAAACTCACATTAATTAATTTTGCTCTTCATTAAAAGAAGTCCATAGCATCTGAAGGTAGTCAGTACCTTGTAGTGGGGTCTTCCGCATAAGTATAATTTCTGTCGAGATGGTAGTAATGTGGATGACATTATAGTGCTCATGATAGCAAAACAAAGACTTTGACTGTCTCCAAGGCTGACAAACCCTTCTTTAGATACTTGTGCTAGCAATATGTCATCAGAGGAAATTACTGTCTTTGAGGCTGGAATGAGTTGCTTTAAGTTAGTGCGATTGACTTACTTTCTCATGGAGGGAATCGAATTTAACCTGTTTCCCTGCACTCTGTATGTGGGATTCTGATACTTATGATGGATTGTTGTTGAGGATACTCTGGGTTCTTATAACTCCATTTCACTTTCCAAAGGAGCCCAATGCTTTCAATGGTTCAGAGTACTTTCCGATTGCACCTACTATTTGCGTTGCCGTCATAATTACAGATAGTAACCTAGTGCTTAGTTGCTGATGTGTCATCCTCTAGTGTCTCCTTCCCCTAGGACAATTGGCCAAGTGGTGCCCTGACATCATAAAGCAATAAAAGGGTGTCAACTCACAAGCAGGCCAATGAATTGCCTAGCAAGCAATAGGATACTTTTATCATGGTATTGAAATGGGTAGCAGGGTAGACAAGACACCCTGCTGAAGACTAAGATGGTGGGATGAAAGAATTGAGGGCATTATTTAAGACGCATTTGTTTGAAGGTGTGGTTGATCCTAATATTCTCAACTTTACTATTGCTTAGCTAACAGGGATGTGCCAAAATGAAGATGTTAAAAATCTCTTATACATAATTTGTATTTTTTCCACTAACTGTATCATAAACATTCCTCCCTCAACTTATCCGATGACTTACTTGTTATTGGTGTACCATAACCTAAAAGGATTGCAGTGAGAAGGATACGCTGTCACTTGGCTGGCAATAAGATTTTTTTATCTATGTCCTAATAGAGGTGCTAGAGTTGCGTAAAGAGTGGTAGCAGATGGTGCATAGGATTGAGAGATGTATGCTAGCTTGAAAACAAAAATTGAGATTTGAATTTCTAGTGAGCTGTATATTTTCACAATATTTCACACACCATAGTACTGAACTATTAAGCCTTTATAAAAATCAATTTTTTGTTGGATTGCATTCTTTTGAAAATATTCAATTTCATATTATGGTAAATGCACTAACAGTGGGCTTTTAAATCTGCAGAATATACTGAATGACCAGCAGTGGCAGTGTTGCAGAAGAGAATTTCTCCATATTTCTGAGACAAAAAAAATTATTTGCATTCTGCATTCCTTTATCAATTTATATTGTAAGTTATGTTATGTTAGCCAGATTTATAAAGCGCGCAGCTGCCCCAGCGAAGAGGCGTCCCGGCGCTGCCAGCAACAGAGAGTAGCAGGGTAAAGGAGAGACTGGTAGGCAACAGAAGAAGAGGGTAGGCGGCCTAAGCTCGTGGAAAGAGGAAGGTTTTAATAGCTTTCCTGAAAGCCAGCAAGTCATTTAGGCAGCGGATCTGAGGGGGCAGAGAATTCCATAGTTTAGCGGCCGTGTAGTGGAAGGAACGACCACCGGCCCGTGCACGCTTCACCCGGGGGACAGTGACTAAATGCTGCCCCGAGGAACGCAGCTCGCGGAAGGGTTTGTAGGGGGTTAGCATATTGGCAAGGAGGCAGGGTGAAGAAAGTTTCAGGATCTTAAAGGATAGGCAGAGTGCCTTAAATTGGATCCGATTGGCCACCGGAAGCCAGTGAAGCCGCCGAATGGCGTCAGTGGCGGAACAGTGACGTGGGAGCCCTAAAAGGGCTCTGGCAGCCGCGTTCTGCACACGCTGTAGTCGCATTACCTCAGCCTGATTGGCTCCCAAGAGGAGCGAATTAGCGTAGTCCAGTCTGGATAGAATAGCAGACTGGACAATCAGCTGGCGAGTAAGCGGATTGAAAAACCTCAGCAGCGGCTTGAGACCCCGCAAGAGACCAAAACAGGTGCCCGCAACTTTTTTTGTATGTTCTTGGAAGCTAAGGGTGGAATCCATCCAGACCCCTAAGTTCTTAACCGCCAACTTAGGGGTGGGGGTGTCTCCAAGCACACTAGGCCACCACTGCTCATTCCAGAGGTTCCTGTCCTTCCCTACCAACAATACCTCCGTTTTAGTGGCGTTCAACTGAAGGTAGTTAGAGTTCATCCACTCTGCCACGGCGGCCAGGCCGCTCCTAAACCTGAGGGCGTCCAGCGGAGAACCATCAGATAGGGCCACCACTAGCTGCGTATCGTCAGCATATGAGACCATGGTGAGGCCCATCTTCTTGGCCACCGTAGCAAGAGGCTGGACATATAAATTGAACAATACGGGGCTCAGAGCCGAGCCCTGGGGTACCCCTTGCCCAATGGAGTGGGGCTGGGAGAGGAACGGGGGGCTGACACACGGAAAGATCTATCGCTCAGGAATGACTTAAGCCATTCGAGTGCGAGGCCCACTACTCCGGCAGCCTCCAGACGTTGCAGCAGAATCGCGTGTGAAATCGTGTCAAACGCGGCACTGAGGTCAAGTAAAATCAGAGCCGCAGTATGACCAGAGTCCAGGATGGTCTGTAGGTGAACAGTCATTGCCAGCAGAGCTGTCTCTGTGCTGTGACCCGCACGAAACCATTTTGCGAAGGGTCCAGAATATTATTAGTATTGAGGAATTTAGTAAGGATGTTATTAACATGGGCCTCAGCAATCTTAGCCACCCACGGCAGGAGGGAGATAGGCCGGAAATTTTCCAGCTTTGCAGGGTCCAGCGAAGGTTTTTTAAGGATGGGAGAGACCCTAGCCTGTTTCCAGAGAACAGGAACCACAGCAGTGGTAAATGAGGAGTTAATAATCTGGCACAGAGGTGTCAAAAAAAGAGACAGTGAGTCCCTAAACTGAGCAGGTCTTAGAGGATCAGCCGGAGAGCCAGATTTAACTTTCTTACTCAAAAGAGTTAGCTCTTCCTGTGAGATACTGGGGATAGCTGTCAGAGAATACAAAGGGGGGTACGCAGCAAGAGGCCGTAGAAGACGGCTTTTGTGGAAAAGAACGATAAATAGTATCCACCTTGTTAACAAAAAACAGCGCCAGGTCTTCACATTGTTGCTCAGTAATGATCGCAGAGGCCTTGGGTTTATTTCTTACTCTCAGTTCTTTCAGAATTTTAAAAATACATTTAGACGGGTTAGGACTCAATTGTATTTTGTTGGCATAGTAGGCAGCCCGGGCGATGCAGACATTTCTATGGTAGTTTTTAATCGCAGCCAAATAGTTTTTTTAGTTATAGTGTCGTAGTCTTTTCCTCCACAAGCGCTCTAGTTTCTTACATGCTTTCCGCAGAGAGGCCAGTGTGTCATTGTACCATGGGCTGGGGTCCGCAGAGCGGCCTTTCATCCATTTAGCTGGGATGATGGAGTCCAAAGATTGGACAATCCAGTTACAGAAATCACTGTAGGCCCCATCGGCATCGTTCTGAGGTGCTGGAAAATTCGCAGAGAGCAGCGCATGGAAATCCTCCAACCTCAGTTTACGCCAAGGGCGCCTGAAGACGGGGGGTGTATGTCCCTAACAAGGGGTTCAGGTGCCGGAAAGAGCATGGTTACCAAAGAATGGTCGGACCATCCCACAGGTTTAGGAATCTCTACCGTAGCAAATGGAATATTAGAAAAAATAGGGTCCAACAAGTGACCCGCTAAATGAGTGGGGCCAGGGACCAATTGATAGAGTTGGCAGGCTGCCAGGTCCGCCAGCACGCTGATAACTGCGGCGTCTTGCGTCTGGTCAAAGTGCATATTGAGGTCCCCTAAGATGGTGAAATTGGCTGTGCCCATTGCAAGAGCATGGGTAGATTCTAGAAGGGCAGATCTAAAATACGTAACTGGCCCCGGAGGGCGATCTACTAGTAGCCCAGAGATGGTCAGATGGGCACTGAGAGTGATACTGAATCGTGCACATTCACAGCCCTCCATATCTTCTTTGACAAAGCTGCAAGAGTAGCACGATTTAAAAATGACCGCAATCCCACCCCCTCGAGACTCACGGTTGACAGTAAGGATAGTGTAGCCAGGAGGCAGTGCTAGGTTGGGTTCGGCTACCATGTCTACATTAAGCCAGGTCTCCGTGATAAAAACACATCCGGAGCTTCCTCAAGGACCAAATCATGAATTTCAAGATAGTGTTTGGCCAAAGACCGCACATTCAGCTGGAGAATTCTCACTGATGGTCTAGTCTGGGGAGGAGGAGATGAAGGATGCGGCGGCCTACAGGAGACATACCTGCAACCATGACAACAGAAAGGCCCTTCCAAGGGACCCAGCCGAGGCCCGCTGCAAACTTTACCCAGGGAATTAGCGGCCAATAGTTCCGCCCTAGAATAAGTGTGGCGGCCCAAGATGCTTTGGCCAGCATTCCTGGCGAGAGGCGACGAACAGGCGCGGACGGGCGCAGACAGGCTTGCCTTAGGCACGCCTTTGGCACGCCGGCGGCGCGCCCGCTGCGCGCGGTCGCCAGCACATCCGCTCTAAGTAGGTACCGGGCAAGGAAGACTCCTCCTCAGCCTTTCCCCCGGAAGTGAATTACGAGGCCACGCCCTCCACGCAAACGGCACACAGCCGAGGTGGACCAGGGCAGGACTGAAGTGATCAGCGTGTTACAATCCAGCTGAACAGGTATCGTGACAGTTTATATTTAAACACAGTGCAAAAGAGCAGAAAGTAAAAGTTAGCAGTTTTAAAATCGGTAAAAGCAGCAAGGCAACAGCAGCGCGCTACTCAGTAAACTCACTCTGAGTGTCTGAAGTCAAACTCACATTTATTAATTTTGCTCTTCATTAAAAGAAGTCCATAGCATTTGAAGGTACTCAGTACCTTGTATTGGAGTCTTCCGCATAAGTATAAATTCTGTCGAGATTGTAGTAATGTGTATGACATTATAGTGCTCATGATAGCAAAACAAAGACTTTGACTGTCCCCAAGGCTGACACCCCCTGCTTTATATACTTGTGCTAGCAATATGTCATCAGAGGAAATTACTGTCTTTGAGGCTGGAATGACTTGCTTTAATTTAGTGTGATTGACTTACTTTCCATGGAGGGAAGCTAATTTAAACCGTTTCCCTGCACTCTGTATGTGTGAGTCTGATACTCATGATGGATTGTTGTTGAGGATACTCTGAGTTCTTGTAACTCCATTTCTGATGGATACATCTGCCTGTGGATCCCTCACCTTTTGAATTACCCCTGCACCAGCATTCCACGGAAATTCTTCTCTTAGCTCTCCCACGTCGACGAGGACGTAATAATAGCACGGCTCCGGTCGCGACACCATTTGACGTCACCGGAGCCATAAGAAGACCTCGTCGGCGTGCTGACGTCAGTTCCCTTTTTTCCGTGCTGTCGATGCGTAATGGTTTTTTTCTGGAACTCTCCATTTTAGTGTCATTACTTTGTTTCTTCCTCTTCTTCGTGTTGCAGTGAGAATGGCTACTTCGAAGAAGTCTGGTTTCAAGCCCTGCAGGGAGTGTGGGGGCCATATGTCCATCACAGACCCCCACGACGTCTGTCTTTGGTGTCTTTCTTCAGACCACAACGTTGAAGAGTATTTGTGCTGTTGGAAGATAAACCCGAAAGCGCTGAAAGAACGTGAGGCCAAACTCTTCATGGCATGGGCGAAAAAGGAGAAGAGGGGTCGTAAGCGATCGAAGTCGTTGACCTCGCATACTTCGAAGTCGAAGAAGCATAAGAAGTCAAAGAAAAGACATGGATCACGAAGTCGTTCTTCTAAGGGCAGGGCTTTGAGATCAGCATCTCCCATACAGCGGCTTCGTGAAAAAGACTTTATCTCTCCGTCGCCTTCTCCTTCTCCGCAGGCGACTCCGGCCCACTCTCCGGCTCCGAGGGATACGCCGGCGCCCAGGGATTTTCCAGTGCCCAGAGGCTCTCCGGCGCCCAGGAATTCTCCGGCTCCCAGGGAGTTTTCTCCTGTTCCTGCGGCTTCACCTGTGCGGGCGCTGATGTCTCCGGCTCTGCAGCCTCAGCCCCCCGTACGGCCTCGGATGGATCCAGACCAGGGGGTTTCGGATCCTTATCTTCCTTTCCCAGGACAAGGATAGGATCCTTCGCATTTCCTTAATGCGATGTTTGGCATGTTTGCCAGGGCATCCTACCCTACCGGTGCACCTTCTGGCCCCGTGGGTCCACTTGCCTTTAATTTGGGCATCCCCCAGCAGTATGCCCAGATGCCTTTCGTGCCTTTTATGCCGACGGCTCCATCTTGGCAGTTCCTGGCACCGAGGTTTTCGACTCAGATACCTCAATCACCGGCGCCGCTTGGTGTTGGGCCGGCATCGTCCCGGATTCGATCGGCACCATTGCCCACTTTGGAAGGTCCTCCTTTGACGCCGGCACCGTTGTCACCGAAGCCGTGGCTGGCACTGCCGATCCCGAAGCAGCGTTCCAGGAGGGAAGCGCAAAGACTTCTGGAGGAAGATGAGTACCAGCAAGAGGAGGAGGAGGAAGGGGAGATTCTTGACTCCGTAGACGAGTTCGAAGGTCTACGTGAGGCCTAGTGGCCTTGATACTTCCCCGGAGTGGGAGCTTTCTTCTCCGAAGGCTTTACCTTCACAAGATGTTGCCCCTTATCACTTGGTAATCAGAAAAGCTGCTGAATTGTTGAACCTTCAGTTGCCCTCAGCTGAGGTAAAGTCAAATATTCTGACTGAAGTGCTAAATTCTCCTTCCTCTTCTAATGAACCTCTGCTGCCTTTCAATGAGGCGTTGACGCAACCAATTATGGAAGTGTGGCAGAAACTCTTGTCTGCCCCTGCAGTTTCTAGATCAGTGGCAAGGAGGTATAGACCTGCTCCTGGTGACCCAGCTTGCCTTTCTGCTCATCCATCTCCAGAAAGCTTGGTGGTTCAGGCTTCTTGTTCCAAGCAGTCAACTGGTTCCTTCCCTACCACCCCGGGGGATAGAGACTCGAAGAAGTTAGAGCAGTCGGCCACAAAGGTGTTTTCCTCGGCAAGTATGGCTCTGAAATCAACAAACGCCACGTGTTTGCTGGGGAGGTACATTCATGCCCTAATGGACTATGTCAAGCAATTGGCTCCTAAACTTCCTGAAGATGATCGTGTTCATTTTCTTGTGGCACTTTCAGATTCACAAGCGGCAGCCCGTCAGGTCATCCAGTCGGGTCTGGACACAGCAGACTCGGTCGCCAGAGTGATGGGCTCCTCGATTGCTACTAGAAGGCGTGCCTGGCTTAGATCTTCAGGTTTTTCGCCTGATGTACAGGCTACTTTACTGGATCTACCCTTCGATGGGTCAAGATTGTTTGATACCAAAGCGGACTCTGCGCTGCAGCGGTTCAAGGACAGTAGAGCTACTGCAAGATCCTTGGGCCTGCAGTCCCAGTCCAGGGGCTATGGATACAAAAGGTATCAAGGCTTTGGGACAGTGGCTTCCTTTCGATGCCGTCAGCAACAGCAGCAGCAGAACCCTCTGTACAGGTCGTACAGAGGAAAAGGTAGAGGCCGTCTTCGGGGAGCTTCTCGACAGCAGTCTTCCTCCTCCTCCTCCTCCCCTGTCCCCACCACTGGTACCATGGGAAAGCAGCTCTAGATCCCCCATCTTGGAGCATGCTGGTCCTGTAGGGGGTCGGTGTACCATTTTCTACAAGATTGGAAATCGGTTACCTCAGACCGTTGGGTTTTGAATCTTGTGGAAAATGGGTACGCCCTACCTTTTCAAGAGTTTCCTCCTCCTTACCCTCCTCACCAGGACTGGTGTTCAGAGGACCATTCGCTGCTTCTGCAGCAGGAGGTTCTTGTCTTGCTACAGAAAGGTGCGATAGAGGTGGTTCCGGAGCAGGAAAGGGGTCAGGGATGTTACTCCTGTTATTTCTTGATTCCCAAAAAGGATGGCCGGCTAAGACCGATCCTGGAACTCAGGGTTTTGAATTTTTACCTCAGGCAGGAAAAGTTCAAAATGTTGACCTTAGCTCAGGTTCTTCTGGCGCTGCAACAGGAAGACTGGATGGTGTCGATCGACTTACAGGATGCGTATTTCCACATCCCTATTCTGAAGTCTCATCGGAAGTATCTCCGGTTTACAGTAGGGTCGCAGCACTACCAGTTTGCGGTCCTCCCGTTTGGTCTCACTTCCGCACCATGGGTCTTCACAAAGGTGATGGCAGTGGTGGCGGCACATCTTGGGAGGTCGGGGATTCCTGTTTTCCCCTATCTAGATGACTGGCTGCTCAAAGCAAAGTCATCAGAGATGGTGTTGCGTCACTTGCATGCAACAACGCGATTGTTGTTCAACTTGGGTTTCTCAAAAAATGTGCCCAAATCTCACCTGGTGCCCTCTCAGCGCAGCCTGTTCTTAGGGGCAGTACTGGACACTCCTGTATGTCGAGCTTTCCCACCACTGCAGAAGATTCTCGACATTCAGGAGATGATTCCTTTATTTCACGATGGAGCGTTTGTTCCAGTCCTGAAAGTCCTACGCCTGCTTGGTCTGTTTGCTTCCTGCATACTGTTGGTTGGCCATGCATGCTGGCACATGAGGGCACTCCAGTGGTGCCTCTGCAGGCAGTGGTATCAGCACAATGGAGATCTCGGGGAGAAGGTCAATCTCCAGAGACACTGCAGCCGAGCTGTCTTGGTGGAGTGTGCAGGGCAATCTGTCTCAAGGGAAGCCCTTTCAACCTCCTCCATCGGTGATCACGGATGCTTCCACTCTAGGGTTGGGTGCTCATCTGGGGATCTGGAGATCAAAGGACTTTGGTCCCAGAGGAAAGGTTGCTTCACATCAACCTTTTGGAATTGCGGGCAATATGTTTGGCTCTCAAGGCCTTCCTTCCCTCCCTTCACGGTCAGTCGGTTCAAGTCCTGACGGACAACACTACCGCGATGTGGTACATAAACAAACAGGGAGGGGTAGGGTCGTATCGTCTCTGCAGAGAGGCTCTGCGGCTCTGTTCCTGGGCTCAGCGCCATTAGATTTGTGTGATGGAAAATCATCTGGAAGGAGTGCTAAATTACGTGCGGACAGTCTCAGTCAGCATTATTCGGCCGATCACGAGTGGCGGCTTCATTCAGAGATGGTCGAGCACATCTTCAGGATGTGGGGGTTTCCTTGGGTGGACCTTTTTGCCACTCAGGAGAACGCGCACTGCCCGTTGTTCTGCAGCCTTCAGTATCCGATGCAGGGAGAGTTGGGGGACGCATTTCAATTGGAATGGAGTTCGCAACTCCTTTACGCATTTCCTCCCATACCCTTGATTCCTCGAGTTGTGAGGAAAATTCCCCAAAACCGGGCCCATGTCATTTTGAACGCTCCGGATTGGCCAAGAAAGGTGTGGTACACAGATCTACTTCAGCTCTCATCGCACCCTCCGCTCCGTCTCCCTTTCAGGGCAGACCTCCTCTCACAGTCGCAGCAGCAGGTTCTACACCCCCACTGTAGAAAAGTAGGATCTCCTTCTTATGGTTACCCCCACTTTTTGCTTGATGATACACTGTTTTTGACTATACTGACTGGGATCCTGCTAATCAGGATCCCAGTCTATCTGCTTTCTCCCTAAAATGTTATGCATGTACTTAGGTACACCCCAGATTGTATATTGGGGTACCCTTGTCAGTCCCTAGTATATGGTACACATGTACCCAGGGCATAGGTACCCCAGAGGCCTCCCATGGGCTGAAGCATATTTTATGCCACCCATGAGAGGCCATGCAAAAGGGAACTACAGGGCTGCCATTGCAGCCTGTGTAAGCTGGTGCTTGCACCACTTACGATAGATATAGGTTTACTATATCTATAGGTCACTACACTTAAAACTTATAAGTCACCCCTATAGTAGGCCTTGACAATCCTGAAGGCAGGGTGCTGGGTTTTACGTGAGAGGGTGCCCCTGCATGAGCAGAGCCCCTCTGCAGCCTTCGGAGACCATTCCCCCGGGTTGTCGGTGACGCAGCCAGAGATATAGGTAGAGGTGCATTATATGCTTGCGTAAAATGCTATCTCGAAAACGGCTGCAACAAAATATGTCGTGTTTGGTATCAAACACCTTGGAATCATACCTCCACACCAGTAACCGGTGTAGGAGGTATGATTCCACCCTTCTGAAGCAAGCTTCGTGGGGTCACTGGTCTTTCCGGTACCAGCCTTCTCGACCCGGGCAGCACAAAATGGTTGCTACCGACCAGAGACACATTTCTGCCCTCCTGCTGTGGAGTCAAGATAGAGCAGGGGAAGGCAGGACAAAAGGCATCCTGTCACAGGGAGGTGTGACCACCACCCAGATAGGATTTAGTGTATTGGGGCTGGGTGGGTGCACTTCCAAAGTGCCTGAATGTCTGCATCTGGGTCACACTTGGTGTCCCTGTGCATAGTCCAGTTCAAACCAGTTCTGGGAGCTGTTGGATCCTGCTCCGGCTCAAAAATGGACAAAGGACAGGGGAGTATCCTCCCCACTGTCCTGACCCTCCCCTGGGAGGGTCCCCTGAATCTGTCCAACCCTCTCCCGTGGGTACAAAAGGACTTACCTGGCTGTAGGACCCTAGATTCGATGTGGACAAGATTCTGAACAAGAAACCACTGAACTTTGACCGTCTGGACACCCTGGACTTTGCTGGACTTCGACTGGGCCCGACTTTATCTCCCTCTCCGTCCAAAGCATTGTCTGTGCCTGTGCACTGTACAGGCTCCGTGCAGGACCTGTGGAGCATCAAGGACATCTGAAGTATCTCCCTTGGGGTGAAGGAGTCACTCCCCTGCATTTGCATGCACCGTAGCACAACTGACCAGTCTGCTAATCCTGAGCTCCTGCGGATTCCGAAGGCTCCAGCAAAACAGGAGGTGGGTTCCTACGTTCCTTGAGGTTGAGCTGCCCTCTCACCAAGTTTGAGGCCAGTATCCCTCGGGGGGCCCGCATAACCCAAACCCCTGTGCACCGCGTACTTTTGCAAGTGCATATGCTTGTTGGCGTTCCCCAACTAAGTGCATTGGGCTATCGATAGCCCCAACCTCTGCGCATAATTCCTGCAAAGGACTTCGGCCTCCTCACACTCTGTGCCCTTCAACCTGTTGTTTTGTAACACTGCTGTCCCCTCGCGACTCCTGTGCTTTCAGCCTGTGGGTCCATTTGAGGGACATCACTAATTTTCTTGGGCTCCCCTGGTTGCTCCAGGCCTGCCCTGACTCCCCTTGCTGTGGTGAGTCTCCTGGTGCTTGCTGGGACAGACCGTGACCTTCCTTGACCTTCTTCATGGGTTGCCGCTGCCAAGGCTTGTTGGTGCTCCCGCCGGACACCGACCCCTCAGCACTCAACATCCTTCGTGGGACAGCTTGTATCCTGCTTCTGGTCATCCTCGATATCTCCTGGACCCCGTGGCTGCAAAGTCAAGGTCTCCCTCTTCGCACCTGAAGCACCCGACATCGGTGGGCATCCGTCTACCGAGCCCCTGGTCACTCCTGAGTGACCTAGACTCTGTCCCCTCTGCTTTCAGGTTCCTTCCTTCAAGAATCCACCTGTGGGTGCCACGGGACACTTTTCTTCTTTCCAGCAGTGGCATTTCTTTGAAGGCTCCTATTGAGAGCGACGGCGGTTCGCGACGCCACTTCAGCCCTATGCACATGGCTCCTCTGGGATAGGTAACTCTGGTGCTTTGGTATCCACGGGTGGGGTGGCTCTCCAACCTTCTATGTTCCAAAGGGTTTCCTCGTAATCCACTGGGAAGGGTCCTTAAACTTTAAAATTGCAACCGCGACTCTCCCATTGAATCGTATGTAGCAGGCGGTCGTGTTCTCACACTGCACTCGTCCTCCGTGGGGTCCCTTCTTACCACATTGGGTAGTTCCTTGGGGTCCCAGCAATTCTACAACCTCTAGACACTGTCCTGACTCGAGTCGTGGTTCTTATACCACTATTTTAGTATATTGTTTGGTCTCCTCTTGGAGCCCACTGTGTAGTAGTGCTACTTACGTTTGTTTCTGTGCTACAGTATTGTGTGCTTTGTGTTTATCTGCGTGCAGCAGATACTGTGAGGTATTTAAGTTGTGTTATAATAATATATACATATTTTTATAACTACTGTGTGGTTCTCCTTTCATTTAATCAATACATTAAGGTTACATTCTGGTAAAACAAGCTGCTTAAAATTCCTTCAAGACTAAGCCTGAAGGCTGCTCTCCACAGCTACCACTAGGATAGCTTTCTAAGGTTATATTTGACCTCTTAAATCACCATAAGGGTTGTTTGGACTGGTGCAAGGTGCCCACTTTAATTAGTGGACATCATATACCAGGCCAACTTCTCACACCCAACTTCAGAGCTTGCACCTTCATGCCTGGAGATTGAACAGGGCAATCTGAGTTCTTTCTCTCTCCCACCGGATGTGGTGGATGTTATTTTATCAACCAGAAGACACTCACCAAATCTATTTATTCCTCTAGGTGGTCCAAGTTTGTGAAATTGTGTGGAGAGAGGTCCATTGATCCTTTGAAAGCCCACTTATCTGACGTTCTAGGATTTTCACTTTCCTTGGCCCAGCAGGGTTGTGCTGTGGCTACAGTTAAGGGTTATTTGTCGGCCTTGTCGGCTTTTCTCTGTTTGCCGGACCAGTCGTCTTTATTTAAGTCTCCTATTGTTATGAGGTTCATTAAGGGCCTCACCAGTAAGTTTCCTCCCACTCCCTTCATTATGCCTCAGTGGGATTTGAATTTAGTATATACTTTTTTGATGGGTTTTCCTTTTGAGCCTCTTCATAGTTGTCCATTGAGGCTTCTTTCTTTTAAGACGGTCTTTCTGATTGTCATTACTTCAGCAAGGAGGGTAAGTGAGCTTCAGGCTCTTAGTTCTAAACCTCTGTTCTTAACCATTCATGCAGAAAAGATGGTTCTCAGGACAAGGGCTGCTTTCCTGCCTAAGGTAGTTACTCCTTTCCATTTAGGACAGTCTATTACTTTACCTACCTTCTATCCCCCTCACCCTTCCAAGGAGGAGAGACTTCATCGCCTGGACCCTAAGAGAGCTGTCCGCTTCTACCTGGACAGAACCAGGGACCTGAGGCTGGATGATCAGCTCTTTGTGGGCTACATCGGACGAATGAAAGGCAAAGCTGTCCACAAACGAACACTCTCCAGGTGGATCATCTTGTGTATCAAGATCTGCTACGCCCTGGCCAAGAAGGAGCCTCCTGAAGGTATTCGAGCTCATTCCACCAGAGCTAAATCTTCCTTTTCTGCTTTGGCTAGAGGTGTTCCTGTTATAGACATCTGTAAGGCGGCAACTTGGACCTCCCTCCACACCTTTGCGAAGCATTACTGCTTGGATTCGGAAGTTAGGAAGGACGGCCATTTTGCACGCTCTGTACTGCAAGATATTTTGGTATAGGCAGGTGGACACCCTCCTCCAGGAGAGGGACAGCTTGGGGATTCAATTCAAAAGGTGAGGAATCCACAGGCAGATGTATCCATCAGAAGAACAAGTTACTTACCTTCGGTAAGGATTTTTCTGGTGGATACAATATCTGTCTGTGGATTCCTCACTGACCCACCCGCCTCCCCGTTGTCCTCCTGCATATACCGAAAAAGTTCTGACTGTCTGACATTGTCATTTTCTATACGTCATTTTCACGCATACAGTTTGTTGCTAGGAAATGCTTTGGTTATTGGTTTTTCCTTTCTACTTATTTATATACTATATGTATTTGTATATATATTATGTATAGTGGGTATACCTGTGTTATGTTGTCGGTCTGCCCGTTCGCCTCGAAGGCACCGAAAAAATGGGTGGCACTGACGTCAGCACGCCGACGAGGTCTTCTTATGGCTCTGGTGACATCATACGGTGTCGCGAGCGGAGCCGTGCTATTATGACGTCCTCGTCGACGTGGGAGAGCTAAGAAAATAATTTCCGTGGATTGCTGGTGCTGGGGTAATTCAAAAGGTGAGGAATCCACAGGCAGATATTGTGTCCACCAGAAAAAGCATTACCGCAGGTAAGTAGCTTGTTCTTCTGCCCACATGCCATGGCGTTACATAAATATTACGAGTCTGTTTTCTGCATACGATCTAACAGAAAGTAATAGCACGCAGCGATGCAAAGTATACCATGTTGCACATTGGAAAGTTAGACCAATTACCTTTTACCATGGCAGAGACATCATCCACAGACTGGATAATCCATGGTTACATCACCCTACCGGTCACGACTTTCCAATTCCAATATTGTCTCCAATACCAGCAGGTAGGCAGATATGAAGAGTTAGGGAAAGGTTATGTGCATGAGTACTAGGAGTTACCATTCAGGTTTAGATGCAGGAATGGGGACGCAGACGTTTTCCTTAGTGGCTCCGACTGTGAGGATGCTCTAAGCGGGTCCCTAGTTTGCAAGGACAATTCTCATCATGGGGCATGCAATGCTTTGGTTGCAAATCTGTCCTGTTATCTGAAGGGTTCCCCAGCTGCCGTAATTTCTCCAGTTTTCAAGCTGCTCTCGAATGGGAGCTATTGGATGCTGAATGATCAAGGTTGCTGTGGAAAGGAACTTGGCATCGCTTATCTGGTGACGCTTAATTCCATAGTCACTTGTTGCACACAAGTATTATTTCCATCTGCCCGCAAAGTTAGGGAGGCAATGCTATGGTCTTCAATAAATGTTTCCAACATATGCTTTGATTCTCTGAGCAAACTGAAAGCCATGCTTTTTCAAAAGGATGTGGCCTTAACTTCAGCCAGAGAGACGTTTGATCTCCAGGTTGCAAGGTCCTCGTCTGAGATACAGACACTTCTCCACACTAACTTCCCACTGCATTTTGGGGTGCTGGTCTACTGTATCTTTAACATGTTTGATACGAAGGGAATAGTGCACTTTTTTAAATGTATTGCCTCTGTACTGGTTAGCACCTTTCAGACGATTTTTGGAGTTATACCATCTTTCATACACTCTGTGTTGGGAAGCGTTTTTGGAGTGCTTCTGCTTGCCCTGCTGCTTGTGGCGGGAAGCCGTGGCCGTGAGCGCATGGTACACTGCTAAGGCACACTTCGGCTATGAGAACTGAATGAGCACTGGTTCTTATCCTTCAGGTAAAAAGGAGAAATCCCTTGGTGAAAAAATATACTATAACTGGGTCTCTAAATTTCCCAGTACAAAGGATTTTTATTGCCCATATATTAGAAAGATACTGAGTTAAGGTTATTCCTACACAACTGTAGATTGTATTAAAAATATTGTTTTATTTAAAATTTATCACTCAATGTATACAAGAAACAATTATAAAAGCTCATTACACTCAAAATAGCATTAATTTCATATACTAATAAAAACCTGTGTTACAAACATTCAAATAACAACACAAACTGATAAAAGCAGCACAAATGTTAGACACACATAAAAATCATTACAGGGATTATAGTCCCTAAAATAGGCCAACACACACGTAACGGAGAGACAAATATAGACAATACAATTTGTCATTTACAAACACATCCAGTCGAAATAATTCAAATACAGATCCTAGATAAAATTTCTACTCTTTATCTATAGGATAAGCTGTTTCCACGGATTGTGTTGAATGGAGCGTCGACGCGTTTCGATGGTTCTAACAATTTCCCATCTTTTTCAAGACAAATAATTGGTCTCTCTTGGCTGGCACTGTATGGTTGCCTTTAAACTCAATCCTGTAGGCAGATATTAATTATATTAATATTTTATATAATTAAAAAGCTACATTTTAAAAGAAAGGCTAACTGGTTATAATACCATGATTTCATATTCATTATTTTTCAAATATATCAGTTTCAGTACCCACTACATTGAGTATTTAGACAAAATATATTCAGTATTTCTACAATTACAGAAACATGAAATACATATTTTATCCAACATTTTACATCATGCCTATTTGATCTATCAGATAGGCCATTCCGGTATATGCCTATGATACCATCTACCATCCTTGTACATCCCGCCATCTTAATGAAAAAGGGGGAGGCCTAACCCATATAAATCCAGTGTAAGAACTGGTTATACAAACAACCTGGAGGTGTTATACCTTATTTCATTTTCCTGCCAACTCCATATATATTGATTGGTTGGTCATATTAGGATACTCTGGTCCTGAGAACCTATAAAATATATATCCGAAATTAATACTACAAGAGTTGCTAATTATTGTAACACAGTAGATTGATGAGCACCTTATATACACAAAGTCCTCTTCTCACCTTGTAAAGTTAGTGATGGGATCTTTATTGTAATTTCTAGGCAGAACGTTATTTATAGTTATTTCACTGAAAGTGTTGCATTAAAATCAATAATTTTCAATCTAGGGAAAAACATAAAATTAGTTTTCTATTTAGTAGAATGTGCAATACTATTGTTTTAATTTAGGTCCCCTAACATACCTGGGAGAGAGTCCTCACCCCCTCACTTCTTAATTAACCGGCGTACTCCTCACTCAAAGAGGGATTTATTTACTGTCTTTTACAGTCCCTCAATACTTAAAAGCTGGAGTAATACCCATAGGATTACGTATTAGAAACGAACCTGGGCTATTTATAGAGAATAAAAAGTTTTTAGAGGTTTGGACTCATATAGCCAACCGGTGTAGTAGGGATTGGCTAATTCTAATAATAGAAACTGCACAAGAGATTATGATTATTGAGAGAAAACAAATAGAGGAGTTAGAAACTGCACTCAAACAAAATACGGCCTTTGAAGATGCAAAGAAAAAATTGGAGGAACTAGAATTAGAAACCAATGGTTATCGGGAATATCTTATCAATAAAAAGACAATTAAGCTTAGGAAGGATATTGAAAACTTCAGTGCAGAATTGGTTTATCCATTCCTGGGCAAAGAATATTACAATACAAAGAGAGAACAGAGGTGGGATAAACCTCAGTATCAGAGACAAGTGTATTCGAGAGGAGGGGGCAATAAGAGAATTACTTTCTCTGAGTCCTCTGGAACCAGCAGTGAGGAGGAACAAACCAATGAGCAGATGGCAAGACAAGTCCCCAACTTCGAGCGGGAGCCTTTTTTAGGAGGGCGCCAGATTCGGGGACAGAAAAATTATCGTAATTATGTCAGGGAAGAACCAATGAGGAACCATCCACCTCAAAATTACCCAACCAAGGATTACCTCAAGACCAGGAATCAGCGGTACTGGAGGTAGGGGAATTTCCTGTCATCAATCTGTCCCACAAGGTATTGACCGATGATGAGCAAGAGGTTTTAAAGAAAGGGTTTAGTTTTGCCCCTACTGCCCTCCCTAACAAATTCGAATTAGAAAAAGATATGAGGAGTTTTTTTAGAAAGATTAGATTAAATAGATTTTTCTCAGAGAAGACCTATGAACCAACCCACAATGTCTCAGGTTTTAAACCTAAATCAATTTTTACTCCCAATTTGAGCCAGTTAGATAAAAATGGGGAACTTTTTGAAAAAATAGTAGAGATTGAAATAAAGAATATTGTAGAAAATGGTCATAATCAGAATAATAATATATCATTGTGCCATAGGAAGGCCTTGAGATCATTACAAGAATGTGATACAATTACCATTAAACCTGCCGATAAAGGCGGAGGGGTTGTGGTTTTAGATACTGTTGATTATGAAAACAGAATGAGGATGCTTTTAAATGTTAAAAATCATTACAAACGTGTTTCGTTTACACTAATGGAAGAATTAAAAAAGAGGTAGCACAATTATTAAATACTGGTAGAGAAGAGGCCTGGATTTGTGATAATGAATATAAGTTCCTTTTCAATAATAACCCCATGATTCCAGCTATCTACGGGTTGCCTAAAATCCACAAAGATGTAGCAAACCCGCCAATGAGACCCATTGTGAGCAGCTTGGGCTCACTTCTTGAGCCTTTAAGTAAATATGCTGATTTCTTTTGAGACCTATCGTTCAGAAACAAAAAGCATATCTCAAAGATACAGCTCATACAATCTCTATTTTTGAGGGTCAGGGCTTCGACAGGGTGACCCAATTTTAGGTCACCCTGGATATCGAAGCCCTGTATACGAATATCCCACAAGACGACACCATTAGGGTGATGTCGTCTATTTTAGAGAGGGAAAACCTCAATGGTGGACACAAAGAATTTATTTTGAGCTGTATTAGAATGGTTTTAAAGAATAACCTTTTTCTCTTCAAGGACGAACTCTACCAACAAATCAAGGGGACCAGCATGGGGGCGACCTGTGCCCCCAGTCTGGCCTGTCTTTATGTGAGTAACTTTGAGGAAAAACATATCTACAATGAGGTGGCGCCATACTATGAGAATGTCTCTTGCTGGCACCGATTCATAGATGATATTATTTTTATTTGGAACGGTGCCAGCAATGAGTTGATTTTGATTTTGAAATGGCTCAATTTGGGGGATCAAAATTTGAAATTCACAGCCAAATATAGTGAAACCAGTGTGGATTTTTTAGACATCCGAGTGAAAGATGTGCAAGGGACATTGGAGGTTGAGCTGTTTTCAAAACCTACTGATAAGAATACTTTGTTGAGGTATGAAAGTAACCATCCCCGATCACAGAAGGATAATATTCCGTTTGGTGAATTCTTGAGGTTACGGCGTAATTGTACGAATCTCACTGACTTTTATCATCACTCGGAAATTATGAAAAACAAACTGAAAGATAGGGTTACCCTAAAAAGTTAATAAAACACTCATTTAAGCGTGCCAGATTTTATGATAGGGACTATCTCCTAAATACCAACAAAAGAAGCAAGAACAACAATACACTGGATAGAATAGTGTTTGTAAGCCAGTATTCCGGTATGAGTAATAAAATAAAAAATATAATAAATCGGAACTGGAAAAACCTAAATAGTGGATTGTCGGTACCCCTGACCAAACCCCTTTTTTCATTTAGGCGCAATAAAACTATAAGAAATGCGCTAGTGAAAACATACAAAAAAACTGACAGTGAGAATCAAACTAATCTGCATAACCAGAAAGCGGTAGGGAACTATAAGTGTGGTACCTGTTCCATCTGTCCCAATTGTATTGAAATGAAAAAGTTTAACTTTAACGGCAAATTGTTGGTGGCTAAATCGCTGAATAATTGCCGAAGCAAAAACGTGGTTTACCTGCTTGTCTGCCCATGTGGTTTGGGATATGTAGGGGAGACAAGAAGAGAACTGCGCGTTCGGCTTTTGGAACACAAGTCAGCACTGAAAACCAGGAAAGAGAACGCGCCGCTGACAGACCATTTTTTAGTTAAGAACCATAAATGTAACGAGTTCAGCTGGTTCATACTAGAGAAAGTGAGCATCAGTAGGAGAGGAGGTAATTTGGACGCCATTAGAAAATCGAGGGAACAATGGTTTATGTGTTATTTAAATACCATTGACAAAGGATTAAACTCCCGAGAAGACTGGATGAAGCTGATTGCCAACCAGTAGGTAGTAATATTAAAAATGAGCCGGTGTAGTTGTTTGGAAGGTTTTAGTATGTATTTAAAATTATAGGCAAAGAAAT
The DNA here is from genome assembly GCA_963921515.1 of Calotriton arnoldi. Taxonomy (NCBI): domain Eukaryota; kingdom Metazoa; phylum Chordata; class Amphibia; order Caudata; family Salamandridae; genus Calotriton; species Calotriton arnoldi. Next base: position 240,213 of record CAWUFW010002153.1, on the reverse strand, counting down.
TGAATCGTAATCGAGAGAAAGGTAGATTCCAAACATTTAACTGATATAGATAGGATTTTAATTAGTATCATAGATTCTTTAGTTGTTTTCTCTATTAGGAAACTCTGCGGCGTTTTAAAAAAAAAATTTTTTTTTTGAGACATGAGTATTGGTGTAGCTGGGGCGTTCAACTTCCGGGGTATTAGAGGCAGAAAACGGCATTCCCTATGTTGAAATTTAAGCTTTTCCGGGTTAAGGCAGGCAGAGTAAGTATGGTGCCATGACCCTTTTTGGGTGGACTTCCAGGTCAACTAGGGCAGAACTAGCGGGCCTGTAGTGAGAAGCTTTCAGCCTACAGCTGGTTTAAATTTTTAAATTTATCAATGAGCCAATCGCGTGCTTCCAATTTAGGTATTTAAACGTGAACGCGAAGGGCATTTCATTTGGATGACCCACGGCGGAAGGACGTGTTTGCAGGCTCTCTACATCAATTTTAAGGTAATTCAGGGGGAGATTATGCTAGAGGGATGCTTTAAAACAAAAGTCACCCCGTTTTAAATTAATATCTAAAATCTTTGCGATTACTCCAGCAGCTATGGCATCTTTCCCCTTTCTGTCTTTTCAGATAGCTGTATTGAGAGACTGTAAAAGACAGTAAATAAATCCTCTTTGAGTGAGGAGTACGCCGGTTAATTAAGAAGTGAGGGAGTGAGGACTCTCTCCCAGGTATGTTAGGGGACCTAAATTAAAACAATAGTATTGCACATTCTACTAAATAGAAAACTAATTTTATGTTTTTTCCCTAGACTGAAAATTATTGATTTTAATGCAACACTTTCAGTGAAATAACTATAAATAACGTTCTGCCTAGAAATTACAATAAAGATCCCATCACTAACTTTACAAGGTGAGAAGAGGACTTTGTGTATATAAGGTGCTCATCAATCTAGTGTGTTACAATAATTAGCAACTCTTGTAGTATTAATTTCGGATATATATTTTATAGGTTCTCAGGACCAGAGTATCCTAATATGACCAACCAATCAATATATATGGAGTTGGCAGGAAAATGAAATAAGGTATAACACCTCCAGGTTGTTTGTATAACCAGTTCTTACACTGGATTTATATGGGTTAGGCCTCCCTCCTTTTTCATTAAGATGGTGGGATGTACAAGGATGGTAGATGGTATCATAGGCATATACCGGAATGGGTCTATCTGATAGATCAAATAGGCATGATGTAAAATGTTGGATAAAATATGTATTTCATGTTTCTGTAATTGTAGAAATACTGAATATATTTTGTCTAAATACTCAATGTAGTGGGTACTGAAACTGATATATTTGAAAAATAATGAATATGAAATCATGGTATTATAACCAGTTAGCCTTTCTTTTAAAATGTAGCTTTTTAATTATATAAAATATTAATATAATTAATATCTGCCTACAGGATTGAGTTTAAAGGCAACCATACAGTGCCAGCCAAGAGAGACCAATTGTTTGTCTTGAAAAAGATGGGAAATTGTTAGAACCATCGAAACGCGTTGACGCTCCATTCAACACAATCCGTGGAAACAGCTTATCCTATAGATAAAGAGTAGAAATTTTATCTAGGATCTGTATTTGAATTATTTCGACTGGATGTGTTTGTAAATGACAAATTGTATTGTCTATATTTGTCTCTCCGTTACGTGTGTGTTGGCCTATTTTAGGGACTATAATCCCTGTAATGATTTTTATGTGTGTCTAACATTTGTGCTGCTTTTATCAGTTTGTGTTGTTATTTGAATGTTTGTAACACAGGTTTTTATTGGTATATGAAATTGATGCTATTTTGAGTGTAATGAGCTTTTATAATTGTTTTTTGTATACATTGAGTGATAAATTTTAAATAAAACAATATTTTTAATACAATCTACAGTTGTGTAGGAATAACCTTAACTCAGTATCTTTCTAATATATGGGCAATACAAATCCTTTGTACTGAGAAATTTAGAGACCCAGTTATAGTATATTTTTTCACCAAGGGATTTCTCCTTTTTACTTGTCAATAGTACCCTATTCCCCTGGTTTGAACAAAGGGGTCCCTCTTTTTCTTCTTGTCCTTCAGGCCTGTTTGGTTTCACTGCGTACAACCTGTATTCCGCTGCCTGCTATGCAGCCACGAATGCGTTTTGGATCTATGCCTAGGATCACAATCAGTTACGCCTCTGGATGTTGAAGTACTGATGGACCCCTTAAAGACCCATGGGTATTGTTGTCCCCAGCGTATTCCATTGCTAAGTGCATTCTTCAAGCCACCCTGAGATGCTTTGGCTCCTAGTGAAATGGACACCGGCTCAACGATACACTTACAGGATGCAGTCCCTCCTACAGCAGCTGCTGTGGGAACTGGATGGAATCACCTTTGCTCCATAAAGCTGCTTCGAGTAGCGCCTCTGGGACCGCTATCTGCGGTTGTGCGCAGCAACAGTAATGTTGAGTCTACCACTCGGAACACAAAAACAATTGACTTTTCCGTGTGGTAGGAACCATTTGACCTGTGTTTTAAAAAACGAAACAAAAACGGATCAACAGCTTTTTGCTTTTTCTAGGTACCATGGCTTTCTGAGTGCTTAGAATTTCAAATAGTATAATGACTTTGAGGCTTTTATATGAATATTTTAAAGGGAAGCTTGCTTTTAGATGATTTTAAGAGTAGTGTTTTAACCTTTTTTTAATTTTGTTTCATTATGGCCTGTTGGCTTTTTAGATAGCTTTTATATATCGACCCTTAGTATGAGGAGTGGGTGTTATGTTCCCGGGTTAGGCCCATGTAGCGAAGCTGCTCATTTCTTACATTGTGCCTTTTTTCACATTAACATTTCTGCTGTGAACTTTTGCACATATTTGCATGCACAACAATGTTGGATTAGTTTCTCTGAAACTACTTTGTTTACACATCTAGCTTCGCACAACATTATCACGATGCCTCGAACATCATGTACAAGGCCTCCTTATGCACTATGTACAAATGCCATTCTGTCTTCATCCACGAGGCGACAGAGCTATCTACATATCCATAATATCGCTAATCTGCAAAGTACATCTCAAGACAGAGCGAAAGGTTCTGATCTGTTTCCACGATTCCTGAGGGGTCAGGGTTGTCATGTTCAGTAGTTGCCAGAAACCATTCACTCTCTGGTAAGGTTAGGGGGGCTTACAGTGGTACTGTGAGCTAGCTGGTCTATAGCCCAACATACCCTGCGGTGGTGCCCGGAATCAGTCTAGGCACCTCACCCAAAGTTTGTTGTCCAAACAAACACACAGGTCCTAAGGATTAGTGGGAACTACACAACGCCGGAGAATTTCTTAAGTTGGGACTGAGATCTCTCCTTGACCCCATCCTAAGCAGCCTCCGTAGTCTCAAAGAAAAAAGCTTTCGATTGAAAGAGGACTTGTTGTGTGGCTAGGTATAGAAACATATAATGATGGTCCAGAGTTTCTGCTTCATGTCTTCAAAATACTTATGTTGAAGTTGAACTGCTTTTGTACATTCAGCGAATATCATCACTAGATGAGATTCAGACTGAGTTGCCAATAGGTTTCTTCTTTTTCACTGAATTTCATCACAGTCCTTGTAATTACGAATTTTGGCAATCATTAGACAAGGGCATGGTCAGTTCATTCTATGATAAAGCAAGGTGACAAGAGATTTACTGAGATGAGACTTCTGACCCACTTCTTCTTGAAAATCTCAGGACTTTTTCCCTTATATCCTTTGGCAAATCCAATGAATTTGAAGGTGTTGTACCGAATCTGGCCCCACAGCATTTTCTGATCAGTCTTAGAGATATCTAGATAATGTTGACAACTGAGAGACGGAAGGTTGAAGCTGTTTGACAGTATCTTCTAACTCACAGATATGCTCTCCCACCTCTGTCCTACTATCAATCATAGTCTTAATGTCATGTCTCACCAGGGCCACATTGAGGCTTACTTCACCAATTTTGTCTTCTAAGCTCTCACAGTGAGACTGAATGGATTGTAATATAATGTCCATGGAAGAGGAAGCAAAAGAGGCTGAAACACCCCACTAAACTTGGCCAACAGGATGTGGGTCTAGAGGCTTTAAGTGCCTTGTCATCTTTTGTTTTCCTATTTGAAAATTTTTCAAGTATTCCCTGGTTGGGGATCAGTCCAGTCTTGTCCTTGGCCATTTCATAAACGCTATTGGGTTACAGGGCAGCAACTTCTGTCACTGAAAAAAATAATTATTTACTTGGCCACTCTAACTTACTTACTTACTTAATTCTTTTTCGGTTCATGTATTTAAACCATAAAAGTACATAATAAGAAACAGCGTAGTATACAGTGCAAGTAGTGAGAGTAGATATCTCATCATAAATATTAATCCACAGCTAAAAATGCAACAATAAAAAAACGGGTATAATTAAAAATATGCTAAAATTATAAAACAGACATGGACTTCCGTGCATGCACTGCAACTTTCAGGAACAACCCAACACAGTTTAAAAGTTCCTCATTATTCAATTGGAATAATGTCTTGTACGCTTCTCTATGGTCGCTGAAATGCAACTTCTTGATTAGTGGTACCAAGATGCCTTTGGTATATTTTAAGTAGAATTCACAAAAGATTAAAAAATGTAACATGAATTGTCCTGAGTTTCCGTTATATGGGCAGGAGTCTGGATTAGCTTGAAAGCCTAATGGAAAGTTTAATAGATATTTAATTGAACCTTCCCTAAAGCGGAACAACAAGATTTGTTCCCAATGATGCGTGGAATTAATCAGATAACTTTGGGGAGAGACATTCCATTCCTGGTTGCTGCTCAGGTAGGCTATAGCTCTAGGTTTTTTGAGTTCCATCCTCGATCTCTCTGCCTGCACGAATTTATACCAACGTGCCTGCAATTGTTTTTGGTGATGGGAGGGGGGCCCACAGGATTTTCAAATAGCTGGGTACAGCCTATCTTGTGCATGCAGGATGCAATATACTTTAACCAAGGGATTTTTATTCCTTTTTCGCATGCAAGACAATCTCTTATGATATCTCTTGTGAAGGCTCCCTCTGTGTCTTGCCAGATTGCATACCACAAAAACAACGGGCGGGCGCTGATGTAGTCCTCAACATAAGGGATACCTAATTCTGTATGACAAATAAAGCTAGAGCTAGAGATCGGCGCTCCCAAGATCTTCCTACAGAATCAATGTTCTTCTACTTGGATTGGGGGCCTGTTCTCTATTCCCCAGACTTCAGCCCCATAAGTAGCAGTCGGGAGGCATTGTGAACTATAAATCTGAGTTAATGGGACTAGGGTCTTCCCTTGCCTGGGGCTAGGTATACTAATTATCGCGGCTATTGCTCTGTAGAGTTTACTTTATTCCCGCTATTTGCCATGTGATTTTTCCATGAGCCACTCACTAAAAGTAATTTCTAAATAAGAGAAAGGGCTTGTGCTGAGGAGGCTACCTACTTTCAAGGATGATGTTATATTTTCTGGGGCCGCAAGACATAATAAAAGACTTTTAAAAATGTTTTTGAAGGTCTAGTGATGCCATAAATTTAACAAAGCCACTCACAAGAAGAGAGAGGGCTTTTGCTGTGCGGGCCATTAAAAAGGCGTCGTCCACGTACAGCAAAGCGGGTAGAGGAGAGGACCGAATTCTGGGAACATCCTGTGTTATGGTAGTTAAGAAAGGATGGATATCATTAATATATAAAATGATTAAAAGTGGGGCTAAAACACAGCCTTGCCTCACGCCTCTCATGATGTTGACATCTTTAGAAACTTCGCCCTTTGTATTTACTCTTATTCTTGCTTTCATACCTCTATGTAGGTAAGCTAAAAAATGTACAACTGTTTTTCCAAACCAAGGGAGATTAAGATGGACCACAGCTTTGAACGGTTGACACTATCAACTGCTGTTATCTGAAAGAGACAATTAGTTATGGATTGCTCACCTTAGAATTACCCCCAGGCGTCAGACTGGATCCGGAGAATGTTTTCTTCAGCAGTACCCCTGCGCGTCGATAGGTGGCGTCGGTCGACTCCGCATTAGTCATTGGTGTCGTGGCCGCCGGAATGATATCGCGGTATCTACCCAGACGCGGCCCTCACGCGCTGACGTCAGTTCTTTCTTTTTCCACGCCAGCCAGCGCAGCTCCGGAGAGAGCGGTACCTCGAGTCACTTTTTGAGACTCTTTTTTGCGACTTTTTGTCGATGTCTTTTCGAGTCCTTCGACTCCTGGTACACGCAGGGATGTCCCGTCCTCAAACCGGCTTCAAGGCTTGTGACTCCTGTCACAAACTGATGTCGGTTACGGACCCGCACCTTGTGTGCCTTTGGTGCTTGGAGCACGACCACAACCCAAAGTTGTGCTCCGACTGCCGGGCCATGAACCTGAAGTCTTTGCGGGAGCGGTCCCGAAAGCTTCTCGAGGCCCGGCAGTCTGCTCCTTGCCGTTCGAGGTCCCGATCGAGAGGGAGGTCGCGGGACCGGTCGCGGAGTCGTCACCACCACTCTTCATCCAAGTCTGTCTTCGGGTAAGTCAAAGCACAAAAAAAAGGTGAAGAAGCACCATCGCTTTTCGCGTTCTCCCCATCCGTCGGCCGACGCGACGTGGGAAGTGGAAGGTAGTCATCTGGCTCTGCCCGCGGAGCCTGTTGGGTCGACTCCGGCCTTCCCTCCCTTTCTGGGAGCCGGAGCGACCCCTGCCCAGCTTCGGAGCTTTTACGAAGCCTTGCAGTCCATCTTCGGGCAGTCCGACTCAGCCGGCATGCCCTCAGGCCCCGCGGACTCGGTTGGGGGCTCTAGGCCTTTAATGCCAGTGGCTTCGGCGCTGCAGGGCCCCAAAGGATTCAGGCCTGGATCCGGTTTGGCACCGGTTGACCTTGTGACACCACCTCCTGCGCCGAATCCAGTGACAACACCTCCACCGCCTCAGGCGCCGGTTGTGTCCCCAGCCGACGTCGACCCCAGCCTCCCCTCGATGTCGACACGGAACCGGACCGACGTCGGCCGACTTCATGACCGCCGCCGACCCGACCGGTACTTTTGTACCATTGTTCTCCCCTGGTGTTCCCTATCGCCCTGAGGGGCTACCAGAGGAGGGTGAGGAGGACTGGGAGGGGTCTGTGGACCCTCTAGCAGACCAGTTGGAAGAACCGGACTGGAGAGAGTAGTTGGGTAAGGCCAGTGGTCTGGATACATCCCCAGACCTTGGCATGCTCTCTCCCCCTACCATGGCTACGGAGGAGGGTGCATCTTACCTAGTGGTGTTGCGTAGGGCAGCCGAGGCCTTAAACCTCGAGCTTCCTACGGTGGCAGTCAGGACTAACCTCCTGACTGAGGTGCTTCAGCCGGCAGCGGCCTCTTCAGAGCCCCTGCTGCCGTTCAATGAGGCCCTCAAGGACATCCTTTTGGGCACCTGGTCCAAGCCTAACACAGGGGCTCCTGTGGATAGGATGATTGCCCGATGCCACCGCCCGGCCCCAGGCGACCCCATTTTCCTCTCCCAACACCCCACCCCTGAGAGCTTGGTGGTCCAAGCCTCGACTTCCAAGGGAGCATTCCCTAACAAACGCACCACCTGATAGGGAATCCAAGAAGCTGGACCACCTTGGGAAGAAGATGTTTTCTTCCTCCAGCTTAGGACTGTGGTCGGTGAACACTGCATGTCTCTTGGGCCGTTACTCCCACTCGGTGTGGGACACGGTTGCCCGGAGGAGGCCTGGGCCATGCTCTCCCGTGCTGTTGCCGAAGGGAGAGACGCAGCGAAGTTCGCCATCCGATGTGGGCTGGACACCGCCGACTCACTAGGCAGGACGATTTCCACATCAGTAGCACTAAGATGCTATGCCTGGTTGAGGTCCACTGGCTTTTCAGGGGATGTCCAAGCAACACTTTTGGACATGCCCTTTGATGGCCGTCGCCTGTTTGGCGACAAGGCAGACAATGCGCTCGAGGCTCTGATTCTAGGGCTACGGCAAGATCCTTAGGCCTCGCTTCCACCTCCCATCCAGCGCAGTCTGCTTTTCGACCCTTTTGTGGCTACGGAAGGGGTGCCCTGCTACGTTCCGCCCAGAGCCACAGGCCTGCGCAAGCTGTCCAGCCTCTGCGCAGCCGGGGACGTGGATCCCACCGCCGTGGGTCGGGGGCCAGCAGGCGGGCCAGTCCTCCAGCGCCCCCTCTGCCGCAGCCTCCAAACCCTCCTAGTCCGGCCTTTCAGGGCCACCAATCGCCAGTGGGCGGCAAGATTCGCCATCACCTCCCCCACTGGCTCAACATCACATCGGACAGGTGGGTTTTACAGATAGTCCGAAAGGGCTACTCGCTCCCCTTCGAGACTACCCCTCCATCGATACGACCTCAATTCCATCGCATGTCGGAGGATCATCTGGTCCTTCTCCAACAGGAAGTTACGGCTCTCTTGGCCAAGGGAGCCATCGAGCGGATTCTTGCCCCAGAAGTAGGTTGTGGTTGTTATTCCCACTACTTTCTGGTGCCCAAGGAGGACAAGGGCCTGCGTCCTGTCTTGGATCTCAGGAACGTCCACTGCTTCCTCCGGAAGGAGAAGTTCAAGATGTTGACACTGGCTCAGGTCCTTCTGCTCTCGACCCTGGAGACTGAATGGTAGCGTTGGACTTGCAGGATGCTTATTTTCACATTCCCGTCCTGCTGGCTCACCGGCGTTACCTACGGTTCACGGTAAGCCACGAGCACTTTCAGTTTACCTTGCTCCCCTTTGGTCTTACCAGCGCCCCTCGGGTGTTCACGAAAGTGATGGCGGTGGTCGCAGCTCATCTGTGCAGATCAGGGGTTCCAGTCTTCCCCTATCTCGACGACTGGCTGTTGAAGGTGGCCTGCGCCCCAGGCTGTCGTCTCCCACCTCCAGACTACGGCCGACCGCCTGCATTCGCTGGAGTTCACCATCAATGTGCCGAAGTCACACCTGATTCCCTCTCAGAAGCTCCTTTTCATCGGAGCGGTTCTGGACACAGTGCAGTTTCGGGCTTATCCTCCCGAGCAGCGAGTCTGGGATATTCGGGCTATGATTCCGATCTTTCAGCCTCTATCCTGGGTTTCGGTCAGAGACCCTGAGGCTACTGGGCCTCATGGCCTCCTGCATCCTGCTGGTGGACTATGCCAGGTGGCATATGCGGGCTGTGCAGTGGGACCTGAAGTTCCAGTGGGCACAGCATCAGGGGAATCTTTCCGATTGCGTCCAGATCTCGGAGGGCACTGCACGCCAATTGCAGTGGTGACTAACGCACCAGGATTAGGTCAACAGCAGATCCCTCTCCCTTACCCAACCAGAGTTCACAGTGGTGACAGATGCATCACTGCTGGGTTGGGGCGGCCACATGGGAGAGGCGGAGATCAGAGGCCTCTGGTCTCTGGCGGAGTCCGGGCTTCACATCAACCTTCTGGAGCTTCGGGCGATTCGTCTTGCACTAAAGGCATTCCTTCCCTCTGTCCGGGGAAGAGTAGTGCAGGTGTTCACGGACAACACCACCGCCATGTGCTACTGCAACAAACGGGGTGGGGTCGTGGACCCTATGTCAAGAGGCTCCCCGCCTTTGGACATGCCTGGAACATCAAGGCATATCTCTGGTGGTTCAACACCTGGCAGGTTCTCTGAAAGCCAGGGCGGACCAACTCAGCCGCAGGTGCATGATGGATCACGAATGGCGTCTTCACTCGGACCTGGTGCAAGGTCTCTTTCAGCAGTGGGGAGAGCTTTGGTTGGATCTATTCGCCACTGAAGAGAACGCGCAATGTCAGCAGTTCTGCGCGTTGGAATTTCCAAGGCGGCACTCGCTAGGCGACACTTTTCGTCACGAGTGGAGTTGCGGTCTTCTATACGCCTTTCCGCCTATACCACTTCTGCCCAGAGTGCTGAAGAAGATCAAGCCCGACCGGGCCCAAGTCATTCTTGTGGCTCTGGATTGGGCATGGAAGAGTCTGGTATCCTGAGCTATTACACATGGCCATCGATCCTCCGATCAGACTGCCTCTTCGGGAGGATCTTCTGTCGCAGCAGCAGGGGACGGTCCTCCACCCGAACCTGTCCAACCGCCACCTCCTTGTGTGGAGATTGAGCGGCGACAGTTGACAGCTTTTGACCTTCCTCCCGAAGTCTGCAATGTTATCTTGCCAGCCAGGCGTCCCTCCACCAAAACGGTATACGCCTGTAGATGGAACAAGTTTGTGGCATGGTGCGCAGCAAAGGCTGTGGATCCCCTTTCTGCTCCCCTTTCAGAGGTTCTCCTCTTCATTCTTTCTTTGGCCCAGCAGGGCTCTGCTCTGGGCACTCTCAAAGGCTATCTTTCGGCCATTTCGACCTTCCTTCGGCTGCCTGACTAGCCTTCTCTTTTCAAGTCCCCTATTGTAAATCGCTTCTTTAAGGGCATTACTCACTTGTTTCTTCCAACTCCTTTCGTAATGCCCCAGTGGGACTTGAACCTGGTTCTCACCTATCTTATGTGCGCTCCCTTTGAGCTGCTACATAACTGTCCTTTCAGACTTCTGACTCTTAAGACTGCCTTTCTAGTTGCCATCACCTCTGCTCGCAGGGTGAGTGAGCTTCAAGCCCTTTCTTCTAAGCCTCCCTTCCTGGCTGTTCATCCGGAAAAAGTTGCCCTTCGCACTAGGCCTTCTTTCCTTCCCAAAGTGGTTACCTCTTTCCACATAGGACAGACCATCACTTTGCCCACCTTCTTTCTGCCCCCGCATCCTTGTAAAGAGGAGGAGAGGCTCCACCGTCTGGATCCAAAACGTGTGCTTTCGTTCTATCTGGATCGGACAAAACAATTCCGGGTGGATGACCAGCTCTTTGTTGGCTATGTGGGCGCCAAGAAAGGTCAGGCCGTGCAAAAACAGACCATCTCCCGATGGGTCGTCCTTTGCAGCAAAATCTGCTACTCCTTAGCGAAAAAGGAACCTCCAGTGGGGCTGCGCGCCCATTCCACCAGGGTGACGGCAGCCACTACTGCTTTGGGACGTGGAGTTCCCCTTCATGACATCTGCCAGGCAGCTACGTGGGCTTCATTGCACACGTTTACCAAACACTACAGCCTAGATGGCTTCTTTGGCCGTTCAGTTTCCAGGACTTTCTGGTGTGAACTTGGTTCGCAGACCCACCTCCAGGGTTGGTATTGCTGGGGTATCTATTCTGAGGTGAGGAATCCAGTTACTTACCTTCGGTAACGATATATCTGTAAGAGACATAGATCAATTATGGATTCCTCACCGCCCCACCCATCCTCCCTGTTCTGCGAACTGACTTCCAGTGTAAGGGTCTCCCTTTCAGGGCCCTAGTTTTGTGCACCAGTGGTCAGTGTCTTGCATGGCTCTGCGCTTCTGGCGTGGAATGTCGTGTAAAGAACTGATGTCAGCGCGCGAGGGCAGCGTCTGGGTAGATACCGCGATGTCATTCCAGCGGCCACGACGCCAACGACCAACGCGGAGTCGATCGACGCGCAGGGGTACTGCTGAAGAAAAAATTCTTCCGATCCAGTCTGACGCCTGGGGGTAATTCTAAGGTGAGGAATCCATAACTAATTTATGTCTCTTACAGATATATCGCTACCGAAGGTAAGTAACTTGTTCGATAGGTCCATAAAAGCAAGATATACAGGCACATTTTTGCTATGGTGTATTTTCCTATAATTAATTTAAGATTTAAGCACAGCTCTATGGTGCCTAATTTGGGTCTAAAACCGTACTGGCTGGGATGAAGAATTGACTTGTTTTTGACCCATTCGTTTATCCGATTGTTTAGAACCCTGCCCAAGACTTTAGTGGTAGTGTCAATTAATGAAATTGGTCTAGAACAGCTGGGCTGGGGATCCCCCTTTTTAAAAATAGGGACTATGATAGATGTCAACCATGATGCAGGAATGGGGACGATGTCAAGACTGTTAAAAACATTCAACAATAGCGGCACCCAGAACTTCGGATTATGTTTTAAAAGATCAATAGGTACCCCGTCAGGGCAGGGTGCCTTACCCCCAACACTCTGCAGCAGTGCCACCTCTACTTCTTCTAAGGTCATTTGTAATGTACTAAAGCTAGGATTAGGCAGAATATCGGCGGAGGGGGTAGCCTGGGAATAGATTTTAGAAAAAGGAGTCTCCCAGTCCTGACTAGAGATGATACAGTCAATCTTTGGATCTGTGCAATTGGGATGCTTCATCTTTTTGAGTGTGGCCCAAAAAGTGTACTATTTCTATTTTCAGCTAGAGTAAGTGAGTCCCATTGTTGGGTCAGAAGTTCTACTTTCCTGAGGTTTATAGCCCGTTTATATTGCTTACAGGCTTCACTCACAGCTTGAAAATTCTTTGGGGCAGCCTTCAATGTGAGTCGCAAATGACGGTTAGCAACGGAAGAATCCCGGTTAAACCAGCGTGGTCTGCTAGGTGATGCATTAGATGGTAGCATAAGCTCTTTCTTGATTTTACCTCATAAGTGGACAAAGGAGACTACTGCAGGATTGATGATGTTGTCCTGTATAAGACAAGACTGTACCAGAGAAAGATTTTCTGTGGCAATTTTGTGAAAGAGCCACTCAAATTAGAGTTGGATCCCAGGGTTGGCACCAGATGCCTGGGAGCTCATCAATACCCAGTGTTCAGGATCTTTATTGCCACCTTGCGAGTAAGACTGCAGGGCTCCCACTTTTGGTATGATAATCTCAAGGCTGTAAGGTGCTGGTATGGTATATTTTATGTGGCCCTTGAGGCACCACTGTCTTGAAAACTATCTAGGACAAATGTTACACTAGTCAGCGCAGCCCAGCAGGACTCTTTTTAGAAAGATGATTAAAACTTGGCTCTTCTCCCAGCTCTAGGCCTGCCAACCAGGTGGACGGCTATTACCTCAGCGCCAAGACGTCTCGGCATTAGTGCGCTCTACAAATATTTTAGTCAGTCAGACTAGTACACTCACCGCCCTAGAAGTCATCTCCCACCTTGCAGTGTAGCAGAATCCTCTCCCTTGGCCAGCTACTGTGAACACCACCACCTTGAGAACCGAGAGACCTAGAAGTTGCGGTACTTAAATCAGTAGTGTCTCTGATTTCAATTTTCAATGTTCCATAATTGTGGGATGCTGCCTGCTGATCTTAGCTTAGGGGTTTCCTAGAATGGGCAGTTCAGGACGTAATGGGCAGTCCGTAGTTCAGGTCCAAACCTCGCCGCCTATACCTCCTTGTAACCAGTCTTACCCAACAGGTTGAGTGGGTAGAGACCTCAACATGGGTGCATGGAAATTGTGGAATGTTGTCCTACTTTGCCATGTAACTCGTAAGCCTGTATTGCTGGGGCTGGGGATGACCTGGCCATGCCACCCTCTTGTGCAGGTTATCCCATCTCTCTAGCAAATCAGATCTCCAGTACTAGCTAGCACCCCCTGACACGCTGTCTCCCCATACCCTGCAGCCACATGTCACACCTACAACAGGGGAAAGGAGCTCAAGCTGTCAGAAGGGGAACCTCAATCTCAGGCCCGATGTGACCAGCTTGCAGGACTGACCATTGTTAGACAGAGCTTGCCTCATCTGCCTGTATCCCCCAACTTTCTGGGCATGTACCACATTTTAGAGTTATGCAGTTTCAGAGAGCTACTTCAGGCACTGTTAACCTTTCAGGCCAAGGGCCTTGGGCTACTGGGCCGTGCTGCCATTTTATATGAGTCTTAGGGTCTTAAAGTATGGCGGGTCCTCTGCTCACCTCTTCACGAGCAATGGTAGCTACGGAAAGGAGACCAACTCAAAGCATCTTCAGCACCAATTGGCAGTTTTGGGCTGCAGATTTATGGTCCTCAGTGCACAGGCCATACATTAGCCATCTGCTTGGCCCCAAGTCTGACACCACCCCACTGCTAAAAACTGCAGCTATGTCGAGAAATCAAATTGTATTGCTGTGGAGCAGCCACACTCTGTGCGACTGTAGGCCGGTTTCAGGTTACTGTTTATCATGATTAAGTAGGATTAAATAGGGCATCTGGCAGAGCTCCTTTAGAACCTATCTGCCATCTTGACTGCCTCAGACACACCTCCTCACCACCACCCCACCAGGAGATTATCAATAGTCTTGCTCATTGTGTAGGAGTGCATAAGATGAGCCCTGCTCCTGTGGTACAAACATGTTTTTGCAGCGCATCCAGCTTTTATATTGCCCATGCAGTTTAGGTGCATTGGCAGACATTGGTCTTAGAATATTTCCAGAAAATTGTGACTTAGATCTAGATTGTAGCCCTTTTTACCAACTGTTTTCCATAACATGTGTTGGGGAGGATTCCAAACCCCAAGAAACACACCAAAGTCACTCACGAAGCTCTTTCAATGCATTTGTTGGACTGGTATGAACATTTTAACATTTTGCCTCCCTGTTCAGTCTTGGTGTCATGCTAAGGTGTCACATTAAATAATTGTTTTATTCGGCCATGTTATATAGCTCCCTGAAAGCTGCTCTCTAGGCGTTGGCCGTAGTATACAAAATACATGACATAATTAAAGGAAGTGTCTATTTACCTGGCCGCCAGCCAAATAGTGCAAAATCTCTGCTATTTAATCAGTGGCCGGCAAAATAGTGCATAATCTCTGCTGTTTAGCCAGCCATATATTAAATAGTAGAGATGATGTACAATTTGACCAGCCGCAGGCTAAATAGTGTGAAGGAGGTGTTTATTTAATTGGCCATAAAGAAAGAAGGGACTCCAGGCAATGTTAGTGTGGTGGCCATCTGATGGTGCAACATGTGTGAAGCATTTAAAAGTAAGTACCTGTATCCAAGACGTGGCTAAAACCATCTGGCCCCAATACCCGGGCATTCCCCCAGTGACTCACACCCTGGATGTTATGCTTGCATGTGGCACGAGCCGTAAATTGATATCCCTCCTATATAAAGCGATGAAACAGGATTCAGTCCCTCTGGTACCACCGTCTCGGACCGCTTGGGAGAGGGACCTCGCGGGCCCGCTGGAAGGGAGACAGTGGGAACAGGTTGGCTCACTCACATGTAAGGTATCATGTAACGCTAGGTTTAAATTAACCCACTTTAATTATATACACCGCACTTACCTCACCCCGGTGTCCCTGAAACGCATTGATAGCAATATGGGTGATAATTGTCCCAGGTGTGCCGCAGAGAATGCAGGTTTCCTACACTTAGCCTGGGAGTGCCCACTGGTTCAGCGGTTCTGGGTCGGTGTGGTGAGGAAGGTGGTGGCCACAACGGGCCTTCGGGTGCAATTAGAACCACTACACTGCCTACTGGCGCTGGTACGAAAGCCCAAGAGGAAGAGGCTCCCATATAAACTTTTACAATTAATGTTGGTGCTTGCTAGGCGCAGGGTGGCTATAACCTGGATGGGGCAGAGGGCCCCTGAATTGAAGGTTTGGCTTAAGGATGTCCAAGAGTGGTCCCTAGCCGAAGAGGTACATATGAAACTTACCCGAACGGATGAGAAGCTGCAGGATGATTTGACGGCCTGGCGTGTCCTGTGCACAGAGGGATTCGCAGAGGGGGTCCTCCTCACGAGATACCGCTAGTGGGGAGCAGGAAGATTCGGATACATCAGGTGGCTCCAACTCTAGAGAGGATTGCGAGGGTTGATCTAGTTGGGATTAATGCTGGGATCTGGCGCTGGGCCTGGTGTTTCCCTCACACTGCTGGACCTTTGCATGATTTACCTATGTACTTTGTCCTTTTTATTACTGGTGCGGCATTAGAATTTATGAATACTTACTGTAGCCATGTCCTGATCAAAGTGACAAAGAGGATTATGAGGGCCTGTGCACACAGACCAGGACTAGAGGGATGAGGACAACCCGGGCCAGGAGTAGCAAACCCAAGTAAATAGACCAAAGAGGACCAGTACCAGGAGACCAATGGAGAGAAAGACCAGAGACTGGAGGACCAAGACCACAGACATTAGATCTAGGCGGGCAAAGGGGTCAGAAGCAAAAGAACCATGACCAGGAAGACCACAGCCTGAAAGGACTAGGGCTAGCAGAACCTGAGGACCCTAGATAAGAATGACTAGTGGGTTATAAAGGATGAGGAAGCCTAGGTCCATTGGGACCGGGATCAGAAGGTCCAGGATTGTCAGAGTCAGGGGCATCCTAAACCAGGATGACAAGAACAACATGAACCAGTGTGACCCACGACATAGGACCTAGGAGGACCTGTGCCAAAGGGATGAGGAAGACCAGACCCAATAGGACCATTACTAGGAGGACTATGGTAGAGGGGCCCTTGGTCAGATGGACAAAAACAAGGATGAATAGGCAAACCGGAAGGGCTGGTAGGAGTAGGATGGGGCAGGAGGACCAGGGACTAAAAGGGCAAGGGAAGCCAAGGCCACTGGAACTAGCACCACGAGTCCCGGTACAAGAGGGCCAGACAAAGGAGTTCTAGAACTAAGACCAGGACTACATGGAACAAGGTGACCATGATCAGAAGGATAAGCAACAGGCAAATGAGGGAACAGTTAAACCAGGTAAGCAGGACCAGTAGGACTGATGGGCGAGAATTAGGGTGAGGAGGATGAAAAGGTCCAGGAGCCTCTAAAACAGGAGACTCCGGATCCAAATGACTGGGGGCAGGAGTACATGGGAATGACAACCAGTGAACCCAGGACCAAGAAGTACAGGAAGTTCTTAGACTAGCATGAACCGGAGGTTAAGTAACATCAGAACTAGGAAAGGCCAGGATGATTTGTGACAAGACAAGCTATTGCAGAGCCATGCAGGCAAGGAGCAGGAGGACTAGGATCAGGAGGATCAAGACTGGATTGAAGAAGACAACAAAGATCAGGACCTGAAGGGCCATAGCCACTATGGCCAGGATAATAGGATAAGCAGGAAAGGGATTGGGAAGGTCGAGGGGGCCAGTAACACAAGGGCACCTACAAGACCAGAGCAAGAGGACTGGTTAACCTAAAAATATCATGACTAGGAGGACCGGAAATAGGACTAAGATGGTCATGAAGATCAGGACCTAATGGACCACGGCTTCGATTACCAAGTGGGGCAAAGCAATCATTACAAGTTGCAGGACCAGGGTGAGGAGGATCAGAGGTAACAAGGCTAACCAGCATCTGGAAGACCAAGTGGAATAGACAGTGGTGAGCAGTAAGACCAGGGCCAAAATAACCAGGCTCAGGAGAACCCCAAGAAAAAGTACCTGGATCAAGAGGATTTAGATCAATGGCTGCAATGCCAGTAGAACTAAATGGACCACAAACAGATCCAGGAGAACAAGGACCTCCCAAACCAGGAAGACAAAGACTAAGCATGCCAGGACACAAGAAGCAAGATGGACCAGGACCTGGGATACCAGGGCTAGGAGGTTGATGGTGAGGATAGCCAGGGTAAGGCGACTAGGATCAATAGGACCACAAAGGAACAGGGCCAGATGGACCAAGACTGGGGGACCAGGAAGGGCCATGATGGCCAAAAGGCAATGTTTATGATAACAAGCCCAATAGGACAAGAAGGATCAGAACAACCAGAACCAAGAAGACCAAGTCTAAGTTAGCAGGTGGGTCAGATCCAGGAGAACTCGGTCCAGGAGAACCAAACTATAAGGAACAGGACCAAGACGATCAGGGACAATAGGCACAGAATCTCAAGAAGGACAAAGACTATGAAAAACTAGACTAGCATAACCTTGACCAGGAGTGCTAGTTAACTGAGACCAGGGACACAGGCAGTCAGAGTCAGAAGGTAAAGTTCTAAGAGGACCAAGAAACACAAACCAGAAAACAAAGGACTAAGGGGATAAGGAAGATCAGGACAAAGAAGATCGACCTTGAGTACCAGGATGAGGAGGACCAGGGCAGGGAGGAAAAGGAGGTTCAGGACCAGGGACATCAGGATCAGGGACATCAGGTTCAGGATGATCACAGCCTGGAGGTCTAGGCCACAGGGCTAGGAAAAGGATAGCCAGGAAGGTGAGCAACAGGATGGCCAGGCCCAGGAGGACCAGATAAATGAGGAACATGATTAATTTGTGTAGCAGCATGAGGACAAGCAGCCAGAAGATCAGGGCCAAGAGGATCAGGACCAGATCCAGGAAGGCAAGATCCATGCCAATAGGACCGGAGGCCAGAATAAGCAAGGAAGATGAAGAGTCAATACCAAGAATATCAGGAGGATCAGAGCCAGGAGGACCAGGACCAGAGCAAAGAAGATTAGAAGGATCAGCACCAATAGGGGCAAGAACAGACCTAAGAGTTCCAGGGGGACCATGACCACATAGGATAAGGGCCCAGCGTACCAAGTGGCACAGATTGACCAGAACCTGGGAGTAGCAGGACCAAGGTGAGGATGATCAGAAGGACCACAACAGCCAGAGCAAGGAAGACTAATGGCACTGGACCTTGATGTTCAGGAGGACCAAGACCAAAATGACAACAATCAGAAGGACTCAAACAAAGAGAACCAGGACCAAGAGGGCCCAGACACTTGGGCGCAATGCCAGAAGGACCATGAGAACAAGGCACAAGGTCAGGAAGACAAGGATGCTCCAAGGCAGGAAGACAAGAACAAAGAGGGCAAGGTCAAAGAGGACGAGGACAAAAGAGGCCAGGTAGACCAAGGGGACCAGCGAGACCTAGGGCTAATGTACTGGGAATCAGATGAGCTGGGTGAGAAGGATCAGAAGTACCAGGTTAAATGGACGAGGGCCAGAGGATCAGGAAAAAAAAGAAAGAGCTAGGAGAGGAGGGGCTGATAGGACCAGGATGGACAGAAGGACCATAACCAAGACAATTAGGCATACAAAAACCCAAACTAGGAGGACCAGAAAGAAAAGGATCAAGTCAAACCTAGGAAGAGAACATGGACTGTGAGGACCAGGAATAGGAAGACCATTCCTAGGCAAACCACACTGAGAGTGAGGAAGACTAGGAGAATAGGAACTGAAGAATAAAGAGGAAATGGCCAGGCAACCAGAGCTAAGAGGACCAGGGCAATAAGGACCAGTGGGACCACAACCAAGGAGAAAAGGATGCTCAAATTCACAGAGGGCCAGAGTATCAGGTTATGGCATACCAGGTCAAGCAGGACCAGGATGAGGAGGAAAAGGAGAACCAGAACAAGGAAGGCCAGGATGACAGGAGCTATGATGACCAAGCTGGATGGCTAAGAGTAGCTAAGATCAGGATGACCTGAACAAAGAGGATCAGGATTAAGTGGCCAAGTTAGTCCAGGATGACCATGAAGACCAGGGCGAAGAGTATCATGACATGTTGAACGAGGACCCAAAGAACTAGTCAGGTCAGTAGTAGGTGGGTGGACTTGGGCCATTAAGACCAGGGACCGGATGGGGAAATATTAGGTGGACTAGAAGGATCAGAATTGGAAGGACCGGGAACAGGGCTAGGAGGACCATAGAGGACAGAACCAAGGGACCAGGACCTGAAATTTCAAGTAGGGCAGGAAGCCTAGGAACTGGGGTATTAAGACCAGGCTGATGAGGATCAGGGGAACCAGGACAACCAGAGCCATGAGGACTGATGGGACCAGACCAGGCCCTAAATGACCAGACCTAGCCCAAAAAGACCTAATGAGGAGGACCAGGACCATATGAGGCAGTACAAGGTGGACCACAAGGACAAGAACCAGGGCAAGGAGAATCAGATTGACCCAATCCAGGAAGTCTATAACAGCCAGGACGACCGGGCTAAGTGGATAGCAACCCAGCAGACTAGTAGGTTATGGATGAGAATCAGAAGTACCAGGATCAGGAGCCTCAGGAAGGGCTAATACAAGGATGAACCAGGAACAGGGCCAGGAAGACCAGAGACAGGAAGGACTACAACCAGGACCCCAAGATTCAGGAAACCAGTACCAGGCTGACCAGAACTAGTTAGACCAGGGCCAGGATGAGGATCAGGCGAACAAAACAACCCAGAAAAGGAAGACTTGGAACAGGACTTTGAGGAGTACCAACGACTAAAGGCACAGAAGGACCTGGAAGTGAAGGAAGACAACCAGGAGCAGGAGGAAACCTATGTGCGTCTCAGCCACATCGATTAGGATATTTTGTAAATGGTTCTTATTCATGCTTCCTATGTTGCCAACCCAGAGAAACCCTCACTTCTTTAGCCCACGAATAGAACTGGTAAGTATTTGCTGAAAAATCAGAGCATTCACAGTCCATAAAAATCCAGGACTGTTACACTGTGATCTCTGAGTGTCGAAGACACAGTCTGATGCTGGCACAATAGTCTGAGGGTGGATCTGAGGGCACAGGCAGTGAAATTTGGCAAAGGGTTTTTAAAGTGGACGGGTGAAAATGAGTGTGGTCTGTGAAGGATGGCAGAAAGGGTTTGAGAAAATCAAATGGCTGAAGTCAGGAAAAATAGTTAATTGCTAAGAAAGAGGTGAAAGGGCTATGGCAATCAGCAAAAGTAAGCTCAAGATCATAAAAATACTCTGATGAGCAGAGGCGGGGTTGAAGGAGGCTCCAGATAGATCATCTCCGATGGCCCAAAGAGGGATTCTCTGTGACCCCCAGATCTTTGCCCTGACATTCCATATGCATGTAGGTGGGATGAGTATGCAGCAAGGGCAGATTTACTAAGAAGTCATGCAACGTAAAGCAGCAAGGCAATGTGCTGTTCTGCCTTGTGTGACAAGGAGAGAGTAGAAATGCACCATATCTACTAAGATATGAACCATTTCTGCTCTCTCCCTGCGCTGGCACACTGTGTGCTGCCTAGTTCAAGTGCAGGCATCTTGCACCATGGTGCAAGAGTGCCTGATTTACAAGCAGGATATTTTTTTTGCAAGAAGGGGCACCTATCTGCACGAAAACATTCCTTTGAGGCATTTTCCTCTGTCTAGCTCTGCTGCAGAGGAAGTAACAAGGAGAAATACAGATATTTCTCCTTGTTATGCCTTACTTGGGAAGGCGTACCATTTTGACAAAATCCCAGGTGTACTATCCTTATCAAATCTGGGGTTGTGTCAAAATCCGTGGGAGGATGCATTTGAATGCCTTCTCTACACATGGTAATGCAAGGCAACAACTTGCACTGTCTTGTGTTGCTCTGGATTTACTAAGCCATGCAGAACCACGTAAGGTGGCTTTGCGTGGCTTAGTAAGTCCCCTTTAAGAGCTTGTGTTGCCTTGCATAGCCTGCTAGGATTTGGGTGCATTATATGCTATGGCTATGTAGGTTTACCATGGAATACACTGTCTTGGGTCCAGTCAGGCTCCATTGCACAATCTTAACCCCTTCCCTGCTCATGACGAGCTCAGCTCGTCATGCTGCACGGGCGGGCTGTGGGCATGACGAGCTGAGCTCATCACGACCACGCCCGCGATTGGAATGTCCAGCACCTGGCTGGAATTCCGCTCGCAGCGAAGGCGTTAAACTCAATCCTGGGTAGCTATGGCTTTGAGTAACAAATCTTGAACAAAGGAACTAGTGTAAAGCATTAAGCAGTGCCAAACAATGAAATAAGAAAGCCACACAACATGAAAGACATACAACACCAATTCATAAACATAGATTATATTTATATGAATTTTTTGAGTCCAAGGTGAACGAGATCCACTGGAGGCTTCCAGAGATAGAGATTTTTTAAGGAAATATTCATTTTTAATGCAACAGCATACAAGCAATGGCAAATGTAAAGTTCAATTCCCGCTAAATTCCACCTAGTTTCCATTTTGCTAGTTCAAAATCTACTTGCACCAATCAGCATTCATTCTGTTTTCCGAAGGAGGTTTCCTCTCTGGTCCTCCTGGAGGAATTTAGCGGGAATTGAGTGATTGACAGATTGAACCTTCTGAGTAATAATGTTACATCTTGGGTCAAGCAGGACAAGCGGAAGGCGCCCCCCCGGCAGGTGAGAATGAACGTGATTGGCTGGAGGACAGGAGGACCAGAGAGGAAACCTGATTCGGAAAACAGAATGAATGCTGATTGGTGGAAGTAGATTTTGAATTAGCAAAATGGAAACTAGGCTGAATTTAGCAGGATTGAGTGATCGGTAGATTGAAGCTACTGAGTAACAAGGTTATGGATTGGTTGAAAGGTGTGTGGACCAAAAAAGGGAGCACACTGGAGACTTTGAATGAACACTAATTGGTGGAAGTGGAGTATAAAAGAGCGGTTTAAAAAACAGTTTGAACATGATGGTGTACTAAAGATGGACAGTGTTGGAGACGCGCTAGAAGGAAGCGTGGAACTTAATTGGTGAGTGCACGGTGTTTCTTTGAGGAAATGTTCATAGAGACAGAGGGCATAAATAGAGATGAATTGATATGGAACAGTGCAAAAAAGAAGTGATTTAGTATCATGCTACTGACCTTGAGGACTATTAACAGGTAGTGAATGGTGGGTATACTAGTTGTGGACAGAATGGAGGTTATTGAGACACAGCAGGACCATGAGGCCCCGTGGGAGCCTGGGAAGTTGGGAATATGTGATAATGTGGCCTCAGGGTTGTCTTGCATAGCAGACTTGGACTAACATTACATATACTGGAGCAACTTGGTGTTTTCTCTCATATTCTAGACGTTTGCAATAAACAAAGATTGAGACTAGAAGAAGGATGGGTGCACAACATGGAATTTAGAGTCATATGATTATCACAATATTATTCATTGTAGGGTGCAGAATTGAAGAAATGTATTAATGGAGAGGGTCTAAAACGTATACTTTGTATATGATGTAAAATCGATGACGCAATTATAATGGTCAAAATGGGGACACTGGGTTCTATGTTTTGGAACTAGCAACTGTATTGCTTTAAACTCATGAATGAGCATGTCTTTTTGTTTTTTAGATTGGATGTAGGTAGGGAATCTGAACTAATATATTCATAGTGACTGATTTAAAATTTATGTTTTGGTGAAGTGTGAATATGCATGTGAAAAAACCATTATTGACTGGCTTGTTTTCAATTTACAGCCCTGATGATGTCCGCATGGGGCGAAACGCGTTGGCTGGATAAATTGGATAATGTACCTTTGTGTTGAAAAATTGGATTAAATAATAAATTCGGAATTGTCTTTCCAATTAAACAAGACTCCCTTGGGATTTTCTTGATTGGATACACAGAGAATGGATGATATATGAGCTCACTGCTTGGAACGCTATTATTTGGATGAATCACACGCTCCTTTTGTATAGGTTGCAACAATATTTTGCGTAAACAATTTAAAACTACACTAGATATTTCGAATGGATTTTTCAGTAATAACCTGGCTTCTGAGAGCCGGAATTCGTCTGCGTTTTCCACCCTCGGTTCCCAGAGGCGATACGCGAGACTGCCCATGGGGTATAAGAATAGCCCTGGGGTCTTTGTGGCACGTATTGTGTCCATTTTGCATGATACTTATCCTGACACTTTCTCTTATGCCGATGACATATACCTGATGGGTGATGAACTGAATCCCCATCTTGCAATAGTGGATCGCATCATTACGTGATACACTGCTCTGGTCTACAAATTCAATTTTGTGAAATCGCATATTGCGTTTCTCGCCGTTCTATTTCTTGGTTATGAATTGACAAATGAGGGTCGTGGTTTAGCACCCCATTTTTTGGAGAAGTGTGCTCAATTGCAACCACCGTCTATCCTTAAGAAATTGCAGTCTCTGCTTGTTTTTTAAAATTTTGTCAGGACCTACTGTCATGTCCTTTAGGATTGTCCCGTCATGTACATACCAATTAAATACGTGTTGTCCCATCTACACGACATAACGGTTATAACGCAGGTGACCTTTATACATGGTAGCTTACATCTATCTCTTCAACGACAAGCTCTTGGTACCATATCTTAATCCCTGTACCTGACGTGCATAAACATGTCCCCAGGCACGGCAGATTTATTCTGTACAAGAGTCACCACTTTTTTCATCCATGGCCAACAGCCAGCTGAGCATGAGTGACCACTTTAGTATAAAAGACCCTCACTCCCCCATAGAGAGATGGAGGAGAATTCCTTCCAGGCTGCACCGAGACTCTGCGGGCTGATCTTTCGACAGGCAGAGACCTGACATCCCTTGCGGGGTGCCATCCTCGATGCAGAGACGGGTCCTTCATTCAGAACCATCAGGTGAGGGGTTAATACTTCCCCGGGGAATTCTTGGCTCCATTAGGATCTATCCTAGCACTTACATACACATGCTTCACCTACATATCTAGGCTAGGTAGGATATGCATCGTAGGAGTACGCCAATGCTATTGTTTTATATAATCTGTTTTTATTCATTTTATTAGCACTATGGAGAAATATATTTAGTATTTACTATATTGGTGCTAGCTATCACATTTGCCTGCTCCGGCCTTTTGATTGTCGCAGCTAATATGTTCCTCACTAGACTGACGCTTGACCAATAAATAATTATTGAAATCGTTCCAATCGTCATTCTATGTGCTCTAAGAAAAGTAAGCACGAGTGACTGAGCGAAAGATACCGTATTGTTTTCCACGATACCTGAGGAATCAGGGTTGTCATGTTCGGTGGGTGCCAGAAACTACACACACCACTGTAGAATACAGGGGGATTGTAGTGGCACCGTAGAGCTAGCTGGTCTAACGGCTGACTCATCCTGTGGGGGTGTCCAAAGTCTGTTTGCTCACCAAGCCCTCAGTTTAGGTCACAGAAAACTGCAGACCGGCAGTGACACTGAAATTGTTAGAACATGGATTACCTGCAACAGTTGGCCATGTTACCTTCGTGATTGAGGCACACGAGGTGTTCGGATCAGAGGTATTCTATTCTTGCTACAAATTCCCGCGGGCAGATTCACAGACACGTTTATTCCACAAATGCATTGAAGTGGAGCCACCAACAGAATACATCCCATACAAGGACATCGATGTCCCGTTAACATACCAGCAACATAAAAACTGGTTTAAAGGCGCCCTAAATCACACAACTTCAGTCGTAAGACTCGGTCTGCTCAGCACAGGAGGAGCGACATGGCTGATCTTAGCGACCTACACTCTAAATCCAGAGATAGACACTCACCCAGTAGGGGAGGAGCGTACACTTTATAAAGAAGTAGTCAGGCTATACAGATTCATTGTCCAATTTGTCATGCGAACACTCACATTACAACCTATAAGAGCTGCTCCACCTGGTCCTGTCCAGACCCACCAAGCACCAATAAAATTATTCCGCAGACACTAAAAGCAATCATCGGTGCGTTCCCACCAAAAAGGGATCAAGTACCATTCTGGATTGCCCAAAAAATAGCCCAGTTGGAAGCAGTATTTCCCCATTCGGGTCTGCAGGAAAAACACTAAATGTTAACAATTTGCTTGCCAATGGGGATGGTTTCCTCAATTGAAGATTGTACCACATGGGGAACAATCTTTGCTGCAGTATACATTAGAATACATGGTACTCCGACAATATCAGTTATTCCTGAAGTATTGAAACAGATACAGAATGAGTACGAGGCGGGACCTGCCCTGGACTTGGGGATGAAGCCGATGGGTAATTTTTTTTTGTCAAACTTATTTTTATTGGTATTTGCACAAGGAAAACATCGTACAGCTTTACATCGGAGATGCCGCTTCCCTGCCCATCCCCAAGCAGTACTGCCGAGTATGCATATCTCTTTATTGGTAAACAACAACCGCCCCCCACCCTTCCCTAGATGGAAGCAAATGAAATATACAGTGTCATATTAATCAGGTGGTCAACAGCGCCCCCCATCCGTACTACATGGTGGAACAATAGGAAAGAACTGACTGCTTCACTTTCGCCTAAGAGACATCCTCAGATATCCTTCGCCTGTGGAGTCCTGGAAACCGATGTCCGCTATAAGTAATAAAACGCCCCCAACTGCGGAGCAAAAAAAAAAAAAAAGAACATAAAGGTAACACATCCTCCCCCCGCCCCCCCATCGACCCCCCCCCATGGCGGTGACATCTGATTGAAGCTATCCAAGGTCAGTAAACTCGGCAGTGAGTTACTTCTAGATCTGGAATAGATGTAACGCTCTAACGGAGGCCGGACAGACAGCAGACGGCAGGCCCTTGGAGAGAAATGAGACCAACGGGCCCCAGCGGAACTCAAAATGTTTTAATGTGTCCCCATACACCTCAGCCATCCGCTCCATACTGAGCAGTTGCCATAACCTGGAGTGCCAAAGAGACAGCGCCGGAGCCTCCTTTTGTTTCCATGCCGCAGCTAGAGTGGTCTTCGCGGCACCTATGCACAACCACATAATTGCCTTGTCCGCCCTAGTCTGGAGCTCTAAGGAGGGATCGCACAGGCCCAACAGAATACCCCCTATCGTTGTCGGAATAGGGTATCCCAGCATCAGCTTGATTTGAGCAAGTATTTCTTCCCAGTATGGTCGAATAGTCGGACAGTCCCACCAAATATGACAGAAATCCCCTAGCATCCCACAACCCCTCCAGCACCTATCAGATGTATTTAGGTAAATCTGTTTAAGTCGCGATGGATGGAGGTACCAATCCATCATGGTCTTGAGGTGTGCCTCCCTAAGCGTTATGGAGTGATTGAATTTCCTAACATCCGACCATAGATGAGTCCACTCCTCGTCCGAAATATGTCTCCCCAGAAGCCCCTCCCACATTGCCATATAACGTGGGCGCGCCGAGTGTAGGGTCGATAGCAAGAGTCGGTAGAGGAATGAGATCGTGCCTCTCATCATCGTGGTTTTCGTAAGAAAGGTTTCAAATTTCGTGAGGGGTCTAGTAGCGGCCTCCCGTATGTGTGGTGTCCGGACCCAGTGCATCAGTTGCGTGTAATGGTAGTGTTCATTACTTTGCAGTCCAAAATCCCTCCTGCAGTTTTCAAAAGAGCGGGGGTCATAATTGTGGAAGAGGTGTGTCAAGGCTAAACAGCCACCCTCCCTCCACGCATCAAACGGGCCAGGTTGCAAACCCGGCGGGAAGGCTGAGTTAAAATGTAGGGGCGTAAAGGGAGACGGAAAAGTAGTCCATCATCCATCCTTAGACACCGAATCCCAAACCTGAAGTGTAGTACGTGTAGGTGTGCTAAGATATACGTTTGGCGGTCACTCCTGCTTGGATCGCCAGATAAGGTCCCATATGGTCCGTCCGGTCACACTCACGATCCATATGGAGCCAGTGTTTATCGGAGTCGCGTTGAACCCATTCCACTAGAACCCTAAGCTGTGCTGCTTTGTAGTATAGTTGGGCATCTGGAAGCCCCACACCCCCCTCCTCCCTGGAACGTCTAAGGATGAAGAGGGAAAAGCGGGCTCTACGTCCCTGCCAGGCAAAATTGAGAAGTAAAGATTTGACGCGCTTGAAGAACGCCCCCTCTATTGGTATAGGAAGAGCTTGAAAGAGGTAGAGTAATTTGGGCAACAGTGTAATCTTTATCGCATGTATGCGGCCCAACCAAGACAAGAAAAGGGGCTTCCATTTGGTAAGTTCACTTTGGATTTGCGTTAAAAAAGGGGGGAAATTAGCTACATATAACCCTTCTACTTTCGCGGTGAGGCGCACCCCTAAATACGTCAGAGAGGATGTGGCCCATTGGAGAGATGTCAGCGGCCTCAGACTATCCACTTCCGCGCTTGACAAAGTGAGATTGAGTATCTGCGATTTGTCCATATTGATTTTAAAGCCTGCTATAGCCTCGAATCTCGCTAACTCATCCTGTAGGGGAGGCAGAGAGGTATCTGGATCAGTGAGTGACAATAACACGTCATCTGCGAATAGTGAAATTTTGTGTTGTTCGCCGGTAAATGGAATCCCGTGTATCTCCTGATGGGCCCGAATTGCGATAGCAAGTGGTTCAATACTTAGAGCGAACAGTAATGGCGAGAGAGGGCAGCCCTGCCTGGCGCCCGAGAGTGCTCAAATGGTGCTGATGCCTGCCCATTAACCATCACCCGTGATCGAGGATGTTGAGAGTTAGCCCGCAACATGCTGATGAAAGCGGACGAGAAACCAAAGGCCTCCAGGGTACTGAAGAGGAAGGCCCAATCTACCCTGTCGAATGCCTTCTCGGCGTCTAATCCCACCAGGATCGCTGGAATCTGACGCTTATGTGCTTTTTCAATTAAGTGGATAATACGACGCGTATTATCATGCGTCTGGCGTCCCTTTATAAACCCAGACTGATCCGGGTGTATGAGGTCGGGTAAAATGTCATTCAGTCTTCGGGCTAAGATAGAGGAATAAAGTTTTGCGTAGAGATTAAGAAGGACTATGGGCGGATAAGAAGCGCAGGAGCTGTGGTCTTTCCCGGGTTTGGGTATCACTGTAATCACCGCCTCTGAAAGCGATCCTGTGGTCTTCCCCTCCGTCGCCATTGTATTAAAGAGGCTCGTGAGGGGTGGGGTGATTTCCGTCGCAAAGGTTTTATAAAAAAGAGCAGTGAAGCCATCTGGACCCGGTGTCTTATGTGGTTTGAGTGCTTTAATGGCCGCCATCACTTCCTCCACAGAGATAGGTGTGGACAGGTTCTCGTTATTCACCGCAGATACTTGTGGGAACGTAAGCTTGCTAAGGTAGTCTCGCTGAGCCTCTGGATCTAGCTGCTCCCCAGAATATAGTTTTTCATAAAAGCCCCCAAAAATAGCCGCTTTTTCGTCATCAGCATGTGTGGTATTGCCCTGCCCTCCCCGTATCCCCCCTATGTATTCCTTAACCCTCTTATCTTTGAGTTGCCTAGCTAGCTGCTTGCCAATTTTATTTCCTTGTGAGTAAGAAAGTTGACGCAATTTAAGCAGTGTAAATTCTGCCCGATTAGAATAGATAGATCGGAGTTTTCCTCTTAAAGCCGTCGGTGCTCGTAATGTTTGTCGGGTAGGGCGTGCTTTGTGTTCTTGCTCACTTGCCTGCAGTTCTGCCTCTAATTTCACCCTTTCTTTTGCTCGTCGTTTATTCAAAGCCGCATTCAACGATATACATTGCCCACGGAGTACAGCCTTGAAGGCATCCCAATTAACATAATCAGAGGTGTCCTCCGGTTGATTCAGGACAAAAAAGTCTTTGATGTGTTCTCTGAGTTTCAAGCAAGTCTCTTTGTCCCTTGTCACGGCAGGGGAAAATACCATCTGGATGAGGTCCCTTGCCCTATTCCCCATTCTAAAGAGACCGCTAAGAGACTATGGTCGGAGACCGAAAGGGGGAAAATGTTTGCATCCTCTAGTCCGCCTTGTAACGATTGGCTAAGAAAAACATAATCCAATCGGGAGTATGTCCTATGTACGTGGGAATAAAAAGTATAGTCCCGGGTGGTGGGATGGACCGTGCGCCAAGCATCTAATAATCCCATATCTATAATCTTCTGACGTATGTCCGGGGGGAATGAGCTCGTCCCTACTCTATGGGTGTGGGTGCTATCTATGTCTCCTTGCCAAGTCAAATTAAAATCGCCCATAAGGACTAAAGACCCTTCTGCAAAATCCACCAATTTATCGAGAGTGTGGTGTAGGAAAGCAGCCTGGCCCGTGTTAGGGGCATAAACCGCGACTAACGTACGGAGGCGCCCCCTTACCACAACCCAGCGGCCGTCCTTATCGTGTTGTACATCTAGAGGCTGGAACCTCGTTGACGCGTGAAAGAGAAGTGCCACCCCCCTGTGTTTAGTTGACGCTGAGGATCTGTATATCATCGGGTAGTGCTTGTGTCGCAGCCGCATCTCATCTGTTCTAGTCAAATGGGTTTCCTGCAGGGCTATGATGTCTAGTGTATGGTCTAGGATATATTTCCATATCCATTGGCGCTTCTGCGGGGAGTTGAGGCCCTTTACATTCCAAGTGCCTATAGTTACCTTCATTTCATCCGAGGAACAACCCTGATCTCAACATCCCAGGCATCGCCTGCACTCTCCATATCTCTCTTCCCCCCCTCTGTCTCAACCCCTCCACCCCCTTTTGTGAGCGTGTGATTTGGCGTGATGGAATGAAACCTACCTCCCTGGACATTAAAAAGCCACCACCATAGACCCCCCCCCCTCCCCAACACCCCAAAGTAATCCCCGAAACTACAACAGCAAACTAAAAACCAACCAAAAACTTTAACAAGCATAGGCATTACTCCCATCTGGGGGTTCTTGCCCCCCTGTATACGGGAGGGCGGTGGGGCCATGGTCCCCTCCCGCCATCGCCCGGAGCTTCACAAGTATCACCTATATATAGAGTACTACCAGGGTATAGACTTTATGCTTCGATTGTCTCTCAACCCTATTGACACGCCTCCCTCCGTGGGGCTCCTCCCGCTTCCCCATGGTGCGAGTAATCAATCGGAGCATTCAAGGGCCCCTCACATCAGTCTCAAGTCTGCCTAGAGAGCCCCTGGAGCCCGCCCAGACATCCATGATCCTATTCATGCATCCCTCCTGTGCAAGTCCTCTGAGTAATGTGGCCACCCCCTCAGTGCCCCTTGCCACAAACGGAACCTGTGTCAAATCCATCCTTTGCTATACCGGACACTCGTCCCACAGATTGTAGCCTCTCATCAACGGCGGCCTCTGCGTGTGCCCATGACCCAAGTGGATGGTCTTCGCTCCCCTCCCCGAAAGCCCGAGGTTCCGTTCTCCGTTGACTCCAAATTTTCCAAAGGCAAGCCCAAGAGTTCAAGTCCCCTCTGAAGCTCTGTGATATGCTGTTGTTTATTGTTATACTCAAAGCTGAGGCCGAAGGGGTAGGTCCATCTGTACCTGATTTTATCAGTGCGCAGCTTAGTAGTGATGGGTTGGAAAGCTTGTCGTCGGGCAAGGGTTGCAGGAGCAAGATCCTGAAATAATGCACAGGTAAAGTTCTGAAAGGACACTTTATCGGAAGCTCTGGCTGCAGCAAGCACTGCCTCTTTCACTTCGAAAGAATGAAATTTGACCAGCACATCACGAGGTCGCCTCTTGTCTCCCTGCGGTGTGGGCCCCACCCGGTGCGCACGTTCCAACTTAATTTTTGGGGGGTGTGAGCCCAATATTTCTGCAAAGAGTCCCTCCAGGAACGCATTCAGGTCCGGTCCCTCCGCTCCTTCTTCCAGGTCTCGAATACGAACGTTGTCCCTTCGAGACCTGTTTTCCAAGTCCTCTGTTTTTAGTTGAGATTGCTGTAGTTGCTCTTTAAGCGCCTGCATTTCTTCCTGGATCTCCGCTGTTTGATTCACCTGGGTCTGTTGATGTGCTTCCAAATCTAGTACTCGCGTGCCCACCGAGTCAACGTCATTTTGTAGAGAGGTTAATTTTTCGGTGAGGTCGGACCGGAGCTGTTCCATGTTAGCTTTAATGTCCTGGCCCAAATCCTTCCTCAGGTCAGCTTTAAAATCCTGAAACATCGCCATCATCTCCGCCTTCGTAATCGCCATGGCCACAGTGGTGTCTACGGGTCCGTCGGAGTTGCGTTTATCCGAGCCCACGAAAAAATCGGTGACTTTCGTGGATGCTCTGGACGTCACCTTCTTGGGAGGCATACGGCTCCCCCTCCGGCTCTCCCCCGAAGCCTCTTGTCTGCGATCTTCGGTGTGCTCCCAATCAGGCTTCACTCAGGCTCTCCTCTTTCCCGCCACAGTTAGCCCTGGCCTAGGAATTTGTAGTGGGCCCACTCCACTCTTCAAGTGCCCCCTGGCCGGGGGAGATCCCCCAACTTGCACTCTCACACCGTTGTGGCCCCTGAACCCTCTTCTGTGGTTCTTACAGTGAGCTCCTGTACACCAGCTTCCTCGAGGGGTCCCTCGTGCTCCGTGGAGCCCACCCTGATACGCAGCAGCTCTCCACCTGGCCTCTCGTCTGCTGGACCTTGGGGCCCTCCGGTCGTGCCGTAGCCTCTCAGCCTGCTGTCTGTGCCTCTCAACTCCTCATCCAAGTTATATCAGGGCTGCCGTGTCTGACTCTCCCGCTGGTTGCCGCCACTTCTGCCCTCGTGCCCTGTCTCTTGCCCCAGGACAGCGCTTCTTCCTCGCTTTCCACATTTTGGGGAATCAAAGTTCTCTGGCCTGTGCCTTCAGGGACGCGTTCTCAGAGCCCCCTCTCACTCCTCCGGCTCATTCCTAGCCGACCATTGCTCATGGAGTCCAGAGGGTCACTCGCCCACAGGGCATCAAGGCTCCTCTCCCTTTCACGCGCGGCACCCAGTCCCCTCCGAGACCCCCACTCCCGGGGCCACCGAGCGCCCGGCAATCACTGGGTGGTCTTGCGTCTCCCGGTAGCCGTTGCATCAATACCTGCCTTGATCGCCGCCGCCTGCATTCGCGGGCCTTTCCCTCACTACAACTCAGTGCTCCATACTGTCCGCCATGTCAGGGTCAGGCAGATCCCAGCTGGGAAACGCGCCTCCTCACTCCTGCCTCCGGGAGAGCCGAACAGAGCCCCGCCAGTCAGCCACAGCTCCTCTCGTCCCACAAGACCGTACCGGATCGTCAGGCACCCCCGACGGAGCCGCCGTATCCCCTGATTCGTCCCAGGGCTCGCCTTCACTTCGCGGCCACCATCTTGTGGCGCCCACCGCAGCTCCGGAGCGATTCTCACCGCGCCTTCATCCGGCTCTCTCGGGCTCCGCACAAGGCTTCAAAGCTGTCCCGGTGTCTTCCGCTACCGTCAGGAGTCTTTTGTGGGTCCTCTAGCCCCTGTAGCCTCCCTAAATCTCTCCGAGTTCGCCGGTGGTCCGGGAGCCGAGACGGATTACGTCCGCTCGGCCATCTTGCCCGTCCACGCCCCCTGATGGGTAATTTTGACCAAGTTTTGACAATATGCTGAGCAACATTAAGGGGGAGGCAGCAGCAGTGGCTATACGCCTACGGTAAACGACTCCTGCAAATCAGGAGCGTGCATTACCAAAAATTATCGAACAAACCTATGCTTCGCTAGGTAGAGATAGTTTGGGAGCCAAACGAGGGAAACCACAAGTGGTGAGTAATTCCGACAAGGATAACTCAAAGCAAGCACCCATTTCTTCTAAAAAGAAATGGGATGATAATACATCTAAAAAAAATGATAACCGAAACACTTCACGATCAAGGGGTGGGTCTCCCCAGCGGCAGTCCTCTGAAAAGAGGTACAACCTTCGGAATCGTGATAATATTAGGAAACCTGACAGGTATCAGGATACTGATACACGTTCCTTTCGTTCCTTTCAGGGTTCACCAAAAAGCTCGGAGTGGAAAGGACGGGCAGAACAAAAAACTGAAGATCGACCAAAGGAAAAAAGGGAGACACACCGCACTTCAGTTTTCATTATCAAACAGGAAGAGCAACCTACAGCAAAGACACAATTCAAAAAGAAGAAAGTAGCCGGCTTAAAAATAAGAAATGCCAGGTTACTGAGGTCTCAGCTTCTGAACGGGGAATGGGCTCTGACGATGCTAGACAGCGCGGCAGAAGTAACAATAGCTCGCCAGAACCTGAAGGAATTTCTGGTGACAGCAGTGTTGAATGAGTACATCACGGTGGAAACACCAGATACAAGAGTGAGTGTCCCACACCGTCTACACGAAATTAATCTCCAAATAGAGGGGGACATCTCAAGAAAAGTTAAACGTCTCTTTTGGGAAAATTTGAGATTTGGATATGATATCCTGGTAGCAGAAAAAGATTGGCCGCCTGAATTTATAATGGATTGCCCAAAAGGTGAAAGCGTCATTTTGCCTGCTTTTTCTGACCTCGTTCCTGTTTCCTTAAAACACTCATATGTGCAGGTGTGGGCGCAAGCCCTAGCTCCGGCATTACACCGCAACCATGTTGGGTGGGACGTGGAGTCAAAACACCACGAAATACCATTAAAAACGACTCCAGTACCACAGAGACAGTACCCTGTTAAACATGAGGCAAAGAAACAGGTCAAAGAAATCTTAGACCAACTTGAATACCAAGGTGTAATTGAAACTTGCACTTCACCCATGAACAACCCTTTGTTTCCCATAATGAAACCCGACAATACATATCGTTTGGTTTTAGATTACAGACATTTGAACACATGCACAAAGAAATTTGCAGTTCAGAATGCACATAGTGCCGCATTAATGAATATAATTGTACGGAAAGAATACAAAACAACACTAGATATCTCGAATGGATTCTTCTGCCAAAAAATAGCTCCTGAAAGCCGATATTTGACCGGATTTTCCACCTTAGGCACTTGGCGTCAATTTTGTCATTTACCTAAAGGCTATAAGAACAGCCCAGGGTTGTTTTCGGCAAGAGTGTCAGAGCTATTACAAACATACGATGAAGAGTCAGTGTCCTATGTAGATGATATTTATTTGACGGACGAAGATTTACTTGAACACTTGGGTAGGGTGAACAACATAATTGTTGGTTTTGCCAATGTGGGCTACAAATTTAACTTCAAAAAATCTAAAATTGCCCATCTCAGCGTCCTATTATTGGGATATGAGCTGTCAAGTGAAGGCCGCAAATTTTTTAGAAAAATGCGCACTGATCCAGCCTCCAAAGAATCTGAAAGGGTTAGAATCCATTTTAGGGTTTCTAAATTTCAGCAGAACATACATTCAAGACTACGCAGAAGGAGTAAAACCTTTCTACGACCTAATCAGACCAGATTTCACAGCAAACAAGTGGACTCAAAAACATACAGGCATTTTACGTTCAGTTCAAGCTGACATGATGGCTTCAAAACACTTGCAGACACGAGTAAACGTCTGCAACCTGGTAATACGGGTCGTCCCCGGGTTATCAGGGTATACCTACATCACGTTCAACGAAGGTGAGACAGTTCCTATCGCATACAAATCTCATCTGTACACAAATGCTGAAAATCGATTTGCAGCAACAGAAAAAATTCTGACGGCGGTACAGACTGCTGTAGTGAGAGAAAGAGCACTAGCACAGGGGAAACACATCATCGTTGTAACTCCGATACCGACTTTAGAAGCGGTAACCAAAGCCAGCATACCAAGTGCAAAGGCATTACATCCACGTTGGATACAATGGGCTAATTCTCTCACTGCAACAGATGTAGAATATAGATATGATCCAAGACTTAGAACACAAGCATTTCTGCAGAACCAACAAGAATACCCTCTCCCGAATGAACTCTTGCCTCTAAATCAGTACGAATACATCATTTACACTGACAGTTCTGCTCAACCTGCCTTAGGAAGTAAACGGCAATATAGCGCTGCGTGTGCTATAGTGAAAGGTCGTATGCGGGAAGGTAACTTTCATCCCAGCAATACAACTACACAATCTCTAGGAGATTGTACAGCGCAGTTGGCAGAAATAAAAGCCCTGATACTTGCACTGCAGTATACAGATCGGGAATTCCCCACACTGATAGTGTGCGATTCGTTCTACTGTGTGCAATTTTACAATGAATATCTTCACTACTGGGGCCAGAATGGGTTTAAAGACACTAAGGGTGGCACGATAAAACATAAATTGTTATGGGAACAAGTGGCAAAGCTGAAAGAATGCCTGCCACGGGCTCAAGTTATTCACACCTTGAGTCATCAGCGTGTTGGCATACACGTTGAAGGGCATTCACTGGCTGATGAAGCAGCCAAGGCGACAGTGCGAACTGCTTCCATAGCCGCAATCACTCGTTCACACACGAGAGTAGACGGAGATATACTGGTAGCTATCAATGCCACAAAGAACGGCTCTGCCGTCCTGCCAAAAGGCTTTCCACTCAAGTACTCCTACAAGTTAGATGCGCACAACACACCGTATGCTCAAATTCCAGGAGTGGGGGATAGAGTAATACCAAACAAAGATCGCAGATTACTTTTAATTCTAGCTGCACACGAGGGTCTGGGCTCTGCTCACGCAGGAGTAACTGCAACAATTTCATTATTGAAGCAGTGTTATTGGGGGTCAGGGCTGACAAAACAAACAAAAGAGTATGTTCTGCAGTGCAATATTTGCCAGCAGATGAAGGGTTCCACCATTCACAGGCCACCACAAACACCATTACTGATTTCAGACCGACCTCTCGCATGTGTCTATTTGGACCACTGCGGCCCCTTAAATTCAGACAGGGCTTACAAGTACATCTTGGTGGCAGTGGAATCATGCTCTAGATTCCTGTGGGTTTGGCCCCATCGCTCGGCTGACACTCAAACTGTTATAAAGGATTTGCGAGTCTTCATTGGGACATACGCAATTGGCACGTTACATTCCGACCGTGGTCCTGCATTTAGCTCTCGAGCTTACAAGGAAGCCATGGAAAGTATGGGCGTGGCCTTGCGGTACTCCTCCCCCTACCATCCCGAGGTAAATTCAGTGGTAGAGAGGAAAAACCGTGACCTAAAGCAATCCTTAACAGCTAGAGTATTAGGTGTGGGTGGTGTTTGGGTCAATCACCTTTACGGAGTCCAGAGGGCACTTAATAATATGCCAAGAAAGTCCTTGGGAGACCGTACCCCTTATGAAATCCTGTTTGGCACAAGAATGTTGGTACCTGTTCTTGATTGTGCCAGCACAGTGGCGGATGCAAAAACATTTGAACTGAATGACCGTTTGGCTGTTTTACAGGAACTCAATGAATTCTGAGCGTTACAAAGAAACGTCCAAGTCAAACGCACCGCTGCTGGGGAAGTGAAGACAGTTCCGGCAAGACCTGCCTGGGGCCCGCAGATTGGGGACCTGGTCGGGGAGAAGATCGCCGATAGGAGGGAGTTTGGGCCATCTTACAGAGCACCTGTACCCGTCCTAGCGGTCATAGGTACAAGAACAGTACTTCTTCCGCCTCTTGCCGGCAAAAAAGAGAAAAGATTCGTCTCCATTGATCTGATCAAACCGCATCATGTGGCCGATTCTCAACAGTAGGCCTCGTGGGGTCCTGAGTAGCCATAGATCTCCTCTTGCTACTGTCCAGGAAGTTCAGATGGAAAGACTAATAACTTTTCACGACTCCACTACCCAGAGTGAAGGAGTACCAAACAATGGAGCACAAATCATTCCAGTTGAAACTGAAAAACATCAAGATGAAACAACAATGCAAGTTGCAATACGGCCCAACAATGATGTCTATATTAATGTGCCTTCAAACGACACATCTGCCAGTTCTACAAAAGATAGATCGAACTGCGTCTGGCTACTTCATCAACTTCGATGACTTTTCTTCAGATCCAAGTGAACCTGATCAAACGCCACCCATTTCAAAGAGAGAAAAAATTCTACAATTCTATCTTTTGCTCAAAAGACTTACTTAGTGCCTCCTTGGTTGCATGTTTGGTTCACAATAGGGGTAGTATATCTGTTAATTTGGATTTTCACAGTGACTGTCTTTTTCCTGCTTCTGAACGGACATTATCTCCCAGAACGCTCTGCAGTGCAATGTGTGAACTTGGTCCTGAAACCACATACATCATCACATCGTGAACAAAGAGACTTGTCCCTAGTGAACATTACAGCAATTCCGGTACCTGATGGTATAGTTTGGGATAAAGTTTCATATGATGTATATAGCCCCACTGAACATTTAAAAATTCCAAATTTGTTTAAAATTTCTTTCAATGATTTCATTACCCCAAGTACACTCTCTGATGATTGGGACATTGAAACTGTCAATACTATGCCTACCGATGTAGAACAGTCTGCTGTATTTTCTTACAGGGAATTGTATGAAGATACCACTGACTAACGATATCATGTTTTGTTATCAGCATTATGGTCATCATTTTTTGCATAGGGCAAGTGTGCCAACGCACTGCTAACATTTACCATCTCTGGGAACATTGCCCTACACCACCAAAGGTAGTTCTGCCACATTTGCACAGAAATGTGCATACTTTTCAGGGTTCAACACATCAGACCCAGAATCGTTCTATTACAAACTTGCACAGACCAATGCGACAGCGAAGAAGGTTATGCTGACTAATACTAAACTGATATATTCAGCACCTTTTATCTCCCAACTGTCCATACAGGGTTTCAACTATTGGAGAGACACCATAGACACAAAATCCATCTGGGGGACAAAAGAGTGGCAGGTTCAGGGAACAGAGGCTTTATCCAGAGCTTGCCTCATACCATTACAGATGATTTTCCTGAACAGAACTGTACAACAGACTACCTGTTACAGGTTTGCAAAAATCAAAGACCTGAAAACACTGAGCATCCCTTCACCCACACCCATTAAGGGTATTAGAAATAACACACTAATAAGTGAAGGGACACAAGGTACATGCAATTCATCATCTCCCAATTGGAAGGGTTGGTTGGTTTGGCCTGTAGACAAGAATAGGTGTCACTCAAGATTCAAGGGTACCACCGAAGGGTTTAGTATCCATCGGCCGGACCCACATTATGTACACACAGATGACCCAGGGGTAGTGACTTCCTATAGTGTTAGGGAGTTATGCCTAGTATGGCTAAATAGCTCGACACTATCACAGGTGAAACAACACTTGTCCCTTCTAGCAGACAACATGGATCTTAGGGATTTCTTGTTAGGTCCCAAAAAACCACGTAGTAAACGCTTTTTGTATACCATCTACAATGAGGTATAGAAAGTCTCCCAACAGGAAGCTGCTGAGAGACTTCTCGAAATCGATAGAATTAACCTAGAAAAGGCATTAGCTGTGTTAAACAATGGCATGACCACGCTCTCGTCTCGTATTTATTCACTGGGCAACATTGTGTCTTCAACCATCGACATAATGGAACAAGATTTGTTTATTTTCCAACATGGGCAGTCTCAGCTACGCGCTATTATGCTTTTAAGCTGGACGCTTCAATCATTGCGTTCTGGCCACGTTCCATGGCAACACATTACAGACACAAATCAAGAGACTACCTGCCGACAGATGCTGCCGTAGGCCCCTAAGTTTGTCTTCACAGACAATAAGTTTTTGCCATTTTAATCTGCGACCATCGTTTGTTGGAAGGACCTCTTTTGAAATATTCAGAGGTTGAAGCTCATTGGCAGTGCCACCCCACACTGGCTTCATGCTTAGGCAAAGCGGGTTATGGTCACTGTCAGTTGTGTGACCCACAATCATATCAACAACACTCCTCCATAGCCTCAGGTCTATTAAGATATAATCGATTGGAGATGGACTATTTGCTCTATTAAAGGTGTTTGCTCCTAAGGGATCCTATTTTGATCTCCCATTCACTGCCCTCAGCCCATACTCTAGGTTTAGGGCAGTTACTTGAATAGCTAATTGTGACCATCTCTTAACTGGCGGCAGGTCTAGGGAGGGGACTCCCCACATCTGGTCTTCTTCGCTCGTCCCTGTTATATCGGTTAGATCTAAGGGTTGGAATGAGATATTAAGGTCACCTGCTACCATTAGTCTTGACTGGACTGGACACTTGTCCAATAGTTCCCCCAAATGGGCAAGGGTAGCTGATGGTCTGCCCCCCTTTGTTCCTCTCATGTATATGTTAAATAACTCGATGGATTTGCCTGATGGGCCCATAATACGTAGCCCAAGAATGTCTGGGCTATCCGAATTCAGAGGTGTGATCTTACAACACAGGGAAATCTTGACCCAGATAATCAAACCCCCTGACGGGCGTCCTTTCCCTTTCGAGACTGCAGGGACGCAAAATCAAACGTACCCTGATTTGTGTACGGGGACCAGGTTTCCTGAAAGATGCACACATCGAAGCTCTCTATGAATTCGTTCCAGTGGGGAGGGACATTTTGCTGCCTAGTCCTGCCACATTCCAGGATACTATGTTGAGTTCGGGGTCGGAGCCTGGCCTGCTGACAGATGTTGGTAGCAGCTGGGATCATGTTATTAGGGTTAGGCCCAGATTTTGTGCCAGAAAAGCCCCCCCAGCTTTGGTTCGCTGTTCTACCACCTTCATTTTTGCCAGTCCTACTCCCCCCCTCGATTGGAGACGAAGCGCCTTCGTGGTGGAAACTAGGGGTATATATAGCGTGGTAGTAGTGCAAGAATTTCTATCTTGGCGATAATTTTCCCCCTGAAGTCAATCAATGAATTACAATGATGATTTGGGGCCTGTCTGTTCCAGTAAGATAGATGGCTTTGATTGTGTTTGTGGTTTATCAATGGGAATATGTCGTCTCAGTTGGATATGAGATGAATCTGGTGGACAGCTTCTATATTCTAAGACTAGAAGATTCTCCGCTAACTCTTTCCCTTTGAGGATTAATTCTATGCAATTGGTGGACTGATTTGGGACTACACATCTTCTTCCCCCTTGGATGTCATCACAAATTACTGATCGGCATCCCCTGACATGGCGGATCCAATGGATCGCTTTGTTTGTCAGTGAATCACTACCCTCATACCCCTTCCTCTCACCCAGTTTGGGAACATTGGTCATATAGATCTTCTGAGTGGCGTATGGGGGTAAAAGTGCTTATACTTGAGGGATTTGCTGTGACCAGCCAGGTTTAACCGGCGGTACCCCCTGATATACACTATATCTTGTCACATGATGATTAAGGAGTTTGCTCCCAGCCATTAGGTTAGGGGGGGAACCAGTTATAGGGAGATTTGTGTTTGATACCCCTTGGACATGGTAATCAATAACAGAATGTTGGCTGCTTTGAGCTGAAGGAACACTTCCATGCTCAATAGGGGGTATTAGAGGAGGGGGTACGTAAGAGGGTTGGCTTGGTTCACTCGGTTAAATCACAACAAGGAGCTCAAGAGGGAGAAATATCAGTCAGGTCGCCCTCCACTCAGATACAACAATAAAAAACAAAGACCTGATTGAGACTGGCAAAACACTAATTTTCTTTGTAGGCCCAGTGCCGGGGGGCTACTACCTCAACCCAACTGCTGGTTATAAACCTTTACCAGTCTTATCCAGTCTTAAATGCCCAAATGTTTCTATTATAATAAAAAGTTTGTCAGTCATTTCCATATAAACATACCCCCTACTAAAAAGGTGTATGTAAACAAGCAAGAAATATCTGCAAAAAATGTGTGTACAGGTGAGAAAGTACCTCACGTGCGCTTCCCCACTGGGGCTACTGGTAGGTTCTCACCAGTGTGCCCACGTTTTCTCATCATCGGCAACTTTCTCACCAAAGAAAGAAAAAGTGTCCAGTAAAAAGAAGAAAGAGGTGTAAGTAGTGATTAGTGTATATCAAAGAGAGACCGGGCCTCCAAAGAAAATTAGTGTTTTGCCTGTCTCAATCAGGTCTTTGTTGTTTATTGGTGGGTTCACTCGGTACCTTCGCAACTGGAGGGACAGTTCTTAAGCTATACTCCAACAGTTGCGTCAATAACCCTTCTAAACCAGCAATCATGGATCTTAGAACCCCCACTTCTGTCCTCAGGTCACTAATGAGCCGGGTGGTATTCGAGTTGTGATCTTGGGAAGTTGGGACTGTCTCACTTGCCACCTCTGTGTCGCGGTGCATATTGTCATTTTTTTGGTTCGATGTTTGTCAGAAAGAGAAGAGTATCTATTGCTGCACTCGATCCCTAAGGCGGGCTGGCTCATTGTGCAAGTATCAATTGATGGTAAATGAACACTCTCAATGTGGCTTGTGTCTCTCTGTTCACTAGGGGTGAGATTCTTACTTGCTATTCTATTAAACATTTTTGCGATGGACGGCGTAGTGCTCAATCTGGCGTTATTTTTTGGGGGGGGCTTGACTGCCTGATGGGCTTGGTGGGGCTAATGCTTCGGTGTCTAGTATGCTTTCACATTCCTCCAGTAAGCAATCGATTCGATCTAAAACACAATAACTACCAGCGTTTTTCTTCAATTTCTTTGCTTTTTTCCCCTTCCCCGCTACCCCACACACCCCACCTTCCGCCGCTTTGCTTTTCGCCATGAGCGGCACAGCCTCGTACGACAAAAAGAAGACTGCTCCCACTTGTTAGCCTCCCTAGAATTCCTTGTTTTCCCTAAGAAAAGGCACAACAAAAATACCCAGCCAAAATAAAGGACCACCAAAAGCCCACAAAAAAATGTCCCGCAACTGAACAATTGGGTATTATGGGATTATAAAGTTGTTTTTTTTTGTTTTTTGTTTTAACACCGAGTTTTATTAAGTTTTCAGTTTTGATACATTTTGTGGTACAGCATAATAGATCCTACATTAGTCCGTTAAGTCACAAAACAGTACATTCGTTAATGACATGGTATCTTGTCTAACAACACATTCTTAAGGAGTACAATATCAAGGTGTGTACTTTCATACATAAACTGTGGAAATGGTAGGGGGGGGCGGAGCTTGCTTGCGACCAAGATGGCCGCTTGAGCGCAGAGGTCCCACACATCGCCAGAATATCCGCCAAAATATTGCTCCCTGAGGCGTGAGGCAGGCGCCGCGAACGCGAAATCGGCAACCGGAGCGAGCGACGAACGGAACGCTGCCGCTCCGACCTCTGGGTGACGCGGTGCTGCGGAGTTCGCTGCGGCCTTCTGTGGCGTGGACAACTGGGCCTCTATCCCCGGGCTCTAGTTGCTGCCGATACCGCCCTCCCACCC
Organism: Calotriton arnoldi; assembly: GCA_963921515.1. Classification (NCBI taxonomy): domain Eukaryota; kingdom Metazoa; phylum Chordata; class Amphibia; order Caudata; family Salamandridae; genus Calotriton; species Calotriton arnoldi. The sequence goes on along the minus strand of CAWUFW010002153.1, from coordinate 197,898 downwards.
ACATCATCGCGACTGTGCGAGGCGCCCAGCGGCTGCTGAGGAGACGGGCCCCCGCCTGACTGGATTGGAGCCCCCGCTGTTTCCCTGCCGGTCGCAGGTGGAAATCTCTGCTGGAGACCGGTGAGGTGCATGGAATGAGGAGCCCTGGTGACATCTGTCAGCTTGTGCTTTGGCCTGCGCCGACACCACTGCTGTGCGGACCGAGAGCTGACCCGAGGAGGCCAAGCGGCGCTCCGTGTTTGCAGAGTGAGTCTAGGGGACCCGGATTGTGTCTGCAGTGCTGCCCCAAAACTCCTGCGTGGTCGGATTGTGGGCTGGGTACGTCCCCGGCTCTGGGATTGGGAAGGCACGTGTCCGCCATTTTGTGAGCCTGCGAGGTGCCTTGCCCACGTTGCTGCCTGTCGAGGGCGTCTGGTATGTGGGCCTGCCCCTGAGGGCTCTGTGGGCTGGACTGCACGGTGAGGTGAAGGTTGTGATCCTCCCTACTGTCGCTGCTTAGCGGGTCGTCTGTCTCTTCCCTCTGGGACGCTCCGGGGGCGGATCCCGGTTTGGGCTGCACTATTGGTGGTATTGTGACTACGGCTGCTGTGGCGCTTAAACCCTGTTCCCTTCCTGGCTTATGATTGGCGCTATCTTGGGGCAGGGTGTCCCCATCCCCCTCTTCTTTTGATGGGCCGCGCCTGAAGAGGAGCAGTTCTGCCACTCCGGGCCTGCATTGTGACGCAGTACCCTTGCCACGCTTCGGAGAGTAGGCTGATACCAACTATGGGCAAAGTTGACAAGACGCAGCCGAAGATCACCTTTGATCAGAGGAGAGCCAAGGGGCGTGAGGCGGCCGTGGAGGAAGACGCGACCATGCAGGATTTGCCCCCTGCGGAGTCAGCGGGAGACATTCGCACTATGCTGACAGCTATGGAGAAGGGCCTGCAGAGTAGCCTCTCGGCGCTGGGCTCCAAGATAGACTCTCTCTCCTACCGTATGGATAGAATGTCCGAACAACTGGACAAACGGGCACAAAGATTGGATATGGTGGAGCGCCGCACCACAGAGGTTGAAGAAGCGCAAGAAACACTCGATGTCGGCCACAAGCAGCTGGGGAAGGTCATGCAGGTCCTGCAGGACAAGACGGAGGACTTGGAAGCGCGCTCGCGGCGGAGCAATCTTAGAATCACGGGCCTTCCGGAGTCCACCCCAACTGGTAACATGGAACTGTTTATTGAACAGATGTTAGTGTCACTCCTCGGGCAGGAGACTTTTTCGTCTGTTTGTTGTGGAGCGGGCACACCGCTCTCTGGGCCCGCGCCCGGTCCCCGGGGCGCCCCCAAGGCCCATCATCGCGAAGCTCCTTAACTACCACGACAGGGACTCTGCACTGTGAGCGGCCAGGGAGAAACAGTCACTTCAATTTGAGGGTTCTACCATCTCGCTATTCCCTGACTTTACTATCAAGGTTCAAGAAGCACGTCGCCAATTCGGCCCTTTCAAGAAGCAACTGAGGGACAACAACATTGACTATGCAATGCTCTACCCTGCCAGACTCCGGGTTAATCGCCAGGGCTAGTAACATATTTTTACAGATCCGAAGGCCCTACAGAGGGCCATGAAAGACTGGGCGAGAGACAATCGGCACAGCCCGGCTCGGCCTTTGCTGGATGAGGCATCGGGAGGAGTACAGGAAGAGTAGGACTGACGAGAAGGCTCTGTCACACGCAGATAAGATGGTTTTTTGCTGGGTTTGGTGTGGAGGATGATATGGCAACTGTATAGTCTTAGTTCTATGGTTGGATGACCGTGCCTTATGTATATGATATAATCTCAGCTCAAGATTGATGGGAGTGAGGGTGTGTTATTACGTAGGGAGTGCACCAGATAATGTGTTCTTTTGTTGCCACGATTTGCCTTTTAGTAATTTGATGTGGGATGGGGGGGGAGGAGGGTTCTATTGTATAATTCCTGCCTCAGGAGTACACAACCCAAGGGCGATGTGGGGGCCACCTGAGATTTCTTTCAGTTTATGTTCGGGAAGCGTGCCACCTCTGCCCACGAGTGTTATGCACTATGGGGACATCGTATTGGGAGGGGGGGGTTGAGTCCTCCTTGTGTTCTATGGATGCTGCAGTATTTGTGGTTATTCGTTGATGCTATGCGGGAGGTCTGTTTGCTTGTTCATCGTCTAGGGCGTGTTGGGGTTGGCCTGGCGTGGGAGGGGGGTGGGGTGGGCAGGAGCCTAAAGCTGAGCTACATTACTCGAAGGCACAATACACAATACACAGGAACGATGCATATACTGCTATTTTATGGCTGACACTAGCAATATAGATGCGACGGGTTTGATCACGACTACACATACGCCCCGCAGGGTTGATACACATGGCTCCCTACGAGCACTTACATGGAATGTGCGCGGTCTAAATGACCATAGGAAACTTCGGAAAATATTAGCGTACCTGAACAGGCATGATATTGATATTGCACTCTTACAGGAAACCCACCTACCTCTCTCCAGTTCTCTGCTTCGTAGCAAAGGTTTGCAAGGGAATATACATGCTGCTGGTTTCACCACACACTCTAGGGGAGTACTCACATGGGTCCGTCCTAGGTCTTCCTTTACTCTGCAGCCCTTACACACGGATGTTGATGGCAGGTTTGTGATAACTAAGTGCAGTGGCAGAGGGCTGGATCTATTGGTTATAAATGTGTATGAACCCAATTATGATAATCCTGACTTCTATACAAACTTGTTCGGTAGGGTGCAGGCTCTTGAGTGTGAGCAGCAACTATGGGGTGGTGATTTTAACTTGACGTTGAACCCGGAATATGACCGCTCAGGAGGACCGGCTAGACGTGCTACAGCTTCGGCACGCTCCCTTGCTGCAGCTATGACGCAGGCAGACTTGCGTGATGTATGGAGACAGCGTTTCCCTGACAAAGGGGGGTTCACCCACTATTCGGCTTTCCATGGCCTGCACACACGTATCGACTACTGGCTAGCTTCCAGACAGCTGTACAATCAGGTGCGTGCTTGTGAGGTGCTTCCACGTACATACTCAGACCATTCCCCGGTTTTGGTTGTAATCGCCACTCCCACGAGGAGAATTCCTCCTCATTCCTGGCGGTTTCCTCCATTTTCACTTCTGGAAGAGGTATTCAGGGCTGAACTTGCAGACGCGATTGAGACATACTTAGACAAAAATGTGGGCTCAGTAGAGAGCTTCCAGGTAGTGTGGGAGGCGTTCAAAGTATATATACGAGGGATCACGATATCCAAGCACTCGGGAGTTCTTAAAGCTCTGCGTAAAAGATTGACTGACTTGGAGGCCTCGCTGACTGACCTAGAGGTGCGGCTGCAACACGGTGCAGATGTCGAGATGAGGGCAGAATTCAAGACCCAATTGGATGAATTCCAGGAGACTGCCGATGCTGAAATTAAACATCTTGGCAAGTATGCCACGGCCCGTATTTATGGAGAGGGAGAAAGACCAGGCAGAGTGCTCGCGCAACTGCTGCGCTGCCGCCGCGACTACTCTGGGGTTAAGGTTCTGAACTCGACGGAAGGCGAGGCGCTCACGGATGAACATGCCATAGCAGAGCGGTTTCGGCAATTTTACTCATCATTGTATTCGTCGCGTGGTACTAGCACTGAGGCTGAAATATTAGATTATTTGTCACATATTAAGCTACCATGGCTGACGAACACACATCGCGAGTTCCTGATGCGACCCATAGAACGTGATGAAATTCTTCTAGCGTTATCCGCTATGAGAGCGGGTAGCGCCCCCGGGAATGATGGTTTAACTGTGGCATTTTACAGAGCGTTCCTGGATCTCTTATTGCCTCATCTGACTACTCTATTCGAAGACATGTGTGTGTCAGGTACGATGCCGCCCTCTATGAGAGAGGCGGTAATTGTAGCTATTTTAAAGCCAGGGAAGCCCCCTGAGGAATGTTCGTCATACCGTCCCCTTTCCCTACTCAATGTGGATACAAAGATCTTTGCAAAGATCTTGGCCAACCGACTGGTGCCTCTGGTTCCTCTCCAAGCAGCACCGGAACAGGCGGGGTTTGTCCCGGGACGCAACATAACTTATAATTTACGTACGGTGTTTGGGGCATTGCAACACACCATCCCGGAGTCGCGCGCGGTTGCGGTATTTCTCGAAATGGAGAAGGCATTCGACTCTGTTGAGTGGCCCTTCATGCGACAGGTGCTGGAGCGTATGGGCTTGGGGCTGGTCTTTCTGCAGTTGTTAGCAGCACTCTATTGCTCGCCTACTGCTAGGATTAAAGTGGGTGACTTGGTAATGGAACCGATATGCATTTCCCGTGGCACGAGGCAGGGCTGCCCGCTCTCCCCAATTCTTTACGCGCTTGTTGCTGAGCCCTTGGCCTGTGCGCTACGTGAGTGCCACGGACACAGGGGTATACGCATCCCGGGATATAATCTCATTATCTCAGCCTACGCTGATGATAGGCTTCTGTATGTGAGGGATCCTGAGCGACATCTCTCCTCGGTGTTGCGGGAGGTGGTACTCTTTGGGGGACTCTCGGGACTGCAGGTTAATTGGTCCAAATCCCTTGTATTTCCCCTCACGCCGTCTACGTCCCAATTTGACTTGGACTACCCACTACAATGGACGACGGACTCAGTTCGATACCTTGGTATCCAAGTACACTCGGATTCGGAGACAATTACGGTGTGTTAGTGGGTAAACTGGAAGACGATATAGACCGCTGGATTCGTTTACCATTGACGCTGCTCAGTAGAATCTCAATAATGAAAATGGTAATTCTCCCCCGCCTTCTGTTCCTTTTCACAAACATCCCGATGGTCCTACCCGGTATATTCTTTAAGAAACTTACGACTCTGATGGTCAAGTTGGCTTGGGCGGGCAAACAGCACCGGACTTTGACCTCTATTATAGGGCCGCCCAATGCGCCCACGCTCATCTCTGGATACATGGCTCTCCTGATATTCCCCAACTGCGAATTGAGCGGGAGGTGGCCGCCCCGAGCCCGCTGCCCATGCTGCTCTTTGTGCCTGCTGACCGCAGGACGGGCATTCTAGATTCGATCAATGCAACTAATCATGCCTGGCATCATCTTCTGAAGTTGCAGGCAGGGGCTCTACTATACTCACCTTTGGCACCCATTGATTGGTGCCACTGGCTGCCGCCCTGTCGAGATGGGGGTGATGTCCGTGCACTCAATTCCCTCGGGATGCACACAATGGGCGACTTGTTTGTGAATGGAGTTATGAAGGACTGGGACTCTGTTGCTGTGGGGGAAGCTGAGCCCACACTCCTAACCAAGTTTCAATATCATAGAATGCGACACGCATTACTGCAGCTACTTGGTACTGACCTAGCTGAACCGCCGGAGGTGACTGCACTTACCCTGACTATAAAAACGCAAGCCACAACGGGAATGGTATCTAAAATATACAAACAAGCTATGTCATATAGAGCGAATCACTACACTAAAGCCCGTTTAGCCTGGCAATCTGACTTGAATAGGGAAATAGATGACGCCATGTGGTTGTACTGTTGCCTTAGCACAAAACGTGTTTCTCTTAATGGAAGGCACCGTCTAATACATTTTAAGTTTTTGAATAGGGTCTATTATACCCCAGAAAGATTATGCAGATATGGGCTCCGTGAAAGCTCGCGATGTGAGCGATGCGACGAGCCTGTAGCGGATTTCGCACATCTTGCATGGCTCTGCCCGGGAGTGGCTCAATTCTGGAAGCTAGTGTTTTTGGAACTGACAGAGATAACTGGACAGGAGCTTACACCCGACCCGGCGCTAGCGCTTTTGGGCTTCTCAAAACCTTTGCCTAAGGGGCTGCGTAGATTGGTCGACATGGGACTACTCATGGCAAGGCGCAGGGTGGCTATTTGTTGGTCTAGGGGCCCTTTACCTACGTTGACCCAATGGGCTTCTGACATGGTATATTGCTCTACACAAACGGAGAACTTTAGTGCTCTCATGCCCCCCGCAATAGACCCAAGAATTTCTGGTCTCTATACAATACATACAGGGCCACTAAAAGCAGAGAAGGTGGGGGTTTGCCGCCAGATGTACAGCAGTGATTGTCTAGTCCAGATCCTTTTATTACTTGCCACAACCTGGGTGAAGAGAGGTGTCCTCGGTACACTATACAAGTTCGAATGGGAACCTGAACTATAGTTGTTGTACTATTTATAATAAGTGAAACCTAGACCTGCTCTCCTACTTTTTGCCTGAGGGTATATTAATTTTGTATTAACCGTGTTATGATTACTGCCTGGTGTATAGTCCTGTAGCGCATTGATCCTTCAGGTTTCCTTTATGCCTTCTTCTCCTTATATCCACAGCGGCTATTGTGTATCCACGACAAATGTACTGTATATGCTGCCTGTTTGATCTGCTCGACTTGGGTGCTCCTGTGTTTTTTTTTGTTTCTTGTTTCAATGTAAACTTTGAAAATAAACTAATAAAAAAATAAAAATTTAAAAAACTGTGGAAATGGTAAATCTGAGCGAAGCTGAGTAGATCAATAAAAAAAATTATGTCGTATACATGTACAATCCAAATAGTGATCATAATTCTGACTGTGTCATCTACTATCTGAAGATGAAGTCTCAAATCTGTGACATAGAGAAAGAAACAACAATAAAGAACTATGCTACTATGAACTAGGTGTCTGTTCTGATTTCCATCGGGGGGAAGCGGGGCAAGGCAGGGGCATCTCTACCGGGAAAAGGGGGGGGGAGGGAGGGAGAAGAAAAAAATGTTATTAAAAAAATTAATTAAAAGGGGAGGGGGGGGGAGGCGGGTAACATTTTCAGTATCACATTAATCATCAGTTACATCCATATATTGTGCCTTAAAATGTTCTAACATTTGAGCCCATTCCAAAGATATTGGTTTCTTCCTTAGCCTTCTGTACTCCTCGCGGTACAATGCCTCCCTTTCAGCAGCGGCCCATTTTATAACTTCTTCCTGCCATTCCCCTTTGCGTGGGGCCTTGGCTGATTTCCATCGTTGTGTGATATGCCTCTTGGCTAGCATTAGAATGAGACTTATAAAACGGCGCAGCACTTTTGTCTGCTTAGGAAGAGGAAACAGCCCGAGGAGACAGGCCTCAGGGGTGTTCCAAGTGGAACGTTCAGAAAGGTATGCAAGACCTTGTAGAACCTCCATCCAGAAGTCCACAAGGGCGGGGCAGGCCCAAAACATGTGGATAAAATCTGCCTCCGAGTTGCGACATCGATGACACTCTGATGAGGAATTGGGGTACATATGGTGTATCACCCGAGGTGTGAAATAGGCCCTATGCAGGACAAACAGTTGAATTGTTTTTAGTCTGGCATTTCGGGAGAAGCGCCTGGGATATTCAAGGACCTGTGACCATTCCCTATCCGTGAAGTCCCTGGACACCTCCGCCTCCCATCGTTGGCGAAGAGTTATCAGGGAAACTCCCAGATGGGGCCTTAGGCCCCGATACAGCCACCGGACCAGATGACTACCATGTCCCATTATGTGTATTGACTGCAATAATCCAAAGGTCGGAGGTTCTCTCTGATCCAATAGCCAGAATCTGCGCACATTGCGTGAGACCGCAGCGTGTGTTAAAAACAGTGTAGGAGGGGCTGAATAGGTTTGTACAAAGTCTTCATGAGGCATTAGAGTTCCATCCAGAAATAAGTCCCCTACAGTTGTCGCACCAGATTCCACCCATCTCCGCAGGCTAGTGTCCGACAATACTCCTCGTACCGTGGTAAGCCACACAGGGGTACATTTGGGGCATATGGTACCGGTATGTTAGCATATTTCAGCGCCAGTTTCCAGTAGTGGAATGCAATACGTAAAAGTAAAGGAGGGTCTTTCACTTTAGTCTCTCCAGGGCATAATAAGGAGTGGAGTGTCCCAGCCCTTAAGCGATCGGGCGAATAACCTATTTCAAATAGATTATGCCCAGCCAACCAATACGCCAACCATTGTAATTTAGCCACTATAGAATAGGCTTTAAAATCTGGTGGTCCCATTCCGCCCTCACTACTTGGCAGTTGTATTTTGGCAAGAGCCAATCTGACGGCCCTGTCCCCAAATTAAGGATGTTACTAATTTATCCAGTGCTTTATAGATCCAAGCAGGAAGTGCTACGGGGAGATTTGCAAATTGATACAGAAGTTTAGGGAGCATAACCATCTTAGAGATAGCTACACGGCCTGCAGTAGTTAAAGGTAAAGTATTCCAGAACGCCACTTGGGTTTTGAGGCTATTAAGTGCTCGGACAACATTCCCATCAACTGTGTCCGAAGTAGTTCTGTAAATATTAATCTCTAAATATTTAAAGGTAATGGGTTCCACCCTAAACTGCAGTGGACCAAATTGTAGTGTGGGGAGTGTATATGTGTCATAAAAGGAAAAAGCTATCGATTTAGAAGCATTAAGGTATAATCCCGAAATTTCCCAAAATTGTTCAAACAGTAAGGCGATAGGCGCCATATCTACATGCAAATCCGCAAAGTAGAGCAACATGTCGTCTGCATACGCCGAGACAGAATGACGTAGCCGACCCACCGGGATGCCATATGGTGCCATCTTGTGTCGTAGCTGTTGTGTCAGGGGTTCAAGAGCAAGCACAAACAGCAAGGGCGACAACGGGCAACCTTGCCGTGTACCCCGATACACATATGCTGTGGAGATATTGGCGCCGGTCTTGTCCCTCGCCGTATGTCTAGTATAAAGTAGCTTTACCCATTCAATAAATTCTGGGGGAATCCCATATTTAACCAATGTGGCCAGCATATACGACCAGCTTAAAGAATCAAATGCCTGACGTATATCTAAGGAGAGGCAACCTGCATGGGGGGGAACTGGTTCGGGCAGAATGTAGAAGGGCATAGAGGCAACGTATGTTCAAGGAGGTACTGCTTTTAGGCACAAATCTGCATTGGTCGGTGTGAATCAGGGTAGGGAGTAAGGGGAGCAGTCGCGCTGCCAAGAGCTTACTAAGAATTTTGTACTCTGTATTAAGGATCGATAGGGGCCTATATACTGTGAGATCCGTTGGAGTTTTATGAGGCTTCAACAAGGAGGTTACTATCGCCTCCCTGGTCGTAGAGTGCAAGGCACCCTCATCCAAAGCAGTGGTGTACAGTTGGAGCAGTTTAGGGACCATGGACGCTGCAAAGGTGGAATAAAATTCAATGGGAAGCCCGGGGTCTTGTTACGAGCAATTCCTCGTATAGCACTACGGATCTCGGGAGCAGGCAGGGGTGCCGCCAAATCTGCAGCCTGAGCTGCCGTGATAGTGGGAAGTACCAGCGTCTCCAAGAATGTAGTGGTTGCGACCGTAGTGTTGTGAGGGGGAGCGGCGTAAAGAGTTGTATAATAATCATAGAACGTTTTATTAATGTCCACTTGTGTGATGAGCAATTCGTGGTGGTCATTATATATGGCCATAATAGGTGAAGGGGAGGGCTGCGGTCTAATCAACTTGGCCAGTAGCGTGCCAGACCTGTCCGAGTCAGCGTGAGTACGCAGTGTGTACGCATGCACATCAGTCACCCTCAAGTGCTCTAATAACTCGGCATATCGATTCCTGGCTTCCTGGAGGTCAGGTTCTTTCTTGTCATCAGACTGAGCAGCTATCTCTAGCGCTTGCAATAAACCCTCTTGGTCTGTAAGATCACGTACGGCTTCTCGCCGAATCCTCACCAGTGTCCCCATAGATACACCACGGATTATTACCTTGAACGCCTCCCATTCAACAATCCTAGAGGATGCCGTACCCTCATTGTCTGTAAAATACGTGGTAATGGTGGTAGCTAATGTATCACGATAAATCGGGTCTTCCAGTTGTAGCGGTTGTAGGCGCCACGTGGGAATCGGCACAGGAATGCGACCCCAATTAAGCACCAGTTCCAGGAGATTATGATCGGAGATGGTTTTACCCAAGTATGTGGTATGCGCTATCATATAGAACAGGTCTGGGGAGCAAAGGAAATGATCCAAATGTGTGTGCAAGGAGTGTGGGTAGGAATATAATGAGAATTCACGCATACCCACTTGTTGCATCCGCCACACATCCAGCAGTCCCCATCCTTTCGTCCAATTAGCTAAATTAGTCGCTTGTATAGTGGCGGCTACGTTGGACAAAGGAGGGTGTGACCTGTCAAGATCAATATCAAACACAGCATTAAAATCCCCTCCTAATATCCATGGGTATTGTGTCCAGTCTGACAGGGCCCGTGAGAGGCAAGAAAGGAAAGCGTCTTGTTCAGTATTAGGCGCATAAATCGACCCTAAGACCACCCGTGTACCATCCAGTGTGCCCTGTAAAAGTACATATCTCCCCTGATCGTCAATCCTACAGTCGAAAAAGGGACTCCCGCTCGCAGCCAAATCGCCGCTCCACGGGAGAAGGCAGAGTAAACAGTACCATACAATTGTCCCCTCCATCGTTTCTGTACTTTAGTAAGTTCAGAAGAAATCAAGTGTGTTTCTTGGAGACATACTATCTGTGCCCAGCGACGGTGTAATTGGGCAACTCTCCGATGTCGCTTCTGTACGGAACCCAACCCCCGTATATTCCAGGAGATGACAGTATATGATTTTACTACAGACATATCATCCAGTCATGTGTCCCAACCCCCCCTCCATCCCCCCACCACCCCGCAAACACCTATCCCCCATATCCTCAGGAGCATCAAGAGACAGATCAGTAGCTTAAACAAAAGAACAACAATCCAATACAGGGTCAAACGATTAAACTTCGGTCGACCAAACTGTGTGCAAACAAGGCACATAACACACTAAATAATAAGAAGGCTTCACGCCTGTAGGGTGGGCTGCTTACTGTAGATACGTAAGTATCGGTGATGAAGAGTAAAGGAACTCAGAACAGGCCGGGCCAGGGACTACATTATAAAAGCTTACCTTGCAGCCTCCTACAGAGCTGTCCATTTCGTGAGCATAATACAGCAATTAAGACATGGCATATAAGGTAGAGGTTAGTGTTTCCAAACGGGGGGCGGACAAATACCGGGAACCCCGAATAAAACATCTCTCCCCATATCATATGACACAACACAGTCACGTCACTCATTCAGCCAGTGGATCGTTGCTGAGCTGTGTGGACACAGAAGGAAATAACGCCATACTGCCCCCAGAGTCCGAGTCCGAGGAGACCTCCACCGATGGGCTAGAGCTAATAGGTGCATGAGGGGTTCGCAACGCTGAGGCCGAACGGAGGGCCGCACGTCTACTTTCTAGCGCTGATTGTTGCGAAGGAGTATTAGCCACAGTACTCTGTGTAGTGAGTCCTCTACGGCGCGGAGGACGCCGCGGCTTCGGCTGCAGCTGTGTAGGGTGTATAGCACGGGCAGTGTCTGGAAAATTCCTGTCCAACCACTCCCATGCGCTTTCAGGGGATTCAAAGAAGCAGGCACGCTGGTTGTAAATAATTTTGAGTTTGGCAGGGAACAAAAGAGCAAATGTCAATCCTGCAGCTCGGTCTCGGGCCTTGACCTCCATGAACGAGCAATGCAGGCGTTGAACTGTCAGTGTATAGTCTGGGAAGATGGAGATTTTGATATTATCAAAGAGGATAGGGCCAGCTTCTCGTGTTGTTTGTAATATATGATCGCGATTCCTGTAGTTGATGATTCTAGCTAATAACGGTCTAGGATTAGCACCAGGGATAGGTTTTTGCATAGGTACTCGGTGAGCCCGTTCTACTGTGAAGTGCGCCGAGAGGCCAGTGGGGGCCACTTTGGTCTTCAACCATTCCTCAATGAAGGTTGTAGGGTGTTGACCCTCTGCCCCCTCCGGGAGCCCAACAATACGGAGGTCGTTGCGTCGGGCCCTACCTTCAGCATCGTCAGCCTGGGCCTGCAAGGTCTCAACTTGCTGCTGTAGTAGACGAATGTGCGCATCATGCTACTTCACCTGGGGCTGCAGTGCTGCGACCGAGTGATCAAAGTCTTTCACTTTATCTGCCAGCTTTTTATGGTCATCCTTAAGCAAATGTAATTCGGTAGAGATAGTGCCTATTTGTTGCGCTATAGCGGCACGTGATTCACGGATCTCTTGGAGGATCATATCCAGCTTGTCAACGGGAGGAAGAGGAGGGACCCCATCATCAGTCCGATGAGATTGTATGGAGGTTGTCTCAGATGGCGTGGAGCCAGCCCAACCCGAGTCCGTCACTACCTTCGTTTTGTTTCTGCCCATGGCTGTCCCCAGCCGCACTCCCAGTACCTTAACAAAGGGGGGGGGGGGTTCCGTTACAAGCAGCAGGAGGTCCGATTCCAATGCGCCACCCCACAGGGGTTCCAGGACGTGCGGGACTACAATAAATGATGATGATGGATAAAGGTCCTGGGGTCAATGCCCGATACTTAAGCAACCTCTAGTAAGGGCCACCAGCTACGTCTCAGTACTTTAGTTCATTTTTATTCAGGCCCGGACCATGTGTGACAATGTTGATGGCACCACACTGTGAAATGTTAGACCTGAGCCCTAGTCGAAATGTAGTGCTTGGGCCCATACAGGATTCCAGCAGGGGAGAGCAGCCACTCTGCAGGAGCACCGGCAGGCCCCACCAGCGCCCCACGATGACTCCACAACAGGCTCAGTGCTACCAAGGAGGTCGCCAGTAGTGGTTCAGGCACTATGGTCTTTTTTACCTGACGTCCCAGGCAACCCCGGAGTTGCCTCAGGCCACTAACTCCAGCTCAGGGTCGTCTCAGTATCTCAAGCTGCATTACGGGCCAGCCAGCTAATTCAGGGCTTCCCCCAGCCATACAACGATCTCCGTGTGGTATGCTCCTGGCTCCGCAACGCTGCGCCCAGTTGAGGAGGAGTGGGGGAACTCCAGGTGCCAAGGATCAAAAAAGGAGACCGTGCCCCCAGGCTTCATCCGGGATCTCACCAGCCCCACAACGACACACCATGGGGCGGTCCGCACAAGAGCATAGGTCCGATGCGGCAGGCACACCCCCGGTATCCGATCCGGTGAAGGGGGGGGAGGGCTACTCACTGCATGACCAGGATTCTCTCAGGGGCTCAAGCGTCTTCACACTGCACACGGGCTCAGCTGGTGGAGTCCGTCTCTGGCGTCGCCACCCCAGTCCCGACGAAGGGAAGCCAGCAGAGGCAGAGGGGGCTAGAGCTTCAGGCCGGTTCTTCAGGGCCATCCACACATCTCCGGAGGTCTCTCAGCTCAACCTCCCAGCAGCCGCAAAGCACATCAGCCTACCACTGGATGCACCACTCATAGTCGGTCACAGCTAGGCGCCCCCAATCGCCGCCACGAGCCTCAGAACCACAGGCCCTAATCCGGGGCCTCGCATATATGGTTATGCCGCCGTCGGGCTCCAGTCCGCTGGGCAGGTCCCACTGCAGCTCGCCACTCCAGAGGCCACTCCCACACCACAGGCCCGTTGCAATGCCGAAAACCTCAACTGGCTATCCTCAGCGTGCGCGACGCCCCCTCCCCTCCGGATTGCAGCAAGGTGGTCCCGGCACAATCCGCAGTGTCTCGTGAGGCCACCAATATTTGTGCCACGAAGGGGTTGCAGGATAATTAGTGGATTTTGGCGCCCCTGGCCTGAAGCTCGTTGCCTATGCGACCTCCATCATGGGCTGCAAACCACGCCCCCTGTGGGGGATTATAAAGTTATGAGTCAATAGTCTCGACAAGGAGAAGATCAATAAATTCCACAGTATATGGGATGGCAACACAAAAGTGGAAGATTGCAGACAGTCAAACTTCAGTGTCGCAGATCAGAGGGAATGTGAGCGAACCGTCCTCCTAGCTGAGAATAGAATAGAACAACACAGTACCTTGTGAATGTAACAGCCGCCCTTAGCAGATCTCTGGCTTCCAAAATGCACGGGGGTGGCCCTGCCTCTTCCTGCCAATGATGGGCAAGGACGGTCCCGCCCTTGGCCCGGGCACTGCCCGCGCACGTCCCGCGCCGTGGGTGACAAGAGGCGCTTTTGTAGCGCGTTGCTCCCTCCAGGGAGTAGAGGCTTCTGGGGCTTGTGGTCCTGTGACCCCCCCTAGCAACAAGGCAACTGCAGCAGTGGCGTTCGGCACTCCCGCACCGCGGGTGACAAGAGGCGCTTTTGTAGCGCGTTGCTCCCTCCAGGGAGTAGAGGCTTCTGTGGCTTGTGGTCCTGTGACCCCCCAGCAACAAGGCAACAGCAGCAGTGGCATTCGGCAGCCTGAAATATTACCCGGTAGGCAGATCTGAAGCGTTGGGCGAAGGGTACATACAAGAAACCTGGGAGTTACCGTACACATATAGGTGCAGGAACAAGGACAAGGAAGTTTTCTTGAGTGGTTCGAACTGCGAAAAGGCCTTAAGTGGGTCTTTAGTGTGTAAGGAAATATCGTTGCACGGGGTGTGTAATGCGTCAACAGCAAACTTGTCCTGCTTCCTAAAGGGGTCCCCAGTTGCGATAATTCACCCAGTTTTTGAGTTACTTTCGAATGGGAGTTATTTAATGCTGAATGACCGAGGCTGCTGTGGTATGACGCCCGGCATTGCTTATCTAGTGACCGTCAACTCCAGGGTTGTTTGTTGTAAGCAAGTATTGTTTCCCCCGGCTCGCACAGTTAGGGAGGCACCACTGTGGCCTTCACTGAATTTTTCCAACATAGGGTTTGCTTCTCTGAGCAGACTGAAAGCCATGCTGTTTCAGCAAAATGTGACCTTAACTTCAGCCAGAGAGATCTTGGATCTCCAGGTTGCAAGGTCTTCGGCAGAGATACAGGCGCTGGTCTGTACTAATTTCCCTCTCCATTTCGGAGAAATGGTCGATCGTATCTTTAACATGTCTGATGCGCGGGGGATAGTACACTTATTTAAGAGCATTGGTTCAGGCCTGCTAACCACCTTTCAAACCATTTTCAGAGTGATTCCATCAATTATACACTCCGTACTTGGAAGCATTTTTGGAGGGCTTCCTTTGGTCCTGCTTTCAGTAGCGGGCAACCTGATTTTAATCCTATTGCTACGCAATGGATGCCAACATCACTCAAGACATGGAGAGAGCACTGCTGGAGCGACATTGTCGTGAATGATTGGTATTCTACCTGGGCATTCCTCTGCTTCGAGAGCTGAATGAGCATTGGTTCCTGTCTTTCAGATCGGCCTGGCTTGACTGCATTCTACCAGTATTCCGCTGTCTCTTTTGCGGATTCAGACGCGTGTTAGACCTCTGTCTGACACTTGTATCGGTTGCACCGCCGGACATTGACATGCTCCTGGTGCCTTTGCGGGCCCACATGCACAGTTGTCCACAGTGTATTCCCATGTTGATGATTGCGTTCCTTGAGCCTCCACAGACGCTTCAGCTCCTGTTGGAATGGAGAACGGCTCTACCATGGATGTGCAGTCATCAGTCTCAGGCACACAGGTATATAATTCTTCCCTGACTGCTGTCGTGTGAACCAGAGATGACCACCTCTGCTAACTTGGCATCATACTGGAAGTATTGGAAGGACTGCCTCCTGTGGATAACATGTTCAGTGATGTTGAGCCTCCAGCGCAGGATTCCTAAACAATTTGGCCTCTCCTGTGCTGGGAACCGTTTGGCAATTTTTACAAATATTTACCAATTGGAAGGTCGAAATGACTTTGATTTATTCTTCTCTGCTCTATCTGAGCGTAGTGGCTTTCAAGGTGTTCAGAAAAACAAGAACAATATATTCCCATATAGAGAGGACACTTTTATTAACGCTTTTTAGGGAAGAATGCTTTTCAATACCAACTTTGCTTTTTAAGATTTTTAATATGTTTTTATAAATGGGTTTTTATGCTCCTTTTTTAACATTTGACTTTATCACCTAGCTGACCTTGTTGACCTTCTGATGAGGAGTGGGTGTCATGTCCCTTAGGATTGTCCCGTCATGTACATACCAATTACATACGTGTTGTCCCATCCACACGACATAACGGTTATAACACAGGTGAACCTTTTTACATGGTAGCTTACTTCTGTCTCTTCAACGACAAGCTCTTGATACCACATCTTTTATCCCTGTACCTGACGTACATAAACATGTCCCCAGGCACAGCAGATTTATTCTGTACAAGGGTCACCACTTTTTTTTTATCCATGGCCAACAGCCAGCTGAACATGAGTATTTTGTTTGGAAAAGGATTAATGAGGGATTAGTGGATGTTTTCAAAACATATTGATTCTAGAAAAACCCTGGAGTGACCACTTTAGTATAAAAGACCCTCACTCCCCCATAGAGAGACACAGGAGAATTCCTTCCAGGCTGAACCAAGACTCTGCAGGCTGATCCTTCTACAGGCAGAGACTTGACATCCCTTGCGGGGTGCCATCCTCAACGCAGAGACGGGGTCCTTCATTCAGAACCATCAGGTGAGGGGTTAGTACTTCCTCAGGGAATTCTTGGCTCCATTAGGATCTATCCTAGCACTTATATACATATGCTTCACCTACATATCTAGGCAAGGTAGGATATGCATTGTAGGAGTACGCCAATGCTATTGTTTTATATAATCTGTTTTTATTCATGTTATTAGCACTATGGTAGAAATGTATTTACTATATTGGTGCTAGCTATCACATTTGTCTGCTCCTGTCTTTCGATTGTCGCAGCTAACATGTTCCACACTAGACTGACGCTTGACCAATAAATAATTATTGAAACCGTTCCAATCGTCATTCTATGTGTTCTGAGAAAAGTAAGCACGAGTGACTGAGAGAAAGATACCGTTTGATTTCCCCGATTCCTGAGGAATCAGGGTTGTCATGTTCGGTGGTTGCCAGAAACGACACACACCACTGTAGAATACAGGGGGATGGTAGTGGCACCGTAGAGCTAGCTGGTCTAACGGCTGACTCATCCTGTGGGGTTGTCCAGAGTCTGTCTGCACACCAAGCCCTCAGTTTAGGTCATCCAAAACACGCAGGTCCTGGGGGGTCCTAGGAACTACACAACATTACATTCCTGACTATGCTCAGCGTATCAAGGCTCTGAATGCTTTTCTGCTTCCTCCTGGCTTCCGGAACACGCCGCTATGTTGCGAACTTTACAGTCTGACTTGCTTGCCACGCAGTATTTACAGACCAGATTGAATACTACCAATTTGGTGATCTGGATTTTACCCGGTGCAATCAGTTTCACTTATGACTTTTAATGAGGGTGACACAGTCCTAATTGCTTATAAATCGCATCTGTATACTCCTGCAGAATTGATTTTCTTCTACTGAAAAAATTCTGACGGCTCTACAGGTGGCCATTCTGAAAGAACGTCCTCTTGCTCAAGGTAAACGCATTTTTGTAATTTCGCCCGTGCCTACCGTAGAGGCGGTCACGAAAGCTAGTGTTCCTAATTCTAAAGCTCTGCCTCCTCGTTGGACTCAATGGGCTATGTCTTTGACATCGGCTGATGTCTGTTTTGTTTTTGACCCTTCTTTGCAGACACAAGAGTTTCTTCAGTGCGAACATGTTCACCCTCTATCTTCTTCGGTTCTTCCTCTTGATCAATACAAATGTATCATTTACACTGATGGTTCGGCCCAACCGGCCATTTGTTCTAAGCAGACTTATTCTGCAGCTTGCGTTATTGTTGGAGGACGGAGATTTTAACTCTACATTGGTTCACACCCAGTCCCTTGGGGACTGCACTGCCCAGCTGGCCGAACTGCGAGCTCTCCTTTTAGCTCTTGAATATGCTGACCCTGAATTGCCCACCCTTGTTGTGTGTGATTCTTTTTATTTTGTACAATCTTTTAATGACCATTTGTCTTTTTGGAAACAAAATGATTTTCGGGATTCTAAAGGTAGCACGATAAAGCATAAAATGCGTTGGGTTTGAGTGGCTGCTCTTAAGGCTGCCCTGCCACTTACGCATGTTGTCCATAGGTTGGGACATCAACATGCGGGAGCGCACGCTGTTGGAAATTTGATGGCTGATGAAGCAGCCAAATCTGCAGTATCCTCAGTTAAAGTAGCCACAATTACTTGTCCTATGACTAAAATTGACAATGACATTTTGGCGGCTGTTGCCGCTAGTAGGGAGGGTACTCCTTTTCTGCAAGGGTTCCATCTCGATATACTTAGCAGTTAATTACTGACAAAGATCCTTTTGTATCTATTCCTGGTGTTGGTGATCGTCTGATTCCCAACCTCGACCACAGACAATCTTTGATAGTGGTCACTCATGAAGGTATTGCTTCTGCACATGCAGGAGTAGCCACCACTGTTTCTCTTTTACAGTAACGCTATTGGTGGTGCGGTTTATACCAGCAGACTCGCAGATATGTCCTTAGTTGTGATGTATGTCAACAGTGTTGCGACCTCCTCAAATGCATCTTTTTTTTTCTTCTAATCAGCCCTTTGCCTGCATTTATATTGATCATTGCGGTCCTCTTATATCAGAAAATGCTTTCAAATATATTTTGGGTGCAGTGGATTCTTGCACTAGGTTCCTCTGGGTCTTGCCATAAAGGATTTGCATGTCTTTGTTGGAACTTATTCCTGTGGCACTTTCCATTCAGACCAGGGTCCGGCTTTTGCCTCTAAGGCTTACTGTGTGTCGATGATGTTATTGAGGGTGCAGGTGCATTTCTCGTCTCCAAATAAGCCAGAGGGCAATTCTGTGGTGGAGCAGATGAGCCGTGACTTAAAGCAATCTTTAACAGCAAGGGTATTGGGTATGGGCCATGGCTGGTTAAGCCACCTTTATGGAGTGCAGCATGCTCTTAATAATCTCCCAAGAAGATCTCTGGGTGGGTGGACCCCATACGAAATTCTCTTTGGCATCAAGATGTATGTTCCGGACCTTGATGGTCTAGACGTTGTGCAGCTACCACAACCTTTGACGTAGATAACCACTGTGCTGTCTTACAGGATCTACAAAAGTGTTGGGATGCTCTGGCTAAAACCCATATGCCCTAGACTTCGCCATCGGATGCAGCTGTTCTAATTCCTGTTTCTGGTTGGCTTCCTAAAGTTGGAGATCTAGTTCATGAAAAGGTGGTGATCAAGAATGAATTCGGTCCATCTTACCGTGCTCCTGTTCCAGTGCTTGGTCTTCAGGGTATCCGAATTGTGATTTTACCTCCACTTTCTGGATACAAAGAGAATCGCTTTGTTTCAATTGAACATGTCAAGTTACACCATTTGGCCAATACTCAATAGTATGCCTCAGTGTGTCCCAGGATGAGATATTCCTTTACAGCCTGTGAGCTCCATTGTTTCTGATTCTCCCCAGCTGTTGGAGGGGGATGTCGAGTCTTCAGTTGTCTTAGTGCCTGTTTTACCTTATTCACACTCCACAATGGAGATCGTTTATTCTGATCCACCCCTTGAGGCCCCTTCGGGAGTGCTAGCCTCAGGTCTACATCCAGAATCCCAGCCTCCGTTATTCCAGCTGAGTTCTTATGGTTATTATATTGATCAAGATCATTTTTCTTTGGACATTTCTTCATTGTCTTCTGTTTAATCCCCACAATCAGAGCAGATTTGCGTTTTCATCTCCTGGTTAAAATGCACTTATCTGGTTCCATTGTGGACGTATGTCTAGACCATGTTTTCCATGGTGTTCATGTGGATTGGATTTGTGACTGTTGTTTTTCCGTTTGATCAATAGCCACTACCTCCCAGAACATTCTGCTGCAGAACTGGTGGACTTAATACTGGCCCCACATTCCTCCTCGCATTAAGTGAAAAGAGACCAGTCTCTTGTTAACTTTTCAGTGGTCCCAGTCACTGATGGAATTGTATGGGATAATGTACCATTCGATGTATACGTTCCTACGGAGACCCTACAGCTACCCTATGCATTCTCTGTTTCTATGGGTGATGTGATAGTACCTGGGTTGCAATCTGAAGATTGGGATGTCGATGCTGTGAATTTGTCTATGACACTGGAGATTTATATTTAAATTCTGACAACTATGCTGATTTGTTCTGTTATCAACTGTTAGACCTGGCATCTTTTGGCGTGTTTCCCGTGTCTTTTTGCTTTCTAACCTCCTGGTTTTTGCTGGTTCAGTGTCTCTGCGCACTTTCTCACTGCTGTCCAGTGTTAAAGTGGAAGTGCTCCTATTGTAAATTGGATTATGGATTGGTGTAATCCATGATTGGCATATTTGATTTACTGGTAAGTCTCTAGTAAAGTGCACTGAGAGTGCCAGGTCCTATAAATCAAATGCTGCTAGTGGGCCTGCAGCACTGATTGTGCCACCCACACGAGCATAGAAAAAACAGAGAGGGACCCCTTTACACCAAAGGAATAGGGTTCAAATAATCAATTAGAAAAGAAAGACTTCCTTTGGGTTAATTCTAGTAGTTCATACCACTTCAAAAGCACACACTCATCTAATATTCCTCAGACACCATACTCATAAAGGGAATCAAATCGTAAACTCAAGGTCAAAACAGGAAAAACGAATTTTTCCAAAAATATATCAATTTATTCTTCAAATTAAAAACAAATGTATACAAGTCTATTTTCCCACATTAAAAAATCATTAAAAAGTCAAATGAATTTTAGAAATGTTATAACTTCCCCCAATTCTTTTTTTGCATTATATCGATAAATTCACACACAATATTTATCAATGTCGCTGAAGGCAACACAGAAATATATCCCTGGATAATTCATGTACAAGGACAAACATAAAAACACATGAGCGAGTACACGCACAAGACAGTACAATTTGTCATAAAACGATATACATCCGTGTGCAACACATTAAAAACTGGAACTCGATAAAATGTGCTCTATTTGTTATCTGCAATTCCAGTTGTTACACGGATTGTGTGAAGGGCGTTGACGCGTTTCGAAGGAAAACTTTCAATTAAACCATCTTTCTCAAGACCAGAATTGTGACTCTCATAAAACATATACGTTGCCAATAATGGACAAAAATCCCTGTGTGAGAAAACACACATATAAGTATACAAAAATAACACTATAATATAGTATAATTTTTCCAAAATGTCCCAATTGATAGCACCACATTTACTTTTATCGCAATTATAGACACTTAAAACTTATATTTCATAGCTTTACCCAGATTAGAACAACATTTTTCAATTGAGAAAGACCTAAAATTTAAACTTTTCAAATCATAAACTTTAATAGTTTTGACCAAGAGTTCAAGCGAACACACTAGGACTCCCCTCCTCAGGCACCCATTCTCTCCTCCATCTACCTCATTCTTCATACAAACTGACACATTTTGTCGTCCAAGCGAGGACTTCTTGTGCACGAGCAGCCTTTCAAAGGGTTCTCAGACCTGCCGCTGCACTGTCTGCGCGCAGTTCTTACTGCCATGTCGACTTGGCAAGTGCACCCACTTGGCAAGCCCTAACCTTCCCTTTTACTACATGTGAGTCACCCCTAATGTAGGCCCAAGGTACCCCTATGGGCAGGGTGCAGTGTATGTGAAAGGTAGGGCATGTTCTGGTGTGTGTGACTTGTCCTGGCAGTGAACTACAGTGTAATTTGTTTTTCACTATTGAAAGGCTATCTGTCCCATAGGCTAGAATGGGAGTTTGCTTATAACATGTTATGAGTATATCTTCCCATTAGTACAAGATGGGGAAATGGAGTTTAGTATGCCTGAACTCAGAATGTAGAAATGCGTCTCTTAGTAAAGATAATTTTATATGTTCTGTGTTTGAAAATACCACTTTTAGAAAGTAAGTATTTTCTTGGTTAGCCATTAGTTGTGGATTGACTGTCTGGCTTTGGAGTGACAGGGGCTGGGGATGTGCATTCTCTTTCAGACAGCCACTGGGGGGTTGAGGTTTGTCCTGCCTTCCCTGGATGAGTCAGGGCTGGGCTGAATAGACCTGGGATGCATTCTGAGTAGTGGGAGGAGTTTCACTAGCACCTGAATAGGCCTGATCTGCATTTAGAGTGGTGGGAGGAGATTTCTCTTGCACCTGAATAGGCCCCGTCTCCCTTGGACAATGCTGTCTCCACCTCTTGCCGGGAAGCTGGAACAAGGAGGACAGAACTGGTTTGGGCTGAGAACAGACCCTCTGTGCCAAAAAGAACAAAGAGAAACTGAGTATAAATATTGGGGCCCTGACCCCAGAACTTTAGATTACTGCTGAACAAAGGAACCTGCCAGGAAGAAGAGCTGGAAAAGCTGTCAGGAGAAACTGCCTCTTTGCTGTGTGCCCTGCTGTGTTGGCCTACTGCCTGCTGCTTCTTTCTTGGGCAGGGAAAGGACTGGATTATACTTTCATCATCCTGCTGTTAGAGCTTTCTCCAAGGGCTTGAAGTAGAGGTTCCCTCCTGTTGAAAGTCTCAGGGAGATAAAAGACTTCAGAGAACTCGCTTGGATCAAGGAACCTGCCAAGAAGAAGAGCTGGAAGAACTGCCAGGAGGAGTACAACACCTTTGTTGTGTTGTTGCTTTGCTGGGTTGGCCTGCAGTTGCTGCTTCTGCCATGGGCAGTGAAAGGACTGGACTGAACTTTCTTCACTTATCGCTGAGTATCTCCAAGGGCTTGAAATAGAGCTTGCCTCCTGTTCAATTCAATTCACTAAGCTTTATTCGATTTCAGAAAATCATAAAAGCACATACAGTAAAATCATTGTATTCCTCATTAATGTTTCACAGTCAATAAAAACACATATATTTACATTATTGGTATACAAATATCCAAACATATATTATATAAATTATAAAAATTTATAATGTAATAGTTTTTATGCATCTGATTACAGTCCTTAAAAAGCATGCTATTGACCTAGTAAAGTCTTCATTATTTAAGAATTGCAAAAATAAAAATGCAGGACTGCATTGTCTAAAACCATGTTTCTTTAAGATTGGCAGGATCCACCTCTTTCTTTGTAGTACATAAAATTTGCAGAAAAGGACTGTACTGACACTTCATCACATGGACATTTACTTAGCATTTTCGACCAGGCATTCATTAAAGGAAGGGCTGTCCAAGCTTCTCTTTTAATGTCACCCTTACGCTCTTTCAAGGCCCGTTTATATTCCCATCTGCACTCTTTTACTTCTCCACTATTTCTTGGTGATTTATGTAGAGCGTGTTTCAGTTTTGTGTCTGCTTTCGTACATCTAGCATTAAACCCTCCTTGTTGTCTCTTATATTATTTTTTTTATTTGCCACTGTTAGTGCCTCCTTGATTCCTTGGGTGATCTGTGCAAAGGCTTCTAGGATTTCTGGGTGTCAGTCGCCTCATCAAGACAAGCTATGAATGCTGATTGATGTTTATACACTATATTCTTAGTAAATTCTACTGGGTCCACTTTAGACCACCGAAGTGACTAACCATTGATTTTATTCAGAGCTATGTCTTGAACCAAGTGAGCGGACTTGCCCTTAGTATTTATCACATTTCTGGGCAATTGAATAGCAACACTCAAGGGAAATGGTCACTTAAGGCATTTTTATGCGTTTTAAAACCTTTAAGCCCTGACGAGTATCTATTGGATATGATTAAATTATCAATAATCGAATTCGCACCTCTCCCGTTAAATGTGAAATCGAAAGGTACTGAGGGAGTGCATAAATCATTAGCAAAGCCTAAATCAAACATGAACAAAATCTAATTTAGACAATCCCCATAGTTTGAGTGTGGGAAATGAATGTAGTTATTGTTGTCATCAGATAGAATACCATAGTTTTTCCCCATTGAACGCACACACCCAGTGTTAAAATCTCCACCCCAGAGGACACACAGATTTCTTGTAGTTCCGTTAAGTACATTATTGAGATCTGTACTCATTTTTCTCAGGACCCCCAGGATTTGATCCGGCGGAGCGTTGTTATAAAAGTTTATCACAACTGTACAGTGATATTTATCAGTTTCATAATGATAAATTGATAGTGAATTTCAGAAATTTCAGAAATTGCCAAAGTTATCTTATTCACATGAATATAATTTGACACATACGTGGTTAACCCTCCCTTAGATCTCCCATGTACCGAGGGTATTGCTGCAGTGTGACAGGTCTTGTACCCACTAATGTGCACAGGATCCTCTACCCATGTCTCCTGGAAGCACAGAATATTGAATTTCTCTATAAAGTCCAACCAGAGTTGATTTGTTGCTTTATTCCGTAAACCTGCAACATTCCAGAACAATACACAGCATTGATCATCTCTTTTATTATTTCCTTTATAGTTATTTTCATTAACCCTTGGGGAGTGGAGCGAAGTGGTGGGTAAAATATCTGGGTTTAGGCCAATTCCTCCATCTGTCCTTTCGACAGGGTTAAACAGTAAGATATCGGGTCCTATATTGTGGGGGGATAAAGTTCTTAATGGAGTATCTACTATTAATGTTTTAACTGGAATCGTCCCTATCTCAAAAATGAGCTCTGATGTTTCAGGGGCTATGCCTAAGATCTGAACATTACCTAGTGCTCCACCCGTATCTGTCGGTTTCAGACAGTCTAACTCTCCTAATCCTGGGAGGCTATCGAACCGATTATTGACAGGAATATTATATGCATAGTGTGCATTTTCAATTGGATCCCCATAATTAATTCTTGGTCTTATGTTAGTCGGTGGCTGATAGAAATAACCCAACGGCAATAGATTAATACCATTACTGGTGATCGTTTGGCTGCCCACTCTTCTGATAATGTTTTCTACCTGGTGGGGTGATTTAAACGACAATACCACACAATCACCATGCAAGATTTTACGTTCTCTGCCGACCCAGCTAACTCTTCTGACCATTTTAAAGTCTAAAAAAAGTAAGGAGTGGCTGCTGGCAGGAGGTCCAGGCGATCCAACTCAGGGAAATTCCTATTCTGATTCTGCCATGGGTTGGGACATTTGTTGTTATTAGGAGGAGTAGAACTAAGGGTAGATACGTTTTTGCCCTTTCTTAAATTGTCCCTCCTTATATCGGGTTGGATGGGTTGTGAGGTAGCCGTTGTGACTTCTACTTGCGTCTTTGGGTTCAACTTTTGTTCGGCACACCTTACAGTATGGCTCTATGATTTTCTTAGTTGCCATAAAGGCAATCTGTATGCTAGTTATTATGCCTTTACTGATGGGCTCTAGTGACCCCCCCTTGCTTATGGGTTAGGCTATCATGGCTATCCACCATTACCCTTTTTAATATCTCTTCAATTGTAGACACTCTGTTAGTTAAACTATCTAGGGCATCTCGTAAAAATCTGTCTAAGTTTGCTACTATTGTAAATAATTTAGTGGGTTCAGTCTGAGGGTTTTTGGATTGTTTATTTTCCATAAGGTCTTCCCTTTAAGCCTGTGACTGTAATTGGTGGTAATATAGGGTGTTTAATATGTTTTTTACTCGTGTTTGTCTCTCTGGTGATGCCCTCAGGATTTCTTGGGTGTTTTGCTGGTGGCTGTGTGTCACATTCAAGGTCACTGGCTGTTACGTGTTTTCCGACACGTTTTGAACACAGCCATTCTGGGTACGATGGGCCTTGGGGGTCTCAGTTATTACCACCAAGTCTACCACTACCTCATTGTTCATGGATGCTACTACCCCCAGTCCACCTGAGTTTATCGTCTCTTCCACAGTTGTGATCTGTTTCTCAATTGCCCCCATCCCCCCTGCAAGATATTTTATTAACGTTAATGAAGGGGTCCCTGATGACTTTTTCTTTGGGGGGGACTGATTATTTGTCGCCTTTCTTTTTCCCATTGTGCCAACAAATTAGCAGAATAAACAGATTGAAAACAAGTAGTCACAATGTCTATTGATTGTACTCAGTGGTTTTATAAGCGTACTTGGTGTTCATATGCTGTACTTAAGAAAGGGCCAAAAGAGGGTTTACAGTTTCGCAAACAGCGCTAAATTTAAGATATTTTACGGGACCCGGTCAGAACCAGATGCAGTCAATTTTAAATGGTAGGACCATGGGGGCTGGCCCTGCCTCTTCCTGTCAATGACTGGGAAGGACAGACCCGCCATTGGCCCGGGCTTTGCCCGCGCATAACCCACGCACGTCCAGCGCCATGGGAGCACTGAACGCGTTTATACCACGATGATGGCAACCAGCTGAGCAAGCTGCAGGGACCGCCTCCTGGGGCCCTGGGTATCTGGGACTTGTAGTCTGCCACAAAGTGAGCTGGAGAAACCCGCGCCGTGGGAGCACTGAACCGGTTTATAGCACGATGAAGGCAACCAGCTGGGCAAGCTGCAGGGACCGCCTCCTGGGGCCCTGGGCATCTGGGACTTGTAGTCTACCACAAAGTGAGCTGGTGAAACCTGCGCCGTGGGAGCACTGAGCTTGTTTATAGCGTGATGATGGCAACCAGCTGAGAAAGCTACAGGGACCGCCTCCTGGGGCCCTGGGCATCTGGGACTTGTAGTCTGCCACAGTGTGAGCTTGATAAACTCCTCCTGTTCACGGAGTCTCAGGCACAGCAAAGACTTCATCTATCTCTGGGTACCGCCTCTGGAACCGTGGTTTTCAGTTGCCACAGGGGAAAAACAGCCGAAACCATCACCAACACCATTGCTGGCTCCGTGTCCTGAAGGCACCACAGAAGGCACCGCTGCACTCCGCACCGCAACCATGGTATCACTGACGATGACGACTACTGCTGCCACCGAGCCGCTGCTTGCACCACGACCTGTGGGCACTGCACTCCACACTGCCTCGCTTCACCCCGCTGCCCTGGTCACACCAACAACGTTGCTACATGCTGACCTCTGCACCCATGACCGCACTGTGGTTTGGGGGCACTGCTCGTAAGTGACACGATACACCGCCCCGTCCCACACTGCCGTCTGGGCTGACCGACACTGTCGCTTGCACCGTGACCTGTCAGCACCGCTACGAACACCGACTCACTCCGCACCGCAGCCCTGGTCTCACCGACGCCGCTGGACAACTGTCACCGAGCCGCTGCCTGCACAGCTACTTGAGGACATGCAGTGCTTAATTTGAGCCAGTGTTTTCTGGTGGTCAGCACCGGCACCTAACTGCAAGCACCGGGGCTTATGACAGTCTGCCACATGTCGGCGCTGTCTGGCTAATTTAGGTATTAGCACACCAACAGCTGTGTGTGATGGTTAGTAGCTGTGTTTGTACTGTCATTGCCAGCTGGCAGGGGCAATGTGTGGTGCAAGCTGCAATGGCCTCCCGACGAGAGCCCCAGCACTTATGGGTTTACAAATTAAGTACTAAGGGCACCACACGCCGCACCGCTACACTTCACATCGCAACCACAATGGTTGCCATGATGGCCCGCACCAACGCAGTTGCCGGAACCAAAGGTACTGTTTACGAGTCTGCTGACACTAACGCCAGTCCGCACTGACGCGGTCGGCTGGAACTGTTGGATTCTGTTGTTTTCAGCACCGCGGTAGCACTGGACGGAGCTACCTGCTTCAAGGAACTGCATTTTAAAGTTATTCTTGTAAAGTGCCTATTTTTAATTATTGTATGTTGGTCTTTTATCGTTTTGGTCTTGTTTGCACAGATACATATTGGTTATTTTTCTAAAACTGGTGTGGTGTTCTTTTGTAGTGTTTTCACTGTCTGTTGGTTATGTGCAAATGCTTTACACACTGCCTCTGAGATAAGTCTGACTGCTCGTGCCAAGCTACCAAGCAGGTGAGCAGGGGTTATGTCAGTAGTGTATCCCCCTTATCCTGACTAGAAGGAAGGGTCCCTATTTAGACAAAGGTGCAAACCATTGCCAACTGTAGACCCCCATTTCTAACATTGGTGGCAGCGGTTGTATAGGACTTGCATTTGCACTTGACCTACAGTGATTGGTGTACACTACTACCATATCGCAGACCATTACGTACCACATACTGTTTCTTTTTGTGGTCTATTTTTGATCTTGTCATTTGCTGGAAACTTGAACTTTCTATTTCATCCTGCCTGCGTCATTAGCATCATCAGTGGCATCTCTGGAAGTAGCCTTTGAGGAGGAAAGGTTGGAAACCTACAACGTTAAAGAGTTAAAGGCTATTTGCAAAAACCTTAAAGTCCAAATCAGAGGTATGGAGGCGGAGGAGCCTATTCCAAGGGTTGATGTGCTTTTGAGGGGAGGAGGGACCCTCCAGACCAGGCAGCAGTGGCTTGTCCCCAGAGGAGCTGGAGGACAGGTGGGAAGCAAGGAGAGTTGCAATGGAACTGGAGAAGCTCAAGCTAGCAATGGAGGAGAAGAGGATGATGTTAGACCATGAGATTAAGGTGAAGGAGCTGGATCGGAGGAGTAGGTCCAGCACAGATGGTGGCAGCAATTCATGAGTGCAGGCAGATAGAATTGTGCACATCTCCATGAATGTAGGCAAACAATTTAAAAAGGGTGATGACATACAAGGGTGATTTCAGGGCTATGAGGCAGCTATACACATGAATGGGGTCCCTGAAAAACATTGGGGAGCAGGATTGTGGCCTCATTTCTCAGAAGAGGGGAGGGACACTTTGTTAGCTCTGGGTAAGGGGTACAATCTCACCTACACTGACATGAAGGAAGCCCTCCTCACTAGGTATGGTTTCACCTCTGATAAATACTGGGATCAGTTTAGGTCTAGTAAGAAAACTGATTCCCAGACATGGTTGGAATGTGTGGATTCATTCTGCAGGTCACTGGATGGTTGGGTAAAGGGGAGCAATGTAACAGATTTTCAGGGGCTGTACAATTTGATTGTGTGGGAGCACTTGCCTAGTATGTCTTGTGCACAGCTGCGCCAGCACTTGACTGATAGTAAGCTGACTGACCCCAGGAAGCTTGCTGTGGAGGCGGACCGCTAGGTGAGTACCAAGGTCCACAAGAAGGTGTATTGGGTGACTCCACCAAAGGTGGGCAGGGTCCCCAGCAGAAGAGTGGGGGGCCAGGGTAAAGCACAGGAGTTCTCTAAAGGGCCCCAAACTAATACCCAGGGTAAAGGTGCCCAACCCCCTGGAGATAAGAAACAAGGGGTCTCTTCAGGAAAGCCTGCAGAGACCGGTCCCCGCAAGTGCTATGTCTATGAAAGGAGGGGCACTTGCAGGCGTACCGCAAGTGTCCCAAGAGGGGACAGCCACCCACCGGTTGATTGCATGCTCTCCCTAAGTGAAATAACTTCAGGAAAGCCTGCAGAGACCGGTCCCCGCAAGTGCTATGTCTATGAGCAGGCGGGGCACTTGCAGGCGTACCGCAAGTGTCCCAAGAGGGGACAGCCACCCACCGGTGGGCAGTCCAAGGTGTTGGCTAGTGTAGCACTTGCAGAGGAGGGATACCCCCTGTGGAACTCACTGGGTGCTTCCGCAGAAGCGAGCTGGAGAAACCGATGCTGGAGCCCAACTTCCCTCACCCACCAGATCAGCCCAACATGGTCAAAGCCAATGAGGTGAATGCAGGGAAGAGGGGGAAACAAAACAATGAAAGGGAGAAGGAGTCGATCACCACTGGCACATATGGCACACTGTCCTTAGGAGGTTGATTGCATGCTCTCCCTAAGTGAAATAATCATACAATGAGTATCCTTCATATAGATATGAGGGTAACAGACAACAATTGCTAGACACATGTTTAAAAATAGTGTACCTGATGAACAGCCCTCTTCCAATGCAACAGAAGGTATAAATATGCAAAAACCAACTGAGACTGTTTGTGTCTATAAAGATAGAAAGTACTATGCATTAACGTTGGGGCTGTGGAACCAGATACATAATTACAAAGAGAGGGTATGATACCAACCTTAACAAATGCCACCGTAATATCCACTAGACCCAAAATTCCTATATATGTATATCCTGTAATACTAGGAAAAAAACAAAAAACATATTTCCCTAGACAGGATAAAAATAAAGAAAAGAAATACTACACAAAAAGGTGCTGGGTCAGATTTAGAAAATAGGCTAATCCAAAAGACTCTAGGACTAACATATTCTATTTTCTCTGTTGTTTCCAGCTCAGGAAAAATGCAAACACAACCAAAATTAGGAATCAGAAACCACCGTGCGTGGAATTCAATTGATCAGATATGTATTATGACCAAAAACATAAATATCACGATCCTACGGTGAAATGTTTAGAAGACTGTGATTCTTTAAAACGATTCTCTTTATCTTCCTATAATAGCAGCTTAACGTGGGCCAGGCCGGTCAGCAATTGCATGGGACCCGCGCAGCTGAACAGGGAGCAGCCGGCGAGGAAACGCCAGTGAGGGAAGAACCCGGAAGAAGAATCTATGCACCAGGAAGAGAAGACTCCTCCCATCGTCGTTAGAACGCATCGGAGACGTCTCTGGAACCCGACGGCTTCAAGGCCACAAAACAACAGGTAAGATGCAAACTGGAGTGCGGGGAAGCTAGGCGGCAACTGTGACGTAACGCAAAGCACGTTCCATTCACAGACCGACCCTTTTATGTGTGTCCGGGTCTGCCCCGCCCGCCCCCTGACCGCAGTCAGCGAATGGGGCACGCCTGACAGTACACTCCCCCCAGAATCCCCCCTACAGGCTTGGGTATATTTGGATAACGCCTGTGGAACAACCGCAATAACCGGGGGGGGAGGCATGGATATGGCTAACAGGTTCCCAAGTCTGTTCCTCAGGCCCATACCCTTTCCAATGTTTCAAATATTGCAGTTTGTGTCGCACTCAGCGGGAGTCCACAATACATTCCACTTTGTACTCTGGCTCATCCTCAATCAGTACAGGGGGAGGTAGAACAGGGACCACAGTACCCACAACCACTGGCTTCAGTAAAGATACGTGAAAAAGTGGATGGATTTTCAAAGAAGCAGGCAAGTCTAGTTTCATGGCTACGGGGTTCACCACTTTGGAAATGACATAAGGATCAACAAACGAGGTTTGAATTCGATTGTACCTTTTATATTAATGCTTCTTGTGGACAACCATACTTTATCTCCAGGTGCATAATCAGGAGATGGTCTTCGATGTTGATCTGCGCTGTCTTTGTACCTACTCTTTGCCTCCTCTAGATTTCTTTGGGCCTCTTTATTGTGTTTCGTGAAGGTGATTCACAAGTTTGTAAGGCTGCAGGAGTGGAGGTGGCAACTTAAGGAGACAACGGCCCACAACGAGAGTCAAAACCAAAGTTACAGAAAAAAGGAGATTGTGCTATGGAAGAGTCTTCACCATTACTATAAGCAAATTCTGCAGTCCAAAGTGAGGTATCCCATTCCTCAGAAGTGTGAAGCAGGTGACACCAAGTATTGCTCTATGCACTGATTTACCCTTTCAGTCTGCCCAGAGATGAGCGGAAGAGAGTCTCACATCTGTTTGCAGTAGTATACCCAATCCCTTCCAGAACTTAGACACAAATTGAGGGCTTCGATCAGATACGATAATGGATGGAAGGCCGTGAATTCTCACTATGTGCTGTAGAAAGACAGAAGCTACCTCTTTAGAATTAGGTAGATTTTTTAAAATGGGACATTTTGGACAACATGTCGACAACTACAAAGATTACTGTGTATCCCAGTTTAGTGGGTGCAAGCTCCACTATAAAATCCATAGATATGGAGTGCCATGCGGTAGGAGGTGTGGGCATTGGAGTTAATAGCCCAACTGGGGCTTGATGTGAGCTCTTACTCTGAGCACAGATATGACAATGATGAAAGTATAGGTGAGTGTCCTGAGCCATAAATGGCCACCAAAACGATCTTCTAAGTAAGGCAATGTTTTTTTTGTAACCTGGATGTCCTGCTAAGACATGTGAATGACACCAATCCAAAGCCTGTTGCTTTAAGGCCTTGGTAGGGAGTATCAAGTCACCTTGAATGTATAACAGATCCTGCTTTTTCACTCCTTTGTGTTGTGTTTCGTACTCCTTTGTTTCCTCTGTGTCTTGTGCATGAAGCACCTCTTTCAAAAATGATTTCTCTGAACATATAACCCCCAAGATACGCTCTGGACTTAAGATAACGGGTTGGACCTGAGTGTCTGGTACATCATAGCCATAACGTGACAGGGTGTCTGCTTTACCATGCTTCCTGACTGCCTGCCAGGAACTGTATGACGTAATCAAAGTTGCTAAAATAATGTGTCCATCACAACTGACGCATGGACAGGGCCCTGGCTGCTTTAAAAAACTGTAGGTTTCAGTGATCAGTGATGACGGTAACAGTATGCAAAGCTCCTAACAGGTACTGCCGCCATTCTTCAAAGGCTCGTTTAATGGCCAATAACTCCCTGTCTCCTACAGAATATTTCTGTTCGGTGGATTTAAGTTTGTGTGAATAAAAGGCAACAGGGTGTAGTTATCCAGTTTGTCTGTCTCTCTGAGATAAAACACCTCCAATGGCCACCTGTGATGCATCTGCTTCAACTATAAAAGGTTGAGAGGAATCAGGGTGTCTTAAGAAAGGGGCAGTAACAGAAGCTGTTTTCAAAAGAGAAAAGGCATCTTCAGCTGCTGTAGTCCAAAGGAAAGCTACTCTTTTTTTCCAAGAGTTTGGTGATGGGAGACGCCAAAGACGCAAAGCTGTTGATGAAACGTCTGTAAAAATTGGCGAAGCCTAAGAAACTCTGCACTCCCTTTACAGTACTAGGAGAAGGCCATTTCGTAATAGCAGCAACCTTTTGGGGATCCATTGTCACCTCTTTTGGGGATAACACAAAGCCCAAAAAGGTTACTTCAGTAACATGAAATTCACATTTGCCCAGTTTTTTTTAAAAACTCTTTTTATTGTGTTTTTTAGTAGACGGAGAAAGCAAAAAACAAGGGCTTCAAACAAGCCTCCCAATACAGTATAGCATTGAAGTATGTAAGGAAGTCATGGTAAATACCATTGAGTGGATCCAAAGTGTGACTCAACATGTTTTTAAACAGCAATATTACATATGTCTGAACCTCATCTTATATGTTCTAGTACAAGAACCCCGAACCCCCGAAAGCAGGCTCAGCTCTGTCCCATCGCTTCTATGCATTAGCTATAGTCTCTGTTTCCTGTGTTCGCACCGAACCCTGAGCATCTTCTCTCACCTCCCCATCCATAGCAGAATGTTGGGGTAAATATGTGCGCAAGGGCTCCCATACATCTTTAGGCCGGGAAGAGGGCGGCATTAACTCCGCATATGTGGCCAACTGCTCCTGACAGAATGTAAGATCTTTCAGCCATTCCTTAAATTTAGGGGCCCTCCCCCTTTTACAGGCCACCCTGCGTTTGGCCATCAGCAGGCCCAGCGAGGAGTACTTTCTGATTGAAGGATCAAGATCTTTCGTGTACCCTAATATCACTGTGAGTGGAGCGTGTGGGATGGGGGATCCAATCATCAGGCCCGAGCCTCAAGCACCATCCGCCAGTACTCTTGAATAAGGCCCCATTCCCAAGCCAGATGTAAAAACCCGGCTCCTGCCTCTTCGCACCTGTCACATTTGTCATTTTGTCTTAACTTAAAGCGATGTAGTTTTGCAGGAGTTTAATATAGGCGATGTAGATATTTAAAATGTAGGATGCAGAGCCTGCTACTAGTAGAAATGTGTCCAGTCTGCTGACAACGGTATGTCCATTCCTCATCACTGAGGGTGCTACCTAGCTCCTCCTCCCAATAACTACGTGATGTATGATGTACCTCTGGGCTATCTGCCTGCGTGGTGTGGTATAACAGAGAGACCACATGCGTAGGTGCATCTCTTTTGAGTAGGGCATGCAAAGGGGCCAAGGTCGGAGGCTTGGCAGGGAAGTCAGGAGTAGCAGCCCTAACGTCTTGGCGCAGCCTAACATACAAAAAAATCTCCATTGGAGTAGGCTGCTGATCATCAAAGAACGTTTCACGATCGCAAAAGGTTCCATCTTTATATAAGTCTCCCAAGGCCAACACATCCATTTTACGAAGCAGTTGCCGACAACTCATCTCCACATAGAATTATTGGAAGTGGCCACTGTTCTAATTCGTTAGATACCCACTCTAATAAAGAAGGATCATCCAGATTGCTACCATATAGGGAACGTAGGTTAAAATTTGCAACCCTGGGACCCTACAACCAGCTATAACCCAGCGTCCAAGCCCATCCGCACGCATTTGTGTAAATTGTATTAAATTATTTTGGGCTAGTATCACGACCCCTTGTGTGGGTTCCCTGAGTAGTTGCCCCTACTATGCTGTAGCCAAGATATTTCAAGAGGGTTTTCTGTGTACCCTCTAAATGGGTTTCTTGCAGGCAGATGATGTCTGCATGCAATGAGTACAGCCCTTGTGACACCATCTGTCTCTTTTTTAAATCATTTAAGCCACAAATATTCATCGTGACTATCCGTAATCGTCCCATTTTATTTGTTTCATTTGTTTACCGCAAGTTTTAGTCCTCAGCTGTATGCACAAATTCATATCTAACACCCAACCATAGAACCCCACCCAGACCATTACCTCCCTTTGACCTCCCGTTCCACCCTCACTGTCATTTCCCACCTCCTGCCCCTCCCCCCACCCGCCCCAAACACATAGGCAATCAGGCATGACCTGAGCAATGAGCGACTGACACCCTGCCCCCCAATCCCATTCACACATAAGTAGCCCCTAAACTGTTTTCGATTGCTCAGCCCTCCTTATCAATATCTCAGTCCAAAGTATATACTATATGGATCGTTCTTTCATTTAGGGGGTCCTTTCCCTTCTTCTTTTCTTCCAGGTAGGCCTGTGCTTGCGCCTCAGATATAAAGCTGCGTGTTGTCCCTTTAAAGATAATTTTCAATCTGGCCGGATTCTGAAGGAATTCCTCAGCCCCTAGTTTTTGAAAGGCAATGAACAGTTGCTGAAAACGCCAACTTCTTTTCACTGTTGCGTGCGCAAAGTCAGGTCTAACAAAGAATGAAACACCATTGCTGGATTGCAGAGCATTGGGACGAGCTTGAACAAATACTAGTTGCCTCAGTAAAACATTTCCAAAAAAAAACTTTACTCAAGGTTTTTCTCGTAAATCTTGAGGGTGTTTTTTCATAAATAAAGGAAAACGGTGAGCTCTCTGAATTTCTGAGTCCCAGTCCCAATTTGCTTGCTCAGGGAATGCACTTCTCAGCAGGTTCCCTATGAAGCTCCTAGGGTTGCTACCTTCCAAGCCTTTCGGGATCCTGAGGAAGCGCAGATTATTTCTTCGCTGGCGGTTCTCTTGGTCTTCTAGTTTGCCTAGAACATCTGTCATGGCCGCGCAATGTCCAGTGCCTTGCAGCTTCAGAGACTCCACCTCAGCTTCCAGTGCTTCCGTCCGTGTTTCGACCGTGGCTAAGCGTTCTGCAATTTCCCCGCAGGTTTTATTCAGTTTGCGTATCCCTGTTTGAACCTTTTTTGCAGCAACTCTTGCTCTGCGTCCTTCATTTCTGTTTTCTTCTTGCGCCTGTTTGATAGACATAAAGATTGTCATCAGGGAAGGTTCTTTTATTGTTGCCATCCCCTCAGCGCCCTCTTCCGCTCTCTCCTGAGGCAGAATCTGAGTGTCTGAGTAGTCCCATTTAAGTTGTTTATTGGCACTTCTTTTCCACCTTTCCTTTCTTTTCTTCTTTTTGCTCATTGGTTTTTTCTTTTGTGTTTGTTAATTATCCTCTAGTGAGGTGCTGCTGCTAGCATCAGATAGTCTCATCGCTTGAGGGAGTCCCCTCTTGCCCGGAGACATCCGAGTCATCAGTCAGTGAGTAAAACTTCTCACAGAGAAACTCAGGTGAGAAAACACCTGCCTGTAGATCTAGAGGGACCTGTAATTAAAGGTGTCGCAAGTTTTCTCTCCTCCAGATCTTTCTTCTCCTGACTGCTCTCCTTGAGATATGCCCCGTGACCCATAGGCGTTGATTGATTTATCGCTTCACTCCTTGCATATCTCTCTGAAGATATATCTATTGCAATGTCGGGGTGGAGTCTGATTCTCGGTTTCACCAGTCATAAGACTCACATCTTCCTCTCCTTTATCATCACCATTATCCCCCCACTCTCCTTTATCAGGGTTTTCTCCCCCTTCCTCTGGCAATAGCTTACTTTTTTGTATTTCTCCGGTAACAATTGCAAGCATTGAGGTGACAGTAGGTTGTGCAAGTCCCCCTTCTACCTGTAATGTGTGCTTAGCAGCAGCAGTCTTTTTTCCTCCGGTTTCCCGCTTCGTTTTGCCGGTTCCACACGCTGTCTTAGATCAGGCAGTGATCTGCTGATCTCCGGCGGTTGATTGCTCCCTGTGGACACTCCAGTATTGCTGGGCATTCCTACAGTCCGCACTTTTGCTGCTTTCCCACCTCTGGACGCCATCCTAAATGTAAATAGTTTCTTTTGAAGCCGCCGCCGTAGCCGTGACCACAAAGTCTGGTCAAGCACGAGGAAGCAGTAAACACACGGTGCAGCGGTAAGCCGTAGCGAGACTTCCAGCACTTCTCACTGCCAGCCGCACTCTGCACGGTCCGTCGGGGCTGCTCCCAGGCTGAGCGATCGAATACCGAGTTGTGGATCCATCAAGGGGAATGGAGAGTGATGGCAGTTAGTCACCCGCCATCTTTGCCCAATTGTTCGGTAAGTCTGATCATCTTATATTTCAAGAGTTGTGATTATTGTATTAACTTGGAGCGTTTTTATCTAGTACTGACTGGTTAGTATTGGAATTTTGCATTATTGTATTTTTACTAGCCCAAGTCTTTCCAACCTGGTGTGCCCTGTGATGATTGTTTCTTGTCCTATTTGAACATGTGCTTTAATGGTTTTAATAATTGAAATCGAATAAAGATTACTTTGATTTGTATCTGCCTGTGGATTCCTCACTGACCCACCCACCTCCACATTGGCTGCCTGCTTATACCCCAAAAAATAATCAATGTATATCTTATGTGATTTGTTGTTAAAATCATGTGATGCTTTACTCTAGGAAATGTCTATGATGAGAAATTCCCGGTTTTGGGCTATATTTGTATACTGTGTATACTCGTGAAAATGTTGTTGGTTCACCCTTTCGTCTCCAAGGCATGGAAAAAATGGGTGGAACTGATGTCAGCACGCTAACCAGGTCTTCTTATGACTCCGATGACGTCACGCGGAGTCGCGTGCGGAGCCGTTCCATTGTGACATCCTCGTCGACATGGGAGAGCTGTGGAGAAAAGTTTCTGTGGAATGCTGCGCATGGGGTAATTCAAAAGGTGAGGAATCCACAGGCAGATACTGTATCCACCAGAAAAAGCATTACCGAAGGTAAGTAACTTGTTCGTTTGAATGTAAGGACGACAGGATCATGTATGCTTTAACAAATGCCAAAAAGCCCGTACACGCATACTCAATGCCTTTTTATGGGCCTGCCTACGTTTTGCAGAGCATGCAGGACTGTTTTTATCTCCCTGTTTGATTTTTTATTTTTTTTATTTTGTAGAAGGCTTGAATGCCCGCGGGTGTCTTGGTGCTAAATCTGTCATAAGGAAAGAGTTGCTCAACTAGTTGCTCAATAGCCAGGATTTAAGAGATTTCCTGTAGGACAAAAGATTGACACTGATTTAGAGGTAGCAAATTCCACAGTTTAGCAGTTCCCTGAAAAAAACTTCTAACTCCCGAAAAGGCCCGTTTAGTCTTAGGGATCACCAGAAGTTTAGAAGTGGAAGATCTAAGCTTTCTTAGCGGGGAGTACCAGATAAATCTTGCCTGCAAAAATCTTGGACCAACATTGTTCAGTCCCTTAAAGGCAATGCACAATGCCTTGAATTTGATTCTTTTCCCTATGGGTAACCAGTGCAGTTTAACCAATGCCTGTGAGGTAGATTGATATTTGGGGGGCAGACTGTGTCCCTTTAGGTTTCTGTAATAGTTTTTGATTTTATCCGTAGTGAGGCTGACAATATTATGCGCTAGCTAAGGTCTCTCCGTCTATAACCATGTGTAACCATAAAACTCTTCCAGATAGCTGTGGGCTGCTTTGCTTGCTATTCTGAAGGAGACAAAGGAAACAAAGGGGATGTATTTAGTAATCAGATTGGGGTTCAATATTACTGTGGCCCTGGACAACAGGCATAACCAACTACAACTGACAAAACGTCTGACTGTTCTGATGGCCCAACGAAAAATATCTCATAAAAATTAATTTACTTAATCAGTGTTTATTATGAACATCTGGAGTGGTTGTGGCTCACCTATTTATTGCTCCTCACAGGCCAAGACTTGAGCCACCCACAGACTGTTTAATTCCTACCATTATTCTCAAACATCAATGTCTACAGCCGTTGCTGACGGTCTCAGAAAAAACTGTGATGTACTCATTCATCATGCTGGTCTATGAATCCTTCTAAATAATTGGCCTAAACAATCTACCATATCTGCTGACAGAGAACACGTTGAGAGGCCAAAGCTAAATCTGAAAATAAGGAGCTAGCTGTATTGGCATCAATGGGTGTTGTGGCGCCCTTACAAACATAGATTTGTCTGCTATGTGGCATTAGTCAATGAAGTACATGTAGGCCTATGAGCTATGTGTAAAAAAGTTACAGCTCCTTTCTATGATACGTATGTACTACCCGAGAAGAATAATCCGTGCTGCTAAAACTTTTGACTAATGCAAAAACAACAGTTGATGGACAGAATGCAGAACAATGTCATACATTCACCCCAGTACAGAGATCTGTGCCTAAATCCATCGTTTTTTTGCTCACCATGCCATTCCAGTTTGGACCCAGCCAGGGTATGTCACCCTTCTTCAGCCAGGCTAGCTTGAATCTAGTGGCGCAGTGAGCAAGGGACCCACGTCTGGGCATACCCATCCCACTTAGGGCGAAAAGTGTTACAGCAAACAAATGATGGACGGAATGCTGACAATGCAAACATTCTCCCCCAGTCAAACGATCTGGGTTAAATCCATCGTTTTTTTGCCCACTACACCACCCCAGTTTGGACCCGGCCATATGCAAATCAGTCTTGACCCTGTGCCTCATGGGAACAGTCCAGCCCGAACTGCCAAGCCAGGTCCTCCCTGGACTGGAAACAAGCATCCTAGGACCGGTTTCGGGGCATCACCCTTCATCAGCCATGGATTCAAGTTAGCCTGGCTGAAGAAGGGTGACATACCCTGAAACCGGTCCCAGGATGCTTGTTTCCGGTCCAGGGAGGACCTGGCCTGGCAGTTCGGTCTGGACTGTTCCCATGGGGCACTAGGGTCAAGACTGATTTGCATATGGCTGAGTCCAAACTGAGGTGGTGTAGTGGGCAAAAGAACGATGGATTTAACCCAGATCTTTGACTGGGGAGAATGTTTGCATTGTCAGCATTCCGTCCATCATTTGTTTGCTGTAACACTTTTCGCCCTAAGTGGGATGGGTATGCCCAGACGTGGGTCCCTTGCTCACTGCGCCACTGGATTCAAGCTAGCCTGGCTGAAGAAGGGTGACATACCCTGAAACCGGTCCCAGGATGCTTGTTTCCGGTCCAGGGAGGACCTGGCCTGGCAGTTCGTTCTGGACTGTTCCCATGGGGCACAGGGTCAAGACTGATTTGCATATGGCTGGGTCGGGTCCAAACTGGGGTGGTGTAGTGGGCAAAAGAACGATGGATTTAACCCAGAACTTTTGACTGGGGGAGAATGTTTGCATTGTCAGCATTCCGTCCATCATTTGTTTGCTGTAAAACTTTTGGCTAGGCTGGCATTTTGATTTTACCCAAGTGAGACATTAATATTGTGTGTGAGGTGGGTGTACTTGTACGTATCAACTTGCTGCTGTAGAGCTTTGAAACGTGAAACAGTTGACAGTTTGCTAATTTTGCAGTCACCAGTCAGTGTAGTCGGTGCGCTTGCCAGTATGTAGGCTGTAAGAGACTGAAGACTGAGTGTGTGCATATGAACACATATTGCTTCACTCTTACTGTTATGTCCCTTGAACACTCAGAGAAGCTCAGATGTAGTGCAGCACTATTTTTATTTTCTTTGGTCTGTTTTTAATGATTTTAGAATGACTTTTAATGTATGTGTTTTATTCACTTTTTAACCATGTGTATTTTGCACTGTTTCTCTTCTATGATCTATTTTAATAAGATCGAATAAAGATTGCTTGATTGATTGATAGTACAGCACCAGAAAATCTCAAAGTGACAAAGAAACTTGAAATAAAGAAAGATAGAGAAATAGAACAAGAATGCCAGTCCTACCTTCAAGGAAATAGAACACTAGCAGTTAGAATAACACAAACAACACTTTAGGAAAGAGATAGAAGTCTTAGCACACCATTCAACTGTCCAACTAGAAAGGTTTTAGGAAAAGTACACAACCTTTTACTAAAGGAGCAATCAGTAAACACAGAGAACTGCATAAAGGTAACCAATGCTAGTTAACACTAACATTGGTTTAATTGAAAATATGGAAGTTCCTACTAATCCTGCCC
Source organism: Calotriton arnoldi (assembly GCA_963921515.1). Classification (NCBI taxonomy): domain Eukaryota; kingdom Metazoa; phylum Chordata; class Amphibia; order Caudata; family Salamandridae; genus Calotriton; species Calotriton arnoldi. The sequence goes on along the minus strand of CAWUFW010002153.1, from coordinate 157,644 downwards.
CTGCGAAGCTCAGTTGTAGATACCATCTCCCCCTACGATCCATTTTACTTACATAGTATTGCTCGAAGAAGCGTTTTCTGGATTGAGTCTGACACATGGGAAATTGAAAGGTAAGGAATCTGTGGCTAGATCATCTCTTTGCCAGATAAGGCATTATCGAAGGTAAGTAACTGTCTGGTAACGCTTTATAAAAATCTGTTTTTTGTTGTAATTTACTAGTTTGAAAATATTCAAGTCCTAATAATGGTAGATGCACGAACAGTAGAATTTTCAATCTGCAGAATACATTGAATGACCAGCAGTGGCAGTGTTGCAGAAGAGTATTACTCTACATTGCTGAGACAAAAAAACTCATCAGCATTCTGCATTCCTTTATCAATTTATATGGTAAGTCAAACTCACATTTATTCATTTTGCTCATGATTAAAAGAAGTCCATAGCATCTGAAGGTCCTCAGTACCGTGTAGTGGGGTTTTCCTCATAAATATATTCCTGTCGAGATGGTAGTAATATCGATGACATTATAGTGCTCATGATAGCTAATCAAAGACTTTGGCTGTCTCCAAGGCTGACAATCCCTGGTTTAGATACTTGTGCTAGCAGAATGTCATCAGAGGAAATTACTGACTTTGAGGCTGGAATGAGTTGCTTTAAGATAGAGCGATTGATTTACTTTCTCATGGAGGGAAGCTTCATTTAGCCATTTTACCTGCACTCTGTATGTGGGACTCTGATACTCAAGATGTATTGTTGTTGAGGATACTCTGGGATCTTGTAACTCCATTTCACTTTCCATAGGAGCCTGTTGTATTCCTCTTAGGGTGTCCATACACGGGCTTTCCTGTATCATGTCCTTATATAGGCATAAAATCCCAGTCCTTATTTAGGCATTAAACCGTGCACTCCAAATACAGGCATGGTCTCCGACATCCGTCCACCCTAAGGTCACAACGAGTTCTTGAAGAACAGACCCTTAGGCTTCGGGAGTTTCCTAGCACAGGACTATTGATTTCTTCAAGGACTCATCTATTATGCATGAACCGTTATACCTTAGGGGTTCATTCATGACGTCTTCCGCTGTCCGACTCACGTCAATGCTAACATTATGAGGTACCTCTCAGGTATAAATATACCTTCCCTAGCCCTTGTAAACTAGAGGAGACCTCGACTTCAGAGGAGCCTGTTTCCCGGCCTGACGCACTGAGAAGACGCTGTCATCCCTGCACGCAGAGAGTCCAGCTTCCAGTGATCTGACTTCCCTTGCGGGGTGTTGGAGTTCGAATCTGGCAAGAGATTCCTACCTCTCTCATTCTTAAGGTATGGAGCTGACTAGAACCTAGAGGGACTCTTGGCATACTAGGCATACTAGACTTAACATACTCTTAGTATACCATAGTAAGGAATACTTCACCTACTTCATACCTCTCCCTATACCTAGGTTAGGTTAGGCACATTGGGGTAGAACTAGCTTAGAAACGCATCTTATGAGTACTCGCATTTTTTAGTCTGTGTTATTTATGTAAATGAATATCTGCTAAAGATAATGCTATCGCAGTATTATTTATTTCTACTGCTTACGCTGTACATTATTTATCTCGCATACTGTCTTGTGATCGTAACAGCACATTTAACTTACACGAGAAACAAGACTGTTCAATAAATCTTTTATTGAAACGCCCGTCTATTTCTTTCTGTGTAACTTTGAGGAAAACTAAGCATGCACGATTGAGCTGAGTGAAATAGTTATCTATTGTTTCCATGACTCTGGGACTCGTTCTGATTCTAAAGGGAAACAAAGTTGTCATGTTTTGCGGCTGCCAGAAACTACTCCCTTCTTGTCGTCAAGGAGTTTCTAATGGCCTCTGAGCTAGCTGGCACAAGTAATTAAGTTTAATATACTCGATAGGGACATACTGACCTTAGTCCTATGTCAAACCTATAGGGGATATTATTCCAATGCGAGGAGCCTATTAGGGAAATAGGAGCTACACTACATGGCGCCCAACGTTTGGTAAGGATTTGCGAGTCTTTAAAGGGACAGACGCAATTGGCACATTACATTCTGACTGCGGCCCCGTGTTTAACTCTAGGGCTTATAAGGAAGCCATGGGAGGTTTGGGTGTAGCATTGCGGTACTCCTCTCCATACCATCCCGAGGGAAATTCGGTTGTGGAAAGGAAAAACCGGGACTTAAAGCAGTCTTTAACAGCTAGAGTATTAGGCTCGGGTGAGAGTTGGGTAAAACATTTGTATGGGGTTCAAAGAGCATTGAATAACATGACAAGACGTTCTCTAGGGGATGTCACTCCTTATGAGGTCCTCTTTGGGACGAGAATGTGGGTACCTGATCTTGATTATGAAGGCACAGTGGTGAATGAGAAACCTTTTGACATCCATAAACGTTTGGCTGTTTTACAGGAACTAAATGAATCCAGGACACTACAAAGCAATGTCCAGGTAAAAAGGACCGCTACTGGGAAAGTCAAGTCTGTCACGGCAAGCCCTGTCTGGGTCCCTAGAGTCGGGGACCTGGTCAGAGAAAAAATAGCGGACAAAAAAGAATTTGGGTCATCATACAGAAAGCCTGTACCTGTCCTGGCAGTTGAAGGAACAAGAACTGTACTTCTGCCGCCTCTTGCCGGTAAAAAGGAGAAAAGATTTGTCTCAATTGATCCAATCAAACCACACTATGTGGCCGATACTGAGTAGTAGGCCGTGTGGACTCCGGAGTAACAGACACCCTCCTCTCGCTACTATACAAGAAGTTCAAACAGAAAGACTCATCACGTTTGAGGAGTCACCTACACGGAATGATGGACTATGCAACAATGCCATGGAACTCGTTCCTCTCGAACCTGAATTTCATAATCAGAATCTAAACCAAAATTAAAGACAAATTGCGATTCGACCAAACACAGATATCTACGTCAACGTGCCTCATCAAGAGAAAGCTACAGTTTCCACAAAACCTGCGTAACTACCGAAAATTGATTGCACTGCATCTGGCTATTTCATTGACTTTGATACCTTTTCATTGGATCCAAGTGAACCTGAAACGATGCCAGCCCAAGAAACATGAAACCAGCAAATTAAGGAGTTTCTGAACTTTCTTAAAAAGACTTACCTGGTATCACCTTGGGTGGAACTTTGGGTAACTACCGGGATACTTTTCTTTCTTTTCTGGATAGGCTTGGTAATTGTCTTTAGTATGCTTATAAATGGAACTTATCTTCGAGAAAGCTCTGCAGCACAAAATGTGAATCTAATTCTGAAACCGCATCTATCATCACATCGTAAGAAAAGAGACTTGTCATCAGTGAACATTACAGCAGTTCCTATACCTGATGGTATAGTGTGGGACAAGGTTGATTATGATATATTTGGTCCGACCGAACTTTTAAACATTCCACATTTATTTAAAATATCATTGAATGATATAATTACCTCCAGTACATTTTCCGATGATTGGGATTATGAAACTGTAAATAATATGTTGTCTTATTTAGAAAGATCTGCTGCCTTTTCTGATAGTGAAATGTTGGAAGACACAGCAGATTTTAAAACACTGTATTGCTATCAACATTATGGTCATAATTTTCTACATAAATCTGCTAATCCTAGAAATGTTTTCACCTATCACCAATGGGAACACTGCCCTACACCACCGAAGAGCAGTTCAAAAACATTTGAACAGAAATGTCCTTATTTTTCAGGGTTTAACACGTCAGACCCAGTTTCATATTATTATAAGGTTGCACCAGCACAGAAAAATATGTTGACGAACACCAAACAGAATTATTCTGCTTCCTTTATTACCCAGTTGTCTGAACAAGGTTTCAACTTATGGAAGGACACTATAGACTTAAAATCCGTATGGGGTACTAGAGAATGGCAGGTACAGGGAACCAAAGTGCTATTTTGAGCATGCCTCATTCCTCAGCAAATCATGTTTTTGAATGAAACTGTGCAACAAGCTTCCTGTCTTGGAATAGCCAAGATCAAAGACTTCAATATACCTCGGATGCCCACACCATCACCCACTGAGGGTAACATAACATCACAAGAAGGGGTTACGCTAAAAGAGGTCATGCAATACAATAGATCAGACACCGATTGGAAGGGATGGTTGATTGGGCCCACAGACGCCAATAGATGTCAGGAAAGATTCATGGGTAAAACCAAAGGGCTTAATATCCACAGGCCAGATCCAAGCTATGTGCAGAGAGAACATCCAGGGGTAGTGACATCATACAGTGTTGGGAAGTTATGCCTTGATTGGCTAAGCACCTCCACACTTACACAGGTAAAACAACACTTATCCTTACTTGCAGAGGATGTGGACCTACAGGATTTTTTTATTAGGTCCTAGGCAACCACGTCATAAACGTTTCTATTATGCTGTCTATAATGAGATTTGGAAAATATCGCAACAAGAGGCCGCAGAGAGATTACGAGAAATTGATCGTATAAACCTAGAGAAAGCTCTAGGCGTGGTTGACAATGGTTTAACTACACTAACCTCCAGGATATATTCACTGGGCAACATTGTATCTTCTGCAATAGATATATTAGAACAGGATTTGTCCATATTACAGCACGGGCAATCACAATTGCGTTCTATTATATTGTTAAGCTGGACGCTGCAATTTTTGCGTGCAGGCTATGTGCTGTGGCGTTTTATCAACAGCACTTCTCTGTTTTCTGCATACAATCTAACAGAAAAACAGATAGAAATGGCACAAAGGGGAGCAAAGTATACAATGCTACGGATTGTAAAACTGGACAGATTAGCTTTTACAGTGGCAGAATCACCGTCCACAGAATGGTTAATCCATGGCCACATAACTCTTCCGGTCACTACTTTTCAATTTCAATATTGCCTTGAACAAAAGCAGGTAGGCAGATATGAAGAAATGGGTAGGGAATTCATCAAGGAATCTTCGGAATTACCGTACAGATTTCGATGCCGGAGTGGGGACAGAGAAGTGTTTTTAAGCAGTACAAACTGTGAGAACACTTTAAGTGGATCACTCATATGTCAGGATATAATGCTGCATGGGGCCTGTAACGGTTCAGTAGCAAATTTATCATGCCACTTGAAGGGTGCTCCAGCTGCCGTGATCACTCCAGTGTTCAATGCAAAAAGAACAATTGATGGACAGAATGCAGAACAATGTCATACATTCACCCCAGTACAGAGATCTGGGCCTAAATCCATCGTTTTTTTGCTCACCATACCATTCCAGTTTGGACCCAGCCATATGCAAATCAGTCTTGACCCTGCACCCAATGGGAACAGTCCAGCCCGAACTGCCAGGCCAGGTCCTCTCTGGACTGGAAACAAACATCCTAGGACCGGTTTCGGGCTTTCAGCCCTCATCAGCCAGGATAGCTTGACTCCAGTGGCATGGAGAGCACAGGACCCACGTCTGGGCATACCCGTCCCACTCGGGGTGACAAATGCAAAAAGAACAATTGATGGACAGAATGCAGAACAATGTCATACATTCACCCTTGTACAGAGATCTGGGCCTAAATCCATCCTTTTTTTTGCTCACCATGCCATTCCAGTTTCGACCCAGCCATATGCAAATCAGTCTTGACCCTGTTCCTTGTGGGAACAGTCCAGCCCGAACTGCCAAGCCAGGTCCTCCCTGGACCGGAAACAAGCATCCTAGGACCGGTTTCAGGGCATCACCCTTCATCAGCCAGGCTAGCTTGAATCCAGTGGTGTAGTGAGCACGGGACCCACGTCTGGGCATACCCTTCCCACTTAGGGCGACAAATGCAAAAGAAACAATTGATGGACGGAATGCTGGACAATGCAAACATTCACCCCCAGTCACAAGGATCTGGGTTAAATCCATCATTCTTTTGCTCACCACACCACCCCACCCCACCCCAGCAAAAGAATGATGGATTTAACCCAGATCCTTGTGACTGGGGGTGAATGTTTGCATTGCCCAGCATTCTGTCCATCAATTGTTTCTTTTGCACTCCATTGTTCAGGCTACTTTTGAATGGGAGTTACTTGATGCTGAACGATCAAGGTTGCTGTGGGATGCTTCCGGGCATTGCATATCTGGTGACCGTCAGTTCCAGGGTTACTTGCTGTTTGCAAGTATTGTTTCCACCGACATATACAGTCAGGGAGGCGCTGTTATGGCCTTCACTAAATGTTTCATTAATACGGTTTGATACTTTGAGCAGAATTAAAGCCATGCTTTTACAAAAGTCCGTGCCCTTAACCTCCGCTCGAGAGTTTTTTGATCTCCAGATCGCAAGGTCTTCAGCAGAGATACAGGGGCTCATACGTACAAATTGCCCCTTCCATTTCGCAGAAATGGTAAATCGTATCTTTAACATGTCTGATACGACAGGCATCGTCCACCTATGTAAGACCATAGGTTCTGGACTATTAAGCACCTTTCAGACGGTCCTCGGAGTTATACCGAACTTCATACACTCCGTATTTGGAAGCATTTTTGGAGGACTTCCGCTGATCCTGTTTCTAATAGCAGGTATCCTGATCGTAATTTTGCTGCTACGCAATGGACGTCCCAGTCACAAAGGAGATGGAAACAGTACTCCTGGAGCGAAAATACCGTGATCGCATGATACAACATCTGGGCACACCTCGCCTAAGAGAGCTAAGTGCGTCTTGGTTCCTGTCATTCAGACCAGTCTGGACGGACTGCATCTTACCTGTCCTCCGATGCCTGTTTTGCGGAGAAGAATGCATGTTGGATCTCTGTCTGACACTCCCATCATGTGCGCAACCGGACGTTGATGCTTTACTGGACCTGATAACAGCCCATGTTCTGCAGTGTCCCCAGCGTATTCCAATGTTGATGGCGGCATTCCTAGAGCCACCACAGGTAGTATCGGCTCCTGTTGGTATGGACATCGACTCCTCCTCTGACACCCAGGCCTTGGATGGCGCACAGGCTGCCCCAGCATCGGTTGTGGACAGTACAAAAGCTCATCTGTGCTCAATTGACATAATCTGTGAGGTGTTACAGGGACCGTCGTCTGCGGAGGCAGGCAACGAAAATATTGCATCTACCTGCCAGGACACAAACATTTGACTCATTTTGGCTCGTCGTGTGCTGGTAGAAATTTGATTCTTGAAACACAAACAGAAAATTGAAACACCATAATGAAATTGACATTCTTTTTGAGCATGCATGGCTTTCAAATGCTTATAGTAGTTCGAACTATACCTACGGACATATTAGAGCTATAGCTTGAGTGACAATTTCCAAGTTTTCCTTTTAAAGATTTTTTTTTTATTAGAAATTTTTAACATTGTTTTTAGCGAAGCAAAAAACTAATGTTTTTTAACTAGTTGCGTACCAGTATCGAGTCAGCCTAGTAGTAGGTTTAGAAATTAACTATGTCGTCCATTCGGAAGAGGAATGGGTGTTATATTCCATATAGGTACCATAATATAGGCCCAGGTGACTTTGTTACCCTTCATCTATATTCTTCCCTACATTACACTTATAACGGTTTACAGGGACTGACCTTTTACCCAGATACGACACTGCATTTAGAATGTGGATTTTCCCTAGTTAGAAATCTCATACATTATACATGAGGATTCTTGGAAGCACAGCAGGACTACCATCTCCTGTATAATATCTATGTATAAAGTTCATGCCCGACGTCATCCTTAGACCGACACAGTAATACAGCGAGGTAGGACCCCTGGGGAGACCTATGGGTATATATACATCACATCTTGCTAAGATAGAGGAGACGCTGAGGTTCCTGCATGCAGACACTCCAGCTCGCAGTGGTCTAACATCCCTCGCCCAACCAGAGACCAAGACGGGGTCCCACAGTCTCTCAATTCAGGTAATGGGGTTGACTTTATCCTAGAGGGATTCTTGGCTTAACACCTACACACATGCTAGGTATATTTAGGTACATCTAGTTAGGGAGGCATCGTAGGAGTATGCATGTGGAGTGGCTGTGGTGCCACATATTGATACCGGGGACCATGCTAAACTTAAATGTTTATACATGAATGCTAGATCAGTGCCCAAACATTCTTTTGAAATTTGGGACACTATTAATGAGTCTCACCCCGACATGGTTTTTATTACTGAAACCTGGCTGGGAGATAACAACGGCCCCGACATTGCCCACTCCCTACCCTCAGAGTATAAAATCTTGAGACAAGATAGGCAGGGGAGAAAGGGTGGGGGACTTGCTATCCTATTCAAAGACTACCTAACCTGCTCACAGTTCTCTGTAGCACAGCTAGGGAGCATGAAATACTCCCTTTCCAAGTATCCAGAGGAAACCACATCATATTGGGAGGAGCTGTAATCTACAATCCCCGAACAAACATGTTGAATTAAGTGCTAATTTACTCACACAACTCTTCCCCGCCTGTCTAAAATATAGACATTTTTTAATGGTGGGAGATTTTAATGTGCACTTTGAAAAACTAGACCACACGGAGGTCAACCACCTATACAATGATATGCAGATCCTCCAACTTAGACAATGGATTGAGGGACCCACTCATTCTGCAGGCCACACTCTGGATCTCCTATTCTCCAATATAGCATCCATCACCATTGAGGAGATTAAAGCTGTCACTTGGACGGATCACTCTCTCATTACTTTTTCTTTTACCCAACCGGCGGTTACTGCCACCACATATGTACCAACACATGAATTCTACCGCGCTTGGAAATCTATCACGCCCGACCTTTTCCGACTGCATTTCTCCTCTAACAGCCTGGAGGCGTTAGACTCACTCCCCACGGATGTGGGAGTAGCATGTCTTGAAAAAGAAATCTACAATTCCTTAGATCACTGCGCCCCCCAACGTAGGTCTAAGCCTACGGGCAGACGTGTATCAGAAAAATGGTATTCGACTGAACTTAAAGCATCTAAAAAGCAATGTAAAATACTGGAACATAACTGGAGAATGTCCAGATCTGAGACGGACAAACTTTTATTCAAATCTATGCTCAAGAAATACCACAATGCCATCAAAGGAACGAAACGCACCTACTTCGCACACAGAATAACTGAAAGCAAGAATTCAGCAAAAGAATTGTATAAAATCATACACGACTTAGGCAGACCCGCATGCATGTCGCAAACTTTACATCCCTCCCCAGACTGTTGTGAAATGATCAGTGATTTTTTTATAGACAAAATAAACTCTATTTACTTATCTTTTAACGTAAATGCCCCAACTGATTCCAACAGCTGGGTAAACACGGATCTTCTTCCTAATACCACAGCACAGTTGGGTAGTTTCGTCCCTTTTTCCCAAGATGAAGTAGCCAAAACTATGGGGGAAGTCAAGTCTGGCTCTCCCCTCGACCCTTGTCCTCACTTCATCTTTTCACAAATTATCCCCACCCTTTGCCCCTATGTCACGGAGCTCTTCAATAGATCACTTGAGACAGCAGTATTCCCGGAAGCCTGGAAACATGCAATAGTCACTCCCTGCTTAAAAAGCAGGTGTAGATGTGACAAATCCAGCAAACTATAGGCCAATATCCCTACTTCCATTTCTCTCCAAAGTAATGGAGAAAATGGTCAACAGACAGCTGTCTGCCTATCTGGAATCTAATGGCCTTCTGGACCTATCTCAGACAGGCTTCAGGGCCACAAATAGCACGGAGACGACCCTGCTGGCCGTGTTTGACAATATAAGAGCACTTCTGGATCAGGGCAAGGCAGTTGCCCTGATCCTATTGGACCTGTCGGCGGCATTCGACACGGTCTCTCATCAGCTCTTACTTCGCAATCTCCACGGAAAAGGAATACATGCCAAAGCACTCCTATGGCTCAACTCATTCCTTGGCAACAGGAAACAAACAGTACAACTGGGCGCTTTTTCATCCAAACCAAAAATTCTGAGCTGTGGTGTCCCCCAGGGAGCCTCTCTTAGCCCCACCCTTTTTAATGCTTATGTTTCACCACTGGCAAAAATTGGCTCTAAATGGGGCTTTGATATTTGCTCATATGCGGATGATACGCAATTAACAATAGCCATTGGCAATGACCATGAGAGCACAAGGACCAAGCTTAACGACTGCCTTACTGAAATGGCAGTATGGATGTCCGATCACTGTCTCAAACTTAATGCAGACAAATCTGAGATCCTGCTTTTTGGTGGAGCCCACCACATTTGGGACGCTTCATGGTGGCCCTACTCTTTAGGACACGCTCCAGAGCCCAAGAGGTGTGCCAAGAACTTGGGCGTCCTCATGGACGACAAACTTTCCATGCAGGATCACGTACGGACCCTCTGCGGGAAAAGTTTCGCCTTACTAAAACTTCTAAAAAGGCTTTTTCCCTGGATCCCTTTGGAAAATAGGAGGACAGTCATCCAAGCATTGCTTGTTAGCAGAATGGACTATGGCAATGCCCTGTTTGTGGGCATGCCAGACTACCTGTTTAAACGTCTCCAGGTAGTACAAAATGCTGCAGCCAAACTGGTCTGCAATAAGGGCAGACTAAGATCAGCTACTGAATGCCTGAAACAACTCCATTGGCTGCCGGTGCGCCAAAGAGCACAATTTAAGCTCCTGGGGCACGCTTTTAAGGCACTACATCGCATCGGTCCCAAAATTCTCTGAGATAAAATCCGATTCTACACCCCTCCCAGATGCTTACGGTCACAGCATCTTGCGCTTGCAGAATCAAAAAGGATCAAAAAGGCCAAAACCGGGGGACGCACCTTCTCGCACCTCGCGGCCTTACACTGGAATGGGCTGCCAGTCGAACTTCGACTCATCAATGATTATAACACCTTCAGAAAAAAATTAAAAACACACTTATTTCCTGTCTAAGCAGTTCCTTACTCCCTCCGGCCCTTCTTTTCAGCACCAGATTTCGCCTCCTCAGCGCCGTGATATCCCGTTGGGATGAATGTTGCGCTATATAAATAAATAAATAAATGAATAAATAAATGCATCTCTTTAGTATCATGTCTTTTATATACTCGTATGTATTCATGTTTACTGCAAGATGGTAGAGCTTATACCATCCGTTTACTTTTATAGTACTGCTAATCATTTATATCCTTTACTGTCTAATGGTTGTTGCTGCTCAAATATTTTACACCAGAATGACAACTGTTCAAAAAATACTTATTGAAACGCCCAGCCTGTTTATTCTGTGTACCTCTCTAAGACAGACTACGTAAGCACGAGTGACTGAGCGAAAAGTAGTATATTGTTTCCACGGTCCTGAGGGATCAGGGTTGTCATGTTCGATGGTTGCCAAGAACTATTCTCTCCTTGGTAAGAGGAGATTCTAGTGGCACTGTGAGCTAGGTGATACAAAAGGCCAACATACCCGGTGGGGGTGTTCAGAATCAGTCTGACACCAATCCTACAGTGTATGCTGTCCAAACGCGCAGATCCTGTGTAGATTTTATAGGAACTACACGACAGTCCATGGCTGGGACACCCCGAGCCAAGGCCGTAGTCACAGCCTTTCCCCTGGTGGAATGGGCCCTTAACCCTAATGGGGGCTGCTTCTTCACCAGGGCATAGCAGATCTCGATGCAGGGAATGACCCAGCAAGAGATGGTCCTTTTCTGCACTGCACTGCCCTTCCCTTCTTTGCTCCCACATACCCCACAAAGAGTTGGTCATCCACCTGGAACTATTTTGAGCGGTCAAGATAGAACAACAACGCTCTTTTTTGGTCTAGTCAGTGGAGACGTTCCTCCTCCTTAGAGGGATGCAGTGAGCAAAGATGGTGGGCAATGTGATTGATTGAGCCGGATGGAATGGGATCACAACTTTTGGCAAAAAAGAAACTTGGGTGCGAAGCACCACTTTGTCTGGAAAAGACATCAGATAGGGAGGCGAGCAAGATAACGCCTGCAACTCACTCACCCTACGGGCAGATGTAATTGCCACGAAGAAGGCTGTTTTGCTGGTCAACAGCCAGAGGGGACAATTATGTAAAGGCTCAAAGGGAGCACACATCAAGTAGGTAAGGACCAAATTAAGGTCCCACTTTAGCATAACAGAGGGTGTGGGTGGAAACAATTGAGCCAGCCCTTTTAGAAACCTATGTACAATTGGAGACTTGAAGAGAGAGGGCTGGTCTGGCAGCCGCAAGAAAACAGACAGAGCAAAAAGGTAACCCTTGAGAGTCCCCAAAGCAGAGCCCTGCTGGGCAAGGGTTAGAATGAATAAAAGGACAGTAGAAAGAGAAGCAAAAAGAAGGTCAATAGACCTTTCTGTACAGTATAATATACATTTCTGCCAACAGCAGGCGTATACCGTCTTAGTGGAGGGATGCCTGGCCTCCAAAATAACATTGCATACTTCGGGAGGAAGGTCAAAAGCCATCAACTGCCGCTGCTCAATCTCCACGCATGGAGGCGCAGAGTTGACAGGTTTGGGTGGAAGACGCCCCCCCCCTGCAGCTGCGACAGATCCTCCCAAAGGGGCAGCCTGATCGGAGGATCGATGCTCATCTTCAGAAACTCTGGATACCAGACCCTCCTCGCCCAGTCCGGAGCCACAAGAATGACTTGGGCCCGGTCACTCCTGATCTTCTTCAGAACCCTGGGCAGGAGTGGTATGGGCGGAAAGGCGTACAGCAGGCCTGAGCTCCACTGGCGTCGAAAAGCGTAACGGAGCGATAGCCTTCTTGGAAACTCCAGCGCGCAATACTGCTGACACTGCGCATTCTCTTCAGAAGCAAACAAATATAACCAAGGTTCTCCCCACAGCCATCTCCGACTGAAGACACCATTCGTGATCCGCTAGGCATCGACGGCTGAGTTTGTCCGCCCTGGCGTTCAGAGAACCTGCCAGTTGTTGAACCACCAGGGTTACGCCCTGCTGTTCCAGCCATGTCCAGAGACGCAGGGCCTCTCGACAAAGGGTCCACGAACCCACCCCGCCCTGCTTGTTGCAGTACCACATGGTGGTGGTGTTGTCCGTGAACACCTGCACTAACTTCCCCTTGACAGTGGGAAGAAATACCTTCAATGCAAGCCGAATCGCACGGAGCTCCAACAAATTTATGTGGAGCCCCGACTCCGACGGAGACCAGTGTCCTTTGATCTCCACATCTCCCAGATTGCCGTTCCATCCCAGAAGTGACGCATCTGTCACTACTGTGAGAGCTGGTTGGGGAAGGGAGAGGGGTCTGCCGTTGACCCAATCGTGGTTCGTCAACCATCACTGCAGATCTTTTGCAGTCCCTTCTGAGATCTCAACCACATCAGTGAGATTTCTCTGATGCTGTGCCCATTGGAACTTCAAGTGCCACTGCAGAGACCGCATACACCACCTGGCATGCTTTACCCACAGGATGCAGGAGGCCATGAGGCCCAACAGCCTCAGGAGTCAGTCTCACCGAAATCCAGGATAGAGGCTGAAATATCGGTATCATAGCCTGAATATCCTTGACTTGCTACTCGGGAGGATAGACCCAAAACTGCACTGTGTCCAGAACAGCTCCGATGAAAGGGAGCGTCTGAGAAGGAGTCAGGTGTGACTTTGGCATGTTTATAGAGAACCCCAGTAAATGCAGGAGATTTGCCATAGTCTGAAGGTGGGAGACAACAGCCTGGGGTGAGGACGCCTTCAACAGCCAGTTGTCGAGGAAAGGGAAGACTGACACCCCTAACCTGTACAGATGAGCTGCAACCACAGCCATCACTTTGGTGAACACCCGAGGGGCACTGGTAAGGCCAAAGGGGAGCACGGTAAACTGAAAGTGCTCGTGGCCTACCTTGAACTGCATGTAACACCTGTGGCCCGGCAGTATGGGGTTTTGAAAATACGCATCCTGCAAGTCCAACGCTACCATCCAGTCTCCTTGGTCTAGAGTAGACAAAACCTGAGCTAGAGTGAGCATCTTGAATTTCTCCTTCTTGAGGAAGAGATTGACGGTCCAAAGATCTAAAATGGGCCGCAACCCTTTGTTCTTCTTTGGAATCAGAAAGTAGCAGGAATAACAGCCACTGCCTACTTCTGAAACCGGGACCCTTTTGATAGCTCCCTTGGCCAAGAGTACTGTAACTTCCTCCTGGAGCAATTTTAAATGATCGTCCATCAGCCATTCCTGATTTGGCAGAATGGGAGGAGGAAAAGAAAAGAAAGGAAGAGACTAGCCCTCCTGAATGATCTACAAGACCCACTTGTCCGATGTTATGGATCTCCAGTGGCGGAGCTGATGATTGATCCTCCCGCCAACTGGAGTGGTGTGGTCTTGGAGGCTGCGGCTGCCAAAGGCAGAGTGGCCGATGACTTCTGGTTTCCATTCCTAGGTCGTAATGAACCAGGCCCACATCCCCGCACAACTTGGCGAGGCAGGACGGTGGCTGGGATAGGGATGACGCAGCTGAAAACACCTTCCGTTGCCATGAAAGGAGTGAAAGGTAGACTGGCCACGAGGAGTAGTAGAGAGGCCCAAGGATCTGGCCGTAGCTCGAGAGTCCTTGAACCTCACTAGGGTAGAAGAACAAGTTAATTACCTTCTGTAACACTTTTTCTGGTAGATACAGTATCTGCCTGTGGATTCCTCACCTTTTGAATTACGCCTTGTGCAGCATTCCACGGAACCTTTTTTTAGAGCTCTCCCACGTTGACGAGGACGTCACAATGGTACGGCTCAGTTTCGCGATTCCCCGTTATGTCATCGGAGCTATAAAAAGACCTTGTCGGCGTGCTGACGTCAGTTCCACCCATTTTTTCCATGCCTTCGAGGCAAATGGGTGAACCTACAACATTTCACAAGTATACACAATATAGATTATATGCACAAATATTCACAGTATACTATTCAAAGATCATTCCAAATGGCAATGAAATACAAAAATATCATACCCAAAATTCTTTTTGGTATAAGTAGGCAGACAGATTCGGAGAGGCGGGTGGGTCAGTGAGGAATCCACAGGCAGATACTGTATCCACCAGAAAAAAGCATTAAAGAAGGTAAGTAACTTGTTCTTCTGATGATACATCTGCCTGTGGATTCCTCACCTTTTGAATTGAATCCCCAAGCAGTCCCGCTCCCAGAGGAGGGTGTCCGCCTACCTATACCAAAAATTCCTGCAGCACAGAAAGTGCAAAGTGGCCATCCCTCCTCACATCTGAATCTAAGCAGTAATGCTTCGCAAAAGTGTGGAGGGAGGTCCAAGTTGCCACCTTGCAGATGTCTACAACAGGGCCACCTCTAGCCAAAGAAGAAGACTTAGCTCTTGTGGAATGAGCTTGAATACCTTCAGGAGGCTCCTACTTGGCCAAGGTGTAGCAGATCTTGATGCAGAGGATGATCCACCTTGACAGCGTTCGCTTGTGGACAGCCTTGCCCTTCATTTTTCCCATGTATCCAATGAAGAGTTGGTCGTCCAGCCTGAAGTCCTTAGACCTATCCAGGTAGAAGCTGACCGCCCTCTTAGGGTCCAGGTGGTGAAGTCTCTCCTCCTCCTTAGAAGGGTGAGGGTGAGGATAGAAAGTGGGTAGAGTGATAGATTGCCCTAGGTGGAAAGGATTGACCACCTTAGGCAGGAAAGCAGCTCTGGTCCTACAAACCATCTTATCTTCATGAATAGAGATGAAAGGAGGCTTAGAACTAAGAGCCTCTAGCTCACTAACCCTCCTAGTCGAGGTAATCGCAATCAGAAAAATTGTCTTGAATGACAGAAGCCTCAACGGACAACTATGTAGAGGCTCAAAGGGGGACCCCATCAGGAATGTAAGAACTACATTTAAATCCCACTGAGGTATAATAAATGAGTGGGAGGAAACCCATTAGTGAGACCCTTAATGAATCTCATGACTATTGGAGACTTAAACGACGAGTGTTTGTCTGGTAAGCAAAGGAAGGCCGACAAGGCAGACAAGTAGCCTTTAACAGTTGCTACAGCACAATCCTGTTGAGCCAAGGAAAGAGCGAAATATCCAATGAACAGGCCTGCAAAGGATCAATTGATCTCTATCCGCACCATTTAACAAACTTGGCCCACCTACTAGAATAGACAGATTTGGTGGAGTGTCTTCTGGCCGATAATATAACATCTACCACATCCGGAGGGAGAGAGAAAGAACTCAGGTTGCCCCGTTAAATCTCCCGGCATGAAGGTGCAGGCTCTGGAGGTGGGGAGTGTAGAACCTGCCACGGCGACTGCGAGAGGAGGTCTGCCCTGAGAGGGAGACGGAGTGGAGGGTGCGTTGAGAAGTGAAGGAGGTCTGTGTACCACACCCTACTTGGCCAATCTGGGGCGATCAGTATGACTTGAGCCCGGTCTTGGTGAATCTTCCTCAGAACCCGAGGAATCGAGGGTATGGGAGGGAATGCGTAAAGAAGCTGTGAGCCCCAATTTAACTGAAACGCATCTCCCAAAGCTCCACGAATCGGATACTGGAGACTGCAGAATGATGGGCAGTGAGCGTTCATGTGAGTGGCAAACAGGTCCAACTGAGGAGACCCCCACATCCTGAAAATGTGATGGACTGCCTCCGGATGAAGACGCCATTCGTGATTGGCCGAGTATTGCTGACTGAGACTGTCCGCACGCACATTCAGCACCCCGGCCAGATGATTTGCAACTACACAAATCTGATGGCCCTGAGCTCAGGACCAGAGTCGCAGAGCCTCTCTGCAGAGACGAAATTGCACCACTGGAGTGCCCTCATGTGACAGCGTGCATGGTTGACCAACAGTATCCAGGAAGCGAACAGACCGAGCAGGCGTAGAACCTTCAGGACTGGAACAGTCACTCCATCTTGAAACATTGGAATCATTGCTTGGATGTCTAGAATCCTTTGAGGGGGGGAAGTACGACTCACAGTAATGTCCAGTACTGCCCCTATGAACAGGTTGTGCTGAGAGTGCACCAGGTGAGATTTGGGTACATTTATCGAAAAACCCAAGTTGAGCAATAGCCGTGTTGTTACTTGCAGATGATGAAGCACCATCTCTGGCAAATTTGCCTTGAGCAGCCAGTCGTCCAGGTTGGGGAAAACAGGGATCCCGACCTTCTGAGATCTGCTACCACCACAGCCATCACCTTTGTTAAGATCTGTGGTGCTGATGTAAGACCGAACGGAAGGACAGCATCCAGTCTTCCTTCTGCGGCACCAGTAGGACCTGAGCTAGGGACAACATCTTGAATTTCTCCTGTTTGAGGTAAAAATTCAAGATCCTGAGGTCTAGGATCAGTCTCAATCGCCCATTCTTTTTGGGGATCAGGAAATACCGGGAGTATTATCCCTGACCCCTTTCCTGCTTCAGAACAACATCTATCGCACCTTTCTGTAGCAAGAACAGAACCTCTTGTTGCAGGAGCAACAGATGGTACTCCGAACACCCGCCCTGTCGAGGGGGGAAAGGAGGGGGAAACTCCCTGAAAGGAAGGGGGTACCCATTTTCTGCAAAATTCAAAACCCAAAGATCTGATGTAGCAGATTTCCAATTTTTTAGAAAATGGGACACCCGACCTCCCACGGGTCCAACATGCTCTAAGATGGGGGATCTAGAGCTGCTTCCCTGTGGAGCCAGTCGGGGGAACAGGGGAGAAGGAGGAGGAGACTTGTTGGTGAGCAGATCCTCGCAGACAACCTCTTCCCTTCCCTCTGTATGTTCTATACAGTGGGATCTGTTGCTACTGCTGCTGTCAAGCCCAAAATGAAGCAGCCTGTCCAAAGCCCTGAAATCTTCGGTATCCAAAACCCCTAGGCTGAGATTGCAAACCTAGAGATCTAGCAGTAGCTCTGCTATCCTTAAAACGCTGTAGCGCTGAATCAGCCTTGGTCCCAAAGAGTCAAGAGCCATCAAATGGAAGATCCAGCAGTGTGGACTGAACATCTGGAGAGAAACCTGATCCTCTCAGCCAGGCATGCCTTCTAGTTGCCACCGATGAGCCCATCACCCTAGTAATGGAGTCAGCTGTGTCAAGTCCGGACTGAATAACTTGACGGGCCGCAGCTTGAGTTTCTGACAGCACCTCCGCAAAGTGGCCCTGGACATCCTCTGGCAGTTTAGGAATAACATCTTTAGCTGAGTCCATCAATGCATGGATGTAGCGCCCTAGTAGACACGTAGCATTAGTCGACTTTAAAGTCATACTGGCTGATGAGAATACCTTTTTAGCAGATTGTTTTTTTGAGTCCCTATCTCCCGGAGTGGACAGAAAGAAACCTGAAGACTGTTTCGATGAACATGAAGCTTGAACCACCAAGCTCTCGGGTGAAGGGTGCGTTGATAAAAACGCTGGATCCCCAGGCGCAACTTTGTATCATCTTGCTACCGCTCTGGCAACCGCTGGAGCAGACATAGGCTTTTGCCATATTCCAGAATGGGCTCCGTCAAAGCTTCGTTGAACGGAAGCAAAGGTTCCATCACTGAAGAAAGGGAGTGAAGAACCTCCGTCAGAATGTTTGATTTAACCTCTGGTGTGGGCAGCTGCAAATCCAGAAGGTCAGTAGCCTTCCTTATAACCGAATGGTAGGAAGAAACCCCCTGAGATGGAAGAGCTTTGGGAGAAGAGAGTTCCCACTCTGGTGATGTATCCAGCCCTCTAGCTTCTTGAAGCTCTTCAAAATCATGCATGGGATCCAGTATCTCCCCTTCCTCTGCTTCTTCCTGCTGCTCCTGGAAATCCTCCTCTTCCAGAAGCCTCTGTGCCTCCCTTCTTGATCGTATCTTTGGTATCGGCGTCGGCGGCACCAGACGCAGCGCCGGTGACTTCAGAGCCGGCATCGATGGAGGCCCTTCAGGGATGGCTGGAGGCACTACACAGAGTCGAGCCAGCACTGGACCGGAACCCGAAGGCACCGGAGAATAGTCCATCCTTCCCTCCTGGGATGAAATCGGCGTAAAGAACCTCGGCATCAGGAGAGGCCAAGTCGGAGTTGGCATGAAAGGCATAAAGGGTACCTGGGCATAATGATGGATTATGCCCATGTTGAAGGAAAGCGGTCCCACGGAGCCACCAGGCGCACCGGAAGGGTTAACCGCCCTGGCAAACATGCCATACATTGCATTTAAAAAATGTGATGAGTCTGTACCTGGAGCCGGAAAAGGTGGGTACGGATCCGGAACCGCCTGGTCTGGAACTGACCGAGGTCGTAAGGATGGTTCTGGCTGCGGCACTGGAGACACCGGGTGGAGTAGCCATCGGTGATGTAGTAGCTTTCCTGTGTGCTGGAGAGTCCCTCGGAGATGGAGAATGCACCGGAGTCACCTGCGGTGAAGGGGAAGGCGAGATGTCATCCTTCCTGTGACGCCGTAGGGCTGGGGACCCCAACTTCGGTGACTCGTCTTTGGAAGAGCAACGCCTGGAACCATGACGCCGCTTCTTCTTATGTTTCCTATGCGAGGTTTCCTCAACGACTTCGAGGTGTGTGGAGTCGGTGACCTCGACTTTGTCCTCGACTTTGTCCTCTTCCGACCCCTCTTCAGCTTCTTCGCCTGGGCCATGAACAGTTTCGCTTCCCTCTCCTTCAGGTTCATTCGGTGACACAAAGAGCATCCCTCAATGTCGTGGTCGGACAACAAAAACTAAAAGCAATCCTCGTGGGGTCTGTGATGGCCATATGTCCCCCACATTACCTACAAGGTTTAAAACTAAACTTTTTCTGGTCAGCCATCGCACAGCTACAATTACAGCAAACTGTAACAATGTTAACCACACAGTAAATGGCGAGTCCTAGAAAAACCGTTACGCGTCGACGGCGCTGAAAAAAGGGAACTGACGTTGGCATGCCGACGAGGGCTTCTTATGGCTCTGATGACATCACGCAGAGTTGCACCATTGTGACGTCCTCGTCGTTGTGGGAGAGCTATGAAGAAAGTTTCTGTGGAATGCTGCGCAAGGGCTAATTCTTAAAAGGTGAGGAATCCACAGGCAGATGTATCCATCAGAATCTGCCATTTCCCCCAAAAAAGCGGGTCCCATCAAAGGGCATGTCCATCAGATTTGCCTGGACATCCCCCAAGAAGCCAGTTGCCCTAAGCCAGGCGTGGCACCTCAACACCACTGTCGTTAAAATCGATCTGTCATATCCAGGCCACAACTGATGGTGAATTTTGCTGCATCTCTCTGTAGGAAAGTACCCCTTTTTGCATGGTTGCCCCCCAATTTTTGCTTAATGTTGATGTACTTCAACTGAGTGTGCCCTGGGTTCCTGCCAACCAGGAACCCAGGGCCTATGTTCTTTCCCTAAACTGTACTGTTGCAAAACCCAATTAACATCTCTCTGGCCACATATAAGTCCCTTGTAAAAGGTACCATAGGTACCAAGGGCACTGTGACCAGGGAAGGCCTCTAAAGGCTGCACC
This sequence comes from Calotriton arnoldi, assembly GCA_963921515.1. Taxonomy (NCBI): domain Eukaryota; kingdom Metazoa; phylum Chordata; class Amphibia; order Caudata; family Salamandridae; genus Calotriton; species Calotriton arnoldi. The sequence goes on along the minus strand of CAWUFW010002153.1, from coordinate 137,346 downwards.
ACTTATTGTGCCACCCTTAGAGACCCTGTACCTTTACACCCACACCCTGCCATTACAAGCTGGGTGTTTTGGCACAGAACCAAGTGAAGAGTCGACATGGCACGCATCCCTGTGTGCCAATGCTGACAAACCACTGCCCTGGCACAGGTAAGCCACCCCTCTACCTGGGTGCACTATACCAGTGGTGAGGGTACAGGTGCATGAGCCCTGTGCCCCTACAGTGTCTAAGTCCATTCTTAGACATTGTAAGTGCAGTCAAGCCATAAAGAGTATATGGTCTGGGAGTTTGTCACTACGATCTCCACAGCACCATAATGGCTTTGCTGAAAACTGGGAAGTTTGATATCAAATTTATCAGCACATGAAAAATGCACTCAGAGGGCATCTTAGAGATGTTGGCTGAGGAACTTTGAGTCGCCCGGAGCTGGGCGATGGCGGCGGGTGATTGTCCTATTCACAGGAGCCCCTGTGCGAGGCTTGGACCACGTGCCTAAAAGGACATCGGTAAGTGCTTTAGTAAAGGGCAAAAGGGGTTCAGAGTGGAAGCCCCAGGCTGAAGCACTTTGGTCAGAAGATTAGTCATGACCTCCACTGAGGGCAGCTCCAGTCCAAGGACCTCAACTGCCCTCTTAACCGTGGCATAAGATGCCCCCTCCTCGTAGCAACAGTAGGTGGATAGAGCATGCCAGTATCTGGAGAAGTGATCAGTCCACTGGCTTCCCCAAGTTCCCCATACCAGTCAAAATGCTCCGCAGAGTCATCCTGGTGATCCAGAGGGTCCACAGACCCCTCCCATTCCTCTCCCGAGCCCAACACATTCACAAAGTGCTTAGGCGACAACATAGAACCCCTGGGTTCAATTGACGTCAGAATCGGCATTGAGCGACGTTGTTCCGGCTCCGTGTCGTCAAGGATAGAGATGGGGCTGGCACCACCGATGAGCACCAGTGGCGCTGAAGGCACTGACTTCGGGTCCGACACTGGAGGAGTTTGTGGTGGCACGACCGGCGTCAACCCAGATCCTGGATTGGATCCTTGAGGCCCCTCGGGCGCCGTGGCCGAAGCCAATTGCGTCGAATCAGACGGGCCTCTCTCGACCTCGCCGGGCGTGGGGCTCATCAGATGGGTCAACCCGCTCAAGCACGTGGCGCATGGCCTCTTAAAACTCTTTCATTTGAGCGGGGGTCAGTCCGGCTCCTGGAAAAGGGGGAGGCGGGAAGTTGACCCTGGCTCCGGCTCTGCAGAACCGTGCCTAGAGCGTTGGTGCTCCTTACCTCCTTCGTCGACGGACGACAGTCAAGATGAAGTCCATTTGGACTTCTTCTTGTGCCTCTTCCCCAAGTGTCCCAATGACCTCTAGTGGGATAAAGGGGACTTTGGGCTCCGGGAGCGGTCCTGCGACCTCCTCTTCCTTGATCGGGACCTCAGCAGAGTCTCACTTGACGATGTCGACTGTCAGGCCACAAGGAGCTTCAAAGCCCACTCCCGTAAAGTCTTAGGAGCCATGGCCCGACAGTCCGACCACGACATCGGATCATGCTCGTGCCCGAGACACCATAGACGGACGAGGTGGTGATCGTGACCAACATCGTACGGGGACAGGCCTTGCATGGCTTAAACCCTACCTTCCTCAAAGACATCCCCCGCACATGATGGAAAAAGTTTAGAAGTCGACAAAACGTCGAGAAAAAACCTGCCAAAAAGTGACAGAGGGGTAGCTCTTCCCAGATCGGCGCTTAACTGGCGCGGAAATAAAAAAACTGACGTCCGCGTGCCTGGGTGGTGCCTATAAAGGTACAGCGACATCATAACCGACGCTAACGACACCGATGTCACACAGAGCCGAATGGAGCCAGCCGACGGTGCGTGCAAGGAGTATTGCTCAGCAAAAGTTTTTGGTTCCAGCCTGATGCCTGGGAAATTCAAAGGTAAGGAATCTGCAACTAGAAGTCTTTATTAGATACCTATCTATATTTCTCTATATTAATTTAACTATGTTGTTCTGTCTAACAGTAACATGTTTTCTGTTGGTCTCCTCAGATGCCTGTGAGTGAGATGCTTGAAGGGAAGATAAGGGAGTAGGACCCAGATGTACTAAACAGTGGTCGCAAAACACCGGTTGCAATATGCTAATGGCTTACCACTACCTTTGTATAGTGGGTAAAATATTAATGTTTGAGACCAAGTTTTGGTTGCAAAACATTAATACATCCCATTCCAAATTACTATTTGAAATGGACGCCCTATACATGTCCCTTTCAAATACTGATTTTTTTTATGTAGTTGTAAACTAAAACTGTGTTACAGAATACCTATTTGTGTTTGATACTCAAGGTGAGAATTGGTCCCTTTGCTACCACAAAAGCAAGTACATTGAGCCCTTGAAATCTAATTATGGCGAATGTGCCAAGAGTCCAGGGAAGGTGTAGGAAAAATTATGGGAGCAAGGCTGAAGGGAATAAGAAGTTATTTCAAAGCACAGGGAGGAGGTGTGGGAGATTGGTGATGGAGTAGAATTCTCAGTAAGGATGGAAATACATGAAAGTTATGTTTTTAATGCTGCTTGTAAATTGAACATCAAAAATATAAAGTGAATAAAGAGACCAGGTGTGTAGGATGATTGTAATTTGGACCAGACAGCAATTTGGAACTCAAGGGTTGAGATTTGCTTATTGAAAACTCAGCCTCAACAGTAGAGCTGAACATATAGAGCCGAACAAGCAACAATGTAGAAATCTGGCACTGAAAGAGATCTTTGCCATGGTGTTTTTTAAAAATGATTTTATCCTCAATCTTCCTTCCAAAAGATTAGATGTTTTAACAATATTTGATTCTAAACTATTTGGGGGTCATGACTTACATATGGGTAAGTCAAAAATTGTATTTACGATGTTGTCAAATTATTTTTAAATGCCTGAACTACTTAATGGGTTGTTGCCTCTACAAAAGTGTTCACTGTTTTTTCTTGTGGCTAGTAAGATAAAATACTTATTCGGCAAATCCACCAAAGAGTAAATTCAGACAGATTTTAATATTACTCACATCGTACTATATTAAATTTTATGGCCATTTTGAAAACATACATGAATTTTACTATGTAGTTGTTTAATTGGACATTACAAACTGGAAATGTTATTATACATCAAATGATATTTTTTGTTTTCATTTAGGTGCAACAAATCTCTTGTGTTCTGCTGATGTTGACCTCGTCCAATATGCTGAAACTTTTTGCTGTGAACAGCATGTTCCATAGAAGATTGCAAATGCATATCGAAAATTATATCATTCAAGCTTTCAAAACACTTCTTCTAAAACCCGCACAAATGTTAAAGAAGCCACAGCTTCTTACATTCACCTAACGTCTCACTTTATTTTAGCTGCAAGAATATTACGAGAAGTAATGCCACGGCATTTAAAGAAGCGTGCACTTTTTACAATGTTATAAATTTAAAGAAATCTTGAATTATGCTAATTAAACATAAAGGCATCTTATGTTACTGTTACATTAGCTAATATTAAGAAGAATGACTGCTGTAACAATGCAGTGACTGCAATTGTTATTACTCTCTTAGTTACTTTGCCCTTGTGTTGGTAGGTGCATTACATGTATCTGCTATGTTTCTCTATGGCATGTTAGTCTTAGTTTTGGAGCACTTCGTTCTGCATTCCAACCGGACACTAGCTCTAAATATTTTTGTTAGGAATGTATTTCCTTCTGGTGAAAATGTTTAACCTTGTTTTAGATTAACAAACAATAACTAGCCAAACACCAGGGTTATTAAAATAGAAATATTTCAATAGAGAATAAAAATGATTTTAACTTAACACTGCTGGTAACCCTCTAATTGGTTCACATTTTTGCAATGTTTCTCAGAGGGATAGCGGGTTACCATAATTTGTATGAAGCAAGTTTCACAGGGCAAAAATGATTATTTGCTAATACCAGAAGGCACTTTAAGAACAAAGGGGCTAATTTCCAGTTGAGGAGTTGGCCTGTGAGGCTGACCAAGTCTTTCTGGCTTCAGTGCATTCCCCAGTGTGCCCAAAGCCAGTGGGCTTAAATAGAACCCATACAATTCCTTACTCGTCCAGACCTCCAGCGCAATATACCACCATCCAGACTCTTAAATCTGCTAAGGATAATCCTAGCCCCCTTTCTTGCATGCTCATCAACTGCAGATCGGCAGCTCAACACGTTATGGAGCTAGCCGAAACCATCCTCAGGGAGGGAATTAACATTGCTTTCCTTACAGAAACTTGGCTCAATGACAACTCAATGGCCATTCTTGACCTACTTACTCTGCCCGGGTATACAGTCGGTGGTCAGCAATAGGCAAAATGGCACTCTAAGGTCTATCACAAGTACAAATCAGTTATGGCAGGTAATCTGGCACGGTGCATAAGGTAGGGAACAACCACCAAATCCCCATGTGTGTGGCCAGCAAACCACTCTACTATATATACAAATCCTCTGCACACGTTTAAAAGTAAATACATAAAGTTTCATAAAATATCACAATGATGCTTGTCTTTGTATTTTCAGATGTCTTTAATTCAAGATCTTAAGCCTTCTTAGCCAACACGTGTTTCGTCGCTGTTACAGGGGATTACCCCGCGACGACTTCAGGGCTAAGGGAATATATAAACAAGTACTTGTTCCTGTATGCAATGGTAGTAAGGAAACTTTATCTTTCAAATTATTGACAAAGTGACTTCGGTGACTTGTGTGAATTATAAAATAGTGAATATTACTGTGTGGAAATCCATGTGAAACTGGTGTTGTATGTGCTTTTCATACAACTCCTTTGTGTATCAATTTATCAATGGGAGAAAGAAAGAACAAAAAAAGGACCCCTGTTTATGTTATCGTTATAAGACATACAAGTACAGTTGGTATTCGAGACTCAATTATATGAGTAATCCTGTGGTTGGCAAGGTGCGGGCATGCAATCAACCCATTTGGTTTTATAATCCTGAGTTTATTCATTAATTCTATTTCATTATATTCGTGGCGAAGTAGTGCTCCCTCATGCTGTCACTCAATAGTAAATACATGCTGACTATATTGTGTAGTTAAATATGTGTATGGGAACGTATTTTGTTGAAATACGATACCTGGATATCCAAGGGGTTCTACCTAATACTGCCGGTAAGGAGTGAAAAAACTGACTTATTATAGTCAAAATACTAGACAGACAAATAAGGGATAATAATATTAATAGATTGTTAATTTCACTTTAGGATGGGGCAGTTCTTCTAAAAGAAACTTCCTTACACTTGGAAGCACATTAAGATATTCGGACACGAGACTAAATAGTCTACCTCTCCAGGCGCAGAAATTATAGGAACCCCTTCCGGGTTGGAATTATCACCGGAACTAAGGTAGGGGTATCCTTCATGGTTACCAAGTACACCGTATTAGAATGTACCGATTGCCATTCTTTAGCTTATGTGCCCTTTTCTCTGTTATTTAACAGACTACTTAAAACTGACTTCAGGTATCGTATTTCAACAAAATACGTTCCACAGGATTACTCATATAATGGAGTCTCGAATACCAAAGTGACTTCGGTGACTTGTGTGAATTATAAAATAGTGAATATTACTGTGTGGAAATCCACGTGAAACTGGTGTTGTATGTGCTTTTCGTACAACTCCTTTATGTTGAATACCAACTGTACTTGTATGTCTTATAACGATAACATGAATGACAGGGGGGCCTTTTTTTGTTCTTTCTTTCCCCCATTGATAAATTGATACACAAAGGAGTTGTACGAAAAGCACATACAACACCAGTTTCACTTGGATTTCCACACAGTAATATTCACTATTTTATCATTCACACAAGTCACCGAAGTCACTTTGTCAATAATTTGAAAGATAAAGTTTCCTTACTACCATTGCATACACGAACAAGTACTTGTTTATATAGTCCCTTGGCCCTGAAGAAGTCGTGGGGTAATCCCCTGTAACAGCGACGAAACACGTGTTGGCTAAGAAGGCTTAAGATCGTGAATTAAAGACATCTGAAAATACAAAGACAAGCATCATTGTGATATTTTATGAAACTTTATGTATTTACTTTTAAACGTGTGCAGAGGATTTGTATATTTAGACAGGACAGGACTAATAGAACAGGGGAGGTCTAGCCATAATCCACAAAACAGTAATCCAACTCTCCATTCTAAAGAAAGCGGAATACTTGACCTTTGAATATCTTGGCATTGAACTTAATGACAAAGGCCCCCCACCTATCAAACTGCATACTATCTACCACCCGCCTGATGACCGCCCACTTTTCGCTGAAGAGCTAACGGATCTACTCATTCAGTTCTCCCTTTCCGACTCAAAGGATGTGTTTCTGGGTGATTACAACATTCATTGGAACAATACAGAAGACTCCAGAGTGAGGCACCTCTCTAACCTTCTTGAGATGAATGACCTAAAGCAACTCTGCAACAAACCAACCCACATCAAAGGCGCTACTCTTGACGCTATCATCTCAAGCAATGAACTTGTCTCCCTTAAGGACATTGTTCCCATTGACTGGTCTGACCACCATCTCATTCTGTTCAACATCAAGACCATTGTAAAACCTCCCTCAGTCTTATTTAACAAACCTGAGCTGTGGACCAGAAACCTCAAACAAGTCCCTGCGAACGAACTTGAGTCAAAAATTCATGTACAACTTCAACGTCTCCCGCAATCCCAAAATGCAAATGAACTCACTACCCACTTCAACACGGCGATAACTGAAGTTCTCGACCAAGTTGCACCGCTCAAACTGAAACAACAAAGAACAATCCAATCTAAATCATGGTTTAGCACAGATCTCAACAACGAAAGAAGACAACTTAGACTAGCGGAAAGAACTTGGAGACAAAACCCCACTTCTTCACATCTAACTCTCCTGAGAAAGGCTAGGTTAGCTTACAAGAAGCACATTTTCAGAGAAAAAGCCTCCTTCTCCCGTAACCAACTTGATCAGGCAAAGAATAGGCCCAGAGAACTCTTTAACATTGTCAAAAGACAAACCTCATCTGCCCCACACGAAATAACTGCCTCGAAGGAACGATGTGATGGAATTGCCAGCTTCCTCACAGACAAAATCACTCAAATTGATCAATCCTTCTCCCAAGTTACTGTCTTTCATCCTTGGCCAATCTCTTTTAATGTCACCCTTCTCCCCTCGACTACACAACCACCCAAGTCTTTCAACAAACTATCAACTCCTATTGGAACAGAGGACAACCTTTGTAACTCCCAACTGAAAAACAAAGCCAACTGGACAAATTTCATACCCTTGACAGAGCTTGAAGTCTTCAATATCATTGCGAAATTAAAGCCGACCTCGCACACCAAAGATCCTCTCCCGGCAAAACTAGTTCATAACCTAAATCACATCATCACCCTGTGTTGGACAAAAATCATTAATACCTCTTGCCTCAGGGTGTGTACCTGAGTCCCTTCAATTAGGGCAAATCACACCTATATTTAAAAACCCCAAGGCAGACCCTAACGACCCCAACAACCTCCGACCTACCTCTAACCTCCCATTCCTAGCAAAAACCATGGAGAAATATGTTTTACAACAACTCGACAGACACATAGACGAATATAACCTACTTGATTCCTTCCAATCTGGTTTCAGGAAAGGCTGCAGCACAGAAACGGCCATGCTCAACATTGCAGATGACATACATCGTTCCTTAGAGAATGGAGATGCTTGCCTTCTCATCCTACTGGACCTCTCAGCGGCCTTCGATACAGTCAACAACTCAGCCTTCCTAGAATCTCTGGAAACACGCTCTGGTTTCAATGGCACAGTCCTAAAATGGTTCATGTCTTACCTCCAACATCGAACACAACAAATCCAAATTAAATCTAGCCTCTCTAACCCAACTCCTGTCTCTCTTGGTGTCCCCCAGGGCTCAATTCTCTTCCCCTCTCTCTTCAACCTCTTCATGGAACCCCTTACTATCATTCTGAAACAAGCAGGGATCAATTGTCACCTCTAGGCGGAAGGCACACAACTCTATTACAAAATCAAATCTCACAGCGGCATCCTTCATCTTAACATCACACTGAGTACGATTCAATCCTGGTTCTACTCCAGCCATCTAAAACTGAACCCCAACAAAATGGAAATCAATCTATTCTCCCCCAAAAGTAACCACCTCCCACTCCAAGGCTGTATCTCTGACCTCAAAGCCCTAAATTGTTCGCTCACTCTATCCGACTCGGCTAAATCCCTAGGCTTCACCCTGGACAAAGATTTGTCACTGAAGGACCATATCAATAACTCAGACAAAGGAGCGCTCTACACACTTAAAACACCTCAGAAAAATCAAATCTTTCATCCCATCAGACGATTTCAAATGGGTCGTTCAGTCGCTGGTCCTCCCTAAACTGGACTACAAGAATGCTATACTCACCGGGACCCCGAAAACTCACCTCGCCCCCCTCAGATCAGTACTTAATATGGCAGCCCGGCTTATAACAGACTGCAAACGGTACGAACACATCACGCCTGCACTCAAGTCCCTAAACTGGCTTCCCATCGAAGGAAGGTGAGCTACAAGACCGCCTGCATCACACACAAAGCACTTCACTCTCAGTCCCCTGTCTATTTAGAGTACAAACTCACAAGAGCAGGAAGTGCCAGACCTTTGAGAAGCTCAACCGCTCTTCTCCTCGTACCTCCGAGTCTAAAAAGGAAATCCACTCAGACTAGCTCTTTTTCAGGCAATGCTCCCAGCATCTGGATCTCCCTCCCGAGGGACATTCGCTGCAACCCCTCCTACCCTGGCTTCAAAAGAGACTTGAAACGCCATCTCCTCAACAAATACTGGAGCCCATGAATCAAACTGAACCTGATTTCTATTAGGCTCCTGTGATCTGTTCATACCTCGGTTAATCTGTTGACCTTTCTTCCCGTGTGTACACCTTTATTGTTTGTGATGTCCTTCTTTCCAGGATCCCTGAATGCTCATTTCAGTAATGTTCCATCTTCCATAGCCCTATAGTTGTTTCCATGTATGCAGTAAATATGTGCTCCTCTTTAACTTTTACTTCCCTTATCTTGTATATTTAATCTTGAACCTATGATTATAATCCTTGCTCTTGATTCGGTACAGCGCTCGGATACCTCAAGATCCAGCCCTGCCAGCGCTTTATTGGTCCCTCAATTGTTATTTGTTATGACCTCATTTCAGTAATTCCACCCTTACGGTACCTGCAATTGTTTCTTTGTAGATATTATTGTGTGCTCCTCTGCTGACTTTCACTTCCATTATTTTATTATTGAATGTAACCTTGAACCAATAATTATTGCCTTGCTCGGCACGATGTAAAGCGCTCTGATACATGTGGGTCTAGCTAGCACTATATAAAACCTTAAATAAATAAATAAAGCCCTGAAGGTGAGCTGAGTGCAGAGCGGGCGCCATGAGTTTCTTGACCTAACTCAACATTTCTTTTTCCCGAAGTGAGAGTTTGATTCAGAAAAACAGACAAAAATTAGTGTAAGGCATCAACCATGCAGCTTGTCTGTATTCCCACTGGGTTACCATCTAAGAGCATACCAGCAAGGGGCAGGTGACAGACCATAGATATCACCCATCCAGAGATGAAACAATAGGACAAATGTTTGTCTCTTACAGCAGAGTTATCTCTTACTCAAGTGACTTGCCCCTCACTCAGTAAAGACAGAGGAGTTATCCCTCACTTGCAAGGCAGTACAACTATCCCTCACTTTCCCCACACAGCAGTCACAATTAAGGGACAGAGCTGTTTCACATGGGTCAGTGAAAAACAAACACAACATGGATATTGCAACAAACAATAACATAAGTATGGCAAAAAAGGGACAAAATAATAAGGTGTATGTGCTTTAGCCAGTGTATTTTCTTATAAACTGGTGCCCAGCTCTGAACTGCACTAGAGCCCTTGTACATGATGTGGCCTCAGACTATAACAGAAGATTCACAAACACTGCACTTGTGGCACTTTGACAATCAACGGTATAAATTGTTTTGAAAGTAACAAGATTGATTGTTCAAACAGCAATGCCATGAACAATACTGTTCAGGTGCTTTGCCATAAGACCAGAACCACACCACTGCAGTACACATTTGAAGGGATAAACCATTATATAACTCTGATTCACTCTGCTTAGGTTAACTGGTTGCAGAGACTTCTCTCACTCCCAAAGGAATAAGAGCTATTTATAAAAGGGAAAGGGTGAAAGCTCCACAGCTCTAAAGAGAACCTTTATCAGATAAACCATCAATTACTTACATAAGCTTGCCCACAACAATGGGAAACACCAACAGGTGAAATAATTGGCAGTCACTCCAATACATAGAAAAGCCACTAAAATAACATAACCTACTATTTCAGTATGGATATCAAAACAAGCATTTACAAATCCGAAGGGTCTGCGATATTTTGAGTCAATGTGTTCTTTCTTATGACGGCTGCAATTTGGATGGAAATAAGGCTGTAAGTAGGCAAAGTGTTGTTGCCTCATGCTGAAGAAAAAGAGAGCACGCATGGGCTGGATTCATAAAGTTGCTTAATGAAAAATCTGCATTGCTTAAAAACAGTCATGAGATCGGCTTCATATGAAAGAACTGCCAACTAGCTTTTTTAATTTGAACTTAATTGGTTATGGAAAATTACCTATGGAATATCAATGAAGGGACTGATGAGTATTGCGCCAATTCTTTGTAGTAAGTTTTATCTGCGTACCAATAGTAATGATTTTAGAATACATGTGGTGAAAGGTACAACGTAGAGATCATTTGCAAGTGGATTTGGAGATCACAAACCCCAAATGATCATCTTTGGGAAGAGCATCCAAATATACAGAGGGAGGCATTTTAGCAACAAAATGTGAAAACCAATACATAATCTCAAGAATAGCTGGCCCATACTTCTCCAGTCTTACTTGTAGACACCAATTAAGGCAGACCATTTGGTATTAAAATGTGCCATATTTTGTTTAACAACCTGATTTGTTTCTGACATATATTTTACACAGGAGTAATTAATATACTAAGATCTACCATTCATCATGCCTTGCAAAGAGGCCTTCTCACCTCAGAACAGAATCTCTTTAGTCTTGTAAGATTTCCTACCACTGGGGGTTCCACAAAAAGTGTATTCTATTTAGTCTTTTCTTTTGTTGCATTGCACGTATGCGCTATCTGACCCCTACTATTCCTATTTGAACTTCAAAACAGAGATAAGTTTGTCTAACCTTTTCTTTTTTTTTCTTTTTTTTTTTAATTAGATTTTAACATATAAAAACAAAAATACAGATCAACAATAAAAAAGACAAAAATCAATAATTAACACAAATTTTAGCATCATCCTGGCACCGGAAAAGGGAATCACATCAGTTCCAAAAGAAAATATCCATCTGATTTACCCTGGTAAGAACAAGTATACATCACAGTACTTTGCTACAATAAGAGAACTTGACAAATAAAAATCATATCTTGCAGTGGTATAAGTCACACCCAGCAGCAGGTAATACAGTTAACCACAGGCTCCACATATCAACTGTAATGCACATATAGTGTATCCCAACAGCGGAACTGGTCCCATTACAAACACTGGGGACCCCCTGACAGTGTCCGTTCAATCTTGACCATCATCTGCATTTTGTCTTTGCGAGAGTGTATTGCGTATAAAGGCCCCAAAAGCTCTTCGGTCTATTACTAGGAGGTAACAATTCATTATATGCATCAGATTGAGTATTGCAAAACAACATATCTCTCTCCCACTCAGCTATGGTAGGTGTGGGTCCCCGCATCCATCGCATAGCTATTCTTCGCTTTGCTAATAATAGTCCCATGGCGACTAGCTTTCTAACACCTTTTCTAAGCGGCTTCGTATATCCCAGCAATGCCAATAGAGGGTGAGGAGCAATGGGCAATCCTGTGATATCAGTGAGGGACTGAAATAAATGTCTCCAATACTTTTCTATGGCAGGGCAGAGCCAGGCCACATGTAGGAAGTCAGCCCCCGCCATATTGCATCTGTCACATCTATCCGTCTCACGGAGCCCATATCTGAACAGTCGTAGCAGTGTATAGTGCACTCTGTTAAGGAATTTGAAGTGAGTTAATCTGTGCCTGCCATTGAGGGAGATCTTTTGCGTGACCTCGCAATAATGCCAAATTTCATCCGTGATTTGAGTGTCAAGTTCTGCTTGCCAGTCCAATCTAGCTTTGGTGCAGGCCGTGTGAGCAGATGTTTGTGCCGAGGCATAGAGGCGAGAGACCAGTTTCACAGGTGACTTAGAGCTAAGCAATATGGTTAATGCCGGGAGATCGAGGGGTTCCAGCAGGTCATCTCCCAATAGTGCTCGTAAAGAGTGTCGTAATCTATAAAAGTAGAATTGTGTGAGTGCAGTAGGGGACTCCATCCCTTCAATCGCCTACTCCCATGTACGGGCTCTCCCCCCTACAAACAAGTCTCCCATTTCTCGTATGTGCAGGGTCTCGAGGGCATGAAGGGACCCCCGTTCCGAGCTGAGGGGAAGCCACTGACACCATTCTACCCGGAGCGAAGGGGAGTATAAATAAGACCCAGCATGTAGTTTAAGCAGAGTATGCCAGGCATGGGTCGTAGAGTTAACCGAGTCCAGAACTCCACAGCGCCGCGTAGGAGGTTGAGTCAGCAATCGGGCAACGGGTCAGGAAGCGCCACCACTTTCTCTATTTGTAGGTGAGGTAGGTCAACTGGGCCATGTATCCAGGGGTGTGCATGAGAAGCTTGCGCTATCCTATAGTATAATTCTAGATCAGGAGCGCCAAGGCCTGCAGAGGAATACGGCATTGTGAGGGTTTTAAAGGCAACACGAGGGGTCTTACCCGCCCACGCCAATTTACATAGGAGTGTGCGCAATTCCCGAAACATGCATTGAGGGACTACTACGGGTATGTTCACGAATAGAAACAAAAAACGGGGGAGCACTATCATTTTCATAAGTGAGATTCTGCCAACCAGCGAGAGGGGGAGGCGTATCCACCGGTCAATGTCATCACTCAGCTTGGTGATAGCTCTACCGTAATTGGCCATAATCACTTGGTCTGCGTCCGCGTGGATCTGGATCCCTAAATACCGGACTGGGTCCGTTGTCCACTGTAAAGGGAAATCTAATGGAATCTGCTCCATAGCCGGGGTTAGTGGATGGATGAGTGATTTATCCCAGTTTATTGTAAGGCCTGACAGCCCACCAAAACGGATCACTTCCCTGATTATTGGAGAGAGATTAATAGCCGGATCCCGTATGTATAGCAACATATCGTCAGCGTAGGCCGATACAATGAGATTGTACTCAGGGAAGCGGAGTCCCCTTTGTCCATGATACTCGCGTGTCGCGCTAAGCAGCGGTTCCGCCGCAATAGCGTAAAGCAAAGGGGACAGGGGGCACCCCTGGCGCGTGCCCCTGGTTATGTGTATTGGTGAGGAGACCATGTTGCCAGTCCGTACTCTGGCTAGTGGGGAGTTGTATAGCACTGAGACCAGCTGCAAAAATATCTCTCCCACACCCATTCGCCTTAACACTGCCTTCATATACTTCCATTCAATTGAATCGAAAGCCTTTTCGGCGTCACGGAAGACCGCCACAGCTCTGACCTCAGGTTTCACATGCTGAAAGGCTCCGAATACAGTTCGCAAATTATATGACAAGGTACGGCCCGGAATAAACCCGGCCTGTTCCGGCCCGATTAAAGAGGGTAACAATGAGGTGAGCCGGTTAGCCAGTATTTTGGCGAATATCTTTGTATCGACATTCAGCAACGACAGGGGCCGATAAGAGGAACACCTCCGGGGGTCCTTGCCTGGCTTAAGTAACGTGACAATTAGTGCCTCCCGCATGGAGGGCGGCATCATCCCACTCTCTCCCATCTCTTGGAATAGTGTACTAAGATGGGGCAGCAGTATGGCACTGAACGCTTTGTAAAAGGTAATAGTTAAGTCATCCTGCCCCGGAGCGCTTCCCTCCCGCATGGAGTTTAATGCTAGGCGCATCTCCAGTATGTCAAGTGGACGCATTAAAAACTCCATGTGATCGTTCGTCAACCACGGCAGCCTGATATGTTCCAAATAATGCGAAATGTCGCTGTCTGTGAGGTTAACCTTAGACGTGTAAAGCGCCTGGTAGTATCTGCTAAAACGGCTATTGATGTCTGCCTGATCTGTTAGCAGTGTGCCCTCTTCGTCCAGCAGCTCATGTATATTGGAAGATTCTGATCTGCGTCGGGCGAGGGCGGCCAATACCGACCCCGGTCTATCGCCCTCCCCATAGACCCTGGCCGTGGCATACTTCCCCATATGCTGAAGTTTGCTGTCCGCAGTGCTATGATATTCCTCTAATGTAGCTTTCAATTGTTCCTGCGTTTGGGAGTGATCATTGATTAAAAAGTCTGCTTCCAGCTTAGCCAGTGTAGTTTCGAGTAGAGCCAGCCTATTTCTAATAGATCGAAGCACCCCTGCATGTTTTGTGATAGTCACCCCACGAATAAAAACCTTAAATGCCTCCCAGACTGTTGAGAATGTGTCAACGGAGCCTTTATTGGTGTGAAAGAATTCGTTAATGGCACCAGTGAGGTCCGCTTTAAAAACTGAATTGAGTAGCGAGTAAGGCGGAAAACGCCACAAGAATGGGGGAGGTCGTCGCGACGGCACTGTAATTTCTAGCAGAATGGGCGAGTGATCAGAGAAAGTGCGGGCTAGAATAGTGCAGTTCTGAACCTGAGCCATCAGGGAGGCCGAAATGAACCAGTAGTCAATGCGTGTGTGTATGTCGTGATAAGCTGTATAATGAGTGTACCCCCCTTGGTGTGGAGATCTGGCTCTCCACACATCTACCATATGCAGCTGCAATGTAACGTCCGTTATTGCTTTAGCAGCAGCTGAGGGGGCTCTGAGAGCACCCTTAGATCGATCCAGGGAGGGATCAAGGACACAGTTAAAATCCCGACCCCAGAAAATCGGTAGTGCGCCACAGTCCTTGATAAGTGCCGAGAGTGATAAATAGAATTGTGGGTCATCGTAATTAGGACCGTAAGAGTTAACTATGAGAAAATTTGTCACTCTATCGTAACATCTGGTGATAATATACCTGCCAGCTTGGTCAGTGACACAGTGCTCCAGGTGGAAACCGGATTTGGGGTTCACCCATGTAAGTACTCCTCTAGAGTGCGAGGAGAACCCAGCGGTATGAGACACCCCCGCCAATGAATTAGTTTTGAGGAATGTGCTGCCTGGTTGCAAATGAGTTTCCTGCAGCAATGCGAGGTCTATGTCCCTCCTTTTTAGGAAGGCAATTATGTTGCGCAGTTTCCTGTGGTCATTGAGACCCCTGACATTCTATGTCAGGAGCTTCAGACTGCGGGTGTGACCTTGTTTTACATTATGTTGCGACATGCAGTGTACACTTGTCTATGTAGGTATGTGTCCGTGAGTAACACTTTGTATATGGTGGTCATCCAAGGCAATACAACTCCCAATTCCCATGCCAATAACGAAACACAAAATGCAAACGATCCCAATCCCCCCCTCCCACGCTTTGCGTAACCCAACTCTGCAAAGTCGAATTCCCATCCCTCCCTGAAAACACAAAACAATAAAACTCAAAAACCCAAGAACCAATACACCACCGGCCCTTGTGGTGGTCTCCATGAGAAAGTGCGTGTTACGCTTTGGGGCAGATGTTGCCAAGCAACCCAACATTTGGCCTTCTCTACGCCCGGCCACCATACCATAAGGCACTTGACTCCTTTTGCAGGAAATTAGCGTCGAGTCAATGTACTAAGCGGCACCTGAATGTGCCAAGTGGCTCAGGGCGATAAACGAAGATGCCCCGCCCATGAACAAAAAGGTAGTTAACCCCAGCTGATTGCCAACACTACAAGAACATAACAATAGCAAAATATTTCAAGGGTTCTAAAAAGTACTTCGTAAGGAGTGACGCATCATTTTCTCCAGATTAGTCATTTTCATCTAGGCCGCCAGATGCGCCTGTAGCTTGTGTGTCCCTCTCTCTTGGACTTGTCGACGCGCCTGCTTTGCCCCATTCTTTGAGGGCCTTTTGAAGGGAGCGAGGGTCTGTAAAGATCTGTTGCCTGCCGTCTCGTCGCACCCTAAGTCTCGCCGGATAAAGCATTGCATATTCAATGTTCAGCTCACGCAGTTTACGCTTCGCAGGTGCAAATTGCCTCCTGGCCTCTTGTACTTTCAGGGTAAAATCAGGGAACAGGGAGAGGCTTGAGCCTTCATAGTGCAGTGAGCCTAGCTCCCTGGCTTTGCGCAGCACTGCGTCCCTGTCTCTGTAATTTAAAAGTTTAGCAATGATAGGACGTGGGGAAGCGCCAGGAGACGGCCTAGGACCAAGGGAGCGATGTGCTCTCTCCACGACAAACGTAGGCGAAAAGACCTAGGGGCCCAGCAGTGTAGTAAGTAATTTTTCTACAAACAACTCCATGTTTCCCGTCGCAGTCGACTCTGGAAGGCCCGTTATTCGGATATTGCTCCGCCTCGATCTCACTTCCAAGTCCTTAGCTCTATCTTGCAGAGTTATAAGAGCTTTCTCCATATTTTTCTGTACAGCATTAGAGTCCGATTGAGCCTCCTCGGACTCTATGATGCGGCGCTCGGCCATATCTAGGCGCTCTGCATGCTTATCGACTCGTTCGGACATCCTGTCCATTCTGTAGGCCAGAGTGTCTATTTTTGCGTCTATTGCTGTTAAACCTTTCTGCATAGTTGCGATAATGGACTTAATATCTCCGATAGTGTCGTCTGTTGGGCGCTCAGTATCCGACAGTGCAGACTCCGCTGTTTCATCGTTATGCCTGGATTTACGCTGCTCAAAGTTAATCTTTGGCTGCGATTTATCTGGTTTACCCATTGCCTCTGCTATATGTGCTGAGCCCAGCCGTGATACAATAGGCAATGCGGGAGACTCCCTCCGTGAGTTGCGTGATGCGCAATTTAATCCAGGGCCAGAGGTGGAGAAAATGTTATGTGGTGCAGTATATGGTGAGCGACCAGGCCAAACCCAGCACTGCAACAGAATATGCTGCGCACCAACAGGCTACCGAAGACCACAAGTCAGGAAGCGCACACAGGCCTCAATCGCCCTCCGCAGCACAAGCCATGTGAATTCCCTGCTGGGGCGCCATTTTAGAAGCAGGTTACCACGCAGGTACCAAAGCGCGCAACAAGGGGGTTCTTTTAGTGTGCCGCAGGGAGGCTGCTGAGATCTGGGCCAATGCAGCACGAGTGGCCCACTTTTTGCCAACGTAGCGCTGTACTCCGCGATCAATTAGGCAGGATAGCACGACATATAAGTGGCATCCACCTCGCATGCACCGTGGGCAGGAGGTTCCAGGGCACATACGGAGGGAGGGGGGGAATACGACTCACAATTCCGCCCCCTTCCAATCACAGGACCTCCAGCATGCCTCACCGTACCGCTATGGGACCAGATGGATCAGGGACATAGACACGAGGCCGCTGCAGTGCCGTCAATCTCCGGTGTCTACATGCAGGGTTCTCAGGGGAAGCAGCCTCAAGTAGCAATCAGGCGCAGACAGGGGAGATACCCGCCCTATCATGCGCCGATCATCCGGCAGCCGTGCAGTCCCTCACTCCAAGGGCCACCGGGCAGGGGGAGCGCGGGGGGTAGATGCCGCCAACTGTGCCTCTGCTACGGTCCGACTTGCGGAGCTCTCGATCGGGGGAGGGAGCATCCAACAACCCGACCCCCGCAAGATAGGAATGCCCCCCGCACTCCTCACCGCACCAATGCTCAAATGTTATTAGTGTAGCCCTCCCGGGACGCACCGTCACGATCAGTCCTCCGGACCTCCAGCTGGAATCGCGCGGCAGAGCGTGCACGCAAGCGTCGGTGCCCGGACCGAGCACGCCTCCAGGCCGCGGTCTCGGACAGGTTCTGCATTGCAATCAAACCTCGAACACCACCACAGTATCAGGCATCAGCAGGGCATCTTCAGAATCGCCGCGTCTTAGGCAACATTCGCCCTGCTGTTGTCAGCGATATCACGGCTCCAGGAGCAGCAAATTCCTGCCGGATAGGATCGGTGACCGGCGGAGCTAATTCACTGTGCAGCCATCTTTGAGCCTGGAAAGCTCCGCCCCCCCCATTGTCTAACCTTTTCTGTGGCTCTTTGTTTATAATGTGCACATTTATATTAATTATATTTCTCAACATATTTCTCCAACAAGAATAGGCAGTGATACAGTCTAATCTTTCTTCTTCTGTGATCCTTTCTCTGGATTTCATTTGGGTATCCCAAGTTATGAAAACAGATTCAGCTTTAAAGATACAGAAAATGTTGGCGAACCCACGAGTAGTCAATTTTTTGATCCCCCATCTGCACCAAATAAGCATTAATACTACTGCAAATATTTCCTTGGGTAAAGGATAGTCCTTGTTGGCTATGGGTGATAGCTGGCAAACTGTAACAATGCATGTGATCAGTAGGATTCAAGACTGATTTGCATATGGCTGGGTCTGAACTGGGATGGCGAAGTGAGCTAAAGAACGATGATGGATTCAACCCATATCTGTGACTGTGGGTGAGAGTTTGAAAAGTTTCAGCGCTCCATCCATCATCTCTTTGTGTTTGATCAGTAGGATTAACATACAGTTCTAATTCTAATCAACCAGATGTATGCAGTATTTTGATTTTTAAGTTGGGTACTGTAGTGCCAGAGGCACGTCTATGCATTGGGACCACATGATGACCTTTGACTACCATTGTTTTAATTGATTTTATGTGTTTTAGTTCACTCTAGCTTGAATGCACAACGTGTTTTCTGCGTTTGCATGGACTTGTGATTTCTTTTGTGTCTCCTTAAAGCTGCAGAGTGGGAGTGTTTCACAGAGTAGAACAGCCTTGCCAGGAACAGAACATGTGGAATGTGCATTTGAAAGCAGAGAGAGAGAAAGGTGTGGAATGTACTTCTCTATTTTGGACTATAGTGTTGTATGCAGTGGTGCTCAAATGTGTATTATGTTGTACATTGGGATGTTTTATGAAGTTTTTACTATTGACTTTGACATGTCCTCATGCCATCTTGAATTCTGACTCTGTCTAGCTTGAGCTTTGCACACACAAGAAGGCCCCCAGGTTACTCACGTTATTTAGGTTATTTACATTCAAGATTGTTTTCTGTACTTTTGGAGATGTTTTCTACTTTCTAGATTATAAAACTGGGGTTTCTTGACTTGGAAAGCAGGATTATGTTTTGACCTGAATAGACGGACGCGCCTTATTCAGTGTGGCAGTTCCCGGCTTGCTGAGTCTCTTGACCCGGGCTGTGAATCCCCCAGTCTGGTGTGGGCTAAGATGAAGTTATTGCAGACGGTGATGTATTTTCTCTGATTATTGGCATTGTGTTGTGTGAGTGTGTCTGTGTGCACATTCAAGTCTCCAGTGGTCAATCATCTGATGTATTCTGTGTATATACCTTTATATCTTTTCATGTTTTCCTTTCATTCCTTGTGTCAGATTACCTGTATTTAACAGTGCCCATTTCTTGCAGTGGATGTCCAGTATTATTATCATTATTATCTGCTTGTATTTTATCCCATGTATTTAACAGATGCATTTGCTTACTTGTAAACGTGTTATTCTTGCTTGCACACACACACACACACACACACACACACACACACACACACACACATATATATATATATATATACACATTTGCATATTGTTTTATTTGACATCTTGGAAAGCACTTTCTGTTGGAGAGTGTTGCACAAATAAAACCCCACGCTTTATTGCTTTATTCTGAAAACTGTCTTTGATGTGCCTCATTTTATGAGAGTGAAACCCCTTTTCAGGTGTTTTCATGCTTTGCCGTGTGTGTGCCTCAGTGTGGGAGTGCTGTATTTCTCTTATTTGTGAGTGCGAAGCAGGACAGGTACTTCCTCAATGCTCACATTAGACGCAAACATAAGATTGAGACCTCATAAGTACAAACGTCTTTCAATGTGTCCCTTACCATATAAAAAGTTGGCCTTAATATATTATGTAGCCAATAATGTTCATTTTCAAAACTAGAGCTTTTTTGCTATAAGTATGTTTTTTGCTTAAAGCAGCCACCTAAATATTTGCTATACAAGGGGGAGGATGGGCAAGTCACTCCTATACTCATCCCTTTCCTTTGGACATACAGCTGGTCCTAAATAATCAAGATATTTTTAATGAGGACCAATCATAGGTCTCTAATAATGAATTCTATGAAGACT
Organism: Calotriton arnoldi; assembly: GCA_963921515.1. Lineage (NCBI taxonomy): Eukaryota > Metazoa > Chordata > Amphibia > Caudata > Salamandridae > Calotriton > Calotriton arnoldi. The sequence goes on along the minus strand of CAWUFW010002153.1, from coordinate 117,038 downwards.
CAAATAAGCAAGCAAACCTTTTCTCAGTCAAAAAATTTTCAGCTGCTGTTATAGCCTGGCACTGAGTGATATTATATGCAATACTTAAATATTGACTATGACCTGCCCATCACGTCTGTGTTGTTACCCGTCCACTTTCTCTATACTTTTATCTCCGATGTATGACAGAATCTGCTTCACTAATAGTGTCAGTAAATGTGTAAAATATTTAGACAGTGGTTGTGTTATACAATTAATACTAATAACTGTTGGTCTTGGGGTTTCCTATATCCTTAAATATTTTCAGAAAACCATAGATGGCCAAGATAGTTGGATCCATAACACTTTGAAAATTAAGGGGGGATTTAGATCGGAATGCTGAACAATGCAAACCTTCACCCCCAGTCACAAAGATCCCGGTTTAATCCATAGTTCTTTTGCTCACCATGCCACCCTAGTTTGGACCCAGCCATATCCAAATCAGTTTTGACCGTGTACCTCATGGGAACAGTCCAGCCCGAACTGCCAAGCCAGGTCCTCTCTGGACTGGAAACAAGCATCCTGGGACCGGTTTCGGGGCATCACCCCTCATCAGCCAGGCTAGCTTGAATCCAGTGGCGCAGTGAGCACGGGACTCACGTCTGGGCATACCCTTCCGACTTAGGGCGACAAAAGCAAAAGGAACAAATGATGGGCGGAATGCTGAACAATGCAAACATTCACCCCCAGTCACAAAGATCTGGGTTTAATCTATTGTTCTTTTGCTCACCATGCCACCCCAGTTTGGACCCAGCCATATGCAAATCAGTTTTGACCCTGTACCTCATGGGAACAGTCCAGCCCGAACTGCCAAGGCCAGGTCCTCTCTGGACCGGAAACAAGCATCCTGGGACCGGTTTCGGGGCATCACCCCTCATCAGCCAGGCTAGCTTGAATCCAGTGGCGCAGTGAGCATGGGACCAACGTCTGGGCATACCCTTCCCACTTAGAGCGACAAAAGCAAAAGGAACAAATGATGGACATGGGTCCCGTGCTCTCCATGCCACTGGAGTCAAGCTACCCTGGCTGATGAGGGGTGAAACCCCAAAACCGGTCCAAGGATGCTTTTTTCCAGCCCAGGGAGGACCTGGCCTGGCAGTTCGGGCTGAACTGTTCCCATTAGGCACAGGGTCAAGACTGATTTGCATATGGCTGGGTTCAAACTGGACTGGCATGGTGAGCAGAAAAAACGATGGATTTAGGCCCAGATCTCTGTACTGGGGTGACTGTATGACATTGTTCTGCATTATGTCCATCAATTGTTCTTTTTGCGTTTGTCACCCCGAGTGGGATGGATATGCCCAGACGTGGGTCCCGTGCTCTCCATGCCACTGGAGTCAAGCTATCCTGGCTGATGAGGGGTGAAACCCCAAAACCGGTCCTGGGATGCTTGTTTCCAGTCCAGGGAGGACCTGGCCTGGCAGTTCGGGCTTGACTGTTCCCATTGGGCACAGTGTCAAGACTGATTTGCATATGGCTGGGTTCAAACTGGAATGGCATGGTGAGCAAACACACTATGGATTTAGGCCCATATCTCTGTACTGGGGTGAATGTGTGACATTGGCCTGCATTTTGTCCATCATGTGTTCTTTTTGCATTCAACAAGACTCACCAAAATGTTTGCCGGCTTTATGTCTTGATGGATAATGCTCTTGGAATGTATATAATTAATGGCCATTGATATTTCTAATCCAACATAAAATGTATCTGCACTCAACAGCTGTAAGGCAAACATTGTTAGTATCGTGTGTAACAGTATCTTTTATAAATTAGTTATGATAAACTGGATGCAGTGTAGAAAATGGGATTTTTTATGTTATGGGAGAAAGGCTGCAGTTTGAATAGGAACTCTGACAGCTTCCACATAGCACAAACAATATGATTCAATTCTAATATTCTTTATTCGGTTTCAGATATAAAACCATAAAAGCACATATAAAATATAAAATACAATAATGTGTCTAGTAAAAAACAGTCCTCAAAGGGATCGACCAGCGAATTAAAATAACTTGTACCAATGGGGATGCAAGAAAATCACTGACTTCAAGTTCATACATGCTACACCAATAAAAACAATTCAACCGGGGTCAGTACAGTAAATACGGTTGGAGAGAGCAGGCTGATTAATCACAACTGGCTCTAAGTCTAATACCGGATTTAAAAAATTCAAGTACATAAAACACAGTGCTACCTGTCAGCAATTGTAGATAGATAAAAGCTGGGCGCACTTGCCTAAAGTTAGCCTTTTTCAGAATTGGAATTATAAAAGACTGTCTGGGATATTCATAATAACGACAAAGCATCATAAAATGGATCATGTCCTGTGGAGCTTGACCATCGCAGCCACAGGACAGCAAGGTTTGGCCCTTACTACAGCCCCTAGGATGAGCAAGAAGGAGGTGAAAAAGGTCGAACCGAAACCTTGTTAGCAGGAATCTGTCATACGAGTTTATGAATCCCAGTAAATAAGGCTCCGCCATCTTGACGGTTTTTAACATGACAAAGCGGCGTACACTAGGCTTTAGGAGCTCCCTCTCTTCCCTTGCCATAACCCTCTGCTCATAGAAACTCGCCTTTATAAGGGTCAGGTTTCTCTTAGTTGTCCGGTCCGGGTTAATAAAAAGATCACCTCTCCCCATGCTCGTTAAGGTCACTTCAATGTACTTGAGCCAATCTGACTCATAATAGGGAAACTTATTCCTGTGAAGAATTTCTGGCTCACTCTTGATAAAATGCGCTGTTGAAGGTACTTGTTACAATTGATGTGCAAGTGGCAAATGTGTTTCTTCACTATTTTACACAAGAACTATGCTTACCATTTAAGCCCATATAAGATTATTTAACATAATATATGTATGTCAGTTTAGATACAAAAAAATGGTTGCCCCTTTTAATCAGAACACATGTAACAAACGCCTGATCGGCAGGCCTCAATGATTTCAAAGGTCAAAAATACCAAATGATAATTGTGAAAAAAATGGGGGAAGACAGCCTAAAGATGTATTTCGTACATGAAGTTAGAAATTTGACACACATTTGTAAATTACAAATACATCAAACTTAACTAGTGTCCATTCATTTATATCTGTAGACATTTAAGCTAGACTTCTGATTTCAACAAAGCATTGTTTAAAGGTTGTTAATTCCCATTCAGAAGGCCATGGGCAAGTAGCAGTTACTGGGCCTCAACCTTGGGAGTTGGGTTTGTTTGCTCCTAAAGTCCCAGAGTCCTTCCTTTGATGAATACCCCTGACTCCTTCTATATTTAAGTGAGAAGAGGAAGTCATAATTTGGTCAGTTGAAAAGGAACAGTGGTGTGACCCATATTGGACCACAGGGAAGCAACATATCTTTCAATTCTCCGCTGGGTGTACCTTATATGTAAAATAAATATGGAGATTCCAACAGATACTTCCCTTTCAAGCTTGAGATGTGGAGACTTGGCCAGAGACTTAATGCACATTACATGGCTCTTTCCAATGATATAGAGCTTCTGGCGAGGGATAGTCCATTTATTATTGCTTGCATTGGGAAGACCTAAAATGCACAACTAAAATAGCCCTACTTAACATTCGACTGGATATAGATGCAAACAGATACACACATGCATGTTGCCTTAATTATTGCATGACATTTCAGATTCTTGCGTATAGTGTCCAAGGCCTGCCTGTAGAACCACCATAAAATGTGGGGGATCTGAGGATTAACCTGCAAGCAGACTGAATTGCAGCTCCCAAAGGCATATACGGAGGGCATTCCGAGGAACAAAAACAGGAAGATATTCTGGATTAACAATGCCATCATTTAGTAAATGCTGAGAACATATGGGTCAATAGTGAATAATTCAAGACCTCAGACTGAGAAAGTATGTACTGAAACATGCTTTGCCTTATGCTTTATTGAAAATGCTAATAAAGGATATTATAACATAAAACATAACAGTGCTGGGAAAAATAGTAGTTCTTGCAGTACCCAAGATAAAACCATTAGTACAACTTGAGAACTATTAATAGTATGCCATTTGGATAGGTTTCTATTGACAGTGCTAGTGGTAGCATGAATTGTGTCACTAGTAGTAATAAGTAAAAGCAATATTTAATTGTCTGAATTATTTCCTATGTTTAGTTGTGTATCATAGAAGATATGTGACAATTGAAAGCTTGGTTCTTTGCTGAAATCACTGCCGGGAGGTGAACGGCTCTTACCTGCAGACACACGCCGTTAGGGGAACGGCCAGCAGTCTTCACCACGCGCCGTGAGGGGAACGGCCAGCAGTCTTTGCCACGCGCCATGAGGGGAACGGCTGGACATCATTTCCCAGCAGCCCGATGCCACTCTGACGCTGCACCCGCGCCCGGAGGCGCGATAAAAGCACCGCCCACCTCCCGCAGCGCGGGACGCGCGCGGGCGTGCCCGGGCCAAGGGCGGGCCCGTCTGGGCCCGTCTGGGCCCGTCTGGGCCCGTCAGAGGCCGAAGGAGGCTGGGCTGGGCCAGGATATTAACATCTACAGAACAGGACTGGCTGCGGATAAAGGACACTTGCCGAATTGGACTTGAACTGAGCCTGCAAGGTACTGGGTTAGATACATGTTAAGAGGCCGTTAGAGGACAGGCCGGACATGTACTTTTTTTTTTTTTTTACTGTCTGAAATCGATAGTCATGTCTTTTAGCTTTGATTACTGATGGTATTGTCTGATAACTGTTTTGGTTGCTATTAATTTGTGTTGTAAGGCTGGGCTTTTAACTTAATTAATCAACATGACAAAACCCAAGGTTGGCAAAGGGGTAGTAGGCACACTTGATGCCTTCTTATCAAGGGCTGAATCTGCGCTCATACACGAAATCGAATTAACTGAGCGCAGATTATCATTAGATCTGCAAGCGCCACCTAGTAAACATATCCATACCCCCAGTACTACAAGTGCACAAACGAGTCTGGTTGATGGAGCATTACGAATTAGCAGGTCAAACTCCCCATGCCCCGAGCTTGCCAACGGGCAGGAGATAACCGGCCGCCAGGTTACCTCGGTCAAGCCAAATGTAGTCACGAGGGCCCAGAATTCCAAATCAAAAAGCGGATGTAGCTTTGCTCTACCGCCAAAGAAAAGGAAAGGGCAGGCAACAACTAAGACACATAAACAAAGCCAACTTACATCTAAATCATTGGGTGGAAGGAGTAAGCAAGTGGATAGGGACCCCATACATGTAGCAAATCAAGATATAGCTTCAGTAGAAACGGTCTTCAAGCCGGCTTTGACTTATAACCTGGAGGAGAGTTTTTGGGATAAATTAGAAACTGTAATTACAGCACATTTAAATCCTATTTTTCAAAAGTTGACTGACATCGAGAGTAGGTTATCATGTTTAGAAAAACAATCACCTAGCGCCACTACACTGCCTACAGAGCTTAGGCCCAGGTCAAACATGTCCATGGGAGGAGCCAACAGAGGGGGTGCTTATAACCCGGAACCTTTTCTGAAAACTATGACACCTGAAGTGCCCCATCGAGGAAGTCCGGAAGACAACTGCCCGCAAATGACTGTGTCTTTGCTTCAGATAGAAGGATTCCCCCAAAGCGATTGTCAGTCTTTAAATCCCACAAACACTGAGCAAGTGAATAGGGTTTGTAACAAGGTCAATGAAAGGCCCCAAAGTTTAGGTACTTCTGTAGATCGTCACCTGGGTCATTCACGTTCTAGTGATATAAACTTGAACTTACACTTGCCCCCAGAAACAACACCTTATATTGTTGTTCTAGCGAATGTTCCACCACTGTTGCCTGGTGATAAGGAAGACTGGCCATCTTTGAGGAATAAATCCCTGCATCTTGTAAACATAAAGACAGGTATAAACAACAAAATTTTATTTTCTGAACTTAGGATGGCACGTAGGGTTAGGTGGATAGGGACAACTAATAAGACACTGGCGGGAGATTGTATAGTATTGACCTTCAGGCCACCAGGCCTGGTAAGATCTATATTAGATAGGATGGTTGACCAACCTATAAATGAGGCAAGGACTTCCATTTTACCATTAGGCTTCTTCTATCGACCGCCCAGATTGCAATCCTATTTAGTGGAAGAAAATAGTACTCTAAGGACAAAACAGTACCCACAGTTTCCACCCTGGTTTCATGAAAATCATTTTGAGCCATTAAGTGGTCTCATAGACTGACTAAAGCAAAAACGAGTATATTAGAGGACAAAGTTCATGTATCTGAGATCACCCCTAATATATGTGGCAGTGTTAAAGAGCATTTATCCCTTGTAGACCCTAAATATAACTATTGCCCCACGCAGCTGTTCCTTAACAAAGGTTTGGCAACGACAGGGGCTACCAGGACAGATCTGACTGCTGCCCAAGTAGAACGACCACCGAATAGTGGGGATGGCAACTTCTCAAATTCACGAAATTGCCAAACCAATAGCCTTATCCTCCGTTTAATTTCTTGGAACGTTGCGGGTATCTCACGAAGGCTACTGGACGAGGTATGGGTCCAGTACGTTAAAACGTTTGATATTCTCTGTATATAGGAAACCTGGAGTAGGGATGATTTCTCTATGGACGGATACAATACATTAACCGTCCAAGCTGAACCATCATCGGCGGGGATGGCAAAGGGAGGCCTAGCGACCCTAATCTCGGTACAGTACAAGTCATTAAGAATAGAAAAAGTAATTGACTCCCCATGGTACCAGTTGATTTTGTGTTTTAACTTTATTAACGTACCTATATTATTAGTCAATTGGTACTACAATATTTTCGATACACAGAATTCTGGGGTTATTAACTCACTTGATTTGGAGATTGTCACGGTAGCAGGAAGGGTTTCCCCTTTGTGTATTATTTGGGTAGGAGATTTTAACTGCACCCTATGTCAGCATAGTTGGGAGTAAGGTTTGTGGGTTGGTAGATACCAATGACCAACCTTTGGCACACTTTAAACATACCACACAGGGTGATGCGTTGAACTCTATTATTGTAGTGAACGACCTTCGTATGATTGACACTTTGGTTAGTACCCCATTGGTGCAATATCCGACATATCAGGGGGGGTCATGTAAGTACAATTGATTTTATGTTGATCTCTAGTAGGTATTCACACCTTGTCGATAAATTTGCAGTCGAACCTAACCCTGCTAGTGACCATAACCCTCTTACTGTCTCTATACATATTGTGGCACAAAAGGGTAAGGTCTCCGACTGTTTAATAAAATATAATCCTAATCAAGGGATAAGGCTAAAATGGAACATGATAAATCATAAGGATTTTGAGGAGTCTATTATTAAAACGAATTTAACACAAATAATGACCTGTCTAACCGATACACCACAGCCAGATGTAATAATACAAAATTTTGAAACTATCTGTGATGACGTGGCCAAGAGTTTGCTTAGACCAGTGAGAAAAGGTAGCCTCCCTGAAATAAGATGGTTTAATGCCGAGTGTTCTGCGGTGCAAAATAAACTGAAGAAGGCATTACATACAGTCCCCCGTGATAGGGATATGATAAAGACAGCCAGGCAGACCTATAAAAAGGTAATTGAGCAGAGAAAGGATGAATTGAGAAGACAGGCTTGGGATGATCTCGAAAGAGCAAGTGCCCTGAAGGACTCTAGGAGTTTCTGGGAGGTGCTAAATCGCCCACTCTTGACCAACGAGAAAAGGGCCATGGAAACTAACATAACTGGGGTGGCCTGGGAGAACCACTTCACTAACATATTCAACCCAAAGAGTGTCTCACTAAGCGAGTGTGAGGAGGAAATAAGTATCAACACACAAACCACACAACAGCTTAGCCCATCACTTTCATTAAGTGAAGTAGAGGAGGCACTGAGAAAGGGTATTCCCCTAAAAGCCCCAGGGCCAGATGGTGTGCCCTTGGACCTATTTAAAAGCAACCCACAAAGATGGGCCCCACTGTTACTCAATTTTTTTAAAGCAGTAATTGTGGGACGTATTCCATCATTGTGGAAAAAAGCAGTGGTGGCGCCAATTTTTAAAAAGGGAAATAGAAATGACCCCACATGCTACAGACCGATTTCGTTAATAGATGCTTCATGTAAGCTTTTGGGGCGGGTAATCCTTGCACGCCTGGAGTCATGGGCCAATACCTCCGGCCTTATAGTGAATACCCAATTTGGCTTCGGGAAGGGGAACGACCGAGCAATGCCTTAACCTGTCTATGATTGTGGGCAAGTACATGAAGGCCAGGGGTGTTTCGATTCACTTGGCCTTCATGGACTTGTCCAGCGCCTTCGACACGGTCTGCCGTGGAAAATTGTGGTCATTAATGGATACCAGGGGATTTGAGGAACTGCTTGTTACCCTGTTGCGCAGACTTCATGCATCTACTACTGTAGCTATCCGGTACGGCCCGGGGGGAGAAAAGACCAATCCAATTGCATCAACTGAGGGAGTGCGCCAGGTTTGTATATTGGCCCCCTTCTTATTTTTAGTATATACAAATGGTTTAGAGCACTTTTTGTTACAACAACAATTGGATTTCCCAAGAATAGAAGGTAAACGGCTACCTTTATTGTCCTACGCGGACGATACAGTCCTGATGACTTTAACAGCTTACAAAAATGTCTGAACGCATTTAATGAGTTTATGACAGGACTGGACCTTAAGGTTAATTTTAGTAAATCTTTTATTATGACCTGTGGCCCAACTAAAACTAAAACATGCAAATATATAGTAAATGATACAGTTATTGACAAAGTGCCAAATGTCACCAACTTGGGGAATCTTTTTAATAATAAACTGAGCTGGGACCACTTGATCACGACGAGGCTCCAACAAACTAGTAGAACTATAGAGGGGCTTTTTCGCTTTGCCAGCAAACTTGGTCATAAGCCGATAGCTGAATTGAAAACATTGTATAAATCCAAATGTCTGTCAGTGGCCACCCATGGGGCGGGAGTATTGGGATACCCCAAAAGTACACAGATTCAAATATTAGAGAATAAATCTTTAAAACGACTTTTACTAATCCCCAGTAGTTCCTCTACTTCATTCTGTCATTCTGAAGTGGGCTTAGAATATGTAACTGACAGAATTCATTTTGCCCCTTGTTCTATGGGGGAAAATCTGGACCTCAGAAGACTTACTATTCTCAAGAGGCATTTTAAGGGATTGTATGAATCTTGACAATGCAAAGGCGGTCCCCTGGCTTTGTTATGTTAAGGAAACTTTTATAAGATAGGCCTTGAAGATTTTTATAAAAACCCGGAATCTATTCAACCCAATGTGAAGATGGTTATTAAAAATGCGTATTATACGTTTTTAAGCTTGTCTAACCAGGGCAGTAACACAGTGGATTGTGCTTTATTAAATCAGCAACAATTTTATTTGTCTTTTTCCACCCAGGTTTACTCACGTTTCCTAATGACCAGATTTTGTTTAAACACATTGCACTTTCTTGTGGCTTTTCCAAAACAGGGGGGATGGTGTGAGAGACTTACCCCCTGTCCGTGTAATAACATAGCCCAGCAGAGCACAATGCACCTTATGCTCTTTTGCACACTCTATAAAGACCCAAGAGCCCATTTTATTACGCCCATTTTAAGGGATATTCGTCCCTGTTCTTATAAAGAGGGTTTTAACTATCTGAGGTCGCTATCAACTGTTACTATTTGCAGCTCTGTGCTTAGTTTTATTAAAATCGTTTTCCTAATTAGGAAACGCTATGAATTGTGAATAGTTTTATCGGATCTGCTTAACCTGGAATTAACTCTTGTGCACTGTTTTTTTAAAACTTTATGTATTTTAAAATGAATGTATGACCCTTCAGTGAATTGTGAATAGTTTCATCGAATCTGCTTAACCTGGAATTAACTCTTGTGCACTGTCTTTTAAACTTTATGAATTTTAAAATGAATGCATGCTCCTTTTGTAAACTTTTATGATTCATTCGAATCGAATAAAGTTATTTGACTGACTGACAATTGAATTGTCTCAATGCAACAAAATCCTGCTATATAAACATACTTTTTAGATAAGGTTGGAGCAGCTCAACCTGACTCTATAATTTAGATAGTGTAAGCATGTGGCCTATGTAATTTAACATAGGTTCACACAAATGAGATGCATCAAGTACCAGCAATACTAGAACTATATCATGTACTATATAGCTGGAATACTATGACAAATATTTCTTTAACTTATAACTTTAACACGCTTAACAGAGCATTCTGCTTTGTATAGCATTGTATTCAAGCTTGCACCATGTATGTATTCTGAGGCTATCAGAACAGAAGAACTAGTTTGAGTAGTTGCCATGAGCCTTACAATATTTGGATGGGAAAGCCTCCTAATTAAAACAAATAGTTTTGATATTTACATAAATGTCTAAAGTTGCATATCTGGTGTATATTTGGAATGGATCTATTATACGCTGTAAATATTGATCCAATCACATAGTATGCAAATTAAAAACATAATGGAGCGGAGACTAAAAATACGAAAATAGAAAGAACATATGCTGCAAGTTATCTGACAATACACTAAAAAACTGTTATTGTACATGCAAGGCCTACTTATTATTGGCACCTTGTTGGCATAGACTTCCAAACTAGAGTGCTATCATAATTTGCAGAGTGTAGGAAAGTAGGATCTGCTTCTTATGGTTACCCCCACTTTTTCTTGATGTCTCCCTGTTTTTGACTAGTCTGACTGGGATCCTGCTAATCAGGACCCCAGTCTATCTGCTTTCTCCTTAAATTGACATACATGTACTTTGGTACACTCCAGATGGGATACTGGGGTACCCTTATAAGTCCCTAGTATATGGTACCCATGGCATAGGTACCCCAGAGGCCTCCCATGGGCTGACGCATGTATTATGCCACCCATGAAAGGCCATGCAAAATGGAACTCCAGGTCTGCTACTGCAGCCTGTGTAAGATGGTGCTAGCACCACTTACTTTAGATATAGGTTCATTATATCTATAGGTCACTACACTTAAAACTTATAAGTCACCCCTATAGCAGGCCTAATTAATCCTGAAGGCAGGGTGCTGGGTTTTTAGTGAGAGGGTGCCCCTGCATGAGCAGAACCCCTTTGCAGCCTTCGGAGACCATTCTCCCGGGTTGTCTGTGACTCAGCCGGACATATAGGTAGAGGTGCATTATAACCTCGTGGTAAATGCTATCTAGAAAACAGCTGCATAGAAACATATCGTGTTTGGTATCAAACACCTTGGAATCATACCTCGGTATGATTCCACCCTTCAGAAGCGAGCTTCGTGGGGTCACTGGTCTTCCCGGTACCAGCCTTCTCAACCCGGACAGCACAAAATGGATGCTGCCGACCAGAGACACATTTCTGCCCTCCTGCTGCTGAGCCAAGCTCGAGTAGAGGAAGGCAGCACAATAGGCATCCTGTCACAGGGAGGTGTGACCACCTCTCAGACAGGGTTTTGTGTATTGGGGCTGGGTGGGTGCACTCTGGGAGTGCCAGACAGTCTGCACTGGGGGTATATTTGGTGTCCCTGTGCATAGTCCAGCTCAAACCAGTTCTGGGAGCCGTTGGCTCCTTCTCTGGCGCGAAACTGGACAAAGGACATGGGTGTAACCATCCCTCTGTCCTGACCCTCCCCTAGGAGGGTCCCCTGAATCTGTCCAACCCTCTCCCGTGGGTACAAAAGGGCTTACCTGGCTGTAAGACTTTAGATTTTACATGGTCAAGATTCTGCAAGAAGAAACCACTGATCTTCGACCGTCTGGACACTCTGGACTTCGCTGGACTTCGCCTGGGCCCGACTTCGTCTCCCTCTCCGTCCAAAGCTTTGTCTGTGCCCGTGCTCCATATAGGCTCCGTGCAGGACCTGTGGTGCTCCCAAAGACAACTGAAGAATCTCCCTTGGAGTAAAGGAGTCACTCCCCTGCTTCGCAGGCACCTAAGCGCAACTGACCGGTCTGCTGCTCCGAAGATTTCAGCAACACAGGAGGTGGGTTTCCGAAGGTCCCTGATGTCGAGCTGCCATCTCACCGAGGTTGAGGCCAGAATCCCTTGTGGGGACTGCGTGACCTGAACCCCTGTGCACCGCGTCCATTTGCAAGTGCATATGCTTGTTGGTGATTCCCAAGCTTGTACATTGGACTACGTGTAGTCCTAACCCTGAGCAGTATTTGCACCAAAGAACTCCGGCCTCCTTGCACCGAGTGCTCCATGGGCTGGTACTTTGCAATCTTGCTCGAGGTCCCCTCGTGACTCCTGGTCATTCGGCCTATGGGTCCTCCTGAGGGTTATTTTGATTTCTGTTGGGCTTTCATGGTTGCTACAGATGTGCCCTGACTCCCCATTGCTTGGTGAGTCCCCTGGACCTTGCTGGTCCACACCGTAACTTGCTTGACCTTCCTGCGTGGGTTGCTCTTGCCAAGGCTTGTTGGTGCTTCAGCCGGACACCGACCCCTCAGCACTCAACATCCTTTGTGGGACAGCTCACCTCCGGCTCCTGGTCATCCTTGACATCTCCTGGTCCTCGTGGCTGCAGAGTCAAGCATCCCTTCTTCGCACCTGAAGCACCCAACATCGGTGGGCATTCGTCTATCGAGCCCCTGGTCACTCTGAAGTGACCCAGACTCTGTCCCCTCTGCTTTCAGGTTCCATCTTCCTCGAATCCAGGCTTGGATTCCACCGGACCCTTTTCACCTTCACGGCAGCAGTACTTCTTTGCAGCTCTCCATTGAGAACGACAGCAGTTTCTGACGCCACTTCAGACCTATGCACCCGGCTCCCCTGGGATAGGTAACTCGGGTACTACGGTATCCATGGGTGGAGTGGCTCTTCAAACTCTTAGGTTCCAACAGGTTTGCTCGAACTCCTCCTAGAAGGGTCCTTAAACATTAAAAGTGTAACCGCGTCTTCCCCATAGAATTGTACGGTGCCCGCGGTCGTGTTCCCACACTGCACCCAGCCTTCGTGGGGTTCCTATCTACTCACCTTGGGTGGTTCCTTGGTGACCCAGCAATTCTACATGCTCCAGACCTTGTCTTGATCTCAGTCGTGACTGTTATACCACTATTTTAGTACATGGTTTGGTCTCCCCCTGGAGCCCACTGTGTATTGTGCTACTTACAACTGTTCTATTGATCTCGTATTGTGTGCTTTGTGTTCTACCCTCGTGTAGAGGATAGTAGAGAGTGTTATATTAATAAATACATATTTTTATATAACTACTGTGGTTCTCCTTTCATTTAGTCATTCAGGAGGTGTTGTTCTGCTAAAACAAGCTGCTTTACATTCCTTCAAGATGAAGCCTGAAGGCTGCTCTCCACAGCTACCACTTTGATAGCTTTTTAAAGGTTATCTTTGACCTTTGACATCATAAGGGTCGTTTGGACTATTGCAAGGTGCCCACTTTAATTAGTGGACAGCATATACCAGGCCAACTTCTCACACAGAGTACAAAACAAGGTTGCACAATAGTAATGTTTCTTTCATAAAAGACTAGCCAAACATAGCATATCTACAGACACTTATAGGTTCAGTAGTTTCTCTTCAAATGCTATAGTTGCTGCTTTACCTCTGATTACGCTGATGCATACCAAGAGTTATGTCTGGTCAATCCCTGTAGCTTTTTTCTTGACCTCAAAACTGTGTATGGTATGCCTACTGCTCATGACGAAAGTCCACCTACAAGTTGGAAATGTTTAATGAGGTGCTGATATTGGTATGCCAGTATAGTTTTTTTTAAAACTCTTGTTCGCAGGGTGAATGTTCAGAGCAAAACAATACATATCAAAGACATTTCCAAAAGACGTTCATATTAGACAATCATGAACAATGTGGAGAGGCTTGTTAGTGCACAGCTTCCTACCATTGATCCCAAACTTTGTTGATATTTCTGGGGACAACCCCTGGATGTATAGACATGTTCTTTCACTTTTGCACAGTAATGTATGTTATGTGTATTTGTATAGAGCACTAATCACCTGTGAGGGTATCAAGGCACTTTGTAGGTGAAAATGTCAGCTGCCTCCTTGGAGTGACTATTTAAAAAGCCAGGTCTTCAGCATTTCATGCTTATTGTCTAGGATGATTTCAAGATTTTTGGTGTTGGTGGTGGAGGTGGGTTTGGGGCCAAGGTCCATTGGCCACCAGGTGGAATCCCAGGCAGAGGCTTTTCTTCCGAAGATCGCCACTTCAGTTTTGTCTGTGTTGAGTTTGAGATGTTTGGATTTCGTCCAAGTGGCCACCGGGGTAATGTAGGTGACAAAGTTGGCTTTCGTTGTGTCTTGTCCGACAGGGAGGTTATCTGTTAGGTGTTGTCTAAGTAGATGAACATGTTCTTGTTGTGTGATCTGATAAGATTCGCCAGTGGGGTCACATAGGTGTTTAAAAGAGTCAGGGTGAGGGTCCCCTCTTGATCCCTTTCCGCCCAAAATCTTCCAGCTTGTGCCAGAGACTCTTGCTCCTATCCTCGCTCGCATTTTTAATCAAGTGTTCCTTTCTGGAATTTTTCCAAAAGACTGGAAATTGGCATCTGTTCTCCCTCTTTTAAAGAAAGTTAACTTGGATGCTACAGACCCTAACAACTACCGTCCAATCTCCAGACTCCCACTGCCCGCAAAGATGGTGGAAAGGGCTATGAATGAGGTTCTCTCTGACTATTTGGAAAAGCACGACTGCCTAGACAACTCTCAGTATGGTTTCCGAAAGCAGCACAGCACGGAGTCCTCACTGATCTCCACTTTGGAAATTATTAGGCAGACCGTTGATGCAGGAGGCGATGCAACACTTGTGCTGCTTGACCTCTCTGCAGCATTTGATACGGTAAACCACCAGAGACTACTGCAAGTTTTTTGTTTTTTTTCCTTTATTGAATTTCAAAAATAATAAACATCAACACTACTACACAGAGTAGCATCTGCATCAAACCAGCCATGTACAAACTGTGATCAATTAACACCACGAGGACAGTATACAACAACTCCAGTCATCAAAACCAGTGCACACCAAATGTGCCAGGGCGATGCCATTTATTATGTCTATTCTGTCTCAGCTTGCGAGACCGCTGTGGCCTGTTGTTGAAGGAACTGACGTAATGGTTCCCATATGTCCCTGGGTTTGGATGAGATCGGCAGTTCCTCCGCATACAGTTCTAAGTTTTCTTTACAGTATACCATGTCTCTGATCCAATGCGCAACTTTCGGCGCCTGTGTGCCTTCCCAATTGATAGCGACTCTTCGTTTAGCCAGGAGCAGGGCGATACGTATGAATTTTCCCAAGACCCCTTTTACATGAGGAATATAACAAAGAAGACATACCAGCGGCACACATTGGATCTCTGACCCAGACATTTCCTGTATATTCTGCACCACTTGCGTCCAATAAGAGGCCACCCTCCCACAGTCCCAAGCAAGATGCATAAAATCAGCGTCAACCTGACCACACCGTTTACATCTACTAGTGTCTCGCAAACCATACTTGTGCAAGCGAATGGGCGTGTAGTATGTCTGATGCAGGTATTTAAAATGAATTATGCAGAGGTTTCCATTCGGGGTAAGCTTACCAGTGAGGCTGCACACATGTTCCCACTCCGCTATTGTCATAGTGGGGGACAACACGGCATTCCAACGGTCAAAGCTGTTATCTGGCCCATTAGTCTTCTCCGCCCTTATTGCCCTGTATAGCTTCGTAATTAGTTTCTGTCGTGTGGGTGTGGTCAGTATGAGCTGTAGGGATTGAAGAGTCGGAGGCTCAGCCGGGTATGTGTGGTAGTGCGATTTAATAGCAAGTCTCAACCTATGCACAGCAAAGCGAAAGAGAAGTGTGGGATTAGCAATATGCTGCAAGTCCTCGGGGGCGAGGAAGGTACCACCCGGGTAGAGATCCTGCATAGTGCTCAGACCCGCCTCGCCGAGCAGGCGCATTGGGCCAGCTTTTTTTGTTACCGAAAGCGCCACATGATGCTCCAGTGGCATCGCCGGGGCATACATAGGCAATTTGTCAGCGATTCTCCCAATGGCCTGCCACACTGCCACCGTAGTATCTATCGTGTTTATTTCAGTTTTTGGAGTGTCCCGTCGCGTATGTGTGATGATACTGTGAAGAGGAACCGGAGAGGCATCGCCGTCTTTGACTGCCACATGGGGAATAAAGTCATGTTTGTTAAACCAGTAGTAAGCATATTGTGCCTGAGCGCTCAGATAGTATATGTAGGGGTCTGGAACACCGAACCCCCCCTTGGCGTAGTCTAGGGTTATAGTGTCCCAAGCCACCCAAGCCTGTTTACCTCCCCAGATTAGGCAAAGCAGCGACGTACGCAGTGTAGCAAAAAATCCCTGCGTCAATTTTATTGGGATGTTAGAGAAAAGATATAGAAAACGGGGCAGTACCACCATTTTTAGGTCTCGCCTACGCAGCGCGCATGCGCTGCATAGGAAAAAGACCTTTTGTAATCGGTTCGCTTTTGAGGCGAAAAATGTGCACGCGTTGCATTGCTTTGAATGGCAACGCGTGCACATTTGGCGATTCCCTTGCGGGAGTGAGTAGGAACCATCTGTTAATAATTACAAACAGATGTTTCCTGCTCGC
Organism: Calotriton arnoldi; assembly: GCA_963921515.1. Classification (NCBI taxonomy): domain Eukaryota; kingdom Metazoa; phylum Chordata; class Amphibia; order Caudata; family Salamandridae; genus Calotriton; species Calotriton arnoldi. The sequence continues at coordinate 100,472 of CAWUFW010002153.1, read as the reverse complement.
TCCCGCAAGGGAAACAGGGCCAGGCTTCCTCCTCTCTCCCTCCCCCGCTCCCTCCTCCTCAAACTTCCTCAAACTGTGCGGATTTACGTGAACTGGAAACAAGTCTTCTAGCAGCTGTTAAACACGCTCGGTTTTTAGTCCTGGTATTCTTTAACCCCACAATCAGTATTATGAGGCATTAAAGCTTTTTAAGAAGTACAATAGAAACGAGCCTTCTAGCAGCTGTTAAACACGCTCGGTTTTTAGCCCTGGTATTCTTTAACTCCGCAATCAGTATTATGAGGCATTAAAGCTTTTTTAAGAAGTACAATAAGCAAATAAAGGTTTTACAGGTGTGGCCTTTTCCAGTTTGGGTGTGCGGGTAATCAAAGTGAAACACTGACATCTGTCTTGCACTGCACAAGGATGCGGGAAATGCCAGGGGAGAAAAGACCAGGATCCGAGAGGAAATTGCGAAAGTTTTTTCCTCAACACTTATGTAGTTAAAAAAACATGAGTGAAATGTTGTTACGTTTCCTGTGGCACTGGGGTGCGCATTAGTGAACAGCACAGAATGTACCACATTAAACATGTGCAACTGCTACTCGCAAAGTACTTGGAGTGAAATATTGTCGTTAGCCGAGAATATTCAGAAAGAGCCGAAGCATGCTCAGGACTGAATTGAGAATGTTTTCACACAAACATTGACAATGCCAGTCGCTTTGGCTTTGAACAGTGAAAAGGACTTCTCAACAGTAAGGCACAGAGAACAGTATTACGTGGTCACCAGCCGAGCAAGCTTTCCTGCACGCACACAATATTTATCACGTGGTCACCAGCAGTGCAAGCTTCCCTGCACACAGATTAAGTGTCACGTGGTCACCAGCAGTGCAAGCTTCCCTGCACACAGATTAAGTGTCACGTGGTCACCAGCAGTGCAAGCTTCCCTGCACGCACAGCATATGTATCACGTGGTCACCAGCAGTGCAAGCTTCCCTGCACACAGCATAAGTATCACATGGTCACCAGCAGTGCAAGCTTCCCTGCACGCACAGAATATGTATCACGTGGTCACCAGCAGTGCAAGCTTCCCTGCACTCACAGAATATGTATCACGTGGTCACCAGCAGTGCAAGCTTCCCTGCCCGCACAGAATATGTATCACGTGGTCACCAGCAGCGCAAGCTTCCTGCACACAGATTAAGTATCACATGGTCACCAGCTGTGCAAGCTTCCCTGCACACACAGAATATGTATCAAGTGGGCAGATCCTATCAATTTTCCCGCTGTGACAGCAGCCGGCTGGAAGCTAATTAAGGGGATTCTGGGGGGCTCGCAAGGGGGCAGAGGAGGTGTAACTACTGCCAGCAATCGGCAGCAGGGGAAAAGGGGTGGATTAAGGGAAGCCAGGTGCCGCGGAGGCAGCATAATGCGCGCAGTGTGCCTGGCGATAAATCGCACACTGTTCTGTGGAGACATTAGGAAGTTGCGCTGGTTTCTGCTAATCCATCACCTGTCAGGGGCTCCAGCACCAGCTCTCCAGAATGTGGCATTGTGCATTGTCTTCCGCGGTGGCCATTTTGGAGCCTGTCCTGATTAACAGCCTTGATCGTAATAATTCCAGCTGGGTGGGTGAACTGAAGTCCAGCATTCTTTCAAAGTGCTGTCATTTTGTAGGAAAGGCTGGTGGTACACGCTCTCCCGTCCTCTGCCTACCGACGTGCTTTATCTGGGGCATTCGCGCAAACATCAATCGAAATGTAAGAAGTGGCAGAGGTGAGCAACGCGCTTTACCACACAGCATGACCTCACTCCTTTATTATTATTTTTTTATTTGGGAATGGTGCCGCTTTCACCTTGTGCACCTTTGTTTGTGAAGGGCGCTGCTTTTACTTTTAAGTGCGCCTTAATTGTTTGTGAACGGGGCTGCCTTCACTTTGTGAGCGCTGCCGCTTTCACTTTAAGAGCACCTTTACTTGTTATCGTGTTATCAATGTGCTGCATGGCCAAATACTTACAAGGTCCCAAAGGCGAGACCTATTGGCTATGCCAATGCTTGTTATAATGGCTATGCGATCCACCAAGGACAGTGGCTGTGCTATCCATGTATCTATGTGATGATCTAGTGATACGCAGGCACGCCCATAATTCTCCCTTATAACAACATCAGGGTCTTGATGAACCCAAATCCCCAAGTATTTGACCTGGTCAGCTGACCATACTATCGGATATTCCACAGGCGGTGCAGGGGTAATCGCTGTTAGTGGGACAATAATTGACTTATCCCCGTTGATATTGAGACCCGAAATTAGCCCAAATCTAATGTATTCTCTGAGCACCTGCGCCAGAAATCGAGCCGGCTCTCGTATAAAAAGCACCATGTGGTCGGCATAAAGTGAGATACCGACTGGTCGGTGATTAAAATTTAAAGCTGTCTCTCTGTGTCTTTGACGTATCACACACGCTAGGGGCTCAATTACAATAGCGAACAGCAGTGGCGATAAAGGGCAGCCCTGACGGGTACCTCGCATGATAGGAAAAGGCTCAGACGTTAGACCTCCTACTCGAACCATTGCCGATGGGTCAGTATACAGTATCCTTACCCACCCCAGAAAAAGTCATGGGAATCCCATACGCTGCAGAGTGCGAAACATGTAGTCCCACTCTATTGAGTCAAATGCTTTGGCCGCATCAAGCATGACCGCTGCAGCCTGCAGATTGGGTTCAAGAACATGCATCATCGCAAATATTGTCCGTAGATTATGTGACGTAGAGCGCTCCGGGATAAATCCCGATTGGTCCGGTAGAACCAGGCCCTCCTCCACCTCACCGAACGGCCCAGCGAGGATCACCCGGGGTGGAGGGAGCAGGGCAGGCCGAGGACCACCGCACAGGCCCAACCAGGCGCGGCGTCAGTCACAGGCCCTGCAAGGCGATAATGCCAAAGAAGGGCCCGGGCCGCACAGCGACAGTCAGCCCAGCAGCAGATAAACCCAGGCCCCGCCTCTCTCACCTTGTGTCCAGCTACACTCCGGGTGGGGGGGGGGGGACCTCCGCTGCAACAGTAAACGCCGCCAGCTTCTCCGCACAGTCTCTTAGCGGTCCCCAGCCGTAGACAGACGCCTCCTGTTGAGATTAAATTTGTTGCTTCTTCAGGGTGTAATAGGCGCTTGGGAGGGAGAGAGTTTGTGATTTATGTAAGCTCCATTGACAGGTTTTAAATCACGTAAACAGACGCCTCCAATGGCCGCTGGTCACTGCTCCCCGGCAGCTCCTCGCAGATAGCAGCAGGAGCGTGGATTGGCCCAACGCCGCCCCCTGCTGCCGTCCCAGCCCGTCGAGACACCCGGCAGGTCTACAACACCACAGGCGCCGCTCGTCTCCTGCTCGGATTCCTCCTGCCCGGTCGCTTCTCAACCGCTGGCGGCCATTTGCCCTTCGTCCTCGCCGTGTTGCGCCATCTCTCAGGCTGGTGGTATGCTTAGGATTATGGACCCGCGGATCACAGCCGCAAGTCTCAGGTATGTCCCCGCGGCAGCACTCGTGCTTTCAGCGAGGTCAGATGGGATTTTTAGGATGATAATAGCAGGATTGTATAGCCTGGCCTGCGGAGCTCCTTCAGCAGGCAGCCATCTCGCACCGCGCCGTAGCCACGCCCCCAGACTACTGCAAGTTCTGGAGGACATTGGGATCAGAGGCAAAGCGCTAGCGCTTCTAAAATCTTTCCCATCAGGTAGGGAACAATTTGTGGCCTTCGCAGGTCACAAGTCACTGAAATTCACACTGCCATGTAGGGTCCCCCAGGGCTCGTCATTGAGCCCTACCCTTTCTTAACATTTATGTGGCCCCACTGGCTAGACTAATTAGATCTCTGGGCTTCGCTGCCATATCTTACGCGGACGACACCCAGATAGTGGTCTCAGTGACAGGCTCCCCTGATGAAACTGCTGCCCAGTTCCATACATGTCTCAGCCAGGTTGGGGCTTGGATGACCTCAAATTGTTTGAAGTTAAACACTAGTAAGACTGAAGTCTTACTTTTTGGCAAAAACAATTTCTGGACCCCTGCGTTGTGGCCGCCAGAGTTTGGTCCGCTCCCCTGCCCCAAAGATAAGGTCAAGAACTTGGGGGTGACCTTCGATTCTAGGCTCTCCTTTGAAGGGCATGTCAACCAGGTAACCTCGGCCTCCTTCTACACATTAAAAATTTTAAGAAGGATTCTGCCTTTCATCCCAGCGGAATTGAAGAAGTTAGTGGTCTCAGCCCTGGTATTATCTAGAGCGGACTACTGCAACGGGCTTTTCATGAATCTGCGTAAACACTGCCTTAATAAGTTGCAGTTGGTGCAAAATGCTGCTGCGTGGCTTCTGCTAAACCTTCCAAAATATAATTCGGTCTCCTCGGCACTCAAAAAACTGCACTGGTTGCCGGTGATCGGAAGAATTGAATTCAAGGCGCTTTGCATTGCGTTCAAGGCCACCCACAATGCAGGGCCAATGTTCTTGAAAAAGAACTTGCAGCCATATGTGCCCGCTCGTCAGCACCGCTCAGCACACTCTTATAACCTGGTAGTACCTAGGTTCAAAAAGACTGCTTGGGGGGGGGGGGAGTTTCTTGGTCAGTACAGCCCGACTTTGGAATTCAATGCCAATACATATCAAGAAAGAAAATCAACTGCCAGCTTTTAGGAGGGCTCTGAAGACGTGGCTGTTTAACCTCTGAACTGTGTCCTAGCTGCTCCTCTCTCGACTTATGCTGAGTTAGCGCCATGATACCCAAGGGTGAATGTTTCGCACTCTTACAAATTTCCTTTTCATTTCCTTTTCAAGATCTTTAGGGGGATGCCGCATATGAGATTCTTGGCCTCCGATGTGTAGGGTGGCAGGTTGACTTTTGGGTTTTTCCTGTGAGGAAGAAGCAGATCCAGTTTAGGGCAGGTCCTTGGATGCCTGCTTGGTGTAGTCTTCTGAACAGGGTGGAATGAGAGATGGTGTTGAAGGCCACTGAGGGGTCGAGCAGTATGAGGGTTGCAGTAGCTCCACAGACTAGGATCAGCATGATGTCATCTGTGGCTGCGAGGAGGGTGATACTGGTACTGTATTTGGGATGGAAACTGGATTACATGGTGTCTAGGAGCTGGTGTGCATTGAGAATAGAGAGCATGCTGCTTGTTGATGGCTTTCTCCATGACCTTGGCTGGGTAGGATAGAAGGGAGATTGGACAGTAGTTTGTTAGTTGAGTGGGGTCTGCCATTTCAGAAAGCCTCGGATGTGATGGAGTTGTTCAGTATGTGGGTGAGGACTTCGCTGATAGGGGAGATGCACATATTGGAAATGTGGTGGGGGCAGGGGTACGTTGGAGACTCAGAGCTGATGGTCCACATGATGTTGGCTGTTTCTTCCGCAATTAAAGTTTCCCAGACAGTCAGGATTTTTTCATGCATGGTTATGGTTATGGTGGGAGAGCAGCGGTCCAGTTGGGGGTTGAAGTTGTTATAGATGGGTTAGAATTTTGTTGCTGAAGAAGTCCGAGAAAGTGGGTGTTGCTATTAGTGATGGAAGCTCGTGAGGTGAAGTCTTTGATCATTCCAAAGATTAACTTGCTGCTATTGAAGATGTTGTCTACACTTTTTTCCTAGTTTCTTTCATGTGCTGGTAGAAGCGTCTCTGGGCAGCTCTTTTTCTCTCTCAGTCCTTTTCCTTGTGGTTCCTTCTCAATTTTCTTTCCATTTGTTTGCAGTGTTGTTTTATTGCATGGAGTTCCACAGTTTACCAGTTGGCCTGCTTGTGTGTCCTCTTTTGTGTGTTGTGTTTATGAGGTGCCAGGGAGTCAGAGCCATGTTGTGATCCATTTGCTGAGATGTTTGATGTCTCTGTTGAGGTAGTCAGTAACTTTTGGCTGGTTCAGGTGTGGGTTGTTGAGCCAGTTGGATTCTGAGATGCTGTTCCAGCTGTACCTGCCCAGGCTTGTAGTGGTGGGCTTTGTTTGGCGAGGGATGCTAATTGGGAATTGCTTAGTGGCTGGTCGGTCCAGGTGAGAGGCTTGATTGCAGTGATTTCAAAGTCATTGAAAGTGGTGAGGTCAGGGTTAGGGTATATGTGTATGGGTTCAATGAAGTGTTGTCAATACCAGGTTCTCTAGGCTTCTGAGGATTACAATGGTATTGGGGTCATTCCTATCTTCCAAGTTTCTTTTGTGCAACACTGCCACTGCTGATCATTCAATATATTCTGCAGATGGAAAAGTCGATTGTTAGGGCATCTACCATAACTAGGCCTTGAATATTTTAAAACTAATGCAATACAACAAAAAAATGATTTTTATAAACTATTAAAAGATCAGTTCTATGGAGTCTGTAATATTATGAAAATCCACAGCTCACTACAAATTCACATCTCAATTTATTTTTTCAACCTAGCATACCTTTCTCAATCCGATGCCATATTTGCTACCCCTCTCAACACAACTCTAGCACCTATATTAGGACATAGATAAAAATAACTTATTGCGAGCCAAGTGACACCGTACCCCTCTCACTGCAATTGTTTTAGCTTATGGTACACCAATAACAATTAAGTAACTGATAAGTTGACAGAGGAAAGTTTATGCTACAGTTAGTGGGAATAATAAAAATTATGAATAACACATTTAAACATCTTCATTTTAGCAAATTTCTAGCAGTTAAGCAATAGTGAAGTGTAGAATACTCTAATCATCCACTTGTTCATACAAATTAGTAAGTGTCAATTAATGCCCTAATTTCGTACATCTTGCCATCCTAGTATTCAGTTGGGCATCCTGTCTACCCTGCTATCCATTTCAATACCAAATAAATGTATCCTATTGCTTACTAGGCAATTGATTGGCCCTTACGTCAGACAGCATCCTGGTGTAGCTGTATGATGTCACTGTACCACTAGACCAATTTTCCTGGGTGAAGATGACACACTGGAGGATGGGATCAGCAATTATGCACTAGGTTACTATCTGTAATTATGATGGCAAGGCAAGTAGGAATAGTAATAGGAGAGTACTTTGAACCACTGAATGCATTGGGCTCGTTTGGAAAGTGGAATGGAGTTACAAGAACCCAGAGTATCCTCAACAACAATCCATCATGAGTATCAGACTCCCACAAACAGAGTGCAGGGAAACAGGTTAAATGAGCTTCCCTCCATGAGAAAGCAAGTCAATCGCTCTAACTTAAAGCAACTCATTCCAGCCTCAAAGACAGTTATTTCCTCTGATGACATATTGCTAGCACAAGTATCTCAAGCAGGGTTTGTCAGCCTTGAAGACAGTCAAAGTCTTTGATTAGCCATCATGAGCACCATAATGTCATCCATATTACTACCATCTTGACAAAAATTATATTGATGCGGAATGCCCCACTATAAGGTACTGAGGACCTTCAGATGCTATGGACTTCTTATAATGCCAAGCAAAATGATTAAATGGGAGTTTGACTTATCATATAAATCAATAAAGGAATGCAGAATGTTGATGAACTTTTATTTGTCTCAGCAAAGCAGAGAAATTCTCTTCTGCAACACTGCCACTGCTGGTCATTCAGTATATTCTGCAGATGGAAAAGTCCACTTCTATTATTAGAATTAGAATTTGAATATGTTCAAACTAATGTAATACAACAAAAAATTATTTATATAAAGTGTTAATAAATCTGTACTATGGCGTCTGTAATATTGTGAAAATCCACAGCTCACTAGAAATTTAAACCTCAATGTGTGTTTTGAAGCTAGCATACATCTTTCACTTCTATGCCTCATTTGCTACCACTCTCCACACAACTCTAGCACATCTATTAGGACACAGATATAAAGGTCTTATTTCCAGCCAAGTGACAGCTTATCCTTCTCACTGCGATTCTTTGAGTCTATGTTACACCAATAGCAATTAATCATCTGATAAGTTGAGAGAGGAAGGTTTATGCTGTAGTTAGTGGGAATAATAACAGTTATGAATAACACACTCTAAAATCTTCATTTTAGCACATCACTAGCAGTTAAGCAATAGTGAAGTAGAGAATTTTAAGATCTACCACATCATCAAACAAATTTATAAGTCTCAAATAATGGCCTAAATTACTTCATCTCACCATCTTAGTCTTCAGATGGGTGTACTGTCTACCCTGCTACCCATTTCAATTCTATGATGAATGTATTTATTACTTGCTTGGAAATTGATTGGCTCTCATGTCAGATGACATCCTGCTACAGCTTTATGATGTCAGGGCCCCACTTGGCCAATGGTCCTGGGTGAAAATGATCCAGAAGGATGAGAAATCAGCAATTATGCACTAGGTTACTATACGTAATTATGACTGCAAGGCAAGTAGGTGGTGTAATAGGAAAGCACTCTGAACCATTGGGCTCCTTTGGAAAGTGGAATGGACTTACAAGAACCCAAAGTATCCTCAACAACAATCCATCCTGATTATCAGAGTCACACATACAGAGTGCAGGAAAATAGGTTAAATGAGCTTCCCTCCATGAGAAAGTAAGTCAATCGCTCTAACTTAAAGCAACTCATTCCAGCCTCAAAGACAGTAATTTCCTCTGATGACATAATGCTAGCACAAGTATCTAAAGCAGGGTTTGTCAGCCTTGGAGACAGTCAAAGTCTTTGTTTAGCTATAATGATCACTATAAGGTCATCCACATTACTACCATCTCGACAGAAATTATACTTAAGCGGAAGACCCCACTACAAGGTCCTGAGGACCTTCAGATGCTATGGACTTCTTTTAGTGAAGAGCAAAATGAATAAATGTGAGTTTGACTTACCATATAAATTGATAAAGGAATGAACGAACAGGTCATGCAAGAGGGGGCCTGGTAAGTCTAATAGCCCGCAATAGTGGGATCAAGGTAAAAAGGTTTACAAATACTTCACGGGTGGGGTGGCTCTCCAACCTTCTGTCTTCCAAGGGGTTTCTTCGAAGTCCACTGGGAAGGGTCCCTAAACTTTAAAATTCCAACTGCGACTTGCACATAGACGTGTACGGAGCACGTGGTTGTGTTCCCACACTGCCAATGCACTCCGTGGGGCCCCTATCTACTCGCCTTGGGTGGTTCCTTGGTGTCCCAGCAATTCTCGTCCTCTCGACATCGTCCTGACTCGAGTCGTGGTTCTTATACCACTTTCTTAATGTATGGTTTGGTCCCCCCCTTGGGTCCACTGTGTATAAGTGCTATTTACTGTCATTTCTGTGCTTAAGTATTGTGTGCTTTGTGAGTATCTCCGTGTAGGATATACTGTGTCATACTAGATAGTGTTATATTAATAAATACATATTTTTTATAACTACGGTGTGGTTCTCCTTTCATTTAACCAATGCTATAAGGTTGCACTCTGGTAAAACAAACTGCTTTACATTCCTTCAAGACTAAGCCTAAAGGCTACTCTCCACAGTTACCACTTGGATAGCTTTCTAAGGTTATCTTAGACCTCCTAAATCACCATAAGGGTTGTTTGGACTGGTGCAAGGTGCCCACTTTAACAAGTAGACATCATATACCAGGCCAACATCTCACATTAACTACTTATCGTTTGTGACCAATTATTACCACAGATTTTTATTGATAAGATTCTGTATGAATTATATTCCACTGATTCTTGGTTATCCTGCTAATATGTACTCATTGAAAGCTTTGACTCCTTGCCCGTGTGACGCTATATCTATGCAATGTGATCTTCATTTGTTACTTTTTTGCACATTTTATAGAGAGGAGAGAAAGAGATTTTTATGCCCTATGTTGCAGACACTCGGACTGAGGCAATGTCGACCAGCCCTTTATCTCTTAAAGCAGTTGCCTGATCAGTATACCTGCTATTGCTTGGCTCTGTTTCTTCAAAGTGCTATAAAGACTCGTAAATGTCAATCATGAGGACAATTTTATGGAAATCACATGCCTATAGCATGTTTTAATTACTTTATAGAATTGACTTGAATTTTTAAGTGCTTTTATAATGTATCTCTCGTTTTTATTGTTGATTAAATACTTTTATGCTGTTTGTTTATAACTAGCGAAATAAAGTACTTTGACTCACTGACACATTGCTAGCACAGTTATCAAAACCAGGGTTTGTCAGCCTTGGAGACAGTCAAAGTCTTTGATTAGCTAGCACGAGCACTATAATGTCATCCATATTACTACCAGCACAAAAGCAATTATATTTATGCGGAAGATCCAACTACAAGGTACTGAGGACTTTTAGATGCTATGGACTTCTTTTAATTACGAGCAAAATGAATAAAAGTGAGTTTGATTTACCATATAAATTGATAAAGGAATGAGGAATGCTGATGATTTTTGTTTTGTCCTAGCAATGCGCACAAATTCTCTTCTTTAACACTGCCACTGCTGGTCATTCAGTATATTCGGCAGATGTGAAAGTACACTGTTAGTGCATCTACCATAATTAGAAATTGATGTTTTTCAAACTAATGCAATGCAGCAAAAAATGATTTTTATAAAGCATTAATAGTTCAGTACTATGGCGTGTGGAATATTGTGAAAATCTACAGCTCACTAGAAACTAAAATCTTTATTTGTGTTTCCAAGCTAGCATACATCTCTCCAGCCTATGCATCGTTTGCTACCACACTCAACGCAGCTCTACCACCTCTATTAGGTCTTAGATAAAAAGATCTTATTGCCAGCCAAGTGACAGAGTACCCTTCTCACTGCAATTATTTTAACTTATGATATACCAATAGCAATTAAGTCATCTGATAAGTTGAGGGAGGAAGGTTTATGCTACAGTTAGTGGGATTAATATAAATTATGAACAACAGCTTTTTAAGATATTCATTTTAGCACATCCCTATTAGTTAAGCAATAGTGAAGTCGATAATATTATGATCAACCACACTTTCAAACAAATTTATAAGTCTCAAATAATGCCCTCATTTCTTTCATCTCACCATCTTAGTCTTCAGCTGGGCATCCTGTCTACCCTGCTACCCATTTTAATACCATGATAAATGTATCCTATTACTTGCTAGGCAATTGATTGGCCCTCATGTTGGATGATATCCTGCTGTAGTTTTATGATGTCAGGGCCCAATTGACCAGTAGTCCTGGGTGAAGGTGACAGTGGAGGATGACACATCAGCAATTATGCACTCGGTTACTATCTGTAACTATTACGGCAAGGCAAATAGGGGGTGTACTTGGAAAATACTCTGAACCATTGATAGCATTGGGCTCCTTTGGAAAGTGAAATGGAGTTACAAAACCCAGAGTATCTGTAGTATATAATCTGTGCATGCGCACAGCTATTGTCATGTATTGGTTCTGTTATAGAATGTTGCTGTTTGAAAGGTCAGTTACACCTGAACATTCTCTCTGGAAGCTGCGGGGGATGTACATTGAATAAACCATAATGCTTTCCCACTCATCTGTGTGGGAGTGATAACTACAAATTTGGCTACGATTTTGTACATCCCCACCCACGTGTGTATCTTTTCTCTCTCGGTGCGAGCTGACATTTTGACTGTTCCTCTTTTGGCACTTTGGTGCAGCGAAGATTTTCAAGTCTACATTCGCAAGAGGACCTTCTGACAGCTGCTACCTATGAGTTGCTGGCTGCAACTGGATGCCGCGATCATACCGTGGAGCCAATGTTAGCCTGTGGTGGGCTATTCCGTCTCTGGCTCCCCTTTGGTCTCATTGTGGCTGAGGAGTTCTTCACCCTGTGGAAGCCGCTACCCAACTGATGACGTTGTTGGGTGTTGTCATCACGTAGAGGAGGTTACCCTGTGCTTCTCTTTAAGCCGCGGAATGGCAATTGGCTGTTGCCTTCTTTTATCCAGAAGAAGTTGTTAGGCGACGTCTCTTCTGGTGACCTTTGCTTCTATTTTGCCACCGGAAGTGTGCCTATGAACAGCGTCCGTGTGGTTCTCAGTGGTGTCGGTGTCGTTACAAGTTCCCGCACGACAGCACCTTCACCTGCACCTGCAGCACTGTCAGTGGTATCAGTGGAGCAGCGTCGCTACATGTTTTAGCATGACGGCACAGAAGGTGATTCAGTGGGAGCTCCTTTGACATCTAAAGCGCTGACTGTTCTCTTACCTGTTTGAGTGGAGGTACATTTAGGCAAAACTCTGACATTTTCTCTTTTCATATTTGTGTATCCTAAGATCTATTTGGCCGGAATTATGCTTGCTTCCAGGAAGTTCACGGATCCAGCGTGAAGGGCATCTAGCAAGTCTCATGTCAATGACTGTGACTGTGTTGTGAATATGTTTGGGTGTTCTTTACAGCAGCTACATACATTTTTCTGTTGATTGCATTGCCAGCTGCAACTATTGGCTTACCAGTATTTCACTGAACCTTTTTATAAGTGTGCGGGTATGAGGTACTGTTACTTTTCTTCTGTATTTATGGACAATATGCAGGGGGTGCGACCTCCAACCCCATTTTTGCAGCTTCCAGGAGATCCACCAGTTAGGTGGAAAGTATGGTTTAGAGCCTTCACAAAATATTTAGGTGCAGTGGGAGGGACTAGGATTAGTGCAGAACTGAAAAGATGTATTCTTGAACACAATTTGGGATTTGAGGGTCAAGCTGTTCTGGAACATTTACTCCTCTTGGAATGCAATGAAGGTGATGAGGCATTAGATAAATATGAGGAGGCCATAGCCAGACTAGAAAAACAATTTGATGTGGAAGGGAGTTTAGCTGTGGCTAGGCACAAGTTTTTCACAAGGGAACAAGAACCTGATGAGAGTATTGTTTCGTATGTTGCAGCATTGCGTATCCTAGCATGAGAGTGCGAATTTGAAAATTTCACCACTCAGTTAATACGAGACCAAATAGTGGTACAGTGTAGGGACAAAAAAGTCCAGGAGAAACTACTCACGTTAAAGAACCCATCATAACAGGAAATCATCAGTATAGTAAAAAGCATAGAGCTTTCTCATAAGGCATCTAGGGAGTTAGTGAAGTCTGACAAGGCAGGTATAGCAGTTGTTAAGGAACACAAAGAACAATTTGAAAAACAAGGCAGTGATCACATGTACAGTAAAAATCCTGTTGTGGTTAGAGCTGAAAGGAAAATTACAGTTCACAAAAATTTGTGTACAAAATGCGGATTTCCCTCTCATTTCCCCAATAGCCGTTTTCGCACTGCTGGAATGCAGTTTGTCGCAAATGTGGCAAGCAAGGACAATTTGCTAAGGTGTGTATGTCTAAAGATAAAGTAAATTTAATGTATGTTGACAATGCGAAAAGTGACACATCTGAGGAAGTTGTGAGTTCCATGAGTGATTTGATTCTAGTGGTTAAAGATGAATCTGATGAATGTGTGGACCCTTATGTAGATATCATTGTGGATGGTAAATCGTTGAAGCTATTGGTGGATTCTGGAGCACGCATGACAATGATCACCGAGGAATTATTTGAGCAAAAATGGGTGAAAAAATCCCTTGAACCCCATGATAGAAGCACCGTTTCCTATGAGGGCAGAAGAATAGAACTTAAAGGTTTCTTTGAAACAAGTTTACTGTTTAAAAAACGTATTCAGGGCAAAGTCTAAGTGGCAAGGAAAGGGCTCAACATCCTAGGGTGGTACCATCAGGGTCTTTTTGGTATGACCCTCAGACTAGGAACTAGAGAGCAAGTGTCTTTGGTGGGAGACAGTGATTGTGGAGATGGCATGCATGTGTGGGCTAACAAACATAAGGAAGATTTTGCTGACAAATTGGGCTGCATTAAAGGATTCACGCATCTCATTAAAGTTAAGGAAAATGACATTTCCATTAAACACAAATTGCGTAATGTGCATTACAGTGTCAGAGATGATCTGGTGGAAGAACTTAGGAAAATGTGTGAGTCTGGTGTTATAAAGCCAATTGAGTCTTCACTGTGGCTTTTGCCTTTGGTGGTTGCCTGAAAAAAATGGGAATCTGAGGGTATGCATTGATTTGTGTAGCCTAAACAGGGAGATTTGGGTGGACTCCCATCCGTTACCCAGGATTGATGACATTGTGTCAAGGTTTGCAGGTGCCAAGATGTTTTTAAAGACTGATTTGTCTTCAGCCTATCATCAAGTGGTGTTAGACAGTACTTCCAAATATCTTACTGCATTTGTGTCTCCTATAGGGAGTTTTCAATTTAGAAGGATGCCTTCTGGTCTTGCTTTGGCAGCCTCTGTTTTTTAGCGAATTATGGAAAAGGTCTTGGAGGGGGTGGAGGACACCGTAGTTTTTCAAGATGATATTTTGGTTTCGGGTAAAACTAAGGAACTACATGACAAACACTTAGCTGAGGTTTTGGTAAGATTGCAAGAAAAGGACATAATTGCAAACAAACAAAAGTGTGTTTTTGGTGTGGAGTCCATTGAGTATTTAGGGCATGTTATTTCGGGTGAGGGTGTTGAACCACGTATTGGGTTAGTGGAGGCGATTGTCAAAGCACCTTCTCCAATGTCTAAGGAGCAAATGTCATCTTTCCTAGGTGTGTGTGAATTCTATGCAAAAATTATCCCCAATTTTGCAGCTAAGACAGTGCGCATGAGAGAATTATTGAAGAAAAGGGCTGTGTTTGTTTGGAGTGATGATTGTTAGGAGGAGTTTGATCACATAAAGGAAGAAATGCTCAAGCTGAACATTCTCATGCCGTTTAATCCTTCGAAAGAATGTGTATTTTCAGTGGATGCCAGCCTCGAAGGTTTAGGTGGCATGGTCACTCAAATCAGTCATGGCAAAGAATGTACAAATGGTTTTGCCTCACGTGTATTACACCCAAGCAAAAAGAACTACTCCGTTATTGAGAGGGAGCTCCTGGCTTGTTCTTGGGCGGTTGAGAAGTTCAAGTGCTTTTTATGGGGAAGATCCTTTAAATTTTTGACTGATCACAAGCCCCTAATTCCCATATTAAATGGTCATTTAGTTAAAGATCACACCACACGAATCGCTAGGCTCAGTTCTAAATTGTTACAACGCAGTTTTGTGGTAGAGCACATTCCCGGCGGGAAAAACGTTAGAGCGGATTTTCTCTCCAGGTCCCCTCTTCCTTTGACAATGGAGGATGTCAATCTGCCTGACGACGATGAAGAGTGTTTGATTGCTGCGGTGGATGTGTGTCAGTGGCTTCTCCGAAATCAAATGGTTTGAGAATTTACGATCAGACAGGGTGCTTAATGCTGTCAAAGAGCACATCATTCAAGGGTGGCCTAGAGAGAGAAATTTGAGTCCTGAACTTCAGCCTTTAGCTAAAATATCTGATCAATTATCAGTTGAAGGTGGGGAAATGATCATGCGTGGGGAGAAATTTATACCTCCTGAAAGGCTGAGGTCTCGCATCATTGAATCAGGACTTGATGGTCATCTTGGACAAATGAAAAAAGAACAATTGATGGACAGAATGCAGAAGAATGTCATACATTCACCCCAGTACAGAGATCTGGGCCTAAATCTATTGTGTTTTTGCTCCCCATGCCATTCCAGTTTGAACCCAGCCATATGCAAATCAGTCTTTGACTGTGCGCCCAATGGTATCAGTCCAGCCCGAACTGCCAGGCCAGGTCCTCCCTGGACTGGAAGAACAAGTTACCTACCTTCAGTAACGATATATCTGTAAGAAACATTAGTTAGTTATAGATTCCTTATCTTAGAATTACCCCCAGGCGTCAGACTGGATCCGGAAAGTTTTTTTGTCAGCAGTACCTCTGCGCGTCGGAAGGTGGCGTTGGTCGGCTCCGCGTCCGTCGTCGGCGTCGTGGTCGCCGGGATGACGTCGCGGCAGCTACTTAGACGCCGCCCTCGCGCGCTGACGTCAGTTCTGTACACGACTTTCCGCACCAGAAACGCAGAGCCATGCAAGACACTGACCATTGGTGCACAAAACTAGGGCCCTGAAAGGATGTCCTTAACCCTCGAAATCAGTTCGCTGAACGGGGAGGATGGGTGGGGCAGTAAGGAATCTATAACTAACTAATGTTTCTTACAGATATATCGTTACCGAAGGTAACTTGTTCATCTGAAATAAACACGTTAGTTATAGATTCCTTACCTCAGACTAGATACCCCAGCAATACCAACCCCGGTGGTGGGTCTGCGAACCAAGATTACGCCAGAAAGTCCTGGAGAACAGAACGGCCAAAGAAGCCGTCTCTCCGGACTTGGCTGTCCAGACAGTAGTGTTTCGTAAATGTGTGCAGTGATGCCCACGTAGCTGCCTGACAGATGTCATTTAGAGGAACTCCTCTTCCCAAGGCAGTGGTGGCTGCCGTCGCCCAGGTGGAGTGAGCGTGTAACCCTACTGGAGGCTCTTTTTTAGCCAGAGAGTAACAAGCCTTAATACACAACACGACCCATCGAGAAATGGTGCGTTTGTGTACGGCCCGACCCTTCTTTGCGCCCACATAGCCAACAAAAACTTGATCATCCACCCGGAACTGTTTCGTGCGGTCCAGATAGAAGGAAAAAGCACATTTTGGGTCCAGACGGTGGAGCCTCTCCTCCTCCTTCGAAGGATGCGGAGGCGGAAAGAAGGTGGGCAAGGTAGTGGTCTGCCCAATGTGGAAGGCAGTGACCACCTTAGGAAGGAAGGATGGACGGGTTCGGAGAACCACCTTATTCGGATGAACAGACAGGAAAGGAGGTTTTGAAGAAAGGGCCTGGAGCTCACTCACCCTTCTAGCAGAAGTGATGGCTACCAGGAAAGCAGTCTTAAGAGTTAAGAGCCGTAAGGGACAGCTATGAAGCGGCTCAAAGGGAGCGCACATTAAATAAGTAAGTACAAGATTCAGGTCCCACTGAGGCATAACGAAGGGGATTGGAGGAAAAAGATGTGTTACTCCTTTTAAGAAACGGTTAACTACCGGGGACTTGAAAAGAGAAGGCTGATCTGGCAGCCGAAGGAAAGCAGAGATGGCTGACAGATAGCCCTTGACAGTGCCCAGAGCAGAGCCCTGCTGGGCTAAAGAGAGAAGGAGCAAGAGTACTTCAGAAAGAGGGGCAGAAAGGGGATCCACAGCCTTTGCTGTGCACCATGCCACAAATTTGTTCCACCGGCAGGCGTATACCGTCTTAGTGGAGGGACGCCTGGCTGCCAAGATTACGTCAGACTTCGGGAGGCAGGTCGAAAGACGTCAACTGCCGCCGCTCAATCTCCACGCAAGGAGGTGGAGACTGGACAGGTTCGGGTGGAGGACCGTCCCCTGCTGCTGCGACAGAAGATCCTCCCGAAGAGGCAGTCTTATCGGAGGATCGATGGCCATGTTGAGCAGCTCGGGATACCAGACTCTTCGTGCCCAGTCCGTAGCCACAAGAATGACTTGGGCCCGGTCACGCATGATCTTCTTCAGCACTCTGGGCAGAAGTGGTATAGGCGGAAAGGCGTACAACAGACCGCAACTCCACTCGCAATGAAAGGCGTCGCCTAGCGAGTGCCGCCTTGGAAATTCCAACGTGCAGAATTGCTGACATTGCGCGTTCTCTTCGGTGGCGAATAGATCTAACCAAGGCTCTCCCCATTGTTGAAAGAGACCTTGCACCACCTCTGAGTGGAGATGCCATTTGTGATCCATCATGCACCTGCGGCTGAGTTCGTCCACCCTGGTATTTAGGGAACCTGCCAGGTGTTGAACCACCAGGGATATGCCCTGATGTTCCAGCCATGTCCAGAGGCGGAGGGCCTCTTGACAGAGGGTCCATGACCCCACCCCACTCTGTTTGTTGCAGTACAACATGGCGGTGGTGTTGTCCGTGAACACCTGCACTACTCTTCCCCGGACAGAGGGAAGGAATGCCATGAGTGCAAGACGAAGTTCAACCAGGGGGGTATGCCCAAATGACCCTCCTATACCTGGGCATAAAACATCTACAAGATGTACAAAGGAAAAGGGTATGGAGGGATCAATCACTCATTTATTTTCGTCCAAGGCACCATCAATTACCCTGACGTTTTCAATATTTTGTGAGTATAAATATTAATGATTTTATTAGCTACACATATCATTCGGCGGGATTCTGGTACATAAATTAATTACACATGAATTAAACATCGAACAAAATATATATAAGACATAACCAAATACATAATAGTCAAACATAAATCATTGTCACAACAACAATACATATATACACTATATACAAAACCATAATTATTACGTATATTAATGTACACTCCTCAATCCGAGTGATACATTCCAAGGTAGTCCTCTTCGCACAAGAGGTATCACACCTCTCTCTCATTCACTTATGTGCGCCTATAATCTAAAGCCAGATTCAAAAATAATTGGACTCCTCACATATCTGTCGACGCGGTCGCGTTTCAGCCCACAATTTCTTTCGGCTTCCTCAGGACAAGGGTACACAATATCTACAATAGTAATCGAAGTTTTAAATTACATAACTATACATATATTCTACCGATCTAGTTCTATCCCTTATTTGCCCATACAGTGCTCAATAAAAGTAGTCTTAAGACTAACACATGAAGATGTCCTCTCCCATAGGTGGTATAGTGGGGGGATATAGTGTGTATTTGTTCCAGAAAATTCCTCTAGTAACACCCTTTCTCAGTGTGTATTTAGTACATGTCACTGTGTCTGTGCTCACCCCAAAACATCAATAAAACACCTGCTCTCATGAAAATACCTGGAGTCTATTCCTAGCTATCAGGATCAAGATGAATCCTTATCATCGGGGGAACACGCTCCCCGCATAGCGCGGTTCCATGCTTCGTATGGAAACCTATCAAGGTAACATGGAGACCAATATAGGTCAAGTTGGCATTCTACTGCTTCAAAACATCCTTCTATCCAAGTACAAGAAAGCATACCAAAAATTACCTTCAATTTTTATGCCGCTTTAAGAAACAGATGTTGCCCTCCGGTCACTGGCCGTTCCTTCGCCTCAGTCCCTAGATCAAAACATATACTGAAATTATACTCGCGTCATACACAATGACGGTAATCCTACTCAAAGAGTTTCTAAAACACCAGTTCCCAACTATGGTTACCTGCCGCAAGGGTCCACCGTCAAAAAGTACGGTCCTCACTATTCACGTCACACCGATATGAAGCAAACGCTCTCCGGCTGTGAATGTTTCTGTACGCGCGTAATCGCGTCATACGCCGCCAGCTGGCAACATAGAGAAAAGACTATCGGGAGACTTATGTATAGTTTCCAAATGCTCCAGATGGCCCTCTCAAGAAAAAAGACTACTCTATAATTCTATCATTGTTCACCAGCACTGCCATCCACATAAGATTATGTTTTGCACCCAATGGTATGACGACAAGTGTGAACGCCCCCTCGATCATTTAATTAGGGGCTACCATCATCTAATCCAATGTCAATCTAAATGTCACCAAACACAATTTGCATTGGCGCCCTTCCTACGCTATCTGTATCTAATGCAGGATAAATATTCTACCTCTCTACACTCACCTTTGCATGGACACGTGGACATACCAACACTTTTATTAATAAACTCGTGTCCATACATCTATCTCCTGAAATATGTTGTATCACGTCCTCACATGCGTAAAGGAACTGCTCAATAACAGGAGAAACTTCGTCCCCTTGAACCCATCAGTATATATCTCTGGCCTACATAATGCGAGTAATTTCCTAGTATCCATCCATTCAGGCTATGCTCTGATATATAGTAGGGGCAAATGTAGAAAATGTATCCGGAGGGGACCAGCTCCCTCTGCACAGTGCGGGCGTTGCAACACACCCACTTCTATGCAAGATGCCGCCAACCTCCCATATTCACTCTCACAAACAGGGTTCTAATGCACTGTATGTTCAAAACCGGGGCTTACAATCTAACCATCAGTCTATATACATATTGTCTCTCAGTTATACAACCCCACCTTTATCCAAAGGACATCACTTCCATGTTTGACAACTCCATCATAGTGGAATATCTGGGCATACATGATTGTACCGTATAGTGCAAAACACCATACTTATTTGTTCCACATTTTCAGGTTAATAATCATGAGACATACATCCCTATTGGAATACATTTTCTTATAAATCAATGCCCATAGTTCATCACGGTCATTGAGACCCTCTGTGGCTGTATGGTATCTTTCTATGAGACGTGCTTCTGTGCGGTTCAGCCTCATTTCTAGTTCTCCTTTGTTACATGCCTTTATTACCACCAATACGGACCATACAAGGTCATCCTCACTGTGCCCACACTCAATGTAGTGCTGCACCAATGGTGCTCCTTGAATTCTGCATCATATGCGGGATTTGTGTTGCAGGACTCGCATTTTTACTGCCCGAGTTGTTTGTCCAATATATGACTTCCCACAGGGGCAAGTAACTACATACACCACATTTTTGGTGTTACAATTCGAAAAAGTCTGCATCTTATGCCTCTTGTTATTGATCAAGACAAATTTTGAGTCATTCGTGCATCTGCACGCGACACAGTTATTACAACGATAGTGCCCTACCAATGTAGGTAAGCCTAGTAAACCTCTTGTATCTTTTTTTAATCAAAGGTTCCCTTATTGCTCTTACTAAGTGTTGTCTCAAATTTTTACCTTTTCTAACAG
Organism: Calotriton arnoldi; assembly: GCA_963921515.1. NCBI lineage: Eukaryota > Metazoa > Chordata > Amphibia > Caudata > Salamandridae > Calotriton > Calotriton arnoldi. Next base: position 79,940 of record CAWUFW010002153.1, on the reverse strand, counting down.
AAAAGAGCGGTTTAGGCATATTCAGATGTTCAATCAGTCTCCAATTTCTCGCAATAATCTGTTTGACTTTATTGGCTTTAGGGTTAAACGTGAGGACACATGTCATTTGTTCTACTTACTCTTTTATTTTAGGAGTTAAGCTTTCCCTTGGTGTATACCACGCCCTTTTAAGGGCTGTTCTCACCAATTTTTTCGGATACCCTCTGGCACAGAGTTTATTTTGTAGACTTTCCGCATTTTCAAAATAATCCTCCTTATTAGAACAATTGCGGCGTATCCTTAAAAATTGCCCATAAGGCAGATTTTCCTTGAGAATTCTAGGATGCTCAGACGTAAATTTTAAAAGCGTGTTCCTATCTGTGGGTTTATTATATAAACTCACCTCCAACTTACCCTCTTTGTCAAAAATCCATACGTCCAGGAAATTAATCCGGACATTACTTACAGACTTAGTGAACTTCAAATCTGCAGTGTGTGAGTTCAACCATAAATGGAACCTTTCTAGCTCTTCTTTACTTCCATTCCATATAAGGAATATATCGTCAATGAAGCGCACCCATTTATTCGTGTTGTTTCGAAATGGTGCCGCCTCACCGAAGATATACTGTCTTTCAAAGTTATCCATCACCAGGTTCGCTATTTCTGGAGCGAAGCAACACCCCATTGCCACGCCCTTTATTTGCAAAAACAACTCATTCTTAAAAGAGAAAAAGTTATTTTTCAAACAGATTTTTGCCAACTCTAGTATAAACTCTGTGGGAACCTGGTGTGGTCTTACTCTTTGCTCCAGGACCATTTCCATTACCAATAATGCCTCATCCTGAGGAATGTTAGTATATAAACTCTCGATGTCGAAGGAGGAGGAATGAGTGCAAGACGAATCGCCCGGAGCTCCAGAAGGTTGATGTGGAGCCCGGACTCCGCCGGAGACCAGAGGCCTCTGATCTCCGCCTCTCCCATGTGGCCACCCCATTCCAGAAGGGACGCGTCCGTCACCACAGTGTGGTCCGGTTGGGGAAGGGAGAGGGATCTGCCATTGACCCAATCCTGGTTCGTGACCCACCACTGCAGTTGACGTGCAGTGCCCTCTGAGATCTGGACGCAATCGGACAGATTCCCCTGATGCTGCGCCCACTGGAACTTCAGGTCCCACTGCGGAGCCTGCATATGCCACCTAGCATGATCGACCAGCAGGAGGCCATGAGGCCATGAGGCCCAGCAGCCTCAGAGTCACTTTGACCGAAACCCGGAATAGAGGCTGAAAAATCGGAATCATAGCCTGAATATCCCGGACTTGCTGCTCGGGAGGATAGACCCGAAACCGCGTCGTGTCCAGAACCGCTCCGATGAAGAGGAGCTTCTGAGATGGAATCAGGTGTGACTTCGGCACATTGATGGAAAACCCCAGCGAATGCAGGAGGTCGGCGGTAGTCTGGAGGTGGGAGACGACTGCCTGGGGCGAGCCCGCCTTTAACAGCCAGTCGTCGAGATAGGGGAAGACTGAAACCCCTGATCTGCACAGATGAGCTGTGACCACCGCCATCACTTTCGTGAACACCCGAGGGGGGCTGGTAAGGCCAAAGGGGAGCACGGTAAATTGAAAATGCTCGTGGCCTACCGTGAACCGTAGGTAACGCCGGTGGGCTGGCAGGAAGGGGATGTGAAAATAAGCGTCCTGCAAGTCCAACGCTACCATCCAGTCTTGCGGGTCGAGGGCAGACAAGACCTGAGCAAGCCTCAACATCTTGAACTTCTCCTTCCGGAGGAAGTGGTTGACGTCCCTGAGATCCAAGATAGGATGCAGGCCCTTGTCCTTCTTGGGTACCAGAAAGTAGTGGGAGTAACAACCACGACCTACTTCTGGGACAGGAACGTGCTCGATGGCTCCCTTGGCCAAGAGAACCGTAACTTCCAGCTGGATAAGGGACAGATGATCCCCAGACATGCGGTGGTATCTTGGTGGCATGGCTGGAGGGGTAGTCTCGAAGGGGAGGGAGTAGCCCCTTTGGACTATCTGCAAAACCCACCTGTCCAACGTGATGGTGCACTAGTGGGGGAGGTGATGGCAAATCTTGCCGCCCACTGGCGTTTGATGGGCCTGAAAGGTCGGACTAGGAAGGTTTGGATGCTGCTGCAGAGGGGGGGTTGGTGGACTGGCCCGCCCGCTGGCCCCCAGAACCACGATGGTTGCTCCCACGTCCCCGGCCGCCCGAAGGTTGGGTAACTTGCTGCGGCCTGTGGCTCTGGGCGGGACGTAGTGGGGCACCCCTTCCGTAGCCACGAAAGGGGTGAAAAGCAGACTGCGCAGGGTGGGTGGAGAGGCCCAAGGACTTGGCCGTAGCCCGTGAGTCCTTGAAACGCTCTAGAGCGTTGTCTGCTTTGTCACCAAAAAGGCGACGGCCATCAAAGGGCATGTCCATCAAGGTGTTCTGGACATCCCCGGAAAAGCCAGTCGACCTCATCCAGGCGTAGCGACGAAGCCCTACCGACGTTGAAATGGTCCTGCCCAGAGAGTCGGGGGTGTCCAGCCCACAACGTATGGCAAACTTTGCTGCATCTCTCCCGGCGGCCACAGCCTGGGAGAGCACTGCCCGGGCCTCCTCCAGACACTGAGGCAGCACCTGCGCCACTGTATCCCACACGGAGTAAGAATAATGGCCCAAGAGACATGCAGTGTATACCGACCACAGTCCTAAGCTGGCGGAAGAGAAAATCTTCTTCCCAAGGTGGTCCAGCTTCTTGGATTCCCTTTCCGGGGGAGCGGTATGGAATGCGCTTTTGGAAGTGGAGGCTTGGACTACCAAGCTCTCTGGGGTGGGGTGTTGGGAGAAGAAAGTGGGGTCGCCCGGAGCCGGGCGGTGGTGTCGGGCATTCATCCTATCCACGGGAGTCCCTGTGTTGGGCCTGGACCAGGTGCCCAAAAGGACGTCGGTGAGGGCCTCATTGAACGGCAGCAAGAGCTCCGAAGAGCTCGCAGCCGGTTGAAGCACCTCTGTCAGGAGGTTAGTCCTGACTGCCACCGTAGGAAGCTCGAGGTTGAGAGCCTCGGCCGCCCTACGCAACACCACTGCGTACGACGTTCCCTCCTCCGTAGCCACGGTAGGAGGAGACAACAAGCCAAGGTCAGGGGAGGTGTCAAGACCACTGGCATCTCCCAGTTCCTCTCTCCAGTCCTGTTCACTGTCCAACTGGTCAGTCAGAGGGTCACCTGACCCCTCCCAGTCCTCCTCCTCATCCTCTGGTTGCCACTCAGGTTAAAAAGGGGCCCCAGGAGTGAACAGGGGCACAAACATCCCTCTCAGCGCCGGATCCGGTGTCGGGCCAATTTCGGTCCGGCTCCGTGTCCACGTCGGGATGGAGGCTGGGGTCGACGCCGGCCGGGGGGCCGAACAGCGTCGGACGCGGTAGTGGTGCCGTCGGAAGCGGCGCCGGTGGAGGCGTAACGTGGTCAACCGGCGCCGATCCGGATCCAGGCCTGGATCCAAGGGGGGCCTGCGGCGCCGGAGCCGCCGGCAGAGAAGGCCTAGACCCCCCAACCGAGTCCGCGGGGCCCAAAGGTGCGCCAGCGGGGTCGGTCCGCCCAAAGATGGCATGCATCGCCTCATAGAACTTACGAAGCTGGGCGGGAGTTGCTCCGGGTCCCAGAAAGGGAGGTAAACACGGAGTCAACTCCTCAGGCTCCACGCGCGGAGCCGCGGGAGGGGAACCACCCGCGTGCCTCGTCGGATCGGCCGAACTACAAGGAGAAGTCGAAGAGTGACGATGCTTCTTCGACTTCTTCTTATGCTTCGACTTACCCGACCCCGAGTGCGAAGACTTCGAAGATTTCGAACCGGAATGGTGATGGCTCCGCGACCGGTCTCTCGACCTCCCTCTCGACCGGGACCTCAAACAGCGCAGAGCCGACTGCCGATGCTCAAGCAGCTTTCGGGACCGCTCCCGCAAAGACTTCTGCGCCAACGACCGGCAGTCGGCGCATGACTTGGGGTCATGGTCACGCTCCAGCCAAAAAAGACACACGCGGTGCGGATCCGTCACCGACATAATGCGATGACAGGAGCCGCAGGCCTTGAAACCGGGCATCCCTCGTGCACCTTCGGAGTCGAAGACTCGAAAAAGAAGTTGACAAAAGTCGAGAAAAAGTTAGTCAAAAATTGACTGAGGTACCGCTCTTCCCGGATCTGCGCTGGCTGGCGCGGAAAAAGAAAAAACTGACGTCAGAGCGCGAGTGCGGCGTCTAAGTAGCTGCCGCAACGTCATCCCGGCGACCACGACGTCGACGACGGACGCGGAGCCGACCGACGCCACCTTCCGACGCACAGAGGTACTGCTGACGAAAAAACTTTCCGGATCCAGTCTGACGCCTGGGGGTAATTCTAAGGTAAGGAATCTATAACTAACGTGTTTCTTTCAGATATAAGCATCCTAGGACTGGTTTCGGGGTTTCACCCCTCATCAGCCAGGATAGCTTGACTCCAGTGGCATGGAGAGTATGGGACCCACGTCTGGGCATACCGGTCCCACTCGGGGTGACAAATTCAAAAAGAACAATTGATGGACAGACTGCAGAACAATGTCATACATTCACCCCAGTACAGGATCTCGGCCTAAATCCATCGTTTTTTTGCTCCCCATGCCATTCCAGTTTGAAAGCAGCCATATGCAAATCAGTCTTGACCCTGCGCCCAATGGGAATAGTCCAGCCGGAACTGCCAGGGCAGGTCCTCCCTGGACTGGAAACAAGCATCCTAGGACCGGTTCCGGGATTTCACCCCTAATCAGCCAGGATAACTTGACTCCAGTGGCATGAAGAGCACGGGACCCACGTCTGGGCATACCTGTCCCACTCAGTGTGACAAATGCAAAAAGAACAATTGATGGACAGAATGCAGAACAATGTCATACATTCACCCCAGTATGATGATGGATTCAACCCAGATCTGTGACTGGGGGTGAGTGTCTGAAAAGTTTCAGCGCTCCGTCCATCATCTCCTTGTGTTTGGTCATCTTGGACAGGCAAGCATCAAAAGGAGAATCTGCAACATATACTGGTGGCCGTTTAAGGATCTGCAGATTGAGGAAATTGTCAAAGGGTGTGTGACATGCTGTACAAGTGACAGGAACTTTAAAGTTTGTACTCCTCCTTGTCAGGTGGTCACATTACCCATGGGACCATGGATGTAGCTGGCGGGTGGACTTTATAGGCCCATTTCATGTCCTTCCCAACAAGTATAAATATGCTGTGATGGCCACCGATTACTACAGTAAGTGGTGGGAGGTTCAATTCATTGCTGATCCCAACACGGACAGTGTAATTAACTTTTTTCAAGCGTTATTCACAAGGGAGGGTTTCCCCAAAGAAATTGTTTCGGACAATGGGGTTCAATTTACTTCAAAGGAGATGATGACGTTTTTGCAACAATCCAATATTCTACATCAAAGGGTGGACCTTTACCATCCCCATGGTTTTGTTGAGTGCATGAACCGGGTGTTGGTGGGATGTATACAATGGGTGGTGAACAAAAGATTAGAGGTTAAAGAAGCTGTACAAAGCATGCTGTGACACATCACGCCACCCCCAACCAAATGACTAACAAGAGTCCTTTTGAACATTTGAGATGGAGAGTTGCCAGTTTTGACATGTGTCCTGCATGGATGAAAAAGTGGGGTTTGCAAACTTTGCCCAATGGCTTTGGTGATCAAAAGAAGGAGGGAACTTGTTCTTCCTCCAATAAGAATGGGGCTAATGAATGTGCGGTTAAACAAAAAGAAAATCTATCCAAAGTATGTGTGGGAGATTGGGTTGGAATCAAACTTACTCACAAAGTGGCCAAATGTTTGTCTAAGTTTGGACCTCCTACAAAAGTGGACACGCTCTCTCGTTTTGCTGTAAGGGTTGCTGGAACATTTCTAGAGTTTATAAGATCCCTAAACATATTGTAGACAAGATGAATTTACCTTGTGATTCTGAATGCGACAAAAGTTGTTCGGTATGTGATTACTCTGTTGTAATCCCAGTCCCACAAAGTGATCCGCAATTGAACACGACAAGTGAGAGGAAGGTGTTAGTCAGGATACCTTCAGAACTTAAGTGAGAGCCACACAAAAAGTGGTGGGAGAGTTAATCTGCCCAACTGTTATGGTTGGTAGGTCTCATTTTATTCTTCCATATATGTTTATGATTTATCCAGGTACTGTTATTTTTTTCCATCTTCTGTTTACTTTGTTATATCTTTTTCTGTTTTTGTTTATATTGTTTCTTTTTGATACCCTTAATTGTTCTGAGTGCTTTGCATTCCTTTCCAGGTTCTCCTCTTTCCTTTATAAAGGGAAGGAAATGTTGTAGTATGTAATCTGTGCGTGCGCACAGCTATTGTCGTGTATTGGTTCTGTTATAGAGTGTTTCTGTTTGAAAGGTCATTTACCACTGACCATTCTCTCTGGAAGCTGCGGGGGATGTACATCGAATAAACCGTAGTGCTTTCCCACTCACCTGTGTCGGAGTGATTACTACAGTATCATCAACAACAATACATCTCGAGTATCAGAGTCCCACATACAGAGTGCAGGCAAACAGGTTAAATGAGCTTCCCTCCATGAGAAAGTAAGTCAATCGCTCTCACTTAAACCAACTCATTCCAGCCTCAAAGTCAGTAATTTCCTCTGATGACATATTGCTAGCACAATTATCTAAACCAGGGTTTGTCAGCCTTGGAGACAAAGTCTTTGTTTAGCTATCATGAACACTATAATGTCATGCATATTACTACCATCTCAACAGAAATTATGTTTATGCGGAAGACCCAACTACAAGGTACTGAGAAACTTCAGATGCTATGGACTTCTTTTAATGATGAGCAGAATGAATAAATGTGAATTTGATTAACTATATAAATTGATAAAGGAATGAAGAATGCTGCAGATTTTTTTTTTGTCTCCGCAATGCTGAGAAATTCTCTTCTGCAACACTGCCACTCATTCAGTATATTCTGCAGATTGAGAAGTCCTCTGTTAGTGCATCTACCATAATTAGAAATTGATTTATTTCAAACTAATGCAATACAACAAAAACATTATTTTTATAAAGCGCTAATAGTTCAGTGCTATGGCATGTGAAATATTGGAAAATCTACTGCTCACTAGAGATTCAAAACACATGTGCTGTCAAGCTAGCATACATCTCTCAATCCTATTCATCATTTGCTACAACACTCTACGCAACTCTCGCACCTCTATTAGGACATAGATAAAGTAGATAAAAAGTTACAATTGTGCAAGATGATTTGAATTCAGGACTCATCACCTCGAAAATCAGGATCCATCTGCTGATTATGTAGAATAAGCTCATAAACCAGCTACATGATTTGAATTCAGGATTCATCAGCTTCAAAATCAGAACTCATCTGCTGATTTCATTGTTGGCAAAATAAAGTTGTAAATCAGCAAGAAGATTTGAATTTAGGACTCATCAGCTCGAAAATCAGGATTCATCTGCTGATTTCAGTTTTTGTAAAATAAGCTAATAAACCGGCAAGATGATTTGAGTTCAGGATTCATCAGATCCAAAATCAGGACTCATCTGCTGATTTCAATGTTAGCAAAATAAAGTTACAAATTAGCAGAATGATTTGAATTCAGGACTCATCAGCTCGAAAATCAGGACTCATCTGCTGATTTCAGTTTTTGTAAAATAAGCTTATAAACCAGCAAGATGATTTGAATTCAGGGTTCATCAGATCCAAAATCAGGACTCATCTGCTGATTTCAATGTTGGCAAAATAAAGTTGTAAATAAGTAAGATGATTTGAATTCAGGACTCATCAGCTCAAAAATCAGGACTTATCTGCTGATTTCAGTTTTTGTAAAATAAGATTATAAACCAGCAAGATGATTTGAATTCAGGACTCATCAGCGCAAAAATCAGGATTCATCTGCTGATTTCAATGTTAGAAAAATAAAGTTACAAATTAGCAAGCATGATTTGAAATCAGGACTCATCATCTCAAAAATCAGGACTCATCTGCTGATTTCAGTTTTTGTAGAATATGCTTATAAATGAGCAAGATGATTTGAATTCAGGATTCATCAGATCCAAAATCAGGACATCTGCTGATTTCAATGTTAGCAAAATAAAGTTACAAATTTCTACGATGATTTGAATTCAGGAATCATCAGCTCGAAAATCAGGATTCATCTGCTGATTTCAATGTTGGCAAAATAAAGTTGCAAATCAGCAAGATGGTTTGAATTCAGGACTCATCAGCTCCAAAATCAGGATTCATCTGCTGATTTCAATTTTTGTAAAATAAAGCTTATAAACCAGCAATATGATTTGAATTCTGGATTCATCAGATCCAAAATCAGGACTCATCTGCTGATTTCAGTTTTTGTAAAATAAGCTTATAAACCAGCAAGATGATTTGAATTCAGGGTTCATCAGATCCAAAATCAGGACTCCTCTGCTGATTTCAATGTTGGCAAATTAAAGTTGTAAATCAGCAAGTTGATTTGAATTCAGGACTCATCAGCTCGAAAATCAGGATTCATCTGCTGATTTCAGTTTTTCTAATGTAAAATTAAAAAAGAAGCAACATGATTTGAATTCAGGTTTCATCAGATCCAAAATCAGGACATCTGCTGATTTCAATGTTAGCAAAATAAAGTTACAAATTTCTAAGATGATTTGAATTCAGTACTCATCAGCTCGAAAATCAGGGTTCATCTGCTGATTTCAGTTTTTGTAAAGTAAGCTTATAAACCGGCAAGATGATTTGAATTCAGGATTCATCAGATCGAAAATCAGGACATCTGCTGATTTCAATGTTAGCAAAATAAAGTTACAAATTTCTAAGATGATTTGAAATCAGTACTCATCAGCTCAAAAATCAGGATTCATCTGCTGATTTCAATGTTATCAAAATAAAGTTACAAATTAGTAGGATGATTTGAATTCAGGACTCATCAGCTCAAATATCAGGACTCATCTGCTGATTTCAGTTTTTGTAAAATAAGCTTATAAACCAGCAAGATGATTTGAATTCAGGATTCATCAGATCCAAAATCAGGACTCATCTGCTGATTTCAATGTTGACAAAATAAAGTTGTAAATCAGCAATATGATTTGAATTCAGGATTCATCAGATCCAAAATCAGGATTCATCTGCTGATTTCAGTTTTTGTAAAATAAGCTTATAAACCAGCAAGATGATTTGAATTCAGGATTCATCAGATCCAAAATCAGGACATCTGCTGATTTCAATGTTAGCAAAATAAAGTTACAAATTTGCTAAGATGATTTGAATTCAGGAATCATCAGCTCGAAAATCAGGATTCATCTGCTGATTTCAATGTTGGCAAAATAAAGTTGCAAATCAGCAAGATGATTTGAATTCAGGACTCATCAGCTCAAAAATCAGGATTCATCTGCTGATTTCAGTTTTTGTAAAATAAGCTTATAAACCAGCAAGATGATTTGAATTCAGGATTCATCAGATCCAAAATCAGGACATCTGCTGATTTCAATGTTAGCAAAATAAAGTTACAAATTTGCTAAGATGATTTGAATTCAGGAATCATCAGCTCGAAAATCAGGATTCATCTGCTGATTTCAATGTTGGCAAAATAAAGTTGCAAATCAGCAAGATGATTTGAATTCAGGACTCATCAGCTCAAAAATCAGGATTCATCTGCTGATTTCAGTTTTTGTAAAATAAGCTTATAAACCAGCAATATGATTTGAATTCAGGATTCATCAGATCCAAAATCAGGACTCATCTGCTGATTTCAATGTTGACAAAATAAAGTTGTAAATCAGCAAGATGATTTGAATTCAGGACTCATCAGCTCGAAAATCAGGATTCATCTGCTGATTTCAATGTTAGCAAAATAAAGTTACAAATTAGTAGGATGATTTGAATTCAGGAATCATCAGCTCGAAAATCAGGATTCATCTGCTGATTTCAGTTTTTGTAAAATAAGCTTATAAACCAGCAAGCTGATTTGAATTCAGGATTCATCAGATCCAAAATCAGGACATCTGCTGATTTCAATGTTAGCAAAATAAAGTTACACATTTCTAAGATGATTTGAATTCAGGAATCATCAGCTCGAAAATCAGGATTCATCTGCTGATTTCAATGTTGGCAAAATAAAGTTGCAAATCAGCAAGATGATTTGAATTCAGGACTCATCAGCTCAAAAATCAGGATTCATCTGCTGATTTCAATTTTTGAAAAATAAGGTTATAAACCAGCAAGATGATTTGAATTCAGGATTCATCAGATCCAAAATCAGGACATCTGCTGATTTCAATGTTAGCAAAATAAAGTTACAAATTTCTAAGATGATTTGAATTCAGGCATCATCAGCTCGAAAATCAGGGTTCATCTGCTGATTTCAATGTTAGCAAAATAAAGTTACAAATTTCTAAGATGATTTGAATTCAGGAATCATCAGCTCGAAAATCAGGATTCATCTGCTGATTTCAATGTTGGCAAAATAAAGTTGCAAATCAGCAAGATGATTTGAATTCAGGACTCATCAGCTCGAAAATCAGGATTCATCTGCTGATTTCAATTTTTGTAAAATAAGCTTATAAACCAGCAAGATGATTTGAATTCAGGATTCATCAGATCCAAAATCAGGACATCTGCTGATTTCAATGTTAGCAAAATAAAGTTACAAATTTCTAAGATGATTTGAATTCAGGAATCATCAGCTCGAAAATCAGGATTCATCTGCTGATTTCAATGTTGGCAAAATAAAGTTGCAAATCAGCAAGATGATTTGAATTCAGGAATCATCAGCTCAAAATCAGGATTCATCTGCTGATTTCAGTTTTTGTAAAATAAGCTTATAAACCAGCAATATGATTTGAATTCAGGATTCATCAGATCCAAAATCAGGACTCATCTGCTGATTTCAATGTTGACAAAATAAAGTTGTAAATCAGCAAGATGATTTGAATTCAGGACTCATCAGCTCGAAAATCAGGATTCATCTGCTGATTTCAATGTTAGCAAAATAAAGTTACAAATTAGTAGGATGATTTGAATTCAGGAATCATCAGCTCGAAAATCAGGATTCATCTGCTGATTTCAGTTTTTGTAAAATAAGCTTATAAACCAGCAAGATGATTTGAATTCAGGATTCATCAGATCCAAAATCAGGACATCTGCTGATTTCAATGTTAGCAAAATAAAGTTACAAATTTCTAAGATGATTTGAATTCAGGCATCATCAGCTCGAAAATCAGGGTTCATCTGCTGATTTCAATGTTAGCAAAATAAAGTTACATATTTCTAAGATGATTTGAATTCAGGAATCATCAGCTCGAAAATCAGGATTCATCTGCTGATTTCAATTTTGGAAAAATAAAGTTGTAAATCAGCAAGATGATTTGAATTCAGGACTCATCAGCTCAAAAATCAGGACTCATCTGCTGATTTCAGTTTTTGTAAAATAAGCTTATAAACCAGCAATATGATTTGAATTCAGGATTCATCAGATCCAAAATCAGGACTCATCTGCTGATTTCAATGTTGACAAAATAAAGTTGTAAATCAGCAATATGATTTGAATTCAGGATTCATCAGATCCAAAATCAGGACTCATATGCTGATTTCAATGTTGACAAAATAAAGTTGTAAATCAGCAAGATGATTTGAATTCAGGACTCATCAGCTCGAAAATCAGGATTCATCTGCTGATTTCAATGTTAGCAAAATAAAGTTACAAATTAGTAGGATGATTTGAATTCAGGACTCATCAGCTCAAAAATCAGGACTCATCTGCTGATTTCAGTTTTTGTAAAATAAGCTTATAAACCAGCAAGATGATTTGAATTCAGGATTCATCAGATCCAAAATCAGGAAATCTGCTGATTTCAATGTTAGCAAAATAAAGTTGTAAATCAGCAAGATGATTTGAATTCAGGACTCATCAGCTCAAAAATCAGGACATCTGCTGATTTCAATGTTAGCAAAATAAAGTTACAAATTTCTAAGATGATTTGAATTCAGGAATCATCAGCTCGAAAATCAGGATTCATCTGCTGATTTCAATGTTGGCAAAATAAAGTTGCAAATCAGGAAGATGATTTGAATTCAGGACTCATCAGCTCAAAAATCAGGATTCATCTGCTGATTTCAGTTTTTGTAAAATAAGCTTATAAACCAGCAAGATGATTTGAATTCAGGATTCATCAGATCCAAAATCAGGATATCTGCTGATTTCAATGTTAGCAAAATAAAGTTACAAATTTCTAAGATGATTTGAATTCAGGAATCATCAGCTCGAAAATCAGGATTCATCTGCTGATTTCAATGTTGGCAAAATAAAGTTGCAAATCAGGAAGATGATTTGAATTCAGGACTCATCAGCTCAAAAATCAGGATTCATCTGCTGATTTCAGTTTTTGTAAAATAAGCTTATAAACAAGCAAGATGATTTGAATTCAGGATTCATCAGATCCAAAATCAGGACATCTGCTTATTTCAATGTTAGCAAAATAAAGTTACAAATTTTTAAGATGATTTGAATTCAGGAATCATCAGCTCGAAAATCAGGATTCATCTGCTGATTTCAATGTTGGCAAAATAAAGTTGCAAATCAGCAAGATGATTTGAATTCAGGACTCATCAGCTCAAAAATCAGGATTCATCTGCTGATTTCAGTTTTTGTAAAATAAGCTTATAAACCAGCAATATGATTTGAATTCAGGATTCATCAGATCCAAAATCAGGACTCATCTGCTGATTTCAATGGTGACAAAATAAAGTTGTAAATCAGCAATATGATTTGAATTCAGGATTCATCAGATCCAAAATCAGGAAATCTGCTGATTTCAATGTTAGCAAAATAAAGTTGTAAATCAGCAAGATGATTTGAATTTAGGACTCATCAGCTCAAAAATCAGGACATCTGCTGAATTCAATGTTAGCAAAATAAAGTTACACATTTCTAAGATGATTTGAATTCAGGAATCATCAGCTCGAAAATCAGGATTCATCTGCTGATTTCAATGTTGGCAAAATAAAGTTGCAAATCAGCAAGATGATTTGAATTCAGGACTCATCAGCTCAAAAATCAGGATTCATCTGCTGATTTCAGTTTTTGTAAAATAAGCTTATAAACCAGCAAGATGATTTGAATTCAGGATTCATCAGATCCAAAATCAGGACATCTGCTGATTTCAATGTTAGCAAAATAAAGTTACAAATTTCTAAGATGATTTGAATTCAGGAATCATCAGCTCGAAAATCAGGATTCATCTGCTGATTTCAATGTTGGCAAAATAAAGTTGCAAATCAGCAAGATGATTTGAATTCAGGACTCATCAGCTCAAAAATCAGGATTCATCTGCTGATTTCAGTTTTTGTAAAATAAGCTTATAAACCAGCAATATGATTTGAATTCAGGATTCATCAGATCCAAAATCAGGACTCATCTGCTGATTTCAATGGTGACAAAATAAAGTTGTAAATCAGCAATATGATTTGAATTCAGGATTCATCAGATCCAAAATCAGGACTCAGCTGCTGATTTCAATCTTGACTAAGTAAAGTTGTAAATCAGCAAGATGATTTGAATTCAGGACTCATCAGCTCGAAAATCAGGATTCATCTGCTGATTTCAATTTTTGTAAAATAAGCTTATAAACCAGCAAGATGATTTGAATTCAGGATTCATCAGATCCAAAATCAGGACATCTGCTGATTTCAATGTTAGCAAAATAAAGTTACAAATTTCTAAGATGATTTGAATTCAGGAATCATCAGCTCGAAAATCAGGATTCATCTGCTGATTTCAATGTTGGCAAAATAAAGTTGCAAATCAGCAAGACGATTTGAATTCAGGACTCATCAGCTCAAAAATCAGGATTCATCTGCTGATTTCAGTTTTTGTAAAATAAGCTTATAAACCAGCAATATGATTTGAATTCAGGATTCATCAGATCCAAAATCAGGACTCATCTGCTGATTTCAATGTTGACAAAATAAAGTTGTAAATCAGCAATATGATTTGAATTCAGGATTCATCAGATCCAAAATCAGGACTCATCTGCTGATTTCAATGTTGACAAAATAAAGTTGTAAATCAGCAAGATGATTTGAATTCAGGACTCATCAGCTCGAAAATCAGGATTCATCTGCTGATTTCAATGTTAGCAAAATAAAGTTACAAATTAGTAGGATGATTTGAATTCAGGAATCATCAGCTCGAAAATCAGGATTCATCTGTTGATTTCAGTTTTTGTAAAATAAGCTTATAAACCAGCAAGATGATTTGAATTCAGGATTCATCAGATCCAAAATCAGGACATCTGCTGATTTCAATGTTAGCAAAATAAAGTTACAAATTTCTAAGATGATTTGAATTCAGGAATCATCAGCTCGAAAATCAGGATTCATCTGCTGATTTCAATGTTGGCAAAATAAAGTTGCAAATCAGCAGGATGATTTGAATTCAGGACTCATCAGCTCAAAAATCAGGATTCATCTGCTGATTTCAGTTTTTGTAAAATAAGCTTATAAACCAGCAAGATGATTTGAATTCAGGATTCATCAGATCCAAAATCAGGACATCTGCTGATTTCAATGTTAGCAAAATAAAGTTACAAATTTCTAAGATGATTTGAATTCAGGAATCATCAGCTCGAAAATCAGGGTTCATCTGCTGATTTCAATGTTAGCAAAATAAAGTTACACATTTCTAAGATGATTTGAATTCAGGAATCATCAGCTCGAAAATCAGGATTCATCTGCTGATTTCAATTTTGGAAAATAAAGTTGTAAATCAGCAAGATGATTTGAATTCAGGACTCATCAGCTCAAAAATCAGGACTCATCTGCTGATTTCAGTTTTTGTAAAATAAGCTTATAAACCAGCAATATGATTTGAATTCAGGATTCATCAGATCCAAAATCAGGACTCATCTGCTGATTTCAATGTTGACAAAATAAAGTTGTAAATCAGCAATATGATTTGAATTCAGGATTCATCAGATCCAAAATCAGGACTCATCTGCTGATTTCAATGTTGACAAAATAAAGTTGTAAATCAGCAAGATGATTTGAATTCAGGACTCATCAGCTCGAAAATCAGGATTCATCTGCTGATTTCAATGTTAGCAAAATAAAGTTACAAATTAGTAGGATGATTTGAATTCAGGACTCATCAGCTCAAAAATCAGGACTCATCTGCTGATTTCAGTTTTTGTAAAATAAGCTTATAAACCAGCAAGATGATTTGAATTCAGGATTCATCAGATCCAAAATCAGGAAATCTGCTGATTTCAATGTTAGCAAAATAAAGTTGTAAATCAGCAAGATGATTTGAATTCAGGACTCATCAGCTCAAAAATCAGGACATCTGCTGATTTCAATGTTAGCAAAATAAAGTTACAAATTTCTAAGATGATTTGAATTCAGGAATCATCAGCTCGAAAATCAGGATTCATCTGCTGATTTCAATGTTGGCAAAATAAAGTTGCAAATCAGGAAGATGATTTGAATTCAGGACTCAGCTCAAAAATCAGGATTCATCTGCTGATTTCAGTTTTTGTAAAATAAGCTTATAAACCAGCAAGATGATTTTAATTCAGGATTCATCAGATCCAAAATCAGGACATCTGCTGATTTCAATGTTAGCAAAATAAAGTTACAAATTTCTAAGATGATTTGAATTCAGGAATCATCAGCTCGAAAATCAGGATTCATCTGCTGATTTCAATGTTGGCAAAATAAAGTTGCAAATCAGCAAGATGATTTGAATTCAGGACTCATCAGCTCAAAAATCAGGATTCATCTGCTGATTTCAGTTTTTGTAAAATAAGCTTATAAACCAGCAATATGATTTGAATTCAGGATTCATCAGATCCAAAATCAGGACATCTGCTGATTTCAATGTTGACAAAATAAAGTTGTAAATCAGCAATATGATTTGAATTCAGGATTCATCAGATCCAAAATCAGGACTCATCTGCTGATTTCAATGTTGACAAAATAAAGTTGTAAATCAGCAAGATGATTTGAATTCAGGACTCATCAGCTCGAAAATCAGGATTCATCTGCTGATTTCAATGTTAGCAAAATAAAGTTACAAATTAGTAGGATGATTTGAATTCAGGAATCATCAGCTCGAAAATCAGGATTCATCTGCTGATTTCAGTTTTTGTAAAATAAGCTTATAAACCAGCAAGATGATTTGAATTCAGGATTCATCAGATCCAAAATCAGGACATCTGCTGATTTCAATGTTAGCAAAATAAAGTTACAAATTTCTAAGATGATTTGAATTCAGGAATCATCAGCTCGAAAATCAGGATGCATCTGCTGATTTCAATGTTGGCAAAATAAAGTTGCAAATCAGCAAGATGATTTGAATTCAGGACTCATCAGCTCAAAAATCAGGATTCATCTGCTGATTTCAATTTTTGTAAAATAAGCTTATAAACCAGCAAGATGATTTGAATTCAGGATTCATCAGATCCAAAATCAGGACATCTGCTGATTTCATTGTTAGCAAAATAAAGTTACAAATTTCTAAGATGATTTGAATTCAGGAATCATCAGCTCGAAAATCAGGATTCATCTGCTGATTTCAATGTTAGCAAAATAAAGTTACAAATTTCTAAGATGATTTGAATTCAGGAATCATCAGCTCGAAAATCAGGATTCATCTGCTGATTTCAATTTTGGAAAAATAAAGTTGTAAATCAGCAAGATGATTTGAATTCAGGACTCATCAGCTCAAAAATCAGGACTCATCTGCTGATTTCAGTTTTTGTAAAATAAGCTTGTAAACCAGCAAGATGATTTGAATTCAGGGTTCATCAGATCCAAAATCAGGACTCATTTGCTGATTTCAATGTTAGCAAAATAAAGTTACAAATTAGCAAGATGATTTGAATTCAGGACTCATCAGCTCAAATATCAGGACTCATCTGCTGATTTCAGTTTTTATAAAATAAGCTTATAAACCAGCAAGATGATTTGAATTCAGGATTCATCATCTCCAAAATCAGGACTCACCTGCTGATTTCAATGTTAGCAAAATAAAGTTGTAAATCAGCAAGATGATTTGAATTCAGGACTCATCAGCTCAAAAATCAGGATTCATCTGCTGATTTCAATGTTAGCAAAATAAAGTTACAAATTAGCAGGATGATTTGAATTCAGGTCTCATCAGCTCAAAAATCAGGACTCATCTGCTGATTTCAGTTTTTGTAAAATTAGCTTATAAACCAGCAAGATGATTTGAATTCAGGATTCATCAGATCCAAAATCAGGACATCTGCTGATTTCAATGTTAGCAAAATAAAGTTACAAATTTCTAAGATGATTTGAATTCAGTACTCATCAGCTCGAAAATCAGGATTCATCTGCTGATTTCAATGTTAGCAAAATAAAGTTACACATTTCTAAGATGATTTGAATTTAGTTCTCATCAGCTCGAAAATCAGGATTCAGCTGCTGATTTCAATGTTAGCAAAATAATGTTACAAATCTGCAAGATGATTTGAATTCAGGACTCATCAGCTCGAAAATCAGGATTCATCTGCTGATTTCAGTTTTTGTAAAATAAGCTTATAAACTAGCAAGATGATTTGAATTCAGGATTCATCAGCTCCAAAATCAGGCCTCATCTGCTGATTTCAATATGAGGAAAATAAAGTTACAAATGTGCAAGATGATTTAAATTCAGGACTCATCTGCTTGAAAATTAGATTATTGCTTCTCAGCAATGGGTGAACATATTATCTTAGTGATCGAGGCACACGAGGCGTTCAGGACAGAGGTATTCTATTCTTGGGTCGAATTCCCACCTGTAGATACACAAACACGTGTTTCATTCTTACATTCCAGATTAGACTCCTGAGGAGTACTCTCCATGTGAAGACATAGAAGTCCTGCTAACTTACCAAGAGCATATTAATTGGTTTAAAGGCACCCTCCCCCATATCACAGCAAATGTGAGACTCGGTCTACTCAGCAGACAAGGAGCATCTTGGCTGGTTTTAGCTGCTTACACACCGAGTCCAGACATAGATACATTGCCAGCTGCAGAATTACACACACTATACAAAGAAATAGTAAAGCTGTACAGAAATGTCATACAGTTTATAATGCAAACACTTACAATTCAACCTACAAGGGTCACTCAAGCTTGTCAACCGCAAGGATGGTGAAAAAGATAAGCCCACAAACGCTGAACGCAGTTGTGGGATGAAAGCCCATTAGACGTGAGCAAATGCCGTTCTGGATAGCACAGAAAATAGCACAGCTTGAGGCAGTATTTCCACATACAGGCAAGAAAAACATAGAATACTGACAATTTGCTTGCAAATGGGGAAAGCTCCCCAATATAGGATTGTAACACTTGGGGTACAGTCTTCACTGCCATTTACACCAGAACTCATGGTACCCCCTCAATAGCAGTTACACCCGAGGTATTGAAACAAATACAGAATGAGTATGGGGCAGAACCTGCCCTGGACTTATGGATGAAATTCATAGGCAATTTTGCCCAGGTATCAACAATTATGTTAGGTAACATAAAAGGGGAAGCAGCAGTGGTTATATGCCAATGCCTGAGGGAGATCACTCCTGCACAACAGGCGTGAACTACCTAGAATTATCGAAGAAACCTATGCTTCGCTGTGTCGAGAGAATTTGGGCGCTAGACCTGGGAAACCAGAGCTAACGGATGGTCCTGAAAAGGATAACTGAAAGCAAGCACCCGATTCTTCTAAAAAGAAATGGGACAACAAACAATCACAAAATAAAAAGCAAAATGCACCACGGTCGTGGGGTGGGTCTCCTCAATAGGAGCCCTTCGAAAAGAAATATAATCTTAGGAACAGTGATAATATTAAAAAACTTGACAGGTATCAGGATACTGTTATACATTCCTCTCGTTCCTTTCAATCAATCAATCAATCATGTCACTTATAAAGCGCACTACATACCCGCGAGGGTCTCAAGGCGCTGGGGGAAGAGGGGGGTGGTGCTGCTACTGATCGAAGAGCCAGGTCTTGAGGAGTCTTCTGAAGGCCAGTAGGTCTTGGGTCTGTCGGAGGTTGGTGGGGAGGGTGTCCCAGGTCTTGGCGGCGAGGTGGGAGAAGGATCTGCTGCCGGCGGTCGTTTTCCGGATGCGGGGGACTGTGGCGAGGGCGAGGCTGGTCGAGCGGAGCTGGCGGGTGGGGGTGTAGAAGCTGAGTCGTCTGTTGAGGTAGGCTGGTCCGGAGTTGTGGAGTGCTTTGTGTGCGTGGGTGAGGAGCTTGAAGGTTATCCTCTTGTTGACAGGGAGCCAGTGCAGGTCTCTCAGGTGGGGTGTGATGTGGCTGCGTCGGGGGATGTCGAGGATAAGACGTGCAGAGGCGTTCTGGATGCGTTGCAGCCGTCTCAGGAGCTTAGCCGTCGTTCCTGCGTAGAGGGTGTTTCCGTAGTCCAGCCTGCTGGTGACGAGGGCCTGGGTGACTGTTTTTCTTGTTTCTGTGGGGATCCACTTGAAGATCCTGCGGAGCATTCGGAGGATGTTGAAGCAGGATGAGGAAACGGCGTTGACCTGCTTAGTCATGGAGAGGGTGGGGTCGAGGATGACCCCTAGGTTGCGTACGTGGTCGGTGGGTGGCGGGGCTGTTCCCAGTGATGTTGGCCACCAGGAGTCGTCCCAGGCTGAAGGGTTGGAACCAAGGATGAGGACCTCCGTCTTGTCCGGAGTTCAGCTTCAGGCGGCTGGTCCTCATCCATTCGGCGACGGCCTTCATTCCTTCGTGGAGGTGGGCTTTGGCGGTGTGAGGGTCTTTGGTGAGGGAGAGGATCAGCTGGGTGTCGTCGGCGTAGGGAGATGATGTTGAGGTTGTGCTGTCGGGCGACGTGGGCGAGGGGTGCCATGTAGATGTTGAACAGCGTTGGGCTGAGGGAGGAGCCTTGGGGTACGCCGCAGATGATCTTGGTGGCCTTGGATCGGAAGGGGCGCAGGCGGACGCTTTGTGTTCTGCCGGAAAGGAAGGATGTGGTCCAGTCCAGGGCCTTCTCTTGGATCCCGGCGTCGTGAAGGCGTGTTCGTAGTGTGTGGTGGCAGACCGTGTCGAAGGCGGCTGATAGGTCCAGGAGGATGAGGGCTGCTGTTTCTCCGTTGTCTAGCAGGGTCCTGATGTCATCGGTGGCGGCGATGAGGGTGGTTTCGGTGCTGTGGTTGCTGCGAAAGCCGGACTGGGAAGGGTCCAGGATGTTGTTCTCCTCGAGGTAGCGGGTCAGTTGTTTGTTGACGATTTTCTCGGTGACCTTCGCGGGGAACGGGAGCAGAGAGATGGGTCGGACGTTCTTGAGGTCCTTGGGGTCTGCCTTGGGTTTCTTGAGTAAGGCGGTGATCTCAGCGTGCTTCCAGCTTTCCGGGAAGGTTGCTGTCTCGAAGGAGATGTTGATTATTTTCCGGAGATGGGGCGCGATGGCTGTACTGGCTTTGTTGAAGATGTGGTGAGGGCACGGGTCTAGCGGTGAACCGGAGTGGATGGTGTTCATGATCTTGCTGGTGTCCTCGTCGTTGATGTTGGTCCAGGAGAGCAGGCGGTTGGTGGTTGTGGGGGCAGTGGTCATCAGTGGTCATTCAGAGTTCATCAAAAGACTCGGAGAGAAGAGGACAGTCAGAACACAGATCAGAAGAGCAAGCCAAGCCAAAAGACACACATCGCAATTCCAACTACATTTGCAAACAAGAAGATAAACCTAAAACTAAACCTCAGTTTAAAAAGAAGAAAGTAGCTGGCATTAAAATAAGACATGCCCAGGGTACTGAGGACTCTGCTTCTGGACGGGGAATGGGCTCTGACAATGCTAGACAGCACAGCAGAAGTAACAATAGCTCGCCAGGACCTGATTGAATTTCTGGTGACAGCAGCATTAAATGAACATATCACGGTGGAGATACCCGATACAAGGGTAAGCGTCCCACATCGCCTTTACGAAATTACGCTACACATGGAGGGGGATATACCAAGCAAAGTGAAAGGTCTCTTCTGGGAGAACCTGTTATATGGTTACGACATTCGCATAGCTGAAAGAGATTGGCCACCTGAGATCGTTATGGAGTGCCCAAAGGAGGAAGATGTAATTTTACTGACTTTCTCCAACCTCGTACCAGAGTCACTTAAGTATTCACAGGAGTGGGCATTAGCGCTATCTCCCGCACTTTACCGCAATCATGTAGGGTGGGATGCTGAGTCATCTCATTAAAATTAAAAACTACTCCAACTCCACAGAGGCAGTATCCAATAAAACATGACACAAAGAAACAAGTCAGGGAGAGCTTAGATCAACTTGAATACCAAGGTGTGATTGAGAATTGCACCTCTTCCATGAATAATCCTTTGTTTCCCGTGATGAAACCTGACAATTCATACCGTCTAGTTCCAGACTACAGGCATTTGAACACATGCACAAAAACATTTGCAGTACAAAATGCACACAGTACCGCATTAATGAATAACATTGTGCGGAAAAAATAGAAAACTACACTATATATCTCAAATGGATTCTTCTGCCAGAATATAGTTCCTGGAAGCGGATATTCGACAGCATTCTCGGCCCTAGGCTCACATCGCCAATTCTGTAGAATGCCCCAAGGGTATAAGAATAGCCCT
This sequence comes from Calotriton arnoldi, assembly GCA_963921515.1. Classification (NCBI taxonomy): domain Eukaryota; kingdom Metazoa; phylum Chordata; class Amphibia; order Caudata; family Salamandridae; genus Calotriton; species Calotriton arnoldi. The sequence continues at coordinate 58,294 of CAWUFW010002153.1, read as the reverse complement.
GGGTTGGTCTCAGCAAGAGTCACAGAGTTACTTCAAAATTGTGATGAGGAGGTATTGTCCTATGTAGATGATATTTATCTGACAGATGATGAATTGTTGGAACACTTGAACAGGGTGAACAACATAATTCTGTGGTTCGCCAATGTGGGCTACAAATTTTACTTTGAAAAATCAAAACTTGCCCACCTCAATGTCCTATTTTTGGGGTATGAGCTATCAAGTGAAGGGAAAAGCATGCCAGCTAATTTTGTAGAAAAATGTACGCTGCTCCAACCTCCAAAGAATCTGAAAGGTTTACAATCCATTTTAGAATTCCTACATTTTGGCAGAACATACATTTTTGACTACACAGAAAGAGTGAAACCTTTCTTCGACCTAACCAGACCTGATTTTTCAGTCCAACTTTGGAGACAGGAACACACAGAAATTCTCTGTTCCGTACAAGCTGACATGATAGCTTCCAAGCATTTACACACAAGTGTGAATACCACGAATTTGGTGATCCGTGTAGTCATGGGTCAATCAGGGTACACCTACCTCACCTTCCACGAAGGTAAAACGGTACCCATTGCATACAAATCTCATTTGTACACAAACGCTGAAATGCGTTTTGCATCCACTGAAAAAATACTGACAGCAGTACAAACTGCTGTAGTGAGACAAAGAGCACTAGTTCAGGGGAAACAAATAATTGTCATGACTCCGGTACCAACCTTAGAGGCTGTTACCAAAGAAAGTGTTCCAAACGCAAAAGCACTGCATCCACGATGGATACAATGGGCTAATTCTCTCAGTGCAACAGATGTAGACTTCAAATTTGATCCTACACTGAAAACTCAAGCCTTTCTGCAATCCGAACAAGAATATTCTCTCCCAAATGAAATAATGCCTCTAGTTCAGTGTGAATACATTATTTATACAGATGGATCTGCCCAGCCTGCCATAGGAAGTAAACAGCAATACAGTGCAGCATGTGAGATTGTGAAGGGACGTATGCGGGATGGCAAGTTCTGTCCTAGCAATACACAGACGGAGTCTCTATGAGACTGCACGGCACAGCTGGCAGAACTGAAAGCCCTGATACCGGCACTACAAAACACGGATTGGGAATTCCCCACACTCATTGTGTGCAATGTGTTTTACTGTGTCCAGTCATACATCGAATATCTTCACTATTGGGGTCAGAATGGGTTCAGAGAATCCAAAGGTTGCACAAAAAAGCACAAGATGCTTTGGGAACAAGTGGTAAAGCTGAAAAAAGGCTTGCCACGGGTTCATGTAATTCACACATTGAGTCATCAATGTGTTGGCGTTCATGTTGAAGAGAATTCATTGGCTGATTAAGGTGAACTGCTGCCATTGCTGCAATCACTCATTCTAGCTCGAGGATAGACGGATGAATCATGGTAGCTGTCAACGTTGCGCGTAATAACAGCTCAGCCTTCCACTCAGGTACTCCTACAAGTTAGATGCTCAAAACATTCCGTATGCTCAAATTCCAGGAGTGGGGGATAGAGTAATACCAAACATGGATAGCAGATTAGGATTAATTCTAGCTGCACACGAGGGCCTGGGTTCAGCACACGTAGGTATCGCTGCAACTATTTCACTACTAAAGCAGCGTTATTAGTGGCCAGGTTTCACTAAACAGACAAAGGGATACGTCCTTAAGTGCGACATCTGTCAGCAGATGAAAAGTTCCACTGTTGCACGTCCACCACAAACACCATTACTGATATCAGACAGACCTCTTGCATGTGTCTATTTGGACCACTTGAGTGACGCCCAGCATGGCCCGCAACAAGGAAATCCGGCTACTGCGATCCATGGCGGATCTCAAGAGAAGAGCTCCCTGACTACAGTAAAGAGAAGGAGCCCTTTACTCTCCACTCAAAAAGACGACGGAAGCCCTTTCTAAATAAATTTGAGGACCCTAGGGCAAGATCCACACGGCCGTCAAGGAAGACACTCTTATTAACGGGGTTACGCCCAGGTCCATCCGAAGATGGCGAATTGACAATTTTTTAACCACTGTGTCCCTCCACAAACATCACCGCCCTGAGGAAGACCTTCTATTAACTCGTCCCTTAGGTCCAGAAGGTCAAAACGCGTTGGCATATTATAAGGGAGGTCAAGAGCTGGCACCTTTAAAGAATTGGACTTTACAAGGCATTATAAACCAATGTATAGATAAAGGATACTTGGTACGTGAAATAAGTTAGCCCTGCTCTGACCCCAGTAGGACCTTTTCTCTACCATTGAGAATATATGAGGAAACAATGACAATAGGTCCCAGAATGTAAAATAAGGTGGACACTTACACTTTGCAAACACACTATGTACAGTTAATGTTTATATGTAATGTCTTTTTATTGTATTTCACTCATTCTTTGTCATTTTTGGTTTAGTTTGATATTCGTTGAAATCAACAGTCTTTATGTAGATATTTATGTCATGTCTTTGATACACCTGTATATACGTAATGATACACTTGTACATTTGTCTCTGTTGGCACTGCAAAAAAACTGGAAATAAGTTTTGTATTTTGTAAAAAAATGCTTTGGGGTGAATTTATAAAAAATGAACTAATACAATGCATTAAGCATAATACCTGGCTCATGTGCAGTGAATAGATGTTTAGACAAGTGGTGGTTGAAAAGAGAAAAAAAGAAAAATACGGGAAACCTTAGGATTACCATGAAAGAATTTCGATTCATGCTTACACATTAATTGTACTGACAAAGGGAGAATGTTATAGCTCCTCTTGTATGAAATTATTTTGAATCTATGGTCTAGGAGGTAAATTTTCCAGACATTTGGACCACTGCGGCACCTTACAATCTGATGGGGCTTACAAGTACATCTTGGTGGCAGTGGATTCATGCTCTAGATTCAAGTGGGTTTTGTCTCAGCACTCGGCTGACGCCCAAACTGTTGTAAAGGATTTGCGAGTCTTCATCGATTTTGAAACTTTCTCTCTGGATCCGAGTGAACCCGAGTTACCACCACCACATGTTCACCTCAAAAGAAGAATTCATGATTTCTATCTTTGGCTGAAAAAGACTTCAATTGCAATCCAGAGCTGTAGCCAGGGAGAAACAATGTGTCTACTGTTCCTGGTCCTTTGGATTGGTATAGTGACTGTCTTTTCCTTGCTCCTGAATGGACATTACCTCCCAGAACACTCTACAGTACAACATATGAACTTGGTCCTGAAACCACACACATCTTCACACCGTAAACAGAGGGACCTGTCCTTCGTGAACATTACAGCAGTTCCAGTTCCTGATGGAATAGTTTGGGACAGAGTTTCCTATGATGTGTATGGTCCTACTGAACTTTTGAAAATACCACATTTGTTTAAAATTTCTCTTAGTGATATCATCACCTCTAGTACTTTCTCTGACGATTGGGACTTTGAAACTGTGCATACTATGCTATCTGATTTAGAACAGTCTGCTGCATTTTCAAATGATGAATTGTATGATGGTACATTTAATTTTGATGACACATCTGTTACCAGCACTATGGTCACCAATTTTTGCACAAAGCAAGTATCCCACGTAATATTTTCACTTACCATCAATGGGAACATTGCCCAACACCACCGAAAGGTAGTTCAACAACATTTGTACAAAATGTTTGCTTATTTTTCTGGATTTAATGTTCCAGATCCGGCCTCTTATTACTATAGGCTTGCACAAACATCTGCAAAGAAAAATATGCTCGCTAACACCAAGCTGATAAACTCTGCTTCCTTTATTTCCCAACTGTCTTTACAGGGTTTTGACTTTTGGAGGGACACTGTAGACACTAAATCTGTCTGGGGGACTAATGATTGGCAGGTTCAGGGAACTGAGGCCTTATTTAGAGCATGCCTCATACCACATCAAATGATTTTCCTGAAAAATACTGTGCAACAGACTTCCTGTCTTGGGCTAGCCAAGATTAAGGACTTGAACAAACCTCAGATTCCCCCACCTACATACTTTGAGGGTTGGCAAAATTATACACAAAGTGAGGATACATTAGATGTCATGCTACAAAAGGGTTCTTACAATTCATCAGACCCCAATTGGAAAAGATGGTTGGTTTGGCCTATCAACACAAATAGGTGTCAGTCAAGATTCAAGGGTACCACTGAAGAGTTTAGTATCCATAGGCCCGACCTACGCTATGTACGATCAGAACAGACGGGGTGGTAACATCATACAGTGTTGGGAAGTTATGCCTAGAGTGGCTAAGAACCTCGACACTGTCCCAGGTGAAACAACACTTGTCTCTTCTCCAAGATGACATGGATCTCAGGGATTTTTTGTTAGGTCCCCAGAAGCCTCATCGCAAGTGCTTTTTGTATGCTATTTACAACAAGGTATGGAAGATCCCTCAACAAGAGGCTGCTGAGAGATTGCGTGAGATTGATAGGGTAAACCTAGAAAAGGCTTTGGCAGTGGTCGACAATGGTTTTACCACACTATCATCCAGTATTTATTCACTGGGCAACATTGTATCTTCTGCAATAGATATAATAGACAGGATTTGTCTATACTACAACATGGACAATCGCAATTGCGGTTGATTCAATTATTGAGCTGGACGCTACAATCATTGTGTTCTGGCCACGTGTCCTGGCATTACATCAACAGTACGAATCTGTTTTCCACCTACAATCTAATGGAAAGACAGATGCAATGGCACGAAGAGATGCAAAATATACAATGATGCACATTGAGAAATTTGACCAATTACCTTTCACCGTGGCTGAGTCACCTTCCACAGAATGATTAATCCATGGCTATATTACACTGCCAGTCACGACATTCCAATCTCAATACTGTCTACAGTATCACCAGGTAGGCAAATATGAAGCGCTGGGAGAAGGATACATACGTGAGTACTGGGAATTACCGTACAGATATAGATGCAGGAATGAGGACCCTGAAGTTTTTCTCAGCGGTTCAAACTGTGAAAGTGCTTTCAGAGTGTCTCTAGTTTGCAAGGAGATTTCGCTTCACAGAACTTGTAATGCTTTGGTTGTTAACTTGTCCTGTTGTTTGAAGGGATCCCCAGCTGCCGTGATTCATTCGGTGTTCGAATTGCTTTCGAATGGGAGCTATGTAATGCTGAATGATCAAGGCTGTTGTGGGATGGTACCAGGCATCGCATATCTAGTCACAGTAAGTTCCAGGGTTACTTGCTGTATGCAAGTATTGTTTTCACTGACCCACACAGTTAGGGCAGCGATGCTATGGTCTTCATTGAATGTTTCCTTTATACGGTTTGACTCTCTGAGCAGACTGAAAGCCATGTGGCCTTAAACTCAGCCCGAGAGACTTTTGATCTCCAAGTTGCAAGGTTTTCATCTGAGATACAGACACTAGTCCGTACAATCTTCCCGCTCCATTTCGGGAAATGGTTCATCGTATCTTTAACATGTCTGATACGAGGGGGATCATGCACCTATTTAAAAGTATGGGTGCTGGACTGTTAAGCACCTTTCAGGCAATATTCGGAGTTATTCCAGCCATTATACACTCCGTATTTGGAAGCGTCCATTGCATTTTTGGAGGGCTTCCGCTGATCCTACTACTTGTAGTGGGTATCCTGGTTTTAATTTTCCGCAATGGACGGCCCAACTCCTCAAGAGATGGAAAGAGCACTCCTGGTGCGACGTTGCCATGAACGCATGGTACTCCATCTGGGCACACCTCGGCTTCGGAAGCTAAGTTAGCATTGGTTCCTCTTATTCAGACCAGTCTGGGTAGACTGCATCTTGCCTGTGCTCCGCTGCCTATTCTGTGGATACAAAAGCGTGTTGGAACTGTGTCTGACACTTCCATCGGTTGCGCCACCGGACATAGACGTATTACTGGTCCCCTTAAAGGTCCATGTGTTACAGTGCCCTCAGTGTATTTCCATGTTGATGAATGCATTCTTAGAGCTTCCACTGGATGCTTCAGCTCCTGTCGGATCAAACAACGGCTCTACAACTGGTTCACATGTACCAAGTGTTTCCTCAGCGGCTGCTGTGGGAACCGAAGAAGATCACCTTTGCTCCATTGACCTGATGCAGGAGGTGTTACAGGGACCATCGTCTGCTGATGCAAGCAACAGCAATGTTGCGTCTCCCACTATGGACACATAAAGATTGGCTCTCTGTGTGATGGGAACAATTAGGCCTTTTTTCCAAAACAAGTCAATTTGGAATGCAAAAACATGATTTTGTTTTTAAAGTGCTGTCACTGAGCAACATGGCTTTCGGAGTGCTCAGTCTGCCGGATCATATATTGTCTCTTTTTAGTGGACTCGTAGATCTTCATGAAAAACATTTTTAGCATTGTTTTTTCATATACCATGTTTTTAGAAAATGTTTTTAAACAAGCATATTTTAACATTAATTAACTTTATTGTCTTTCGAATGAGGAGTGGGTGTTATGAGCCCCAATGTACCCCAATCTAGGCCTAGGTAGCTATATGACCTTTTACCTACATTGTCCTACCTTTCTCTGCATAACGACTCTCCGGCAATTTGAAAGGAGGTGGAGACGCAACTTTCAATCAGAGGACAAACAGATCTTCTTAAAGGCAATGAATAATTACAAAAGCTATTTTGGCCACTAAAGCCGCCTATTTTTCCTCTAAAATTTTAACCACCACCAATAAGTCCAAAGAAATTTTCTCCATTGTTAATGAGCTGTCCAACCCTGACAGAATTACAATAAAACCCACCCCCGCTCAAACCTTTTGTAATTCCTTGAATACTTTCTTTATTGAAAAGATCTTCAAAATTAAGGCTAGCATTCCGAAGCGTCCCAACCCCAAGGTCAGCCCTACTGCACCCAGGAATCCTTGTATTTTTAATAAATTCCCGCTAATAAGTAACCAGATATTCTTGGATCTCCTACTTAAAATTAAATCGGGCTCACCTAGGGACTGCTGCCCTCCCAGCACCCTGAAAGAAGTATTCACTGCTATTCCTGGACCAGCTCTTTCTCTTTTGAATGAGTCACTGTCTCAGGGTTGTGTTCCTGCAACTTTCAAGGAGGCAATCGTTGTACCCCTCCTGAAAATATTAGGAACTGACCCCCTAACCCCTGCAAATTACCGTCCTATATCCCTACTTCCATACTTGGCTAAGATTTTGGAAGCCTATACGACTAGATGTCTGTCCGCTTTTTTGGAACAGTCTGAGTACTTTGATCCCCATCAAGCAGGTTTTCGTCCAGCACACTCTACTGAGGCTGTTATACTGTCAGTACTGGACACTCTCCGGATGGAGACGGACAAGGGTCATCCGCAAGCCTTGGTGCTGCTTGATCTCTCTGCAGCTTTCGACACGGTCGACCATGATATATTGGTCAACCGTGTCAGAGACGCCGGGATTCAGGGGTCAGCTCTTGGCTGGATCTGCTCCTTTCTGGAAAACCGCTTTCAGTCGGTTCGTACTGCTCAGTTCACTGCCCCTAAGATGAGAATTTCCTGCGGAGTTCCGCAGGGCTCATCACTTTCCCCCCTTTTGTTCAACCTCTATCTTCTCCCTCTGGTCCGAGCCTTGAAAGAAAGGAACGTTTGCACCTTTAACTATGCTGATGATTTCCAGCTAATCTTCCCCATCAGCAACACTCTCGACTCGGTCCGCAACTTTCAGACCACCATGCTGTTCATCGGCGAGTGGATGAACAGCAATCATTTAAAACTTAATTCAGATAAAACTGATCTACTCATAACCGGTGGCACTCAGAATCCCTGGAGCCCTCACTTCTGGCCAACAGAATGGGGCCTGCCCCCTTCTCCTTCTACCTCAGCCAAAAGTCTTGGAGTAACAATCAACAGTGACCTCACCATAAAATCCCAAATAGGGTCAGTAATTTCAACCTGCTATTTCCAACTGAGGAAAATAAAAAAGATCAGAAGATTTCTCACGCAGGAAGCTCTGATCCAGGTGGTCCTTGCTATGGTGATGTCCCATATTGACTACGCCAATTCCCTCTATTTTGGCATCCCTCTGTACCTAGCAAAACGACTACAACTTGTACAGAATCAGGCAGCAAGACTGATTTTTCAGCAAACCAGGCACCAACATGTCACCCCCCTCATGAGGAAGCTGCATTGGCTCCCTATCTCACAGCGCTGTGCCTTTAAGGTATGCTGCCTTATCTTCAAGTCCCTCAATGGAAGTAGCCCCAAATTCATGGATAAGCTTATCCAAAAGTATGCACCTCTGCGCAACTTGCGCTCAGCGCATAAGTACCTTCTGTCTACTCCCTCTTTTAAACTGAAGCGACTGGGCGGCGCCAGGTTCGCTGTTTTAGCTCCTAGATACTGGAATTCCCTCCCTGTTGAAATCCGCTCCTGCACTGACCTCCTGAGCTTTAGGAAGCTCCTTAAAACTTGGTTGTTCAGACAAGCCTACGATTAATTCCCCTGGGTCCCGGCACCTCTCTATGTAGCGCCATGAAACCAATCTGGTGTACGTGCGCTTTACAACATTTTTTAACATAACATAACAACGGTTCTAGCACTGACCTTTTACCCAGTTATGTGCTGAATAAATGTCGATCAGTTTCTTGGAAATAATTCTCATTTATTATGCATGAGGATTCTCGGAAAAAGTCCCTGCACTTGACGTACATAACAGCATGAACATACTCTGTTTAAAAGTCATGGTCATCTTCATCCTAGGGCGAAAGAACTGCTTTGCATAATCGCGGGTATTGTTCTAGACTCATTTGCATAATCATATTCACAACACATCAATTATGTAAGGTACCCTGAGGCCATCTTTATGGTATAAAAGAACCATACCAAGACTAGATAGGCAGAGGAGAAAGCTTCCACGCTGACACAAGATGCTGAGGTCCTGCACGCAGTTCCAGCACGCAGTGGTCTGACATCCCTTGCGGGGTGCCAACTCGAGACCAAGACGGGGGTCCTTCATTCTCTCCCATCAGGTAATGGAGTTGGATTCTTGGCTTTTCACCCATATACATGCTAGGTACACTTAGGTACATTTAGGTAGGGTTAGCATCTTAGGAGTATGCTTGATTACTGTCATGTTTATATGCCTGCATATATTAACTGTTTCAGCACCATGGTAGAACTCAACCTTTTATTTACTCTGTTGGTGCTCACAATCTTTTACATTGGTGTCTGTCTAATGATTGTCGCAGCAAATACATTTATCACTAGAATGATGCTGGCTCAATAAATACTTATTGAAAACGTCCCCAGCATTTATTCTGTGTATCTCTCTGAGACTAAGTGAGCACGAGTGACTGAGCGAAAAGTACTGCACTGTTTCCACAATCCCTGAGGGGTTCTAGAGTTGTCATGTTCAGTGGTTGCCAGAAACTATTCGCTCCTTGGTAAGGGTAGTGGGCTTATAGTGGCACTGTGAGCTAGCTGGTGTATAGTCCGACATATCCTGCGGGGGTGTCCAGAATCAGTCTAGACACCAATCCCTTAGTTTATGTTGTCCAAACAATGCGCAGATCCTGCAGATTTGTAGGAACTACACGAGTCAGCTGATTTCAGTGTTCACAAAAATAAAGATGCAAAATAGCAAGTTGATTTGAATTCAGGAGTACTCCTCAGCTCTAAAAACAGGACTCATCTCCTGATTTCAGCTTTTGTCAAATAAGCTTATAAACCAGCAACATGGTTTGAATTCAAGATTAATCATCTCCATAATCAGGACTCATCTGCTGATTTCAATGTTAGCAGAATAAAGTTGCAAATAAGCATGGTGATTTGAATTCAGGACCCAGCAGCTCGCAAATCAGAGTTAATCTTCTGGTTTAAGTTTTTGCAAAACAAACTTGTAAATCAGCATGATTTGAATTTAGGTCTCATCAGCTGTTTTCAGTGTTCATGAAAAAAAGTTGCAAAAAAGTAAGATGATTTTAATTTGGGGCTAATCAGCTCCAAAATCAGGACTCATCTGCTGGTTTCAGTTTTTGTAAAATAAGCGTGTAAACCAGCAACATGATTTGAATTCAGGATTCATCATCTCCAAAACTAGGACGCATCTGCTGATTTCAATGTTAGAGAAAAAAGTTACAAATGAGGAAGATGATTTGAATTCAGGACTTATCAGCTCAAACATCAGGATTCATTTGCAGATTTAATTGTTAGCAAAATGAAGTTGTAAATCAGTAAAAGGATTGGAATGCAAGACTCATCAGCTACAACGTCAAGACTCATCAGCTGAATTCAGTTTTTGTAAAACAAACGTGAATGCCCATGCTCCACTCATTGAATGCCTCCCAGCTTGAAATGTCACGCAGCACAAGCAGCTGCGTTGCGCTACATTTCTTTACAAATCAGGCAAGAGGCGCAAATCGCCTCTTGCGTGGCTTTGTAAATATTACTGAAGCCGTTGCGTTGTCCTTGCATCACGCACGGTGATGCAGGGGCAACGCAAAGGCTTGATAAATCTGGGCCTAGGTTTGGAACCAAGGCAGGCCAATAAAATTCAAAGGTGAAGATTCATCTTCAGAAGCCAATAATTATGCCTCTTAAATTAGGAACTGAAAATGTTATTAACTTTTTGTGATCAAAGGGACTGCATGAGAAGGAGTATCTTGGCCTAGATTTACTACGTTTTTGTGTTGAGGTTGTCATACTTTTAATGCTGTTATCATGCATGCATGTGTGGACATATACTATGATAGTTCTTGTTAGTGCAGCAATAGACATGTAGAGGTCTATTTACTAAGATTTAACGCTGTGTTTGCATCACAAAAGTGGCACAAAATGACGCTAAATCTTTTTTTACTAATTTACTTTCCAAAGCGCTGGAAAACACTCAGAAGTAGCGCAAAGCAGCGCATGGTGCAGCTTTGCATTACTTGGCGCCAATGGTGTGTACCATGAGTGGTGCATGGCCATTCCCATGCAACCAACCAAGGTTTCTGACACTAAACCCTATTTACTTAAAAAAGTATACAGGGTTTAGCATGAGAAAAATAGCGCCCATTTCAAATAGGGGCTATGAAGGAGAAATGCTTTCATGTCTCCTTCCTTTTCTGACTTTGTATGTATGCTGTACAGTGCACCACATATACAAAGTGGGAAACGTTTAAAGTTAGTCTGAGCGTAGTATTTTGTGCTGGAAGGCTATCCTTCCAGTACAAATCCTATGCTAGATGCACGTAGACACCCTTGCACTATTGAGCAAAGATGTCTGAGTGGTGCATGGCAGCTAATTTCAGCGCCGGCCCTAGGGAGAGGGGAGGAGAGTGCCATTTTTCTGTAAATATGGCGCTCTCCTGCTCTCTTCTCATGCAACACAGTACAGCTTTTTTGCCTGCTGCATTGTGTGAGATCTTAGTAAATCTGCCCCGTAGTGTACTGCTCTGTGTGTGTGTATGTATGTGTATATATATATATATATATATATATATATATATATATATATATATATTCAATAAAAAAAACAAAGGTCAAAGCGACGCCACAGCTAGGTATTGTAATGAAACAAAAACTAATGTTGAAACAAACTCTAAAACCACTTAAATAGACTAGCCACAGTTCAGACAACTAACTATAACCTGCGCATGCACCGTCCACGACCTCTAACACCACATCAGTCATGACATACACAGCCAACCCTCTGCATGCACTCATTCCCCACCCACCCCACTAACACTTTTCTTTTTTTTAAACTTTTTTTTGTTGAGGGGGGACCAGGGTACTCAGTAATTTGAACAATGTTCTTTAAATCTAATGAGCGATCTAATATATGATGTCACAAGGACTGTATGATGGGGCGAATGAACAATTTACTTACCTTCGGTAACAATATATCTGTAAGAAACATAGGTTAGTTATAGATTCCTTTCCTTAGAATTACCCCCAGGCGTCAGACAGGATCCGGAAAGTTTTTCGTCAGCAGTACCCCTGCGCGTCGAAAAGTGGCGTCGGTCGGCTCTGCGTTCGTCAGGATGACGTCGCGGTAGCTACTTAGACGCCGCCCTCGCGTGCTGACATCAGTTCTGTACACGACTTTTCACGCCAGAAGCGCAGAGCCATGCAATACACTGACCACTGGTGCACAAAACTAGGGCCCTGAAAGAAAATCCTTAACCCTAGAAGTCAGTTCGCAGAACGGGGAGGATGGGTGGGGCGATAAGGAATCTATAACTAACCTATGTTTCTTACAGATATATCGTTACCGAAGGTAAGTAACTTGTTCATCTGAAAGAAACAGTTAGTTATAGATTCCTTACCTTAGAATAGATACCCCAGCAATACCAACCCTGGAGGTGGGTCTGCGAACCAAGTTCACACCAGAAAGTCCTGGAGAACAAAACGGCCGAAGAAGCCGTCTCTCTGGACTTGGCTGTCCAGGCAGTAGTGTTTTGTGAATGTGTGCAGTGATGCCCACGTAGCTGCCTGACAGATGTCATTGAGTGGTACTCCACGTCCCAAAGCAGTGGTAGCTGCCGTCGCCCTGTTGGAATGGGCGCGTACCCCACTGGAGGCTCCTTCTTTGCCAAGGAATAGCAAGCTTTGATGCACAAAACAACCCATCTAGAGATGGTCCGTTTGTGCACGGCCCGACCTTTTTAGCACCCACGTAGCCAACAAAGAGCTGGTCATCCACCCGGAATTGCTTGGTGCGATCCAAATAAAATGAAAGCACATGTTTTGGATCCAGACGGTGGAGCCTCTCTGCCCACCTTCTTTCCTCATCCTTCAAAAGAGGAAAAGTGATGGTCTGTCCAATGTGGAAAGAAGTAACCACTTTGGGAAGGAAGGATGTACGAGTTCGAAGGACAACCTTGTCCGGATGAACAGCCAGAAAAGGAGGCATAGAAGAAAGTGCTTGGAGCTCACTCACTCTGCGCACAGACGTGATGGCCACCAGAAAGGCAGTTTTTAAAGTCAGAAGCCTGAGAGGACAGTTATGTAGCGGCTCAAAGGGAGCGCACATAAGGTATGTAAGAACCAAGTTCAAGTCCCACTGGGGCATTACGAAGGGAACAGGAGGAAAAAGATGAGTAATGCCATTAAGGAAGCAATTTACAATAGGGGACTTGAAAAGAGAAGGCTGATCTGGAAGCCTAAGAAAGGCTGAAATGGCCGAGAGGTAGCCCTTTAGAATGCCCAGAGCAGAGCCCTGCTGGGCCAAAGAAAGGAGGAACAAGAGAACCTCAGAAAGAGGGGCAGAAAGGGGATCCACAGCCTTTGCTGCGCACCATGCCACAAATTTGTTCCATCTACAGGCGTATACAGTCTTAGTGGAGGGACGCCTGGCTGCCAAGATAACATCACAGACTTCGGGAGGCAGGTCAAACGACGTCAACTGCTGCCGCTCAATCTCCATGCAAGGAGGTGGAGGCTGGACAGGTTCGGGTGGAGGACCGTCCCCTGCTGCTGCGACAGAAGATCCTTCCGAAGAAGCAGTCTGATCGGAGGATCGATGGCCATGTGTAACAGCTCGGGATACCAGACTCTTCGTGCCCAATCCGGAGCCACAAGAATGACTTGGGCCCGGTCGCGCCTGATCTTCTTCAGCACTCTGGGCAGAAGTGGTATAGGCGGAAAGGCGTATAGAAGACCGCAACTCCACTCGCGACGGAAAGCGTCGCCTAGCGAGTGCCACCTAGGAAATTCCAACGAGCAGAATTGCTGACGTTGCACGTTCTCTTCGGTGGCGAATAGATCTAAACAAGTCTCTCCCCACTGTTGAAAGAGTCCTTGCACCACCTCCGAGTGAATACGCCATTCGTGATCCATCATTTACCTGCGGCTGAGTTCGTCTGCCCTGGCATTCAGGGAACCTGCCAGGTGTTGAACCACCAGGGATATGCCCTGATGTTCCAGCCATGTCCAGAGGCGGAGGGCCTCCTGACAAAGGGTCCACAGCCCCACCCCGCCTTGCTTGTTGCAGTACCACATGGCGGTGGTGTTGTCCGTGAATACCTGCACTACTCTTCCTCGGACAGAGGGAAGGAATGCTTTGAGTGCAAGACGAATCGCCTGAAGCTCCAGAAGGTTGATGTGGAGCCCAGACTCTGCCGGAGACCAGAGGCCTCTGATCTCCGCCTCCCCCATGTGGCCGCCCCATCCCAGAAGTGATGAATCGGTCACCACTGTGAACTCTGGTTGGGGAAGGGAGAGGGATCTGCCGTCGACCCAATCCTGGTTCATTAGTCACCACTGCAATTGATGTGCAGTGCCCTCCGAGATCTGGATGCAATCGGACAGGTTCCCCTGATGTTGTGCCCACTGGAACTTAAGGTCCCACTGCAGAGCCCGCATATGCCATCTGGCATGGTCCACCAACAGGATGCAGGAGGCCATCAGGCCCAGTAGCCGGAGGGTCATCCTGACCGAAACCCGGGATAGAGGCTGAAAGATCGGAATCATAGCCCGAATATCCCGGACTCGCTGCTCGGGAGGATAGACCCGAAACTGCGTCGTGTCCAGAACCGCTCCGATGAAGAGGAGCTTTTGAGAGGGAGTCAGGTGTGACTTTGGCACGTTGATGGAGAACCTCAGCGAATGCAGGAGGTCGGCCGTAGTCTGGAGGTGGGAGACGACAGCCTGGGGCGAGCCCGCCTTCAACAGCCAGTCGTTGAGATAGGGAAAGACTGGAACCCCTGATCTGTGCAGATAAGCTGCGACCACCGTCATCACTTTCGTGAACACCCGAGGGGCGCTGGTAAGGCCAAAGGGGAGCACGGTAAACTGAAAGTGCTTGTGGCCTACCGTGAACTGTAGGTAACGCCGGTGGCCTGGCAGGACGGGGATGTGAAAGTAAGAGTCCTGCAAGTCCAACGCTACCATCCAGTCTCCAGGGTCGAGGGCAGACAGGACCTGAGCTAGAGTCAACATTTTGAACTTCTGCTTCCTGAGGAACATATGACGTCACTGAGATCCAAGATAGGATGCAGGCCTTTGTCCTTCTTGGGCACCAGAAAGTAGTGGGAATAGCAACCACAACCTATTTCTGGGACAGGAACTGACTCGGTGGCACCCTTGGCCAAGAGTGCCGAAACTTCCTGCTGGAGAAGGGCCAGATGATCCTCCGACATGCGATGGTACTGAGGTGGCATGGATGAAGGGGTAGTCTTGAAGGGGCGGGAGTAGCCCCTTCAGACTATTTGCAAAACCCACCTGTCCGACATGATGGTGCGCCAGTGGGGGAGGTGATGGCGAATCCTGCCACCCACTGGTGATTGGTGGCCCTGAAAGGTCGGACTAGGAGGGTTTGGAGGCTGCGGCAGAGGGGGCTGTGGTGGACTGGCCTGCCCGCTGGCCCCCAGAACCAGGGCGGTGGTCCCCACGTCCCTGGCCCCGCAGGGGCTGAACAGCTTGTGCTGGCCTGTGGCTCTGGGCGGGACGTGGTGAGGCATCTCTTCCAAAGCCACGAAAAGGGCGAAGGGCAGACTGTGCAGATCGGGTGGTGGAGAGGCCCAAGGGCCTGGCCGTAGCCCAAGACTCCTTAAAGTGCTCCAGCGCGTTGTCTGCCTTTTCGCCGAATAGGCGACGGCCATCAAAGGGCATGTCCATAAGAGTGGATTGGACATCCCCTGAAAAACCAGTCAACCTCAACCAGGCATAGCGTCGAAGGGCTACCAATGTGGAAATCGTCCTGCCTAGTGAGTTGGCAGTATCCAGCCCACAGCGGATGGTAAACTTCGCTGTGTCTCTCCCTTCGGCACCTGGACAGGAGAGTACGGCCCGGGCCTCCTCCGGGCACTGGGGCAGCACTTGCGCCACCGTATCCCACACAGAGTGGGTGTAACGGCCCAACAGACATGCGGTGTTTACCGACCGCAGTCCCAAGCTGGAGGAAGAAAACATCTTCCCAAGATGGTCCAGCTTCTTGGATTCCCTATCAGGTGGTGCGTTAGGGAATGCACCTTTGGAGGTGGAGGCTTGGACCACCAAGCTCTCAGGGTTGGGGTGTTGGGTGACGAAAGAGGGGTCACCCGGGGCAATCATCCTATCCAACAGAAGCCCCTGTATTGGGCCTGGACCAGGTGCCCAAAAGGATGTCAGTGAGGGCTTCATTAAATGGTAGTAGGGGCTTCGAAGAGCTCGCTGCCGGTTGAAGCACCTCTGTCAGGAGGTTAGTCCTGACTGCCACCGTAGGTAGCTCGAGGTGGAGAGCCTCGGCCGCCCTACGCAACACCACGGAGCAAGACGCTCCCTCCTCCGTAGCCACAGTAGGAGGAGACAACATGCCAAGATCTGGTGAGGTATCCAGACCACTGGCTTCCCCCAGTTCCTCTCTCCAGTCTGGTTCGCCCAACTTGTCAGTTAGAGGGTCTCCAGACCCCTCCCAGTCCTCCTCACCCTCTCATGGCTGCCAATCTGGTCTAAAAGAGCCAGGGTAGAACAAGGGCACAAAAGTACACGTCGGCGCTGGATCTGGCGTCGGTCGACATCGGTCCGGCTCTGTGTCTACATCGAGGTGGAGGCCGGGGTCGACGTCGGCTGGGGACACAGCTGATGTTGGCTGCAGACGTGGTGCTGGTGGAATCGGCGCCAGCGGAGGTGTAACAAGGTCGACCGGCACCGCTCCGGATCCAGGCCTGGATCCAAGGGGACTCTACAGTGCCGAACCCAGAGCCGCCGCCGTCGAATGACCAGGGCCCTCATCCGAGTCCGTGGGACCCGAAGGCATGCCGGCGGAGTCGGGCTGCCCAAAGATGGCGTGCATCGCTTCGTAAAATTGACGAAGCTGGGCAAGGGTCGCTCCAGGTCCCGGAAAGGGGGGGAAACCCAGAGTCGACCCTTCGGGGTTCGCACGCGGAGCCGCGGGAGGGGCACCAACCGCATCCCTCGTCGTGTCGGCCGACGGATGGGAAGTAGTCGAAGAGCGACGATGCTTCTTCGACTTCTTCTTGTGCTTAGACTTACCTGACCCTGAGTGCGAAGTCTTGGAAGAAGAATGATGGTGGTTCCGTGGCCGGTCCCTCGACCTCTTACACAACCGGGAACTCGAGCCGCGCGGAGCTGACTGCCGGGCCTCAAGAAGCTTTCGGGACCGCTCCCGCAAAGACTTCAGATTCATGGTCCATCAGTTGGAGCACGACTTGGGGTCGTGGTCGCGCTCCAGGCAGAATAGACACACGCGGTGCGGATCCGTCACCGACATCAGTCGACTACAGGAACCGCAAGCCTGGAAACCGGGCATCCCTGACGTGCATCTGGAGTCGAAGACTCAAAAACGGTGTTGACAAAAGTCACCAAAAAGTCAGTCAAAAAATGACTGGAGGTACCGCTCTCTCTGGATCTGCGCTGGCTGGCGCGGAAAAAGAAAGAACTGACATCAGCACACGAGGGCGGCGTCTAAGTAGCTACGGCGATGTCATCCTGGCGACCATGACGCCAACGACTAACGCGGAGCCGACCGACGCCACCTTTCGACGCTCAGGGGTACTGCTGATGAAAAACTTTCCGGATCCAGTCTGATGCCTGGGGGTAATTCTAAGGTAAGGAATCTATAACTAATTGTTTCTTTCAGATACTACAAGTACCTGACCCATCTACAACTGGTGTATGTCAGTGTTTTTTGTTCTTCTTAATCATTATTGTCTCATTGCAACACCCATCCGCAACGTCACATCCACCCCTGCATTTTTCAGTGCATTTCTAGTTTTTTATTTTGCTTTGTTTGTTTGTTTTTGCCAAAATATATGGTGTTAGCACCTAAACTAACTTTAATATCAATGTAACCTTTGTTTTTTCAGTGAATTTCTGTGTTTTGTTTACCATATTCTTAATAGCCCTAGTGCCTAACCATGTGAGGTTGCCCAGCCCCCACAGGGCAGATACTTTGTCTAGCAAAAGGTTGCTATTTTAAAATTAGGCAGCTGCTAAGCAACTGAGAAGATATGTAGAGCGAGTAAACAGATGTGGAAAGGGGATTCTGTACCTATGCAGATGCCTCTCTCTAACTACTTTTAGCCCTTTTAAAAACTACATTATGCCTTAAATTACCAAAAGCCCATACATCCCCTCACAGTTTTAACACCGTTTTTTTCCTTGCATTAACATCTCAATGTTCATTTACTTCAGCCTTCTAGCAAGGAAAGGCTTTACGTTCAATAGCTCCTAATCCAACAAAAGGATGTTTAGGTGTGACTCACTTTTGTCTTGATCACAAAATGTTAGCAGTCTAGTTGTTCATTAGAACTCTGTGGGGAAGCTGCAGTTGATCACTAGGGAGTTAACCTACAGACTACTGCTGGTTTTGGAAGAACATGTTTCACTTTGCATGTCAGAATGTTTTACTGACATGGATAGGAAAGATATTTGAGAACTCATAGAAAATATTTCCTGGTTTTATCTTCCGACTGCACTAACCATAATTTCGATGGCAAAAAGAAACCCACATTGTATTAATTTATCTGTTGGAAATTCTTTGTTTTACAGATTTGATTCCATCGAGGTGGCACCCAGGTGTGCCACACTTTTGTTATAAATACTGAATGTTAGTGTGCTAGTTGTTTATTATAACACCATGGTTAAGCTGAAGTAAAACAATAGGATAATCAATTCATAGGCTAGTGCTGGTTTTGGAAGTACATGTTTCATGCAGCATCCAGACTTTTTTCTTGCATTGATGAAGGAGATATTTGAGAATTTATAGAACATGTGTCCTTATTTTAATTCTCAAAAAGACTAACCATAATTTATGACAAAAAGAAAATCCCAACAATAAATGATTTATATTTTGACTAAAATCTATCACCCTTCATGTATGTTCTTTTTTGTAACCTTCAAAAACAGGCTTACATTGCAGTGTCCCAATTCCTGTAATGGCTGCCACAATATGTTGCCCATGTTGTGGCCAGCCAATCAAAGAGGGGTCCCCCCACATATCCCTGGGGATCATGTATGCTCATCTTGCCCCCTGTTCATGCAATGGCCAGCTAATCAGGATTGACCCATCCCATTTAAATTGGCCAGTCAGAGCATAGCTGGACACCAATAGTTTAGATATCACTACATTTTTGTGATTTCCAGTAGGTCGCAAATAGACCTACCTCATGAATATTAATGAGGTAGGTCTCAGTTTGCAACCCACTGGGTCCAGCAGCGTGCCAGGAGGCATGTTTGCAGAGTGGTGGCGAAAGGGGGCATGGCCTCCAAGTCCTCTCAGCAATGCCGCTGTCTGGGACTTACTGGAGGTAACAGAAGGGGTTCCTGGACCCCAAGGATCCTCAGCATCTAAGGAGCCTTCATCCCCCAACCACCACTGCGCCAAGAGGTGCGTTTGCAGAGTGGTGGTGAAGGGGGCATGGCCTCCGGCGACTTGCCAGAGGTTTTTTTTTCTATTTAAAAAAAAAAAAAATTAAGGGAGGGGGCTGTGTTGTCCTGAGTTGCATGCCCTGATTGGTGTTAAGCCTAGTAGGAAGCCACAAGATAAAAGAACTAGCCTTTTGTTCCGGCTTGCACAAACGATGAGAAACCTCACTCCCCCATCTGACCCTGAACACCTCTGTGGTGAGACAAAAGGGTCACAATGGCTACATGGGAAAAGGTGAAAATAAACAGAGAGTACTCAGCACACAGGTCTAAAGTTCCACTGGTGTGAGAAGGTACTGTGTTACACAAACTCAACGTCTGAAGCCCTTGATACCTCACTAGATTGCTGCTCAGACTGCTTATAAATAAATACAGAAAATAAAGAAAGGTCCAACACAATTAGTTTTAGTATAAATCACCTGCCGTATTGCACAATTTACACCTTGGTTCTTTTATGTTTTGTATGATCTTGTCTTGGTGTCCGTTTGTTGCCAGAGAGCACAAAAGAGTAAGGAATATTTGGGGAAGTCAGGAAACCAAGGCTGAAGTGAACCACAGTCCTGCCTAGAGCAAGAATCAATCGCAAAGGCAAGAGAGACCATTTTCCTGGATGTAGCTCATCTACCAAAACCATGCCAAACAAGGCCTCTAGTCAGCCCAACTCCCTCAAGAGGTGGCAGGTTTCACAGGAGAACTCGTTGGCAGAGTGCCAAGTTCACCGGGGCTCAAGGACATCAGTCTGGAGAGACAAGTCCAGCATCTCCAGATCAGTAGTCTGGCAGACAATCCTCACTGGAATGTGTTTCATTTCTTGCAGACCTCTGGGAGGAGGTGATTTTCTTTATCTTTGAACATTTGTGTATTACACTGGCATGACTTACTTTGCTGGATCCCAGAGAAGGTGAAAGGGGTGAGGTGCTCAAGTCATGGCAATCAAGAGATGTCTTTTGCCACTACAAGATGCCTGAAGGCTGTGACCATGGTAAGCTCCAGAAGACACAGGGGCTGTTCAGGTGCAGTTAAGGGTATCATTTGTGCCATAAGGGGGGCATGGCCAAGCAGGCCACGATGGCGGATGTGTCGCGCTGAGGCTCCGCGCACGGTTACGAATCTCGCCATTGATGCTGCGCCTAAGTTGCTGAAAACCGACCCTAAGGGAGTCTGCAAGCAATAAGACTCCGGCGATTACTGTCCGACCCTGTTCCCGGGACGATTCCATGAGGAAAGACGACATTGCAGTGAGCGGCGATAAAACCAAGATGGCGATTGGTGAATTCCGGAGCCAGATCCTAATCGGTTGAGCCCGCGAGCATCCGCTGGGCTCCTGAATTAATGACTGTAGAACTCAAAGCTCATCTGGGAGTGGAGACGTGGCTGCGGATATCCAAGAAGCGGCGGTGCTGGCCTCTCCTCCTGAAACACGAGTGCGGGCCGACTTGGCGACCCGGCGGCCTGGCTCCTTCCTTCCCCACCGGAAAACAACAGAGACGGGCAGCGGCCTCGACCACCGTCGGATGGCCCTTGTAAGACGTGAAGAGGCCCAGAACAATTAAATAGAGGTGAGCAGGGCCCTCTCTTCAGGCACTGGCGAGACCTCGGAGGCACCATGAAACCCCGGATGCCTGACTCTAAGATGGCGCCCGCCGGGACCCGGAGCTAACCCGGGAGAGAATGAATGCCAGGGCTCAGCATCGGTCTGCATGGCAAACACATAGAGAGCGCGCTGGTACAGTGCAGGATCACCTCGGGTGAGCCGCAGCGGTTGAGATCAGGACCGGTGAATTGGATGGGCTGCCCTTCTTCCCCCGCCCACGCATCCATGACCCCCTGTGGATTGCTCCTGAGAAGTAGGTCGCCAATAAAGAGAAACGCCCGCATCGCATCCTGCCAATCGCTCACACCCGGAATAAACTCTGAGGGGGTCCCAGACCTCAACATTACACTAACAGTCCGGCCCCAAGATGGCGCCCGGAATCCTCCCCCACACCGTGGCAGCGCTGAATGTGCTTGGAAGGAACTGCAAAATGAGGCCCTAACCGTGGTGCCCTTGAGACCGAGGTAACGTGCAATTGCCCGGGTGAGAAGAAGGACATTGGGGAAGATGAGCACCTGCGGCATTGGTTTAGCCATTCACAGGCGCAGGGGCCACCTCCTTTTCCCCTGTGCCACCTCCAGAGCACCGAGAGGTCCAGGCAAAGCTGCCACTTGGCCGTCCATTAGGTAAACAGGCAGTACCTCCCTTCTTCCGCCAAGAAACGACGAAGCGGCCCCCAGGGGGGCGCCGTGCACTACGAATAAGAGTGCGCATAGGCAAGGCCATATTGAGCTCAAGAAGACGCGCATACCAGGGCCTCAGATCGCAGCACTAACGCTGTGGTTACCACCCTAGCACTGGAAGTACACGACAGCTGTTGAAGGATAGACTCTGCGGTGGGGACGACATCGAACCGCCCGGCAGCCAACTACCAAAAATATCCCCAGTACATTTCTAGAGGCCCTAGGGACTGGAAGCTACACAGAGGCCCAGGGACTGCGACTGGAGCGATCTAGTACCGGCCCCCGAGAATCCGGTGAGCACTGGTGCGTCCTTCAACAGCGTAAAAGGAATGTATGACGTTACTACGACATACAATCCCACGCAGAAGGTTACAACGCGGATGTTACATCGTCCGCGTTGTTACCACGCATGGTTTGCATCGCAAGTCGCTTCTACGACTTGCACTAGATGGCGTGCTGGACTTAGGAATAGTATAAATTACTATTCCTACTCCAGTTAGCGCAACAGTAGGGAATGTGTTGGATTTAAAATCCAACACATTCCTTGGTGTTGCGCGCCATCTAGCGCAAGTCGTAGAAACGACTTGCGATGTAATGCCATGCGTGGTAACAACGCGGACGATGTAACGTCCGCGTTGTTACCTATCCACGTGGTGTTGACAGCGTTATAAACGCTGTTTCCCGCGTAAAAGGCATACTGAGTCCTGAACAGCACCCCACACAACAAAATGGGAAAGCCACGTGTCACAATAGCCGCAGCTGGGTCGGGATCTTCACAAGACGCCTCCACAAGCACCAAGCTACCGACCAAAGAAGCAGCGGCTCCATCAGATCAATCCCTCTCTGAAAAGTTAGACAAAGTGCTTGCAGCAATAGAACACTCCAGGATGTCCATGGAGGAGAGGCTGGGCACCCTGACAACAGACATCAGCTTACTCAGGGACGACCATCGCAAGTTGACAGACAAGGTGTCGGACGGAGAGACACGAATAGCCACCATGCAACCAACAATTATTACGCACCAAGAGACTTTGCAAACCCTACTAGGCTGCATGTCCACAATGGAGGAGTGCATAGACGATTTGGAGGGCCGTTCGCGATGCTGTAACATCCGAGTGCTGGGGCTCCCGGAGGGTATTGAAGGCACTAATCCCGTAGAGTACATGGAGACATGGACCAAATCCTTCACTCCGAGTACGGACCACACCGCATTCTTCTCCATTGAAAGAGCCCATCGGGTCCCGGCCCGTAGACCCCCGCCTGGCGCACCGCCCCGGCCGATGCTGGCAAAATTTCTACACTTCAGGGACCGAGACGCGGTTCTCAGAGCCGCCCGACAGCATGGCCCCATCCATGTAGAGAATAAACAAATAATGCTCTTCCCAGACTGCTCCCGGGCAGTGCAACAACAGCGGTCTTCGTTCCTGGAGGTAAAGCGCCGCCTACGGTTGGAGAACATACAATATTCCCTGCTGTTCCCAGCTCGCCTCAAAATCATACATGAGGGCTCCACAGTCTTTATCACAGAAGCAGAAGAAGCCCATCATTGGGCGGATCAACATTGTAAGCGACATCCCAATGCAGAGGCCAAGTACATACAGCATCCGAAGGCACGACGCCCCAACGGATGCCGCCCAAAGCAACAAAACCAAAGAAAAGATACGGGGGCGCTCCCTCACTCCGTGGGGTCGCCTGACTTGGAACACATTGTATGAGAACGCCGCAAAGCCCTGCAGGCCGTGGCGGAACTTAGACCTTCCTCCCCTACAACGGACATAGATAGAGGCCCACACCTTTTCTCGTCTGTCAGCGAAGACAGTAGCGAGGAGACACAATCGCGAGTGGACTCGATGACACCGCCAGTGGTCACACCACAGACAGAAGACACCCTGATATGAACTGGATATCTGTGGACCTTGTACGCAGGGGGTCCCCCTGCAAGCTGAACTGTGACGCAGCTTTTGATGTGAGAAGTATAGTGATGTCTGCTCTATAGCCGCATTTTCTTACCACAGGTCAGTAGGTGCACAATGATTTTACAAATGCCCCCGTGGAGCACCACCTTGCCGGCATGCGACGCCACCCCCACACTATGTTACAGCACTCTTCTTGTATAAGAGTAAGTTTGGACATATCGCTTGTTGCGATGGGTCCCCAGTATCGGGGCTGTTCCCCTAACCCAGTTATCCCTCCCCATATGGATACACAACACTACACTGCACCATCACATCTGCACCATCAGAGGACCGAGGCTGACTTTGGTGCGCAAAGTTGGTTGGAGGGGGATGGGCGGGTTAAACTCAGTCGACAGGGCCCACCCGATCCTTCCTCCCTACTCCTTCTTGTAGGAAGGTGGAATCTGACTGCATGGTTGCCCCCACTTTTTTCCTGGTGTTTTGCTGGTTTTCGACTTAGTTTGGCTGGGATCCTGCTATTCAGGACCCCAGCCTATCTGCTTTCCCCTTAAATTGATTGCATGTACTTTAGGTACACTCCAGATTGGATTCTGGGGTACCTTTATGAGTCCCTAGTATATGGTATACTATGTACCCAAGGCATAGGTACCGCAGAGGCCTCCCAGGGGCTGCAGCATGTATTATGCCACCCCTGAGAGGCCATCCAAAATGACACAACAGGTCTGCTACAGCAGCCTGTGTAAGGTGGTGTATCCACCTCTTACTGAGATATAGGTTCCCTATATCTCTCCATATCACTGCACATGTAAACCTGTCAGTCACCCCTATGGCAGGCCTTAACAATCCTGAAGGCAGGGTGCTGGGTTTCATGTGAGAGGGTGCTCATGCATGAGCAGAGCGCCTCTGCAACTTTCAGAATCTTCATTCCGGGGTTGTTTGTGATGCAGCCAGACCATATACTCTTAAGTGCATTATAACCTCGCGGTAAATGCTAACTTGAGAATGGCTGCATGGAAACATGTTGTGTTTGGTGTCAAACACCTTGGAATCATACCTCCACCCCAGTGACTGGGGTGGGAGGTATGATTCCACCCTACTAGAGGGAGAAACATGGCACCACCGGTACACCCGGTACCAGCTTAACAGAACACTGGCATCACAAAATGGATGCTGCATCCACAGACACGAGTCTGCCCTCCTGCTGCTGGATGAAACTCCGGCAGGGGAGGCCTGGACAATAGGTTTCATGTCACAGGGAGGTGTGACCACCTCCCAGACAGGCTTTAGTGTATTGGGGCTGGGTGGGAGCACTCCAAGAGTGCTTTGAAGTCTACACTGAGGGCACATTTGGTGTCCCTGTGCATAGTCCAGCTCAAACCGGTTGCAGGGGCTACCAGCCCCTGCTCTGGCACAAAACTGGACAAAGGAAATGGGTGTAGCCACCCCTCTTTCCTGACCCTCCCATAGGTGGGTCCCCAGAGTTTGTCCCACCCCTTCCTTGGGTATAAAGTATGAAGCCCTGACTACAGGATTTTAGATTACACCTGGGCTAAACTCTGACACAGAAACCAAGTACTTCGACGATCTACACTACGCTGGATGACTGAAGAATCTCCCTTGGAGTAAAGGAGTTACTCCCCTGCAAGGCAGGCACCTTTAACGCAACTGACCGGTTGGCATCTCCGTAGCTCTGACAAACTCCGAAGAATATTGCCACACAGGAGGTGGGTTCCCAAGGTCTCTGAGGTCGATCTGTGCCCACAGCAAGTCTGAGGCCCGTATCCCTTGTGGAGACCGTGCAACCCTAACCCCTGGACACCGCAACCATTTGCAGAAGCATCAGCTTTCCGGCAACCCCTGAGGCTGAGCTTTGGGTTACTTGTAGCCCTGACCCCGAGCAGTAATTACACTGAAGATTGCTGGCCTACACTCAACGAGTGTTCCGTGGGCTGCCATTTTGTGATTCCTTTTGAGGTTCCTTTGCGATCCCTGGTCTGTTGACCTGTGGGTCCCCAAGAAGGCAACTCTAACTTTAATTGGGCTTTCCTGGTTGCTCCAGACATGCCCTGACTCTCCATCGCTTGGGGAGTCCCCAGGACCTTGCTGGTCCGCACAGAAGCATCTTTTCTCTTCCTGCATGGGTTGCTGTTGCCAAGGCTTGTTGTTTTCAATCCGAGCACCGACACCCCAGCACTCGACATCCTTCGTGGGACAGCTCGAATCCGGCTCCTGGTTGTCCTTGACGTCTCCTGGACCCCGTGGCTGCAGAGTCAAGCTTCACCTCTTCGCACCTGAAGCACCCGACATCGATGGGCATTCGATTGCTCCGCTCCTGGTCCCTGGCTAGTGACCCAGACTCTGTCCCCTCTGCTTTCAGGTTCTTCACATCTTCGATCCAGGCTTGTATCATCCCGGACACTTTTCTTCTTCACAGAAGCAGCACTTTGCAGCAGATCGCCATTGAAATCAACGACGATTCCCGACACCCTTTGACACCTATGCACCCGGCTTCCCTGGGTGAGGTAACTCGAGTACTACGGTGCTCCCGTGGGTGTTGGCCCTAGATCCATTTAAGTCTAAAGGGGTTTGCTCAAAGTCCTCTTTTAAGTGTCCTTTTGCTTTAAAATTCCAACCGCGACTTTCCTCATAGAATCCTACGGCGCTCGCAGCTGTGTTCTCACACTGCACATGTCCCCCGTGGGTCTCCTGTGTCACAACCTTGGGTGGTTCCTTGGGGTCCCAGCGATTCTACGTGCTCTAGGCACTGTGTCTAGTCAAGTTGTGGTTCTTATACCACTTTCTTAATATATGGTTTGGTCCCCCCTGGGGCCCATTGTATATTGTGCTATTTACTGTCGTTTTAATACTGTGATATTGTGTATCTTGGACTCTAATCTCATACAGAGATTAGTAGTGAGTGTTTAGAAATAAATACATATATTTTATATATATACCTAGTGTGGTTCTCCTTTCATTTGGTCATTCAAGAGGTTATAATCTGGTAAACCAAGCTGCTTTACACTCCTTCAAGACTTAGCCTGAAGGCTGCTCTCCATAGCTACCACTAGGATAGCTTTCAATAAAGGTTGTCTTTAAACCTATCATCAATAAGGGTCATTTGGACTGGTGCAAGGTGCCCACTATAACTAGTGGACAGCATATGCCAGGCCAACTTCTCACACTTCTCATCCCTAATGGCACATAAAGGAACCATAACTATCCTCACACTAAACGTGCGAGGTATGCACACAGCACGCAAGCGATACTCAGTCTACGCTTACATAAAGAGGCAGAATGCGCAGATCGCGCTGTTGCAGTAAACCCACCTCACTACGGAAGAATTGGCAAAACTACGTAAACGCTGGCGAGGTATATTCTGCGCTACCACATATTCAGTCTATGCACAAGGGACTCTTATATGGGTACGTCCAGGGGTCCCATTTCAAGAACTATCCAGAACGCTCGACCCTGAGCGCCGATACGCCCTTATGCAGGGCATCCTGGATGGCCAGCCGGAAGTCCTCGGCAGCATTTATACACCTAACACGGACCAGAGTAGATTCTGGGATGCGCTCTCACTCCCATTAAGCTCACACACTCAAGCACCATGGGTCCTAGGAGGGGACTATAATTGTGTGCAAAACACGGTATTGGACAGATCCTATCCCCCTCACCCAGCCTCCCCAATACTAGTGCAAGCCAAACGCTTTGCTGCATGGGCGGCACACTGGTCACTGACAGACGCCTGGCGATCCAAAAACCCAGAGGCACGGCTCTATTCATTTCACTCAATACCACATGATCTCAGGGTCCGACTGGACAGCTTCCTCTGCTCTCCCTCCATCTTGCCCACAATCAAGGAGACCGAGTACCTGGGTAGGGTCCTGTCTGATCATGACGCCCATACGATCACTCTTGCGTGGTGCCCACCCAGACCACCGGTCCCTACCTGGCGCCTACCCAAGGAATGTCTAGATGACCCAATATTTAGACAAACCCAAGCTGAACACAAACAAAACTACTTCCGCGAGAATGAATGCACGGCCTGCACCCGCGTGGCGGAATGGAATGCCTTCAAAGTTGTTATTAGGGGCACATTTATACAACATATTACAGGAGTGCGTAAAACCCTGGAGCGCAGCATATGCGAAAAAGAGCGTGCACTGGCCACGTTGACACAAGCAGCTGACAAAAACGAGGCCACGTCAATCCAAGTAGCGGAAGCCAAAGCCGCATATGCGGAGACCCTAGCGGATCTCCGCAGATATAATTTTTGGGTGCATGTGGCCAGGGTACATAGGGAGGGAGATAGAGCGGGTGCGCTACTAGCATGGCTGGTGAAACAGGACACAACCCTCCCACCAATAACGGCGTTTCAGACAGACACGGGTGTATTAGTGCATTCACAAACTTCCATCCTAGCTGCTTTTAGACAACACTATCCACAGCTCTATGCAGCCCCGCCCCAGTTAATGCGGAGCGACTCACCCGGTTCCTAAACAAATATCCCATACCTCGCATACCGCGCAGCGACAGGCCTACCCTAAACGAGCCCATATCCTCGACTGAGACCAAGCAAGCAATGCAAGCATTGACCACATGTAGGGCCCCCGGGCTAGATGGCCTCCCACTAGAATTTTTCTGCACCTTTGCGACTCAGCTAGTTCCCCAACTAGTAGCGCAGTTTCAGGCAGCTCTAGATGAGGGTGAGCTACCACAATCTATGTGCGAGTCGGTTATAGTCTCGTTCCTCAAACCGGACCGAGATCCGCAACAAATGGGCTCATACAGGCCCATAGTTCTTTTACCAGCGGACTATAAAATATTTGGGAAAATACTAGCGGATAGATATGCCACAGTCCTCCCCAAGTTAATTCACCCCGATCAGTGTGGGTTTGTGCCGGGGAGAAATACCTCCTATAACATTAGGCGCCTTTTCCACGTCCAGGATCAGATCTGGGATTGCTTCCCTAGGGCGGCGTGTCTGGTCCTGGAGAAGGCATTTGACACCCTCCTATGGCCTTACCTGCTGCAGTTCATACAGTGGATGGGAGTGGGGCCCTGCCTACTTGCATATACCAAGCTAATATACTCCAAACGGACCGCCAGGGTGAACTCGGGCACCATATGTCACCCTCATTCCCAGTACTCAGGGGTACACGCCAGGGTTGCCCACTCTCCCCTCTGCTTTTCGCAATGGCGATGGAGCCGCTAGCGATCTGTCTCCGCAAAGACGGGGAGAGCTGGGGTATCCCCATTGCAAACGTGATGCACGCGGTATCACTATATGCAGATGACGTGCTCATCTACATCCGCGACATTACGATGGATCTCACCCCCATACTTACCGCTCTGCGGGAATTCGAAACAGTGGCTGGTCTAAGGGTAAACTGGTCTAAGTCGACGGTGTACCCTCTCACAGGCGATCTTCCCCACAGGCAATACAATTGGGTGGAGTTAGTATATCGTGGAGTCCCCAGGCAGTTAGATACCTGGGAGTCCGTCTATATCACACGCCACAAGACATATATGAAGGGAATTACTGTCGTGCAATGGCCGGGATCAGATCATCCGTGAACTTCTGGAAAGATCTCCCGCTAGCTCTCATTGGTAAAATTGCAGTTGCCAAGATGATATTAGTCCCAAGGTTGCTCTACCTGTTTGCCAACCTCCCGGTGGTCCCTCCACGCTCCTTCTTCAAGGAACTGGACGCCCTCCTCGGGACCCTCATCTGGCGATCGGGGCGCAGATGAATAGCCCTCGCCAAGCTGTATCTACCTATGGATCAGGGAGGGTTGGGCGTCCCATCTTTCGAGGCGTATTTTCTAGCGGCTCAGCTGCAATGGGTATCAAGATGGACAGCGGGCCGTGCGTTAGGAAAAACAACCATAGACTCCGGGATAATTCCGACCCCGTCATACTTCGTATGCTGCTGCCAGGGGCGGGACCTATATAGGAATGCCCACTCCAGGTTTCGGTAGCGCATTCGTGTCTAAAACGGATACACCGACTGAACCGCGAGGCACCAATGTATTCCCTTGACCTGCCGTTGGTGGGGTTCCCCAGGGGTCGCGCACACTACACAGAGCGGGCACTACGTGAGTGGACGGCACACTCGGTCACGGAGGCAGGCTCCCTTTACGCGAATGGGCAACTACAGATGTTTGAAGAACTGGTAACCGATATGGATCTCCCCAGAGGGCAATTTATTTTACATAGGCAAATGTTAGTAGACTGCCGCCACATGTGGCATACAATAGACACTGAGCCACCCACACACCCGGTGATACACACGATCCTACAGATGGGCCCAGGGCACCATCTGATAACATGGATCTACAAAGCAGTGCGTGCACTGAGCCCAATCACCCTTGTGCCCCTCCGGGAGAAATGGGAAGCTGAGATCCAGAGACCACTCCATGACAAAGAGTGGGAACGAGCACTGGAGTTCCCCAAAAAGTGTCCCGCAACTATCGCTTTAAGAACATACAACTTCACATTCTACACCGTGCCTATCTGACCCCCAAGAAGCTCCAGTGTTACTACCCAGACACACTTTTTACCTGTTCAAGATGCCCGGAGCCCCAGGCATCGTTTCTTCATATGTTTTGGGACTGGCCGACGCTCAAAGTATACTGGACCAAAATCCATGCCACTCTCCGTACGGTCACAGGGCTCACGCATATCAGTACATTGGAGGCCTGTGCGCTGGGCATTGCCAAACGGTGTAAGCACCAAAAGGTGGAGACACGATTCACGTCCCTGGCTCTCCATTTGGCTAAACGCTGCATAGCAATGCACTGGAGGGCGCCCGAGGGCCCACCGATAGCAGCCTGGATGGAGGCGGTTAATAAATGGGGCACCTCGGAAGAGGAGACGCTTCGATTGGAAGAAATTAAAGGTTTACGCAAACATCCCATTTCCATGCAATGGGGCATTCTTTCAAGCAGGAAACAATCGAGACGTCCCTATCACAAACCGCCCGATCCATCGCTGCAGGGGCGCGACCTGGGGTGACCCAACACAATGCCCCCGGGGAGTAGACATATTACAGGTGTGGGGTGGATGGCTGACGCCATGCAACATATTTCATACTCTGGGATTGGCACACCTGCCTTCCCCTCTAACACACACACAGTCCATAGTCGAACAACTACGTATCAGTTCACTGGTCTCGGTTGAATGATATAGCCATAGGTGCAGTGTACCCCAGTTACGTCACCCCGGTTGAAGAGTTTAGATTCTTACTATAACTACAGCAAGATGTTATCCATGGTGCTAGTCCCGTCGGCTGGCGCTGAATGCACCGTGCATGCGATAGACGATCATCCATAGACACATGCTTCGTACATGTATATTTTTTCATGTAGACAGAGACAATTGAGGAAATAGAGTATGTATCTTACACTGAAATTTGGTTTTATACAATGTCTTGATGTATGCTTCGTAAGATGTTTTTTCCTGAAGTAATTGCAATGTATGTACGGAGCGTAAAATAAGAAATGGCAATAAAAATGATTTTGCAATAAAAATCATTTGTGCCATAACTGTGGCTGTTCCAATATTATATCATCACTAATCTCGAACAACTTGAAATATTGTGTGGTCAATTATCTTTTATATGTTGTTTTCAAAGGCAATGTTACTAGCTGTCAAGTGAGATTATGTCAAGGTGGACCACCTTAAACCAATCCTGGCTTTTAAGCAAAGAGTACTTTGCATGAGGAAATGTAAGCAAATTCTGAGACTGGTACAATCAAAACTTTATTTCTCAGAATGCAGCATAGTTGGGGAAAAGGTCAGGACAGGCTCACATGATAACGGGCTACCTGGCTGTCATAGGTGTTTATTAATAGCCCCAAAACGGTTTACAAGTAGGTTATTGGTAAACATAGTTTACTTTAGCCAAATAATTTCGTTACCTAAACCAGTGGTTCTTAAACATTTGACTTCTGTGGACCCCTACTTGATCATTACTGGAACCTGGGGACCCCCACTGAATCATTTTTTGAGTCTGGTGACCCCCTACTGAGTCATTACTGGAAGCAGAGAAACCCAGTCTAAGCATTTTCGATTATATGAACCACAAAAAAATACACAAAAATACAGAAACAAGCATTCGTCAAGCAAACACACAAATGATGAAATATTTAATGTAATTTACAAACACATATAAAAAAAATAAAAAATTAGATTTTAATGGGAAATTTGGAGCTTTTCTAAATTAATTTGAGGCCACTCATCATCCATACTATATTCTGATTGATGCGCTTGTACTGCTCCCTCAAATCAATCTGAATTTTTAGCCTCCAATTTCAAATTCCTTCACATTTACCGACCATTTTAAAATGTAAACTTTGTAATTTTGCTTCTTTTTTTATACACACATTTATAATCTATTATTAGTTAATTTTCTAAGCATTTGCAGACCCCCAGGGGTCCCCAGACGACAGGTTAAGAACCACTGACCAAATACTTTAAAGGAGTGGTCCTGATGCTGGGGATGCAGGAGATGGAGATTGCTAAAGGATGCTCTGGGTGGTGTGCAGTTGACAGGGGAGTCCTTGCGGTTCCTCTTCGGTCCACGTGACAGGTGGGGTGACTTTGGCCACAGAGGTCAGGGTTCCTTGAAGTCCTCTTTGAGGCAGTAGAAGGCCAGCTACTGCTGGCCTCACCGGTCTCTGTCCAGAGTGGGTCCAGCGGTATCTTTTGGAGGAGGCTAGTGTCTCTCTTGGGTGAACAATTTGTACTCAGACAACACTCCTGGGTTCAGCAGCCTCGGGTGCAGCTTTTGACCATTGAGGATCGGTCTCTTGGGGTGCCCAGCGGCAGTCAGTGGCGATTCTCCAGTAGCTGCTATTAACTTGCCAAGTTGGGCTACTTCCGCTTTGATGGCCCTGGTGCTGGTTCCTGGTGGTCAGCCATCCAACCCTTGCAGTCACGTCTTTGGTATGTGTCTTTGGAGTGACTTTTTCTCAAGCCAGGAACCACAGGCACAGTCCTCCCTTTGCTGGCCCAAGATGCAGCGGGTGCAGTCCAGTAGATGGTGCAGCCTCTCTTTACCAGGTCAAGGGATCAGCAAGGCAGTCGTTCTCCATCTCTTCCTCCAGTTCTGTATTGATATGAGGTTCAAGGGGCCAGGGGTGCCATATTTATGCCCATAAAGTTCCCTGGGCGGATGATGCAGTCACTAGCCAATGGGATTCCAGGATCCCTCGCACCCTGAGATGACTTCCAGCTATGTGAGGCATCTAGTAAAGCAAGATTGCACTATTCTGCCCATGACCTAGATTCACTAAGAGTATTCTTCCTCAGATGTTAGGAGCTTGGTAGCCCACCATAGAGATGTGGCTACATGTGGGCTACACGCCCACAGTAAAACAGGGTTAGGCACTGGTCTCCCTCTTTTTTCCACCACCAGCCTGTCTACCTGAACAAAGGGGCAACCCTTCAGGAGTGTGATCGCCATTTGCCCACCAAAGACTGCTTCACCTTTGAAGTTTCCCTTTGGGCCAATACCCTGAGTGGCTTCCTACAAGGGGGTAACACCTCTCCCTGCAGCAGGCTTCTATTTTTCCTGAGACTGGGAGCTTTTCACACCACTTCCCAGGAGGAGAGAATGCTGTCTGGTTGCCAGCAACTGTGTGAGGCCAGTGGAAAAACTGGGCAACTTTCTAAATGTTGCTTTTTCTTAAAAGTGACAATAAATTTTACTTGGGCAACCAGGTGCAGTCTGTGCAGGTAGGAGCGGTGGGGCAGGGTGGGGGGATTCGACAGACGATGATGAGGGACAATTAATTATTTATTTAATTTTCCCTCGGTGTTGTCTGTTGAATACCCTCCCCACCGCTCTTCACTGCACACGCTGGTCCTGTGGGCACCACAAAATAATGATGGATGGAATGCTGAACAGATCAAACATTTACCCCCAGTCACAGATATGGGTTAAGTCCATTGTTCTTTTGATCACCATGCCACCTCAGTAGGCCAGGGCAGTAAACTCCGCTCCGCCGGTGGAGTTCACAGAGTTTTGCGACTCCACGATCCATTTGGAGTGCGGAGTTTGGCAAAGAATCTCTGCAAACCGCCGGCGGAGCAGAGTTTACCAGCGCACTCAGTAGTACTAAATTGGCACAAGGTGCCCTTGACCTGCCCTTGTGTCTAGGGCAAGAGGGGCTATAGGAAGTGAACCCTATCATTCACTGGGCACCCCAGAAGCGTTTCTAACCAGGGCTATATACCTTACACATGTGGGTCTCCCATTCATTGCACTCTTCATTGCTCGGACTGGACTCTGAAAGGGGGCAGGGCATGCCCTGGAGACAAACAAGACAGATGCCAGCCATGTCCTGTAAACTGAGACATGGCTTCCTGCATTTCATGGAAATACCCCTGTCACATGCACACACTTACATCATGTAAGTGTGTGCACGTGACAGGGGTCATATGAACGCATCTATCTATAGAGGACATCATCTGATCACATGTGGCACCACTGAGGATGCAGGTGACATCACAGATCAGACAGAAGTGAACATGTACTGTCACTGGAGGAGGGTAGAGATGACGCCATGCTCTTGGGTTAAACGAGGGGAACATCTAGCTATAGAGGAATTATAAGAGCATACGGGGCATCAGTGGTCTCAGCTGTGCATCGAGCTATAGAGGGAAGTATAAGAGCACACGGGACATCAGCGGTCTCAGCTGTGCATCTAGCTATAAAGGAATGTATAAGAGCACACAGGGCATAAGTGACATTTCAACTTCAAGATGACTGCAGTGTTCACATTAATACTTCTGAAATCAATGAGCACAACTGGAATGTGGGCTCTGCCTTTGAGGTCGCAAACTTTCAACGGCACGGCAGGTGAGTTATCCAAGCTGGCATTATGGATGTGGGTTAATGAATGTGAACGAGTTAGGTGCATTAGCCCCACGTAGCCCTCCTTTTTAAAGTAATAACAGTAGTATGAGGCTTCCTCTGCCTCCGACAGACACTACCAAATCCTTTTTCTATGTCTACGCATAGCTGACATAGTATTAAGTCCCCCCATGCTTCCTGTTTTTTTTCTGTCAGCGATGACGCTACCTTAGACTGAGGCGGTCATTTGTGGAGCATGGTACTGGCAAGTACAGTTTAAAGTAAGTAGGGAATGCAAGATTTCTTAAAATTAATTGTGAGCTTGCATCATATTACTTACAGGGCCTGCACCAAATGGCCAACGGGGGACTGCCTCAGTGGTACAGGCTTTCCTGTTCAGGTACCTTAGCTGGGAGGGGGACTTGAAGCATGTACAGCTGTGTGGAGGGGGTTTGGGTGAAAGCTTAATCTATCTCGCTGTCTGGCAGCGCATCCGTCATCTGCAGCACAGCGTAAGACATTACTCTCA
The DNA here is from genome assembly GCA_963921515.1 of Calotriton arnoldi. Taxonomy (NCBI): domain Eukaryota; kingdom Metazoa; phylum Chordata; class Amphibia; order Caudata; family Salamandridae; genus Calotriton; species Calotriton arnoldi. Next base: position 23,439 of record CAWUFW010002153.1, on the reverse strand, counting down.
TTGGAATGGATGAAAAGGTAGTACATGGTCAGTCTGGCAATGGTGTGCAATAAAAATCATTGTATGCAATATAACTCCCAATCTACTGTTTTTGAAACCATTTACCCTCAATTATAAGGGGTGGCCGAGCAATACTCCGTCTGCACGCGGAATTCAACAGAGTTTTTCGGTAACTCCGTGGAATTTCACGGAGTAAAATTTTGCGAGCTCTATCAAGGCCTACCTCGCAGTTCGGGATGGATAGTCCTCATGGGGAGCAGGGTCAAGACTGATTTGCATATGGCTGGGTCCAAATTGGAATGGAATGGTGAGCAAAAAAAGAGCAAGTTACTTACCTTCGGTAACGATATATCTGTAAGAAACATAGGTTAGTTATAGATTCCTTACCTTAGAATTACCCCCAGGTGCCAGACTGGATCCGGAAAGTTTTTGTCAGCAGTACCCCTGCGCGTCGGAAGGTGGCGTAGGTCGACTCCGCATTCGTCGTTGGCGTTGTGGTCGCTGGGATGACGTCGCGGTAGCTACATAGACGCAGCCCTCGCGCGCTGACGTCAGTTCTGTACGCGACTTTCCACGCCAGAAGCGCAGAGCCATGCAAGACACTGACCACTGGTGCACAAAACTAGGGCCCTGAAAGGGATTCCCTGACCCTAGAAGTCAGTTCGCAGAACGGGGAGGATGGATGGGGCGGTAAGGAATCTATAACTAACCTATGTTTCTTACAGACATATCGTTACCGAAGGTAAGTAACTTGTTCATCTGAAAGAAACAGTTAGTTATAGATTCCTTACCTTAGAATAGATACCCCAGCAATACCAACCCCGGAGGTGGGTCTGCAAACTAAGTTCACACCAGAAAGTCCTGGAGAACAGAACGGCCAAAGAAGCCGTCTTTCCAGACTTGGCTGTCCAGGCAGTAGTGTTTGGTGAACGTGTGCAGCGATGCCCACTTAGCTGCCTGACAGATGTCATTTAGGGGACTCCTCGTCCCAAAGCAGTGGTAGCTGCCGTCGCCCTGGTGGAATGGGCGCGCAGTCCCACTGGAGGCTCCTTCTTTGCCAAAGAATAGCAGGCTTTGATGCACAGAACGACCCACATGGAGATATTCCGTTTGTGCACGACCAGACCTTTCTTAGCGCCCATGTAACCAACAAAGAGCTGGTCGTCCACCCGGGATTGTTTGGTGCGATCCAAGTAGAAAGAAAGCGCATGTTTTGGATCCAGACGGCGGAGCCTCTCTTCCTCTTTTGAAGGATGCGGAGGCGGAAAGAAGGTGGGCAGAGTGATGGTTTGGCCAATGTGGAAAGAAGTAACCACCTTGGGAAGAAAGGAAGGTCTTGTTCTGAGGACGACCTTGTCCGGATGGACAGCCAGAAAGGGAGGCTTGGAAGAAAGAGCTTGTAGCTCACTCACCCTGCGCGCAGAGGTGATGGCCACCAGGAAGGCAGTTTTCAAAGTTAGAAGCCTGAGAGGACAGTTATGTAACGGCTCAAAGGGAGCGCACATAAGATATGTAAGAACCAACTTCAAGTCCCACTGGGGCATTACGAAGGGAGCAGGAGGAAAAAGATGAGTAATGCCCTTAAGGAAACGATTTACAACAGGGGACTTGAAAAGAGAAGACTGATCAGGAAGCCTGAGCAAGGCTAAAATGGCAGAGAGGTAGACCTTTAGAGTGCCCAGAGCAGAGCCCTGCTGGACCAAAGAAAGGAGGAACAAGAGAACCTCAGAAAGAGGGGCGGAAAGGAGATCCACAGCCTTTGCTGTGCACCATGCCACAAATTTATTCCATCTGCAGGCGTATACCGTCTTAGTGGAGGGACGCCTGGGTGCCAAGAAAACATCACAGACTTCGGGAGGCAGGTCAAAAGACGTCAACTGCCGCCGCTCAATCTCCACGCAAGGAGTTGGAGGCTGGACAGGTTTGGGTGGAGGACTGTTCCCTGCTGCTGCGACAGAAGATCCTCCCGAAGAGGCAGTCTGATCGGAGGATCGATGGCCATGTGTAGCAGCTCGGGATACCAGACTCTTCGTGCCCAATCCAGAGCCACAAGAATGACTTGGCCCCGGTTGCGCTTGATCGTCTTCAGCACTCTGGGCAGAATTGGTATAGGCGGAAAGGCATATAGAAGACCGCAACTCCACTCGCAACGAAAAGCGTCGCCTAGCGAGTGCCGCCTTGGAAATTCCAACACGCAGAATTGCTGACATTGCGTTCTCTTCGATGGCGAATAGATCTAACCAAGGCTTTCCCCACTGCTGAAAGAGACCTTGCACCACCTCCGAGTGAAGATGCCATTCGTGATCCATCATGCACCTGCGGCTGAGTTCGTCCGCCCTGGCGTTCAGTGAACCTGCCAGGTGTTGAACCACCAGGGATATGCCCTGATGTTCCAGCCATGTCCAGAGGTGAAGGGCCTCCTGACATAGGGTCCACAACCCCACCCTGCCTTGTTTGTTGCAGTACCACATGGCGGTGGTGTTGTCTGTGAACACCTGCACTACTCTTCCCCGGAGAGAGGGAAGGAATGCCTTGAGTGCTAGACGAATCGCCCAAAGCTCCAGAAGGTTGATGTGGAGCCCGGACTCCACCGGAGACCAGAGGCCTCTGATCTCCGCCTCCCCCATGTGGACGCCCCATCCCAGGAGTGATGCATCGGTCACCACTGTGAACTCTGGTTGGGGAAGGGAGAGGGATCTGCCGTCGACCCAATCCTGATTCGTTAGCCACCACTGCAATTGGTGTGCAATGCCCTCCGAGATCTGGACGCAATCGGACAGGTTCGCCTGATGTTGTGCCCACTGGAACTTCAGGTCCCACTGCAGAGCCCACATATGCCATCTGGCATGGTCCACCAGCAGGATGCAGGAGGCCATCAGGCCCAGTAGCCTGAGAGTCATCCTGACCGAAACCCGGGATGGGGGCTGAAAGATCGGAATCATAGCCCGAATATCCCAGACTCGCTGTTCGAGAGGATAGACCCGAAACTGCGTCATGTCCAGAACCGCTCCGATGAAGAGGTGCTTCTGAGAGGGAGTCAGGTGTGACTTCTGCATGTGATGGAGAACCCCAGCGAATGCAGGAGGTCGGCCGTAGCCAGTCGTCGAGATAGGGGAAGACTGGAACCCCTGACCTGCGCAGATGAGCTGCGACCACCGCCATCACTTTCGTGAACACCCGAGGGGCGCTGGTAAGGCCAAAGGGGAGCAAGATAAACTGAAAGTGCTCGTGGCCTACCGTGAACCGCAGGTAATGCCGGTGGGCCGGCAGGACGGGGATGTGAAAGTAAGCGTCCTGCAAGTCCAACGCTACCATCCAGTCTCCAGGGTCGAGGGCAGACAGGACCTGAGCGAGCGTCAACATTTTGAACTTCTCCTTCCGGAGGAAGCGGTTGACGTTCCTGAGATCCAAGATAGGACGCAGGCCTTTGTCCTACTTGGGCACCAGAAAGTAGTGGGAATAGCAACCACGACCTACTTCTGGGACAGGAACGCGCTTGATGGCTCCCTTTGCCAAGAGTGCCGAAACTACCTGTTGGAGAAGGGCCAGATGATCCTCTGACATGCGATGGTACTGAGGTGGCATGGATGGAGGGGTAGTCTCGAAGGGGAGGGAGTAGCCTCTTCAGACTATTTGCAAAACCCACCTGTCCGACGTGATGGTGCGCCAGTGGGGGAGGTCATGGTGAATCCTGACGCCCACTGGCGTTTGGTGGCCCTGAAAGGTCAGACTAGGAGCGTTTGGAGGCTGCTGCAGAGGGGGCTGTGGTGGACTGGCCCGCCCGCTGGTCCCCAGAACCACGGCGCTGGTTGCCACGTCCCCGGCCGTGCAATGGCTGAACAGCTTGTGCCGGCTTGTGGCTCTGGGTGGGACGTGGCGGGGCACCCCTTCCGTAGCCACGAAAGGGGCAAGGCAGACTGCGCAGGGCGGGTGGTGGAGAGGCCCAAGGACCTGGCCGTAGCCCGAGAGTCCTTAAAGCGCTCTAGCGCGTTGTCTGCCTTGTCACCGAATAGGGGACGGCCATCAAAGGGCATGTCCATAAGGGTGGATTGGACATCCCCTGAAAAACCAGTCAACCTCAAGCAGTCGTAGCGTCGAAGGGCTACCGACGTGGAAATCACCTGCCTAGTGTGTCGGCGGTATCCAGCCCACAGCGGATGGTAAACTTCGCTGCGTCTCTCCCTTCGGCAACCGCCCAAGAGAGTACGGCCCGGGCCTCCTCCGGGCACTGAGGCAGCACTTGCGCAACCGTGTCCCACACTGAGTGGGTGTAACAGCCCAACAGACACGAGGTGTTTACCGACCGCAGTCCCAAGCTGGAGGAAGAAAACATCTTCTTCCCAAGATGGTCTAGCTTTTTGGATTCCCTATCAGGTGGAGCCGTAGGGAATGTGCCCTTGGAGGTGGAGGCTTGGACCACCAAGCTCTCAGGGGTGGGGTGTTGGGAGAGGAAAGTGGGGCCGCCCGGGGCCGGGCGGTGGCGTCGGGCAATCATCCTGTCCACAGGAGCCCCTGTGTTGGGCCTGGACCAGGTGCCCAAAAGGATGTCCGTTAGGGCTTAATTAAACAGCAGCAGGGGCTCCGAAGAGCTCGCAGCCGGTTGGAGCACCTCTGTCAGGAGGTTAGTCCTGACTGCCACCGTAGGTAGCTCGAGGCTGAGAGCCTCGGCCGCCCTACGCAACACCACTGCGTACGTCGCTCCCTCCTCCGTTGCCACAGGAGGAGGAGACAACATGCCAAGGTCTGGTGAGGTATCCAGACCACTGGCTTCCCCCAGTTCCTCTCTCCAGTCTGGCTCGTAACCTAACTGGTCAGTTAAAGGGTCTCCAGACCCCTCCCAGTCCTCCTCAACCTCCTCTGGCTGCCAATCTGGTCTCAAAGAGCCAGGGTAGAACAGGGGCACAAAAGTACCCGTCGGCGCCGGATCCGTGTCTACCTCGAGGTAGAGGCCGGGGTTGAGGTCGGCTCGAGACACAGCTGACGCCGGCTGCGGACGTGGTACCGGTGGAATCGGCGCTGGGGGAGGCGTAACAAGGTCGACCGACGCCGATCCGGATCTAGGCCTGGATCCAAGGGGAACCTTCAGTGCCGAGGCCGGATCCGCCGGCGTTGAAGGCCCAGGGCCCCCAGCCGAGTCTGCAGGGCCCGAAGGCGCGTCGGCGGAGTCGGGCTGCCCAACGATGGCGTGCATCGCTTCGTAAAATTGACGAAGCTGGGCAGGGGTCGTTTCAGGTCCCGGAAAGGGGGGGAACCCGGAGTCGACCCTTCGGGCTCCGCACGCAGAGCCACGGGAGGGGCACCACCCGCATCCCTCGTTGCGTCGGCCAACGAGAAGTCGAAGAGCGACGGTGCTTCTTCGACTTCTTCTTGTGCTTCGACTTACCTGACCCCGAGTGCGAAGACTTGGAAGATGGATGATGGTGGCTCCGCGACCGGTCCCTTGACCTCCTACACGACCGGGACCTCGAGCGGCGCTGAGCCAACTGCTGGGCCTCGAGAAGCTTTCGGGGCCGCTCCCGCAAAGACTTGGGGTTCATGGTCCGGCAGTCGAAGCACGACTTGGGGTCGTGGTCGCGCTCCAGTCAGAAGAGGCACACGCGGTGCGGACCTGTCACCGACATCAATCGGCTATAGGAACCGCAAGCCTTGAAGCCGGGCATCCCTCGTGCACCAGGAGTCGATGGACACGAAAAACGATGTCTACAAATGTCGAGAAAAAGTCACTCAAAAAGTGACTGGGGGTACCGCTCTCTCCGGATCTGCACTTGCTGGCGCGGAAAAATAAAGAACTGACGTCAGCGCACGAGGGCGGTGTCTATGTAGCTATCGCGACGTCATCCCGGCGACCACGACGCCAACGGCGAACACGGAGTCGACCGACGCCACCTTCTGAAGCGTAGGGGTACTGCTGACGAAAAACATTCCGGATCCAGTCTGACGTCTGGGGGTAATTCTAAGGTAAGGAATCTATAACTAACTGTTTCTTTCAGATCAATGGATTTAGGCCCAGATTTCTGTAATGGGGTACATTTTTGACAATGTTCAGCATTCCTTCCATTATCTTTTTGTGTTGCTATAAAATTTTTCTTGGGAATCAAGTCGGGTTTAATGCTACAAATTATTTGATAGTTTGCAGTACCCATTTCAGTAGCCCCATTCAGAAGTTAGCTGGGCTGAGGGGTCAGCCAGTAACCCTGTGTTAGCCATGGGGGCTACTAACTTTTCCACAACAAAAACATCAATTTGTAAGATTTGATGTCAAGACATATTAAAAGCATATGTCCTACTTAATAATATACAGCTCCCTGCCTCAGGGCTCCATAGGCCTTTGTTAGGGGAGACTTGCATATATTGTTAAGGGAAATAGGGGCTTTGCCATTGGTTTAAATTGCAAAGTCGAACTAGGAGTTTCAAACTGCTCTTCCAGGCTACAGTGGCAGGCTGGGAGCCAATTTGTACTTGGTCACAGTGACGGTGGCACAACCAGGGCTGCATCCCTGGGGGACACTCTGTGTTACATGCCCTTAGTACCCTGGGGACCATATATTGGGGGTTTCTAAGTAAGTCAGCTTATGCCATTTGGGGGCAGCCAATTCAACATACACGTTGTAAGGGGTTAGAACACTGGCACTGGCACTGAGGTCTGTTTAGCAGGCCTCAGTGCACTCTCAGAGTGAAGAAACCAGCAGCATCAGTCCAGAGGGTGATAATGCTAAAAGAGGCATTTCCTTACTTTGTGCCAGATCATTAGCTGACAGTGATGTCAAGTACATGGCGCTGTTATGGCAAGCAATGGGAGCCACACTGCAGAGGCCTACGTATTCTAGTAAACTCAATACCTCAAATGCAGTATCTCGTAATATGAAATTTAAAAGGTCACTGCAACCCATAGAGGATATGAGAATTACAGCTCAAATTAATAAGTATTGGAATAGAATCATGACAGATGTGCCTAAAGCAACACATTTTGGACCTTGGTAAGCCATTTGCTAAAGCAAAAGTTACTACTTGTGTAATGATATATCTGTAAGAGACATTAGTTAGTGATAGATTCCTTACCTTAGAATATCCCCAGGCATCAGACTGGATCCGGAAAGTTTTTTGTTAGCAGTACCCCTGCGCATCAGTAGGTGGCGTCGTGCGGTTCCGCGTCCGTCGCTGGCGTCGTAAGCGCCGAGATGACGTCACGGAGACTACTTAGGCGCCACCCATGCGTGCTGACGTCAGTTCTGTACACGACTTTCCGCGCCAGGAACGCAGAGCCATGCAAGAAACTGACCATTGGTGCCATGAAACTAGGGCCCTGAAAGGGATGACCTTAACCCTAGAAATCAGTTCGCAGAACGGGGAGGATGGGTGGGGCGGTAAGGAATCTATCACTAACTAATGTCTCTTACAGTTATATCGTTACACAAGTAGTAACTTGTGCATCTGAAAGAGACACGTTAGTGATAGATTCCTTACCTTAGAATAGATACCCCAGCAATACCAACCCCGGTGGTGGGTCTGCGAATAGATTAGACCAGAATGTCACGGAGAACAGAACGGCCAAAGAAGCCGTCTCTCCGGACTTGACTGTCAAGGCAGTAATGCTTCGTAAATGTGTGGAGCGAGGCCCACGTGGCTGCCTGACAAATATCCTGCAAGGGAACGCCACGTCCCTAGGCTGTAGTGGCTGCCGTTGCCCTGGTAGAATGGGCACACAGCCCCAAAGGAGGCTCCTTTTTAGCCAACGAGTAACATGCTTTGATGCATAAAACGACCCACCGAGAGATGGTGCGTTTGTGCACGGCCCGACCTTTTTTGGCGCCCACGTAGCCAACAAAGAGCTGGTCATCCACCCGGAACTGTTGTGTGCGCGTTAGATAGAACGAGAGCGCACGTTTTGGGTCCAGACGATGGAGCCTCTCTTCCTCTTTTGAAGGATGGGGAAAGAAGGTGGGCAAAGTGATGGTCTGCCCGATGTGGAAGGGCGTGACAACCTTTGGCAAGAAAGAAGGACGGGTCCTTAAAACCACCTTGTCCGGATGAACAGAAAGGAAAGGAAGTTTAGAAGAAAGAGTCTGGAGCTCACTCACTCTTCTGGCAGAGGTGATAGCTACCAGGAAAGCCGTCTTGAGAGTAAGAAGACATAAAGGACAGTTATGAAGGGGCTCAAAAGGAGTGCATATCAGATAGGTCAAGACAAGATTTAAGTCCCATTGAGGCATTATGAAAGCCACAGGAGGAAACGTGTGTGTAATGCCTTTGAGGAAACGGTTAACAACCGGGGACTTAAAGAGAGAAGGCTGATCTGGAAGCCTGAGAAAGGCGGAGATGGCCGAAAGATAACCTTTGACAGTGCCCAAAGCAGAGCCCTGCTGGGCCAAGGAGAGTAGGAACAGAAGGACCTCAGAAAGAGGGGCAGAAAGGGGATCCACAGACTTAGCTGTGCACCATGCCACAAATTTGTTCCACCTGCAGGCGTATACCGATTTAGTGGAGGGACGCCTGGCAGCCAGAATGACATCACAGACTTCAGGAGGCAAGTCAAATGGAATCAGCTGTCACCGCTCAATCTCCAAGCATGGAGGTGGGGGCTGGACAGGTTCGGGTGGAGGACCGTCCCCTGTTGCTGCGACAGAAGATCCTCCCGAAGAGGCAAGCGGATCGGGGATCGATCGCCATGTTGAGTAGCTCGGGATACCAGTATCTTCGTGCCCAATCCGGAGCCACAAGGATAACTTGGGCCCGGTCGAGCCGAATCTTCTTCAGCACTCTGGGCAGAAGTGGTATAGGCAGAAAGGCGTACAACAGACCGCAGCTCCACTCGCGACGAAAAGCGTCGCCGAGCGAGTGCCGCCTTGGAAATTCCAACACGCAGAACTGATGACACTGTGCGTTCTCTTCGGTGGTGAATAGATCTAACCAAGGCTCTCCCCACTGCAGAAAGAGACCTTGCACCACGTCCAAGTTCAGACGCCATTCGTGATCCATCAAGCACCGGCGGCTGAGTTTGTCCGCCCTGGCATTCAGAGAACCTGCCAGGTGTTGAACCACCAAGGTAATGCCTTGATTTTCCAGCCATGTCCAGAGGTGCAGAGCCTCCTGACATAGGGTCCAGGACCCCACCCCGCCCTGTTTGTTGCAATTCCACATGGCGGTGGTGTTGTCCGTGAACACCTGCACTACACTTCCCCGGACAGAGGGAAGGAATGCCTTCAGTGCAAGTCGGATCGCCCGAAGCTCCAAAAGATTGATATGGAGCCGGGACTCCGCCGGAGACCAGAGGCCTCTGATCTCTGCCTCTCCCAAGTGGCCACCCCCTCCCAGGAGGGACGCATCCGTCACCACTGTGTGCTCCGGTTGGGGACGGGATAGGGATCTGCCATTGACCCAATCGCGATTCGTGAGCCACCACTGCAAATGTCGTGCAGTGCCCTCCGAGATCTGGACATGATCGGACAGGTTGCCCTGATGCTGTGCCCACTGGAACTTCAGGTCCCACTGCAGAGCCCGCATATGCCATCTGGCATGTTGCACCAGCAGGATGCAGGAGGCCATCAGGCCCAGGAGCCGGAGGGTCATCCTGACTGAAACCCGGGATAGAGGCTGAAAGATCGTAATCATAGCCTGAATATCCCGGACTCGCTGCTCGGGAGGATAAACCCGAAACAGCGTTGAATCCAGAACCGCTCCGATGAAGGGGAGCTTCTGAGAGGGACTCAGGTGCGACTTTGGCATGTTGATGGAGAACCCCAGCAAATGCAGGAGGTCGGCCGTAGTCTGAAGGTGGGTGACGACTGCCTGGGGCGAGCCCGCCTTCAACAACCAGTCGTCGAGGTAGGGGAAGACTGACACCCCTGACCTGTGCAGATGAGCTGCGACCACCGTCATCACCTTCGTGAACACCCCCGAGGGGCGCTGGTAAGGCCGAAGGGGAGCACGGCAAACTGAAAATGCTCCTGGCCTACCATGAACCGCAGGTAACGCCGGTGGGCCGGCAGGACGGGGATGTGAAAATAGGCGTCCTGCAAGTCCAACGCTATCATCCAGTCTCCAGGGTCGAGGGCAGCCAAGACCCGAGCCAGAGTCAACATCTTGAACTTCTCCTTCCGGAGGAAGCGATTGACGTTCCTGAGGTCCAAGATGGGGCGCAAGCCCCCCTTGTCCTTCTTGGGGACCAGAAAGTAGTGGGAATAACAACCACTCCCTACTTCTGGCCCAGGAACACACTCGATGGCCCCCTTGGCCAAGAGGGCCGTGACTTCCCGCAGGAGAAGTGCCAAGTGGTCCCCCGACATGCGGTGGAACTGAGGTGGCATGGCTGGAGGGGTGGACTGAAAGGGAAGGGCGTAACCCTTGCGGATGATCTGCAACACCCACTTGTCCGATGTGATAGCGTGCCAGTGGGGGAGATGATGGCAGACCCTGCCACCCACTGGCGTGGGGTGCCCCCCACAGCTCGGATTAGGAAGTTTTGGAGGCAGAAGCAGCGGGGGCAGAGGTGGACTGACCCCCACGCTGATTCCCAGACCCGCCCCTGCGGAAACCGCGTCCGCGTTGAGGCTGGTTCTGCACAGGCTTGCTGAAGGAACGTGCCTGGGCGCCCTTTCCGTGGCCACGAAAGGAACGAAAACCAGGAGTGGCTGGGCTTTTCGTGGAAAGACCTAAGGACTTGGCCCGCGAGTCCTTAAAACGCTCCAGCGCGCTGTCGGCCTTATCGCCAAACAGGCGAGTGCCATCAAAGGGCATGTCCATGAGCGAGCTTTGAACATCTGGCGAGAACCCGGTAGATCTCAACCAGGCGTGGCGACGAAGCGCCACAGTCGTAGAAATCGCTCTACCTAGTGAGTCCGCGGTGTCCAAACCACACCGAATGGCGAACTTAGCCGCATCTTTACCCTCGGCAACAGCTTGGGACAGCACAGCTTGGGTCTCTTCAGGACACTGAGGCAACACCTGTGCAACTGTATCCCACACCGCGTGGGAATAGCGGCCCAATAGGCAAGCGGTGTTCACCGACCGCAGCCCCAAGCTGGCCGAAGAGAACAACCGCTTGCCGAACTGCTCCAGCTTCTTGGAGTCCTTATCCGGCGGAGCCGTGGGGAAGGCACTCTGTGACGTCGAAGCTTGGATGACCAGGCTCTCAAGCGTAGGATGAGTGGTCAGAAAGGCAGGGTCACCGGGCGATGACGCCTGGCGACGTTCTTATCCACAGGGGCCCCTGTGGCTGGCCGCGACCAAGTGCCCAGCAAGACGTCAGTGAGGGCGTCATTAAATGGCAGCAGGGGCTCCGACGAAGTGGACGCCGTCTGGAGCACCTCAGTGAGGAGGTTAGTTTTGAGGGCCACCGTAGGGAGATCAAGGTTGAGAACCTCAGCTGCCCGACGGAGCACCATCGTGTAGGAGGCGCCCTCCTCCATGGTAGGCGGGGGAGAGGCAAACCCCGGGTCAGAGGAGACGTCGAGGTCGCCAGCATCCCCCAAATCGTCTGCCCAGTCCTGCTCAGAGTCACACTGACGAGCAAGAGGGTCCTCGGACCCCTCCCAGTCGTCCTCCACCTCATGTGGCACAGACCGCGGTGGCAGGGCAGGAGCCGGAGAAGGGACAAACGGCATCAGGAACGGCGCCGAGAACGGCGCCGGCCGGGGCCGGACCGGCGCCGTGTCCCAATGCGGATCCCAGGTAGGAGCAAAATGGTCCTGGAACCTGGGCAAGGGCGGGACAAATGGCACCCACTGCGGCGCCGGAGGCAGAGCCGAGGGTGGCACTGGGGCCGGAGCCGGCAGCGATGGACCATGTGGCGCCGTGGCCGGAGCCGACGGCACAGGATCCTGTGGCGCCGAAGCTGGATCCGCCGGTGGCGCCGACGGCCCAACAGGATCCTGACACGGGACCGCGGGGCCCGAGGGCACGCCGGCGGGAGCCCGAGGCCTAAAAAGGCGGTCCATGGTAGCAAGAAACTCTTGCACCTGTGCGGGAGTCGCCGACGGACCCGGGTAAGGTGGGTAGGCCGCGGGACTCTCGAGCTCTGAAGGAGCCACAGGGGCAAAGCCCCTGTCCCCCTCGTCCGCATCCGGGGACCGACGGGGGGACGTCGGAGAGCGAACACGCTTCTTCGACTTCTTTTTGTGTCGTCTCTTACCCGAATCCGAGGGTGAAGACTTGGAGCCCGAGGAGCGATGACTGTGGCCCCGCGAGCGTTCCCTGGAACGGCCCCTGGACCGGGAATGGTGCTGGGACGAGTGCCGGACCTCCAGCAGCTTCCGGTGCCGCTCCCTCAAGGCCTTCGGGGCCATGGCCCGACAGTCCTGACAGGACCGGGAGTCGTGGTCGGTCTCCAGGCAGTAGAGGCAGACATCGTGGGGGTCCGCCACCGACATATTGCGACGGCCGGCCCCACAAGACTTAAAGCCAGGCATCCCTACGTGCACCAAGGAAACCAAAGCTGACAGGAGACAAAAGTCTCAAGAAAGGGTAGTCAAAAAGTGACTAACGTACGTGCTCTAACTGGATCTGCGCTTACTGGCGCGGAAAAAGAAAGAACTGACGTCAGCGCGCATGGGTGGCGCCTAAGTAGTCTCCGTGGCGTCATCTTGGCGCTTATGATGCCAGCGACGGACGCGGAACCGCACAACGCCACCTACTAACGCGCAGGGGTACTGCTAACAAAAAACTTTCCGGATCCAGTCTGACGCCTGGGGATATTCTAAGGTAAGGAATCTATCACTAACGTGTCTCTTTCAGATTAATGTGTTTCTAGCTGACTGACTAGGTTGAGTTAGGTAAAGGGAGGTGATCAGATTTGAAAATGCTAAAAAAGAGTCTGGAACCATGAATGGAAATCTGTAAAGGACTGCAACATCATAGCGTGTGGGAAAGGACACTTACTCAAGACTCTTCTTGAGGTAAAGACTATGGAAAAAATACCTCCATTCTAATTTACATACCTGAACTTGTCCGCATGTCCGCTCTTCTGCAGTTTCCACTCCAAAACAGAAATAGTATAATCTAGGAGGCTCTGCTTGGAAGTGGACTGCTCTCTCAAGCTTGCATGTTTTTAAGTTGTATACAATGTATAATGTGAAATAGCTGATATTTATTGCTCTATTTGAGCCTTTTCCCCACTTTTATTACATTTCCTCCCTGTAATTTTGATTTCTGCACTCTGTATTTTTTAGCAAGCCTCAATGATATACTTTTCAGTTCCAGCAGTTGTCTTATTCTGGCACAGAGCCCAAGTGGCCAAAAATGTTACAACAAAACTTGAACTCTGAAAATTGATGGGAAAGGGTCAAGAAGGGTGCAAGGTGGGTATGGCATTGTTAATCCAATATATATAGGCATGTTAGAAGAATATTAAAAAGATACAGAATTACAGCTGGCAAGCTGAAATATCGCAATCAGTTCAGTCTCAATAGGATAAGGTAAAATTAATAATAGCTACAGCAATACAGAAATGGAGAATTAGAAATAGGTGTTAGTTAAAGAAACTCCGCTTCTCTCTCTCAAACATGAATAAGTCCTAAAATCATCAAACCAAGGCTCTAAGTTTAGAAAAAGGATGGTTCACAGAACAGGGTCTCAAGGAAATTTGGAAGTGCGAGAAGGTGTCAGCATAGTGAAGACTCCAGTAGAAGACTCCCAGAACTGGAGTAAGTGTTGAGCATGAAGCTTCACACTTGAGAGAATAAAGGAAGCAGAGAGGTCTGTACCCCTCAAAGTCTCAAGGAATCTGCTCTAACTTCTAACAGTGAGAACACTAATTAAAATGAACAGAAACTTCAGCAACAATCGTATCTCTTCTCATACCACCAGGAACCAATCGCCTCTCTCCTTGTGTTGTGCATTTGCAATTATTAGACTTTCCCATCCCAAAGAATGTGGATGTTACTGCAACCTTCATCATCCCTCCGTTCCTGATACATGATGAATAGGAGACTTCGTCTCATTAAGTCTTCATGTTTCTTGCCATGAATTTTCTTCTTAGACCTTACTAACAAGAAATTAGTACAAACATCAATACTCCTTTTCTCTAGCTAATGAAACCTTGAGAATGCACCTGCAAAAGAAAGAACACGTTGACCAAGCAGAGTATATTTCAAAATCACAAGGCCTTTAGTCAGGTTAACATTAACTAAACATTTAAACGTGCACTTCAAATACATGGTTATACATGTGCACATATAACTCAAGAACAAATGCAAATGTGAGTAAAAGTATACATGGTTACACTTTCAAATATGACTCTCAGAATATATGCAATTGTGACAAAGTAAAATGCAAACTTGAATACAGTATACGTCTTCATGTTTAACTGAACATTAGTGCACACATTTATAACGCTTCAGTTTCTCAGTGGTTACATTTCATTAATGCGTTTATATGCTCACACATGTTAATCTTATTAAGGCATACAGTAAATATAATGTCAAGTATAAATGCAAAATGTGGATTGATGACATGTAAGTGATGGAGTCCAAATTGCTTTCCTGCAATCCCCCCTCTGATGGTGATGTTAGCCATCACTATAACACACATATGAATCCATATCAGGTGAGATCAAGTCAAAATCTTGAAGCTTTCAAGAACTTTCATGTAGTAATTTCCAGATGTTTCATGTCTTCATAAAATCTACACTGGCTCTCCTTCATCTCCAAATCCTTTCCCTTTTTCCCCCTTCTCTCTTGTACTTTTCTTTTTGCTTTCAAGTACTTGTATTCCTTAAAGATTACAAACAGAGATATTGCACAAAGGGCAATAATCGCAAGGGGTCTCAAAATGGAACCAAGCATTCCACTTCCAAGGTTTCCAAACCTTTTAACTACTGCAGCAAATCCATTGCCAATCGCTTCCAAATCACCTGCAGTTTCTAACTCCTTTACTCTCCTTTCAGATTGGTAATGTTCTTAATGGAATAGAATCAGAATAAGTTTATTGTTTAGTTAATTAAAACCATAACAATATGACATTGGTTCGCACTCCACAGTGCCAGTAAAATTCGTTTAAAAATTATTAAAAAGAAAAGCAGTTACTTATCATAAAGTTTTGTGCTGCATCCTTTTGCAAATAAACAAATCATGCGATAAGATTTGACTAACACATATGTTAGTGTCTAAAGTGCCATTGTGCTGTTTTCTTAACATTATGAAGTATTGTGTTCAATGGTAGTTAAATTATCAGTTACTTTTGCATTGATAAAACTTGGTAGACGGAAGTTCTGATTATTTTGCCACTAGCCTTATTTCAGTTCTTCCTCGTGATGGATTAAAAATTTTGTTAAGCAACAGTTCAGCTGGGGATCTTCCGGATCGAGGCATTTTAATATTGCGGTTCTACAGGAATGAATGCCTCTTGCGTTGAATGGTCCCCTTAGCAATTTCCGGCGACTCTGACTTAAAGCTGGGCAGATACAAACTAGGTGGATAAAATCCTGTATTGGTGATCCACAAAGATTACATGACTTCGGGCCCTGATATTTCCAACTTGGTTGATCTGCATTAGATGGCAGTTTGCCAAAACGTATTGCTAGAAACTTGGACTTTAAATAGGGAGAAAACGGCAGTCCCAAATATGGTGATGGTTGCAATTTTATATAGGATTGCAGGACCATCCATGCGTGGGCTTGCTTACTTAGGATGGCTTTATCCTCCAGTAATGAGTGTTGTTTTCCGGCCACCGGGAGCTGAGGAAGTTGCAGCGGTCCTCCCGCAGCTAGGCGGAACAAAGGAAACACACTACACATTACAGATGAAGGCGAGACTTCGGGACGCTCGAAACAGCAAGGTCACACGCCGTGAGGGGAACGGCAGGCAGCAGGCGGGACTACCAGCCCCAGAGCTACACGGGGCAGCGCCGGTGACGTTCTTGGTTCGCGCCTGGAGGCGCGCTTAAAATTGGCCGCAAGCTCCCACACCGCGGGACGCCCGAAACAGCATGGTCACACGCCGTGAGGGGAACGGCAGGCAGCAGGCGGGACTACCAGCCCCAGAGCTACACGGGGCAGCGCCGGTGACGTTCTTGGTTCGCGCCTGGAGGCGCGCTTAAAATTGGCCGCAGGCTCCCGCACCGCGAAGCCCGGGCCAAGGGCGGGCCCGTCTGGGCCCCCCATCTGACTGCCTTTGTTTCCGGATTTTCTGTTTTTGCGGTGAGTCTTTTTGCAACTTTGTCTTTTTGTCATCACGAGCACCACAAACTTTTGTCATGGGGAAACGTACTGCAATACCGTGCTCCCACAATTCAACCACCACTTCCATTGATAGCATGTTGGAAAGAGCGGTCAGCATAGTCGCCAATGAGATTGAGTTAACCGAGAGGAGGATATCTTTGGGCCTTGTTATTCCTCCATTTGTTCCATCGGCCCCCTCTGTTCTCATCGCGGCGGGTGGTGTTTGTGGAAGTCCCCCCTTGTCTCAGAACGCATCACCCACCACTCTTATGGAGTTACAGTCCCTGGAATCTCCCTGCAATATGGAGAGTGGTCAAGGTAGCAAGGTCACTGGTGCTTTCGAGGGCACGGACGGCTGTGTAGGGGAAGCTAATAACAAAGTAATTATGCCATGTATAAACGGCTCGCCAGACCCATTAATTACATTGGCCAAAAGAAAGCGAAAACCGACAAAACCTATAAGCTCAAAGAGAAAACAACCGCAGCGAACGAAGCAACAACGCACTGCTCTGAGCTCCTGGATTCACGGCACAGCGACCATAGCTGATAACGCGATAACCAATGATAACAGCGCTATTGACTTAACACCACCTGAAATATCTACACACGCTGCCCATACCCAAACAGAGTCCACGAGAGGCCCATCAACTCTTCTTAGCCTCGGTGACACCTCAATAGACATTATTGTGGACACTATGTATGAGCGCATTAGTACCATTGTTGATAAGAATTTTAACATTCTTTGGAAACGTTTAGATCGCTTGGAGACATTAATAAATAAATCAAGCACATACATTAATACCCCTAAACTGACAACACAACAGGGGCCGATTGCTAAACCACAATTGCCAGGTATAACAAGTCCCAAAAGTACTAAAAGTCAATTACATAACTCTGTTGTTATAAAACCTCCTGCTATCAACATCAGTAGTGTCTGCGACATCTGCTGCAGAGTTAAGGAATGTTTTACACCCAAACTTACCTCAATACAGAGTAAACAGACAACAATAAATGGTATCACAAGTTCTCAACCTTTAACCCAACAAGTTAGCCAGGTTGTTACTTCTGATCGTGTAAACAACATTAATGCAGTCGGTAACAACCAGAGCGCCAAATCCCGTACTGAGAATATCTCTGACGAGTATAGTGAGGCCAGTAAAGAGGTTCTGAGCTTGCCACCTGCAGCTTGCCCATATGTCTTAGTTTTAGCAGGAGTTCCTCCTTTAAAAAAGAATCAGTCTGAGACCTGGGACCAACTGAGGAACAAAAGTGCAGACTGGCTCATTAAACACAAGGGATTTAGGGCAGCAAACATCAATAACATCATAATGGTGCGCAGGGTAGGGTGGGTTGGGCAATCACCTAAGAACATTGAGGGGGACTGCATCGTCATTAATTTCCGCAACCCGGCGCTGGTGAGATCATTAATGTCGATGCAGGAACAAAGAGACACCGCACCTACCCACATTTGGTCACTACCTCTGGGCTTTTTCTACGAACCAATTTTGGGCCCAGATACATTTGCCACATCGTCTGTCATGGTGAATAATAGATTTTCTGCCCTGTCCGACTTGGATAGCCTGGACTGACTGATGCCCATTGGAATATCACCTGATTCCATCCCCTCGAGTCCGTCGTATAACCCCTTAGGATATCATACTAGAGACCCACAGAACTCAAATTTGAGTATTTTAAGTTGGAACATCGCTGGTTTATCTTCTAAGATAAGCTCTGTAGAGTGGGTTAACATAGTCAAAGATTAAGATATCCTTATGTTTCAAGAAACGTGGGCAACAAGGGAATTATATTTAGAGGGTTTTGTATGCTTTAACATAATTGCATCAACCTCCAAACACGGACGCCCATCTGGTGGACTCTCAATTTGGGTTAATATCTCCTCGGGCGGTTGTGTTAAAACCCTTGCTACAAACAACGATAATTTTCAAGCGGTGATTTATACACGAGGGGTTTCACTTTGCCTGATAAACTTCTATAATAACGACTTTGTGACTGCTCCAAATATGAATTATATTAACTTGTTTAATTTTGTCTCCGAATTACAAAGTAAAATGGGGCTTGACAAATTGGCAGGAATTTGCCTGGGTGGCGATTTTAATGCCAGGCTGCCAAAGGCAAGCGAGCCATTTAATGTTCTGTCTTCAGATGCCCAGTCTTGTAGAAATGGGAAGGAATTGTTTGATCATCTGTTACAACAGAACTTATTAAATGTGATGGATATTGTAGACGTACATCATAATGCCAGATGTCCCATTCCAACCTTTAGAGGGCGTGGATGTGCATCGACAATAGATTTTGTTTTTATCTCTGCTTCACTAGAGGACTTTTTATTAAAAGCTGAGGTCATAGCAACTGTGTATGGGGACCATAACCCCATCTCGATTATAATGAGGTTTGCTACTAGACCCACTTTCACTAGAGAGCCTGGTGCAAGTAACTTAACGCCCTCAACTGACAATTTGAGAGTTATCTGGAAGGGCATCGACTATGGCTCATTATTTTCTAAGATGGTATCAGCCCACCCTTCGCTTATTGAGACATGTTTATCATCCGATGACCCTAACCCAGAGGTGATTCATGCCTTCTGCCATTTATGTGCTGGCATCAAACAACTGATCTCACGGCCCACGTTTAACAACAATCAGAACCCCAAATGGTTCAATACTGCTTGTTCAAGAGCAAACAAAGAGCTTCGAACAGCACTTGTGGCGACACCTAGGGATGCAACACTTGTTAGATCCTTGAGACAACTCTATAAACAAGAATTGAGGCTGTGTAAAGATGAGATTTTAAAAGAACGATGGGATAAGCTTGCTTGCGCCGCAAGCCTCAACATGGGCAACGGTTTTTCGGATGTAGTCAAAGATATAAGGTCTATGAGTTTGACATTTACTTCCCTGAATTGTAATATAAGCAGCGCAGCTTGGGAAGCCCATTTTACTTCAATTTATATATCCCCTGTTGAGGGAGAGTACCTTTTTAATTCCCATGTTTGTCCCCGGATTCAGATATCTGTATCAGATGTAGAGGATGCAATTAACCAAAGTTTGGGTAACAAGGCCCCAGGCCCGGATGGGCTCCCTATCGATCTTATTAAGTATAAACAGGAATTCTGGGCCCCAGTTTTACTTAACGTTTTTAACAACCTTACAAATACTTTTTTACCTAGTACGTGGTCTACCAGCATTATAGTCCCGATTTTTAAAAAAGGCGACCGATCCAACCCTAGCTGCTACAGACCAATCTCCCTGATCGACAACACACTCAAGATACTCGGGAGGATCCTGTTTAACAAGATCAGACTCTGGGCTGAGGAGGAGCACATTCTAAACAAATGCCAATTAGGATTCAGAAGTAAACTGGGTACGGTTGAACAATGTCTAAATCTCAACCTGATTGTCGGCAAATACACCGTGGCGCGAAAGTCCTCAATTTACATGGCATTTATGGACCTCTCCTCAGCCTTTGATTTTGTAAACAGGTCACGTCTGTGGTCAGCTCTTTTAAAGTACGGGTTGGATGAGGTCTTAGTTCAGTTTTTAGCTTATCTGCATAGGGACTTGAAGGCCCGGGTGAGGATAGGTAAGGACGGGGAGGTTTCGGGAAGCATTAATATCAATAGAGGGGTCAGGCAGGGGTGCGTACTGGCCCCATTACTGTTTATTCTATATATTAATGAGATACATAATGCTCTGTCTGTACTCACCAATGACGTCCCGAAAATTAATGGTAGTGTACTCCCCGTCTTACTGTACGCGGATGACGCGGTTTAAATGGGCCTCACCCCGAATGCATTACGTATTTTAGTTGGGGGTTTTGTTGATTTTATGGCTGGATTAGACCTCTGTACTAATTTTAAGAAATCTTTTATAATGTGTTGCGGACCCAAAAAGCACTATATCAATTCAATTTCCTCAGGGTCTGAACGTCTTCAATGCACTCGCACTTTTCCATATCTAGGCCTAATGGTTTCAGATAATGGCTCTTGGGCAGCTCACCTAGCGCATGGTAGGAGAAAACTCCTAAAGTCCACTAATTCAATTGTGTCTCTCCCTCAGCCAAAAAGAACAGAGGTTGTGCTATCCTTGATTAAAATCTATAAAACACAATGTATACCGACGGCGACATATGGTGCAGAAATTTGGGGTTTTACTAAATGTAGTAGCATTCAGGGCGAAGAGAATAGATTCCTCAGAAAACTCCTGGGTGGGACGTGGCGGGGCACCCCTTCCGTAGCCACGAAAGGGGCAAGGCAGACTGCGCAGGGCGGGTGGTGGAGAGGCCCAAGGACCTGGCCGTAGCCCGAGAGTCCTTAAAGCGCTCTAGCGCGTTGTCTGCCTTGTCACCGAATAGGGGACGACCATCAAAGGGCATGTCCATAAGGGTGGATTGGACATCCCCTGAAAAACCAGTCGACCTCAAGCAGTCGTAGCGTCGAAGGGCTACCGACGTGGAAATCACCTGCCTAGTGAGTCGGCGGTATCCAGCCCACAGCGGATGGTAAACTTCGCTGCGTCTCTCCCTTCGGCAACTGCCCGAGAGAGTACGGCCCGGGCCTCCTCCGGGCACTGAGGCAGCACTTGCGCAACCGTGTCCCACACTGAGTGGGTGTAACAGCCCAACAGACACGCGGTGTTTACCGACCGCAGTCCCAAGCTGGAGGAAGAAAACATCTTCTTCCCAAGATGGTCCAGCTTTTTGGATTCCCTATCAGGTGGAGTCGTAGGGAATGTGCCCTTGGAGGTGGAGGCTTGGACCACCAAGCTCTCAGGGGTGGGGTGTTGGGAGAGGAAAGTGGGGCAGCCCGGGGCCGGGCGGTGGCGTCGGGCAATCATCCTGTCCACAGGAGCCCCTGTGTTGGGCCTGGACCAGGTGCCCAAAAGGATGTCCGTTAGGGCTTCATTAAACAGCAGCAGGGGCTCCGAAGAGCTCGCTGCCGGTTGGAGCACCTCTGTCAGGAGGTTAGTCCTGACTGCCACCGTAGGTAGCTCGAGGCTGAGAGCCTCGGCCGCCCTACGCAACACCACTGCGTACGTCGCTCCCTCCTCCGTTGCCACAGGAGGAGGAGACAACATGCCAAGGTCTGGTGAGGTATCCAGACCACTGGCTTCCCCAGTTCCTCTCTCCAGTCTGGCTCGTAACCTAACTGGTCAGTTAAAGGGTCTCCAGACCCCTCCCAGTCCTCCTCAACCTCCTCTGGCTGCCAATCTGGTCTCAAAGAGCCAGGGTAGAACAGGGGCACAAAAGTACCCGTCAGCGCCGGATCCGTGTCTACCTCGAGGTAGAGGCCGGGGTTGAGGTCGGCTCGAGACACAGCTGGCGCCGGCTGCGGACGTGGTGCCGGTGGAATCGGCGCTGGGGAGGAGTAACAAGGTCGACCGACGCCGATCCGGATCTAGGCCTGGATCCAAGGGGAACCTTCAGTGCCGAGGCCGGATCCGCCGGCGTTGAAGGCCCAGGGCCCCCAGCCGAGTCTGCAGGGCCCGAAGGCGTGTCGGCGGAGTCGGGCTGCCCAACGATGGCGTGCATCGCTTCGTAAAATTGACGAAGCTGGGCAGGGGTCGTTCCAGGTCCCGGAAAGGGGGGGAACCCGGAGTCGACCCTTCGGGCTCCGCACGCGGAGCCACGGGAGGGGCACCACCCGCATCCCTCGTTGCGTCGGCCAACGAGAAGTCGAAGAGCGACGGTGCTTCTTCGACTTCTTCTTGTGCTTCGACTTAACTGACCCCGAGTGCGAAGACTTGGAAGATGGATGATGGTGGCTCCGCTACCGGTCCCTTGACCTCCTACACGACCGGGACCTCGAGCGGCGCCGAGCCAACTGCTGGAACTCGAGAAGCTTTCGGGGCCGCTCCCGCAAAGACTTGGGGTTCATGGTCCGGCAGTCGAAGCACGACTTGGGGTCGTGGTCGCGCTCCAGGCAGAAGAGGCACACGCGGTGCGGACCTGTCACCGACATCAATCGGCTATAGGACCCGCAAGCCTTGAAGCCGGGCATCCCTCGTGCACCAGGAGTCGATGGACACGAAAAACGATGTCTACAAATGTCGAGAAAAAGTCACTCAAAAAGTGACTGGGGGTACCGCTCTCTCCGGATCTGCACTTGCTGGCGCGGAAAAAGAAAGAACTGACTTCGGCGCGCGAGGGCGGTGTCTATGTAGCTATCGCGACGTCATCCCGGCGACCACGACGCCAACGGCGAACACGGAGTCGACCGACGCCACCTTCTGAAGCGTAGGGGTACTGCTGACGAAAAACATTCCGGATCCAGTCTGACGTCTGGGGGTAATTCTAAGGTAAGGAATCTATAACTAACTGTTTCTTTCAGATCAAGGGATTTAGGCCCAGATTTCTGTAATGGGGTACATTTTTGACAATGTTCAGCATTCCTTCCATTATCTTTTTGTGTTGCTATTAAATTTTTCTTGGGAATCAAGTCTGGTTTAATGCTACAAATTATTTGATAGTTTGCAGTACCCATTTCAGTAGCCCCATTCAGAAGTTAGCTGGGCTGAGGGGTCAGCCAGTAACCCTGTGTTAGCCATGGGGGCTACTAACTTTTCCACAACAAAAACATCAATTTGTAAGATTTGATGTCAAGATATATTAAAAGCATATGTCCTACTTAATAATATACAGCTCCCTGCCTCAGGGCTCCATAGGCCTTTGTTAGGGGAGACTTGCATATATTGTTAAGGGAAATAGGGGCTTTGCCATTGGTTTAAATTGCAAAGTCGAACTAGGAGTTTCAAACTGCTCTCCCAGGCTACAGTGGCAGGCTGGGAGCCAATTTGTACTTGGTCACACTGACAGTGGCACAACCAGGGCTGCATCCCTGGGGGACACTCTGTGTTATATGCCCTTAGTACCCTGGGGACCATATATTGGGGGTTTCTAAGTAAGTCAGCTTATGCCATTTGGGGGCAGCCAATTCAACATACACGTTGTAAGGGGTTAGAACACTGGCACTGGCACTGAGGTCTGTTTAGCAGGCCTCAGTGCACTCTCAGAGTGAAGAAACCAGCAGCATCAGTCCAGAGGGTGATAATGCTAAAAGAGGCATTTCCTTACTTTGTGCCAGATCATTAGCTGACAGTGATGTCAAGTACATGGCGCTGTTATGGCAAGCAATGGGAGCCACACTGCAGAGGCCTACGATTCTAGTAAACTCAATACCTCAAATGCAGTATCTCGTAATATGAAATTTAAAAGGTCAATGCAACCCATAGAGGATATGAGAATTACAGCTCAAATTAATAAGTATTGGAATA